>CM060682.1:172346440-172970190 GCA_030686995.1 Artemisia argyi | reverse complement strand
GAGATGACGGCGTCACCAATTTGGTCTTGACGTCGTCAGCCTTAATTTCCTATATATAGTTTTCTAATTTTCATTCATAAAAAAAGAGAAGTTTTGGAGAAAACCCTAGGGCCGAACCTAGTACGAATTTTACAGGTTTTTCAAGGGTTTTCAGCCCTTGAACCCTTTCATGTGTAATTGAGATAAGTATTCTTTTAATTCAATCAATATGTCTATGTGTTGGTTGTCTATATCTTGTTCTTGTCTTAATTCCATCATGCTAGGCTAGATCTATCTTGTGTTTGCTTAGATCTAATGAAACCTAGATGTTAATTATGTGTTGATTACTTGTTTATGGTTGTATTGGATGAATAATTTCGATGTTAGGCTTAAGAAAACTGGCGGATCTCCAAATGGTAACATGCTTGAACGTCTTAGGAAACATGAACTGACGTGCACTTGGTTTTATTGGTTGTATTTAATGTATGAGTAAATTCTAATGATCCCATGTTAGGAGCTTCTTAGCCGGCTCAACATAGGAGTAAAGTAGGCACTCATAGGATTGGGGAATTAAGTGCGTCACCCCATGAATGGTATTAAGGAATACAATCCGTCATCCACGCAACTATAACAAGTAATTAACGTGTAAAAGATATCTAGGGAGTAGTGAAATTTAAGTAAACACAATTTCTCCACTTATTGCTCACAACCTTAGTTAATTTAGTTTATTTTCATTTCTAGTATTTTATTTTGATTGCATCTTTAGTATTGGGTTAGTTGACTAGCAACTAATTCCGCCCAAATCCTTAAAACCCGAGATTTTTACTTGCTTTCTAAAAAATTATAAAAATACAAAAATAATCATCTCTCATCTCTAGAACTAGTATTTAGGTTTTCTAATCCTAGCGACACTATTCCTAGCTGAACGATCAATCCCCCGGTACTTGTCACTATACTATACTACAACGATCAGGTACACTGCCTGGTGGGGGTTGTAAGCTTCTCAAGATCCCTTGAGAGGTAAAGCCTGGTGCGATTCCCACGTATCAAGTTTTTGGCGCTGCAGCCCGGGGAATAGTTATTGTCTAGGTTAGAATCTCTTTTTATTAGGTCTACTTGCTAGATTCCTTTCTAGTAAGATTTTATTTTTATTTCTAGGTTTTCTTTAGTCTATCTTTTCTTTGTGCCTTTGTTTGTAAAAACCTTTTCATTGACTATTCCGTTAGCCATTATGGAGAACGCGAATCCACCAAGTCCGACACTAGAGTTTTACCAGAAAAAATATAATTACACTAGTTTGGATATAACAAGATGGAGGAATGAAATGAGGAGGACATGATCTTATATTGATTTTATTGAGTACCTTGAGAAAAGAGACCAAGCGCATAAGACTTTTAAAGAATTCACCTTAGGAGCAACCCCTCAAAATGCCTCACTTAGTGAAACCTATGCACCATATGAGCCTTCACCTAGGATAGTTTCGTATGAGCCACCTAGTTGCATGTCATGGTTAGGCCCTACCATAATACAGGATGAACACATAGGTGACCTTGATGTGATGGAGGATGTAGCCGAACATGATCACATTGATAAAAAAGACCTAGGTTTTATGATCGATGATGATGAATCTCAAGAAACAGATGATGAATCTTTTGGGCAATTTGTATATAGCAGTCAGAATATTGAGGATGATCCTTATGATTCGGACATAGAAGTTGAGATGCCTAAGGAAGCACGTGAGATACTTGGGAAAATGTTAGGGTTAGATTATAATAAAACACATGTTGAGGATATAGGTGATTTTGACACAAGGAATGATGAAGTAAAAACATGAGCCCACAAAGTACCCCACAAGTCCTACCATCATTTGAGGCACACATACCACCCGTGACTTACCCGGAAGAAGTAGAAGAGACTATAGGAACCCCAATAGAGGTAGAACCCTTGGATCAAGCACAACTAGAGAATATAGGTTTTAACACTTGTAGTGATGACCTTTCTTTTAGTTCTAAGAAAGTTCCTAGTTTTGATGAACCGAAGCCTCAACCAAAGCCGTTACCTAATCTTCCATCTTTAGATGTGAATTTAGGAATTGAAAAAGGTCCCGATCCACCCATCAAACCATATAGTCCATGTAGTCTTGGGATAAAGGTAGTAGACTCTAAGCCTTGTAGAAAGGAAGCTGACACAAGAGTGGAAAATGACCTTACATGCTTACATCACCCATTTATGTTTGATCACAAGAAACATTATGGGTTTAAACCGGGTTTATTAGGTCAAGATGGATTCCCAACTAGGAGTCTTTTGAAGTTGATTGAAAATGATCCCTTTCTAGGAGAAAATCTTAATCCACCCATTAACTCGATTGAATTACGTAAGGTTATGATGATAGGAGCACACCCCTTTGAGCATATAATTCATCCATCACTCTTTTCTCGCATGGCATACTTCCACCCTAAGGGTGTGTATCGCTACTTCCACCCGCACTCAATCCTAAGTGTAGGGAAAACCTCCCTTCTTTCCGTTAAATAAGGGTAGAGTCAGGCTCGTGACTCGAACAAAAACAAGCGCTTCTTGGGAGGCAACCCATGTTTTTTGTGTTTTTTATTTGTTTGTTTGTTTGATTTTATTTGTTTCTGTATGCATGTTTTATTTTTGTTGCTTGTGGCTCATGTTTCAAACTAAATTGTGAAAATGCTTTATTTTGTTTTTAACTTCGTCTTAATTGCATATAAAGGTATTTTGCAAAAGATAAGTGTAAGGGAAATCCAAATTTGTTTATAAGAACGAAATTGAGCATGAACCACAACAATATTAAATGGACATGTGTATTAGTACTTGTTAGAATCAAATGCTTGTATCGAGTCATAATGATGTTTTGCAGGATTTTCCAGGAAGTAGGACGAAGTTTTTCTAGAAATTTTCCGGAAACTTAACATAAGAATTTTTGCAGGTCACTTCTGACGGCGTCACGAGTTTACTCTTGACGGCGTCACGTGTAAAAATCTGGAAATTTTACCGGTTTTGTTTTTCTAACGGAGTTTTAAAGTTTTTGTTGAATTATTAGTTTTATAATCTCCAGGAAATCTGCAAACTTCATTCCACAAGCATTATATCTTATTATGTTTTCTAGGATTTAGTAACTTATATAGATTGCCGTCGATTTTACGCGAGGTTGTTTTGTTTGTTTTCTCAGGATTTACAGGTTATGTGTGACAAGAAGATGATTTATATTCTGGAAGGGAAGCTTTGATTGTTCATTTTCTTGGTGGAAGATTTAACCTGGTCACCTTATTATCCATACTGAGCGAATCAGGGGAGTATTTGATTTCATTCTTTTTACTTTTTCACTTTTACATTCTTTACTTGAACATTGGGGACAATGTTCATCCTAAGTGTAAGGGGAGGGTAAAATGATGATACCTTACATATACACTTTCGCTTGAGTTTGTTTGTTTGATAGTAGATATGTAATAAAACTATGAGAAATACTTGTTAGTGCAATTTTAGCGCCAAATTTAAAATTTTTTACAACATTTAGGAGTGAAACTTTAGCCACAGCAAGCGTCTCATGGATAGGAGATTGTATGACTAGCACATAACCGTATATTCAGAAAAATTTTCCACCCAAATATGTGAGGTTCGCCTTTAAATTTGATAGGAAAAGCATTTATTATTAGTACTTATAAGTGTACCGGTAGCATTTAGATTCTAGAACTTGCGTTAGTGATGCATCCCGAAACCGCTAGTGAGACTACATTCGTGTAGTAGGATTTACTACATGATAAGAGGCATTAGGATCACCCTTGTGTTAACCCGTATCATAATTACTTGACCATTTAAATCATATTATTTGGCTAGTTAAGTCAACTAATTTTTTCACACCCTTAGCGTTGTACTCATTTTTAGTACACGAAACCCCTAGTACACCCCTCCAAGCCTATCTTTTCATTTCTAACTTTAAGCATTTTACTTAAAGGAAGAATTTGTTACACCCCACTTAAATGTACACCCAAATCGCCTTAGCCTTCCGTGTATGTGCTCATCTTTAATGCATTATTGTTATTTGTTAAACCCTAAGTTAATTATCTAATTGATTACATGGTTGCTAAGTCGAGTCATATCCTTGTACATATTGTTTTGGGACGATTGGGACTCATGGGTAAAATACTTATTTATGGAGTAATGGGGAAGAACATCATTTATTACCCCCATATATACATTAATCTTAAAAGTACTCCAAGTGTTTTGATTATCTTAATTCGAGTCATTAGATTAGTTTATTGTAAAGTATGTAAAAATTCAAGTGTAAGGGAAATGTTCATTCCCTATGATGTATTATTTTGGATGGTAGGGTAAGAGTGTATGCAAAAAAATAAAAAATAAAAAAAAAATAAAAAAAAAATCGAAAAATCAAGAAAAAAAATATATATAGAAAAAGAGAAAGAGAAAAAACATACGGACTACCATCCCGTTTCATTCTATGTTTATTTTATGTTTTTGTTATTTTTCATTTATTAGCTTAAGTCGAGTCTAGTCTTGGCTTAGCAACGCCATATCGTACATGTAATTAACCGAGATTGTTAACTCGCCACCAGTAAAAACTTCCTTTATCCAACAAAACCGTGTATTTCATATCCCTACACCTAACGTTACAACCCTTTAAAAGACCTCTTTGATAGTTTATCCTAGGTGCTTACGCCATGTGGTGGAGGTTTGATCCTTTCGCAAGCCTATGGTAATCTATTTTGCTATGACAGGTAGTGAGAGATATTTTCCGTTTCCATATTGTAATTTATACTTTATTACACCCGAGAGATGTGAGTATCTAAACACTATTTGTGAGGTGCTAGTGTATGACCTCCGTGCTTGTCTATTGGTCTTTAGTGGAACGATTATTTGTTGTAATTACTTTTATATTAGTTTTAAATGACCCCTAACTTGTATTTTGAATAGAATAAAAGTGCATTTGCTTGAGGACAAGCAAATCTCAAGTGTAAGGGTATATGATGAGGCAAAAAATGAACCACTTTTAGGGGGTTATTTAAGCCCGGAATTGAATTTATTTGATCAAATATTGCCCTAAATCGTTCCTTTTGTGATTTTAGGTACTTTGGGAGAGAAATCTGAAAAAGGAAGCAATTCGGACATTTTTGGAGCATAAAAGTGAAGAAAACGCCAAAGTCTTAATTTTCCTTGCTGAGATCAGTAGGTGACGGCGTCAAGAAGAACATCCTGACGGCGTCAAGAGTAATTTGCATGATGGCCCTGTACAAACGTGAAGGCGTCACAAGTAGAGCGTCAAGAGTAAAAGACGTGACGGCCTCGAAGACCATAACACATGACGGCGTCAGATGAAGATTAAGGCAGTCCGAGAAGTATTTTGGCGGCGAGATGACGGTGTCACCAATTTGGTCTTGACGTCGTCAGCCTCAATTTCCTATATATAGTTTTCTAATTTTCATTCATAAAAAAAAAAGAGAAGTTTTGGAGAAACCCTAGGGCCGAACCTAGTACGAATTTTACAGGTTTTTCAAAGGTTTCCAGCTCTTGAACCCTTTCATGTGTAATTGAGATAAGTATTTTTTTAATTCAATCAATATGTCTATGTGTTGGTTGTCTATATCTTGTTCTTGTCTTAATTCCATCATGCTAGGCTAGATCTATCTTGTGTTTGCTTAGATCTAATGAAACCTAGATGTTAATTATGTGTTGATTACTTGTTTATGGTTGTATTGGATGAATGATTTCGATGTTAGGCTTAAGAAAACTGGCAGATCTCCAAATGGTAACATGCTTGAACGTCTTAGGAAACATGAACTGACGTGCACTAGGTTTTATTGGTTGTATTTAGTGCATGAGTAAATTCTAATGATCCCATGTTAGGAGCTTCTTAGCCGGCTCGACATAGGAGTGAAGTAGGCACTCATAGGATTAGGGAATTAAGTGCGCCACCCCATGAATGGTATTAAGTAATACAATCCGTTATCCACGCAACTATAACAGGTAATTAACGTGTAAAAGATATCTAGGGAGTAGTGAAATCTAAGTAAACACAATTTCTCCACTTATTGCTCACAACCTTAGTTAATTTAGTTTATTTTCATTTCTAGTATTTTATTTTGATTGCATCTTTAGTATTGGGTTAGTTGACTAGCAACTAATTCCGCCCACATCCTTAAAACCCGAGATTTTTACTTGCTTTCTAAAAAATTATAAAAATACAAAAATAATCATCTCTCATCTCTAGAACTAGTATTTAGGTTTTCTAATCCTAGCGACACTATTCCTAGCTGAACGATCAATCCCCTGGTACTTGTCACTATACTATACTACAACGATCAGGTACACTGCCTGATGGGGGTTGTAAGCTTCTCAAGATCCCTTGACAGGTAAAGCCTGATGCGATTCCACGTATCAGGTTTTAGTTAATTATAGCGAGTATAATGACACTATTTGGTGCAAAAACCTTACAGTACTAATTCAATCTTGATTTTGCAGCATGCGAACAGTAGTAAAAATCCGGTATGGAATGAAAAGTTTGAGTTCACATTCAACAAGCCACCAACTGATAGAATTTTGACTTTGTATGTCTATTGTTCTTCTACGTGGTTGCAATCCTTTACGGGTTGGAATGACTTTACCGGAAGGTTAGTTAATTATCTTCACTGTATTGTATGGTAAGTTATTTCTTATATCAAAATATTCAAGTTGGTGTCGGATATTGGTAAACAACGAACTTACGTTGCTTTCCCTTAACCTACAGATTTTTATAAGTGACAACTCTTTTGAGATTAAAAAAAAAAAAAAAAAAAAAAAAAAAAAAAAAAAAAAAAAACTTTAATCCAAACAATAGTTTAGGTAATTGCTGAAGGCTAGCAGTTATTTGATATACATGGCAACAACAACAACAACTTAATCCAAACAATAGTTTAGGTAATTGCTGAAGGCTAGCAGTTATTTGATATACATGGAACAGGGCCTAATGCTAATATAATTCACTTAAAGGTGAATTATATTACTTCTCAAAATTTGTACAATGCTTTTTGAATATAAACATTCTGGTTTGGACAGGTCCCAAAACAGAGATACAAACACTACACATACTATGCGATATCATTCAACACACTGACTTTATCAGATACAACTAACCAAGAAATCTGTTATGCAGCACACATCTGCATTCAGTCTTAATCTTTGACTGATCAAGCATTATTCCAGAACTTCATTCTACTTTAAGTGCACCTTAACCATCAGGCCCGGCCCTGGCTATGGGCGGCACGGGCGATGGCCTAGGGCATCCAACAAATAGAGGGCATCACTATTATGGTGTTGTGTATAAGTTTTATTTATGCTTTCAGTGATACATGGTTTGTGTTTTTTTTTGTTTCTCATCCATGAAGGAAAATGATATGAAGAAGAAGAGCATGAGTGCAAACAGTTAAGAAAAGTAGTACAGTATTAGTAGCCTTTTGCTAAAAAGAAAATTAAATTAGGGATGTGTTGACCGGACCCCTAGGCGGAATATTCTTTTTGTCCCACTTTTTGTCCTTTTTTCTCTACAGCACAGTTTTTTGTCAGTTTTTGTCCCGTATTTTTAACAGTTTGAAGAGTTTGACATATTAAACTATATATTTTTTGTTCCGCACTTTAAGGTTTATAGTTTTTTTTTATATTAGCAAAATTATAAAAAAAAAATAAAAAAAAAATAAATAAATAAATAAAATATGGAGGGTCTGGTTAAAAAATTAGGAAGGGTCAATATATCCTACCCAAAATTAAATAAGAGTCATATTCCTATTTCCAAGGTAATTTGTCATGTGCTGCTTGGTTTTTCCTTTTTATATTCAAAATGCTTCTACTTTTATTTCTAGGTTATTTTTTGAGTTTATTGTTTAACCATAGTAATTTTTTTAAATTTATTTAACAAAATGAGTAATTTAAATTTTTAAATTTATTTAACAAAACTACTAATTTCAAATTTATTTAAGATAATACGGTATTTCTGAATGTTTCATTGTTCATCCCACCACGAACGCAACGACAAAGATGATGACAGTCTAGATGGTTCAACTTGTTGGTTAACAACTAAATAGGCCTGAAATAACAATGTAAAGAAATATATAAGAATATAATAGATCGTGTTTGGTGGTTCAAGTCGCATGGTGGACAAAGGTTTATAATGATACATGGGAAATGTTTTATCCGATATTCAAATGATTTATCTTGGAATCATGTTTCTAAATTCCACCACTAGACAATCTTTCTTAAAGTTTTAGATATATGTATGATTGAAGCTATGTGATAGTAAATTGTAGTCATGGCAGCTGCTCTGTTATTTATGTGGTCTCATGTCCTGGCCTAGATTAATTTTGTAATCAGATACTATCTTCGATTGTTTATACTTTCTGCATCACTTTGTTTCAAGCTCCATTTTCTATGGCTGTTTGATTAAGATTAGTATAGTATATGACGTTAATCAATTAAGCAATGACATTTACAAAAATCTGGAACTATTGCTTGAGATTTGCTTATATTCTTAAAGTATATTTCTTTACATTGTTATTCTAGGCCTATTTAGTTATTAACCAACAAGTTGAACCATCTAGACTACCGTCATCTTTGTCATTGCGTTCGTGGTGGGATGGACAATGAAACATTGAAAAATACCATATTAATTTAAATAAATTTGAAAGTACTCATTTTGTTAAATCAATTTTAAAAATACTATGGTCAAACAAAAAAACTCGATTTTTTGTTGTTTTTAAACATAATTCTTACTAATAGGTAACTCAATGCAATGTAGGGGAAACACACAAAAAAGTATATATATATATATATATATATATATATATATATATATATATATATATATATATATATATATATATATATATATATATATATATATAAGTTGCCCATATTAAATTGAACTCACACAATAGCTTCGATCAATTAGATATTTGACATTCATTTTCTACATTTATTTTTAAATCTTTTTAGTCTCACTTTCTTATTTCTTTTAAATTTTTCGCTTTGTACATGTAAAAAATACTTGAATTTTAGTTTTAAGTTCAATAAAATGTTTGACATATAATGTTTATAGAAATGTTGGTCATATAGATATGTGATAACATGTTAACTCATATTGGTTTGTGCATAATATATCTTTCAGATTATATATGTTAAAAGCCAATAATTATTAGATTAAGTAAAGTTAATTAAGAAACTTGTCCAAAATCTGATCGAGTTGATATGTGGGTTTTGTTTAAAAGGTTGTATCTTTAGAAGATAGCGCAATGTTTGTTTATAATATCTTGTACTCAGTTTTCAATAGTCACACTTATGGCATCAAAAACCTGTTTCGCCCAGGGCAGCAAAAATCTCAGGACCGGCCCTGTTAACCATCTAGCTACATTTTCCATACTCTTTCCACCAAAACTATTCATCTTGCCACCACAATAATCAAGGTAGAACAAGAGATACGCTTCACTATGCACCCATAACCTCTCCACAGGCAAAGGCTATACCAGCTATGCTACATTTTCATCTACTACAATGGCATCACATAGCTGAGAACACACACCTTGCAGTAAGTACCAACCATTACCTCCTTGGCATTGTATAGATAGGACCAAGTAGGTTCATCTTTCACTTCTCACTATTCCTATCTTCATACATTGCCCACCCACTCACTTTACCCATCTCAAAAGGAAACCTACTTTATGGTTTAAGATTGGACTGTTTTCACTTATGATTCCCCAACTTGTACACAATTACCTAACAAAGGCCTATTGAATACTCATTAGATCCTTATGAAGTGATACCAGACCAATGTAACAAGTATACAATGCCATCTTTTGAAAGTGAGTTATCGATATCTATAATTCCAATCACAGAATTGCAGATACAGGTATAAAAACCTTTTTATAGTTGTAGATCATCATGAACCTTCTGCTTTTGTGTGAATCCATTTAGAAAATAGTGAGTTTTCTATTCTCAATACCAGTTATCAGACCACCAAATGTAGAAGTTCACCAACACCAGCAGGAAACTACTTTGTAACCACTCTATTAATATAATACCTCATATAGTATTCTAACCCTATGTATGTTACTTCAGCACCACATAGATGAGTTAAAACCCATATTTAGCACATATTAACAAAGTGGCTAAGGTACTAGCCATCTGCTTCATTCATAATCCATATATCCAAACACCCCTTAAGTGACAGAAACATCATATTTAAGATAAAATCACCTCCCTTAACACCCCTGTTATACTGTTGTCTTTCAAGTTGTAAAATTCTGCAAAAGCATTCTTGTTCCAAACACTCCCTTAACACCCCTGTTTTTCAGAATCCCTAACTCCTTTGTGCATTCAACAAAACAATACACTTCTTACTTTTCAAGGACATTAGTTTAGCTCTAACTTCATCACAAATGATCTTAGTCAGGACCTGGTCATCTCTCTCTTCATTCTTGAAAATTCTACAGTCAGGACCTGGTCATCTCTCTCTTCATTCTTGAAAATTCTACAGTTTCTTTCCTGCCACAAAAAGTAAATTGTTGCTGCAATGCATAATTTTTGAATAATGCTCCATATTATGTTAAGAGTTGAGATCAATTTATATCTCATATTTTCCATAGATTCAAAGAATCAACCTTAGTCATTTATTTTTTTTATCTAAATTTATAAAAAATCATTTTTCACCTTTCTTTTAAAGAAATATATCTTGCAAATGGTAAATCTTCAAGCTACAAAAAATACAACGAGAATTAAATTATCTATCTATAGATATGCACTTCTTTATATTTTCGATGACTTTTTTTCCTCAAAATTTCCGCCCAGAAAAATCACATATGACTTATAAAAATCACAGGTGATTTATAAAAATCAAATCACACATTATTCTTACAAATCACATGTGATTTTTACAAATCACGTGTGATTTTTCTAGGCGGAAATTTTGAAAAAAAAATCGTCGGAAATATAGAAAAGTGGATATCTATAGATAGATAATTTAATTCTCGTCATAATGGTATAATTTTTTTTCGCGTAACAATTAACAGTTTGTGAGATATATTTAATTTAAAAGAAATGCTGAAAGTTTGATTATTATTATTATTATTATTATTATTATTATTATTATTATTATTATTATTATTATTATTATTATTATGATAAAAAAAAAAGAATGGTCAGGATTGGTTTATTATATTTATGACAAATATGAGATATATATTGAACTTTTGCCTTAATAACTTCATTGACATAATGTAGATCATATATTATTATTATTATTATTATTATTATTATTATTATTATTATTATTATTATTATTATTATTATTTTAATTTGGGCCTTAATAGTGAAAGGATGTCCACGTGCCTAGAGCTGTTCATCGGTTTGGTTATCGGGTTATTCGGTTTGATTACTTCAGTTAAAAAAATTTTCTGGGTCAAACCGAAAATCGAACCGAGTAACCTAAAACAGAACCTTATAACAGAAACCGAACTAAATTACCTGAATTACATAATTTTAATTATTTTTTCATTTAATTATATATATTTTTAGCACAAGATTTTCTTTTTAAGCTTAAATAATGTTATATTTATACTAGGAAAGACTTTTAGTAATTCTTTTTCCCATATAAATACATAGAAAAAATATATATTTATATGAATTTGGTTTTCGGTTTTCATTGTCAAAATCATATCTAAATCAATAACCGAATATTTAATTCGGTTCGGTTCGTTTTGACCAATTCAATTCAATTACCAATTCGGTATAGTTTTTTTTGGTTAGGTTCGGTTTTGGTTAATGTGGATGTTACCCTATCCATGAATACCCCTACACATGCCCAATAATATACTTGAAACTCTAACACTCTATTCTCGATTATAAAATAGAAAGAAAGGAAACGAAGAGAGGAAACAAGAGAGAAAAGAGAGGAGAGGCAAAAAAAATGATTTTTATTTCTGTGTTCCCTAGTTTGAAAGAAAAGAAATGGCATGTAAAAAAAATGGCTTTAAAATCTCATTCTCTCCAAATCATCCAAATTTGGGAAGAAGATTAGTAGAGAAGTTTTGGCATAATTTACTCTTCTTTCCTCTTCTCTCTAAAAAAAACTCAAGAATGTGATTTTTTTTTTCAGTTTTCTCTCCACTTCTCTTCTCTTCTCTCCTCTCCAAATAAGAATCCGGAAACAGAGTGTAAGGGTGCGCTTGGTTCAAATAAGGGAATAGAAATAGCAAAGTTAAAGGGAATACAATAGAATATAAACGAATAAAATAGAATTATCATTGTCTTTGATAATGCATGGTTTAAAAAAAACGCTTAACCTCCAAATTGGTGGTGGTGGTGGTGGTGGCTGGTGGCTAGTGGTGGTTGGTAGTGGGTAATCATTACATTTCCTCCAAATTTATTAAGTAATGACATATTTCCACTACTAAGTAATGATTGCATTCTTTACTCTTAACCAGACATGTTTATTCATTGCCTTTCTCATTCCCTATTTCCAATACCCTCAACCAAGCACCCCTAAATATGTTCATCGGGTCTATATAACCACTGCAAGACTACACCAAAATGCCTAATTATACAATCTTTATGCACGTTTTCAAAAGACTCTAGAAAATTAAATATCTTCGCACTTTTTAAAAGTGCACAAATTCTTACATCTTGGAAAACTTTAAAAATCATAACATTGTTCACAAGGTTTTTATTGTAAAATAGCGACGAACTTTTTCTAATGTACAGATTTAGTACGTGAACTAAAAATCGCTAGCTCAGTTGGCCACCAAGATTTATTTAAGGTGCCTAGGGGAGGGGATGTGTTTGGCTAGGGGAAGTCTCAAGTTCAAGTCGCACTCGGGACCTTTTACCCCTTCAAGTGGTAAATGAAGAACAAACGGGTTTCAGGGTCAACAAAGTGTCTAATTGGATGTCACTAGTGTACCTGAACCACTAATAACTAACTTGCCCCAACACTAAAAATTGACTTGAAAAATAACATAACATTGCCTAATTAGAACGCTATGAGTGAATAGATTAATTTCAAAATCGTGAGCTTGAACGAATGCTTTTAATCATAGGAACTTGATGTCTAGAAGACAATGACCACTATAACGAGGGCGTGCGTTATGTTGACGGGGACCTGATGAACTGGAAGTGAACTTGCAACTTCCAAGCTCTGAATTTAACTTCCCGTCAATACAAAGTCTTTGCATCATGTGATGTGATGTTTATTTAATATGTGAATAAGTTCCCCTAGAGACCAATCTCATGCAAAAAGTCGTCGAAGACATCCTTCTTGGAACGATCCAGATTATGCAGTTTTTCCACGTTGTCATCTTCAATTTGTCTTCATCGATGTTCTAATTAATCATTTTCTTGTCAGTAAATTATTATATATACTAAAAACCATTAGGATAAATAGTAAAATCATCGTTTTGCACTGTTCATTGCGCAATTTTCGCTTTTCGACCCTGTAGTTATAAATCTATTACAAAGTTAGTCCTTAACACCCGTTAATATTGTACATAAAAATCCCCTCAGGTTAACTTTTAATTTCAAAGTTAGTCCCTAAGGACTAACTTTGCAACATACCGACAATCTCAGGCCGTAAAAAATATACTATTTTCAGAAACACTTTTCAAAAATAGTACTTGCGGTTATTAACCTTTTGCATATATAGTCCTTAATAACAAAAATAATTGTTTTACAATCGTTTCATTAAGAGTTTAGATTAAACAAAACATTCCCGCAATAACGCGCGGGTACCCACACTCATTACTTATTATAAATCGAAAACAAAAATCCGGTTAACTCTCCAGTCTCCACCAGTTAGTACCACATTTAAAACTCCAAATCAACATTTCTACTTTACAATATTTATGTTAGTTACTGTAATTTACAACCTTGCATACTTAAACTGGTCAACATATTAACTTGTTTAACCCCAATCCAGGTTCAAAGCCTGAACGTGAAACGGGTTAAATGAGTTGATTTATTTTTATCGGACCCGTTTATCATTAACCCAAAGATGTTTATTTTCATACCAATATTCTTGTGTCGTTGTTTCATGTCAAGAATTACCACCTAATAAACCACTACTTTCATAATTAATTTTATGTATACTCAATATGCAAATCATTTAATAGTCATGCCTAAAAACATGCATAATGATATGCCTAAAACTATGTTGCCAGAGTTTATTGGTTTGTAAAGAAATAGGTTAAGTTGCTACGACCAATAAACTTTTGTCACACATTTTTAAACATGTTTTTAGACATACCTATCATTTCTGTATCATTTCTCTAATGCATTATGTAAAATTTTTAAAGCACGGACATATATTAAATTTCCAAATTTAAGAATGATAAATATGAAATTGCTCCTTAAATATTGTACCGTATTTCATCACAACTTCTAGTTTACTCGAAAAACTTTAAGAAAATAGTGAGGGTATCATTTTTTCCACCCTGATTAACGAAATGTTATTTCACGTCACAAAAACAAAAGTTTTGAAATAGGACAACAATATGTTGCTTATTGTCTAATAAACTACTCGAGCTACGAAATTACATGGCTGGAAATGTATAGTTTTTACAACTACCAAATGAAAAGTCTACGTGAAATGGAAATATATATAGCGATACCGCCTTGGAGCTTTAAATTTGTGCATACCTTTTCACTTCATCCATTACAATAATGGCTCACATAGTACAGTTTGAACATCTTAAAATACCACTAGATGATATAAAAGCATCGACCGACAACTTTGCTTATGACAATTGTATCGGGCAAGGAGGATTCGGGAAAGTTTATATGGGAAAAATTATCCACAGAGCCAAGGGTGAGGTCGTGGTTGCTTTAAAGCGTTTAGATCCTAAATTCGGGCAAGGAAATCCCGAGTTTTGGAAGGAGATCATGATGCTTTCCTATTATAGACATGAAAATATTGTTTCTCTATTAGGGTATTGTGATAATTCGGGTGAGAAAATCCTCGTGTATGAATATGCATCTAAGAGAAGTCTCGACCTATATCTGGCCAACAAGGATCTAAACTGGGTCCAACGCCTTAAGATATGCTTAGGGGCTGCTCGTGGACTTGAGTATCTTCATGCTCCTGCTGAGACCCAGCTCAGAGTATTGCACCGTGATATTAAAAGTTCGAATATCCTATTAGACGAAAACTGGAATGCCAAGATCTCAGATTTTGGCCTCTCCAAGTTTGGTCCTGCAAACAAATATTTCACATATCTTGTCTCCAATGCTGTAGGCACGCTTGGTTATTGTGATCCGCTATATGGAGAGACAGGGTTTTTAACAAAGGAGTCAGATGTTTACTCCTTCGGCGTCGTACTATTCGAAATATTGTGTGGGAGGTTGTGTATGGACATCAAAGACAAGCATCGATCATTAGTAGGATTGGCACGAGAATCCTATGAAAAAAACATTATAGATAAAATTATTTTCGATAGCATTAAGGATGATATAAATCCCGATTCTTTGAATGTGTTTACAGAAATAGCTTATCAATGTTTGAATAGAAAACGTGAAGAGCGTCCTTTGATGACACAGATTGTGGAAGCTCTGGAAACTGCGCTTAAGCATCAAGTACGTTTTAGTTTCCAAAATTTTTAGCTATATGTCTCATACGAAGAGCAATTTATTGATTATTACGGAGTATTATTTTTTGCTAGTTATTTATCTATTTGTTTTTTATGCATTATTTATCTATTAGTTTCCAAAATGACTAATGGGTCTTGACATCGTTATTCAAGCTATGCATCTAGCATATTCAATAAATTAAGAAATCCCTACCCTTGACATTCTGAAATACAGTATGTTCTTAGTAATCTTCAAATATTTAATCTAAAAACCACCACACACTGGAAACACCCATGTAACCTAATTAAAGTAGCAAAACAGAAGCTACGGGATGTTTGGAAACACGCATGTAACCTAATAAACGATATGAGATAGAGCATTCACTTTCTATAACTATTGGTGTTATTGTTTAGTGCCCAGAGGATTACAAAGCTGGTATCTTGAATGTGAAAGTTCTAAGAACAATGAATCTGAAAAGAAGAAGTTTTTTCGCCCCTTCTAATCCTTATGTGATACTCAAACTAACTGAAAGTAGTCTTCCATGCGCGAAGAAAACGAAAGTGAAGCACAACATCGAGAATCCTGAGTGGCATGAAGAATTCACTTTCCTTGTTGATAATATTGATCTTCAACGTCTAAACATATGGGTTATGGACGCAACTTCGGTATGTTTTAGGAACTCATACAGTAGTACATAACTCTTATAGCGTTCATAGTCAACTTTTAATTATAGCTCCATTATGAGTAATATTTTTTTTTTCATAGATCATATATAATAACCACGATGCCCGATTACTCTGCTAGGTAAAAAAAAAAACACACATACAGCCGCTGAAACTAGTTTGTCGTTGTCACCATGCGCGAGTACTTTGCTAATTATTGATCTAAAATTGCTGCATATGTCAATAGATTTTTTTTTTTTTTTTTTTTTTTTTTTTTTTTTTTTTTTTTTTAATTTGGGTACCTCGGTAAGTTAACGTCATGATTACCCTTTGTAATTAATGTAGGGAAAACGACATAATATAGTAGGGATGGCTTTTCTGTTGTTGGCAAATCTTACTCCTGAATATCAAGAGATTCTTGATCTTTATATCTTCAATGTGGAATATAGTAGTTCCATCATTGGCAACCTAGTTATTGAAGTGGTGTTCAAACCGTTGGCGCATGACCAAATCCTATATCCGCAGATAGAATATATAAGTGCACTACAAAAGGATCTTGCAAGGATTATTAAGGGTGGAGGATTGCTTGTCGTCATTGTCCATGAAGCCAGATCTGTTCAAGGAAAGAATAACCTAAATCCACGTGTTTTGTTGCTTTTCCGTGGCATGTCAAGAAAAACCAAGGTTTGTTTTTACATATAATCATAGTTTCATAGCTTCTTAGATTTTACAATTCTATAATATTTAGGGATTTAATTTTTGATTTTTTCAGTCTATGATGAAGAACAAAGACCCAATATGGGAAGAAGTGTTTACATTCATGCTAAGGCAGCCACCAACCAATGAAACTTTGCATCTGAAAGTTGTTAGCACTCCTACGATGAGATTCATTCATAGTGAGGTATAATGTTTTACTTTTTATTGAGATAGACTTTTGATTTTTTGAAATGCAATTACAATGTCTATTTCATTAGGAACCTATAGCGCAAATTGATATAAGCCTTGCGGACGTCATCAACAATAAACGGATCATCCATACATATATCCTTCAAAACGGAATGAGTCAGCTTGATGTGGAGTTGCAGTGGAGAACATTTGACTAAGTCAAGTATCGTTGGTAATTGATGCTGGCCATAACTAATTAAAAACACGAAATTCCTTGATTTAAGTATGTTAATGGTGACTACATATGTCGTTTGGTTTAATAAATGCTGACTTTATGGGTAATTGATGGTGACCATAACAAATTAAAAAACCAAAAACATGTTTATAACCTGTCTTTCACTATAGTGAATAACAAGGATTGTAGCAAGTTGTGTGTTGGGGCACCAACAAAAGACTACGTTTGATGTAATTTCCAGTCAAAGATGCCACTAGTGTCGGACTTTCGTGATGTCTCTAGTCATGACTTTCATGCTTTAGTTTTTTAACTAACTTGGACATGACTTTCTTGTTTTAATATTGGCATGAGTTAACCGGACCCCCCTATAGGGAGGGTTTGTGGAAGACAGTGCTGCCGCCGCTTGTACTGTCTGCATTAAAACTTGTACATTTTGACTAAAGTAGGTGGACCCCCATGGTAGGGAGGATCCGGTTAACACATCCCTTAATATTTTAAATCTAGTTATCCAAGCTTTCACGATTTCTCTAGCTCGGACTGCAGAGGAGTTCTATATGATATATTATGTTTACAGGTTTTGGTCCATTAGGTTTAAAAGCTATCTATGCAATCTATAAATAACTAATAATTAAAATATAAAGTACATGGAGAATTTCAATGTTGAACATAAAAACGATCCTGTTCCTCCTGTTCCTTGCCCCTTTCAGAACTCCCACACTAGTGATTTTACCACAACCTAGAAATGCAACACATGCAAATTCTTGAAAGAAAACATGAATGTCATCTTAAGGACCCTTTTGAAATCAGCCCGATGTGCTACATACGGCGTTGGTGTCCTTGCGGATGTGGTAAACAAATATGAAAAATCAAACCCCAATGATTTTGTTACTGCAAAATACTTATTGATAACTTTTGGAGCTCAGGCCCGAGCTTGAAAAGTTCAAAGGATTTACTGTACTTACCTGAATATGATGTTTGTTTCATTGGACTAGTAAGAATTACATCGAAATAAGCCTTGCAGAATTCGTAAACAAAAAACATATCAACAAGATCTGCAAGCTTAAATATACAAAGAATAGCAATGCTCGTCATCAAGTGGAGTTGGAATAAATTGCTGCAATATCATGTTTAATTAGCTTATGCACGTACTTTCACAGTAATCATAAAATGTGATATATATTCTTATTCATAACTAGCTAGTTGCTTCTCAGCATATCCAAAAGTTGCTTACTTGCCGTATAATAAGTTAATAGCAGGGTCCCGCGCGATCCTGCTGCGGGCACCCTGTAATTTAATTTTTTTGATTAATAATTTATTTTATTTGTATGTTTTTTGGCAATTGCTTTACTGATTAGTTTTTTATAGCAAAAGTTTGATGAAATTTTGCTTTGTTTGTATTATTTTATTTATTATTTATTTTATATTCTTGTTTAGTAGTTTGCTTGGTTTGTACCAATGTTGCAAAAATCGTGAATCGGTAGTCGGGTGGTCGACCACCCTGCAGCCTGTAATCGGTCAAGGCAGTGATTAATCGGTGATTAATCGGTTTGGCATTTTCTTCATGTTTTGGAAATTTCTAGAGAGCAAACTAAAGATCTTAACTGATTCCAAGCCTTCTATGTTTACAAACCTCAATAAAAGGCTTCAATTCTTATTATGAGGCTCATTTATAAGTGAAATAAACGATCCCCAAATTAAGTAAAATGCCTAAATTTCTATTTTTTTTTAAATTGACCGATTCGGCTGATTCGGCCGATTTTTGGCTGATTCGACCGATTTTTGGCCGATTCGGCCGATTTTTGACCGATTCGGCCGATTTTTGACCCATTTTTTCTGATTTTTTTGCCTAGGCCGATTTTTTCACCGATTTTCGAAAATCGACAAGGTGCATCACCGATTAGCGATTAATCGGCCGATTCGGCCGATTTTTGCAACATTGGTTTGTACAATATGTGAACATATTTTATTTTATTATGTTCTTTTTGACAATAAATTTACGGATATCAAAAATTTCGTTTAGCTCGTGTTCGTTTGGGCTCGAGCCCCTTTGACCCGTGCCCGTTCGGGCTCGAGCCCATTTGGCCCATTGCCCGTTCGGGCTTAAAAATTTGTATAATATGCTTTATTATTTGTATTAGTGACATTTAATGCAGGATTGTGTTTAAGTTAGTTGTATAATATGCTTGATAATTTGTATTTTTTATGTAAGGGGTGTTTTAATATATGTATTAATTGTATTTATTAACTATTTAATTAATTGTATTTAGTATACATAATGATCAATTTTAAGTCATTAATTTTAACTTTAATGGCAAAAACAAATTAAGTAGTGTGTACTTTAAGCTTCTAAACTTGTAAGGCTTAATTTTAGGTATTCTAATTATAGTAGTTCTTTATGCATTATAACATAGTTAGATTTCTTCTATTAAACAACGAACTTACATTTGTTTTTGTTAACCTACAGATTTTTCAAATAAAATCTCTTGCGAGATTAAAAAAAAAAAAAAAAAAGAAAAAAGAAAAAAGAAAGAAAAGAAAAGGAAAAAGGGCTTTGGTTATTAAATTTGGAAAGTTTACATTATAACTATAAGGATATATACAATACCTAATTCTAAAATTCATACACACAATCGATAATATTATCATAAATTACTTATCATTTCTATAATGATTCATAAACATGAAATTCTTAATGCAAACAACAGTTGAGGCTCATGGCTCAAAAGGAGACTATATAAAGGCTCGTTATATATGCATGGCATGGGTCTGAGACTATGTTATGAAGTTAGGCAAAACTTCATGGACTTAGCTACCCATTTTTCGTTTTCTTGTCTACAATTCCTTGGTTAAAAGTAGTTTAGTTTCTTGCTTTAAATTTAAAATCGGTATGAATGAGAAATCCCCATTGAGGGGGAAATTATGGTTTTTTAAAAGTTAAGTTATCATAAGTTAACCCATTTCCCATATAAGAAAGATTTTGAAAAATTTCAGTATTTGGCAATGAACTAATACCACCATCATATGCTAGTTTGAGATGCCTCCTAACAGATGACTCAGTAATAGCCATGGCAATGCCATCAACTGTAGTATTTAACTCTTTTTTTTTTTTTTTTTTTTTTTTTTTTTTTTTTTTTTTTTTTCATTATCAAGTGTTTTGACACTAGCTGTGCGCCAAAACTGATTGATTTGAGAAACATAGATAGTAGGATTCTTTGTAATAGCATACTTTATGTAACTAGAATTGAGAAAATCGACTATCTGGTGTAATTGTTGACTTCCCTCTGGTTTTTGTAAGTAAGCAACCATGTTGTGTGCCTTAGAATAATCCAAAATCGCCATTAAGATTGAAAAAAATTGATTAGCATTCTGGGTTTTGATCGTTTAGAAGATTATGTGTGGTTCGTAAACCCAATTGAGATGATATAGATTTAATTTAGGGTTTTGATTCGATCGAGTGAATAAATGTTATGTTTCTCTTGAAGATATGTTTGTATAAACTAAGATAATGAATTACCTAATTTAGTCCCAAATAGTACGAAACGTAACCGACCTGTACTAAGTTTTAGCCTACCAGTACCAAGCGTAACCGACCCGTACTAAGTTGTAGCCTACCAGTACCAAATACACCAAACAGTACAAACTATGGTTCCCAACAGTATGAACCCAAACTGTTTGAGATAATGTGATTTCAAGATTACGTGGTTATGCTTCATGAAAATCTCATATTTTCTATGTGTTGGTTAATTAAATTGCATTTCCAAACTAACTTGTTTGAATGTGTAATTGAAGTCTGCAAATGCATCTCCAAAGAAGCCATAAACCAATAGACAAAAATATGCTCATGTGTTGAATTGACTTTTAAAACTCAGCTAACAAAAGAAAAACATTGAAAATTACTAGACTTAATATTCCTTGATTAATATGTTAATTATAAACGTACGATACACCAAAAACAAAAGGGAATATTTGGAACATTTCCAACCATTACATAAAGTACCATCGACCAACAAAAGAAATTGTTTATAAACATGTAGCTTAAACAACCATGAAGTAAGTTAACTTCAAAACCATGCACTGGACTTTCTAACAGAGCTTGCAGAGGCAACCACTTGAGCTTTAGGAGCACTTAAACCCAGTATCACTCCAGTGCAAAGTATAACAGTTCCAGCCATTGTAGTCTATGAGGTGTATTTCATGTGGAAAGTATAACAGATCCAGCCATTGTCCAAAGCAAGTACTCCGAAACAACTTCCGTTGCTTTGCGTCTAATTTCTAATTTATTAACCAAAAGTAGTTCAATTTGCTCCTAATGATAAGTTTGGCTTCATAGTCCTACAACGAAAACATAAGCTCACCGAGAACCTACAATACATAACAAATTTAGTATGCAGACACGTATACAGGCACCGTAAACACTGTCAACAACGGTTCAGCTGATACATACAAACGCGTATTTAATAGTCATTGAATGCCTAATTGGAACCTAAGTATAACGCCTTAGTATTGGACCATTTTAACAGAGTGTTTTGTCTAAGCGTATATTAGTGCTTATGACCCTATTTGATTCAGGCCTGGCGTATCATTAACCCCATATTTCTAGTAAAGTTTCCACCTTATAAGTGATGAGACATTAACAACCAACAAGTCTCAACTAAAGTGGATAAAATCGGGGCTTATCAAATAGAATCCAAAAACACAAATAAAATCAGAAACCACATAAATGGTTAAAAATTGACACACAAACTATAAACCAACGAATAATTGTACAATCCAAGTAACATCTATATAAGATACAAACTAGTGTAATGGCAAACTTTGATACGTGATGAGGCGAAAAATGAACCACTTTTAGGGGGTCATTTAAGCCCGGAATTGAATTTATTTGATCAAATATTGCTCTAAATCGTTCCTTTTGTGATTTTAGGTACTTTGGGAGTGAAACCTGGAAAAGGAAGCAATTCAGACGTTTTTGGAGCATAAAAGTGAAGAAAACGCCAAAGTCTTAATTTTCCTTGCTGGGAACAGTAGGTGATGGCGTCAAGAGTAACACCCTGACGGCGTCAAGAGCAAATTCCATGACGACCCAGTACATATTGGACGGCGTTAAGAAGTAGGGCGTCAAGAGTAAAAATCATGACGGCCTGGAAATGCTAATACATGACGGCGTTAGAAGTAGATCAAGGCAGTCCGAGAAGATTTTTTGGCGGCGAGGTGATGGCGTCACAAGTTTGGTCTTGACGCCGTCAGACCCCTTTTCCTATATATAGTTTTCTAATTTTCACATTAAAAAGAGAGAAGTTTTGGAGAAACCCTAAGTACGAACTTGGTGCATATTTTACAGGTTTTTCAAGGGTTCTAAGCCCTTGATACCTTTCATGTGTAATTAAGATAAGTGTTCTTTTAATTCAATCAATATGTCTATGTGTTGGTTGTCTATATCTTGTTCTTGTCTTAATTCCATCATGCTAGGCTAGATCTATCTTGTGTTTGCTTAGATCTAATGAAACCTAGATGTTAATTATGTGTTGATTACTTGTTTATACTTGTTTTGGATGAATGAATTTATATGTTAGGCTTAAGAAAACTGGCAGATCTCCAAATGGTAACATGCTTGAACGTCTTAGGAAACATGAACCTATTGCACTAAGGTCTTTATTGGTTGTATTTAATGCATGAGCCACTGTTTATAATCCCTATGGTTGTGTTGGGCATGGTATAGGAGGAGATAAGAGCTCATAGAATTGGGGAGTTATGTGCGATACCCCATGAATGGTATTAAGGAATACAATCCGTCATCCATGCAACTATAACAAGTAATTAACATGTAAAAGATGTCTAGGGAGTAGTGAAATCTAAGTAAACATATTTTCTCCACTTATTGCTCACAACATTAGTATAATTTAGTTTATTTTCACTTCTAGTATTTTATTTTGATTGCATCTTTAGTATTGGGTTAGTTGACTAGCAACTAATTCCGCCCAAATCCTTCAAACCCGAGATTTTTACTTGCTTTAAAAAAAATATAAAAATACAAAAAGAATCATCTCCCACCTCTAAAACTAGTATTTAGGTTTTCTAATCCTAGCGACACTATTCCTAGCTGAACGATCAATCCCCCGGTACTTGTCACTATACTATACTACAATGATCAGGTACACTGCCTGGTGGGGGTTGTAAGCTTCTCGAGATCCCTCGAGAGGTAAAGCCTGGTGCAACTCCCACGTATCAAGTTTTTGGCGCCGCAACCTGGGGAATAGTTATTGTCTAGGTTAGAATCTCTTTTTATTAGGTCTACTTACTAGATTCCGTTCTAGTAAGATTTTATTTTTATTTTTAGGTCTTCTTTAGTCTATCTTATTTCTTTGTGTCTTTGTTCGTAACTTTTCACCACCCGACATCATGGACGATGGGAACATCTTTGAACCTGTCATCCCACCACAACAAAACCCACCACTAGAACCTCTTAGGCCCCGAACCTTAGGAGAGTATTCCCGACCTAGCCACCAAGGCTACCGAAACACCATTGAGCTCACCGGAGCCAATGTGACCCCCTTGCGATCCGACACCATCCGGTTGGTGCAAAGCGGATGTGCATTCCATGGACTTCGTTCCGAAGATCCAAACCAACATCTTAAGGACTTCCTCAAAATCGTAGATTCCATAGACCTAGATGTTGCAACTAGAGAGACAACCCGATTACGCCTATTCCAATTCTCTCTACGGGATCAAGCTAGTCAATGGCTTGAGCGTTTATCTGCGGGATCCATCACCACATGGGATGATCTCACCACTCGTTTCCTTGCTCAATTTTTCCCACCGGGGAGAACTACTAAGCTTAGAAATGACATCTTGATGTTCCAACAACGCCAAAATGAATCTCTTTATGAAGCATGGACTCGTTTCAAGGACTTACTCCAAAAAGTCCCTCATCATGGCATGGATCTTTGGCTGCAAGTCCAAATTTTTTATGACCATATCGATCTCTCCACGAGGCGAGCCATTGACCAATCGGCCGGTGGTAAGCTACGTGATTTAAGTGCGGAACAATCATGGGAACTCATAGAAGATCTTGCTCTCTATGACAACGAAAGTTGGAATGATCCCCGTGATTTGAACAAAACGGTCAAGGCAATATCTTTGCCTTCGAACAACTCTAGCACTCCAGACCGTAGGATCATAGAACTTGAGAACCAAGTCAAGTTTCTCATGAAATCTTACGAAGCTCCTAAACCTTCAAGCCAAGTGAACAAAATCACTTCTTCATGCGAATTATGTAGTGGTCCCCATGACACTCGTGATTGTGTGGAACTCCCCGGAACAGCTTTTGCGGACTACGCATCCACGCGTACCGACGAAACGGGAGATAAGTGGTACACTTTCAAGCCCGAGCCGAACCCTTACGGTGATTCATACAACCCCTCTTGGAAAAATCACCCAAACCTTAGGTGGAAACAAAATCAACCAAATTCTTCCAATCCGCCTAATCGTTACCAACCAAACGGTCCACCATCCAACCGTACTTTCAACAACAATCCTTCTAACAACTATGGTAGTACCAACAATCTTGAAGGATTGATGTCAAAGTTTATGGCATCTCAAGAGGCTCGCATAGCTAGGTTTGAAACCGAATTCAACTAACAACAAACGGAGATGACCAACAAGATTGACAACTTGTTGAAAGCCCTCAACAACCAAGCGTTAGTCACACCTAGGAAGGACACTAGGGACACCAATAACAGAATCCAAATTAAGGATCCCTCATCATCCAAACATGTCCACTTTGTCAATGTTGTCACCATTAAGCCAATAGATAAGGAGATAGAAGTGAGTGACAAAGATGAAGTTAGAGTAGAAGCCGAGACCAAGGATGAGAGTAGGGAAGTTGAGGTTAATAGGAGAAAGGAATTAGAGGAGGTAGAGCCTATAGAAAAATACTTTGATAAGTTGCCCACCAAGGAAGAACGGGAATACCATAAGGATTTATTCGATAGTCCCGAGAGACCATATATCCTTGGCACCCCCTTATCAAAATGGGAGACCCCTCTAACATTAACATACCATGCAATATCGGGCACATGCATATATGGAAAGCTTACATTGACCCTAGATCCCCCGTGAACATCATGACTAGGACTTATTACAATTGGGCGATGAAGAAGCAACTTAATTTTAGGATGATGCCTAATAAGAATCTGATAAGTAATTTTGCAGGAAGGGTGAAGGGATTGCATGTGATTATAGGGAATCTCACCTATGAGATCGATTTTATGATAGTTGAAGACACTCGTCCGGTGATAGATGCTTGCCTAAGCCAAATAATATTTGGAAAACCATTTGTTGAGGCCACTAGGATGAGTTATGATCCGACTTTAGGGATAGTTAGATTCAAGGAAGAGAATGATGAGGTTGCTTATCAAATGCCCTACAAGATTGAGCAATACCGCCTTCTCTCTAATTTCGAAAAGGAACACAAGCAAGCGGCTTATTATAGGAATGAGGAAGATAGACGTAGAGGAGTAGAGTATGTAAGGAATAGGATGCTTGGTTTCTACAAGGAATGCTTGCAACTAGGTCCTGAATACAAAACTGATTTAGAAGACGACCTAGAGAGTGGAACCAATGATGAGGTCACGTAGTAACCCTTGACCTTGAGTCTAGCTACAAGACTCGTAAATAAAGAAAAGCGCTTCTTGGGAGGCAACCCATGCTTTGTGTGATTTTATTTTTGTTTGTTTGTTATTTGCTTCCATATGCATGTTTTGTTTTTATTGTTGGTTGATCATGTTTCTAAATTAAATAGTGGAAATACATTACTTAGTTGTTTTGGCCTAGTCTTAACTCCACCTAAAAGTATTTTTTTTGCAAAAGATAAGTGTAAGGGGAAACCCCAAATATGTTTTTAAGAAACAAACCGATCATGATTCTCCACAATATTAAATGAACATGTATATTAGTATTTGTTAGAGTCAAATGCTTGTATTGAGTCATAATGAAGTTTTGCAGGATTTTCCAGGAAGTAAGACCAAGTTTCTCCAGAAATTTTCCGGAAACTTAACATAAGGATTTCTGCAGGTCACTTCTGACGGCGTTAAGGGTTAACTCTTGACGGCGTCAAGTGTAAAAATCTGGAAATTTTACCGATTTTGTTTTTCTAACGGAGTCTTATGGTTTTTGTGAATTATTAAGTTTTATAATCTCCAGGAAATCTGCAAACTTCATTCCACAAGCATTATATCTTATCTTGTTTTCTAGGATTTAGAAACTTATATAGGATGCCGCCGATTTTACGCGAGGTTGTTTTGTCTATTTTCTCAGGATTTACAGGTTATGTTTGACAAGAAGATTGAAAGGGAAGCTTTGATTGTTCATTTTCTTGGAGGAAGATTTAACCTGGCCACCTTATTATCCATACCGAGCGAATCAGGGGAGTATTTGATTTCATTCTTTTTACTTTTTAACTTTTACATTCTTTACTTGAACATTAGGGACAATGTTCATCTTAAGTGTAAGGGGAGGGTAAAAAGATGATACCTTACATATGCACTTTCGCTTGAGTTTGTTTTGTTTAATGGTAGATGTGTAATAAAACTATGAGAAATACTTGTTAGTGCAATTTTAGCGCCAAATTTAAATTTTTTTTCAACATTTAGGAGTGAAACTTTAGCCATAGCAAGCGTCTCATGGATAGGAGATTGTATGACTAGCACATAGATTTGATAGGAAAAACATTCATTATTAGTGCTTATGAGTGTACCGGTAGCATTTAGATTCTAGAACTTGCGTTAGTGATGCATCCCGAGACCGCTAGTGAGACTACATTCGTGTAGTAGGATTTACTAAATGATAAGAGGCATTAGGATTACCCTTGTGTTAAACCCGTATCATAATTACTTGACCATTTAAGTCATATTATTTGGCTAGTTAAGTCAACTAATTTTTCCCACACCCTTAGCGTTGTACTCATTTTTAGTACACGAAACCCCTAGTACACCCCTCCGAGCCTATCTTTTCGTTTCTAACTTTAAGCATTTTACTTAAAGGAAGAATTTGTTACACCCCACTTAAATGTACAACCAAATCGCCTTAGCCTTCCATGTATGCGCTCATTTTTAGTGCATTATTGTTATTTGTTAAACCCTAAGTTAACTTTCTAATTGATTACATGGTTGCTAAGCCGAGTCATATCTTTGTACATATTGTTTTGGGACGATTGGGACTCATGGGTAAGTACTTATTTTATGGATAATGGGGAAGAACATCATTTATTACCCCCATATGTACGTTAATCTTAAAAGTGCTTCAAGTGTTTTGATTTTCTTAATTCGAGTCATTAGATTAGTTTAATGTAAAGTATGTAAAGATTCAAGTGTAAGGGGAATTCTCATTCCCTATGATATATTATTTTGGATGGTAGGGTAAGAGTGTATGTCTAAAAAAAAAAAAAAAAAAAAAAATCGAAAAAAAAAATCAAGAAAGAAGAAAAAAAAAAATAGAAAAAGAAAAGAAAAAAAAACATACGGACTATCATCCCGTTTTATTCTATGTTTACTTTATGTTTTTGTTATTTTTTCATTTATTAGCTTAAGTCGAGTCTAGTCTTGGCTTAGCAACGCCATATTGTACATGTAATTAACTAAGATTGTTAACTCGCCACGAGTAAAACTTCCTTTATCCAACAAAACCGTGTATTTCATATCCCTACACCTAACGTTACAACCCTTTAAAAGACCTCTTTGATAGTTTATCCTAGGTGCTTACGCCATGTAGTGGAGGTTTGATCCTTTCCCAAGCCTATGGTAATCTATTTTGCTATGACAGGTAGTGAGAGATATCTTCCGTTTCCATAATGTAATTTATACTTTATTACACCCGAGAGATGTGAGTATCTAAACACTATTTATGAGGTGCTAGTGTATGACCTCCGTGCTTGTCTATTGGTCTTTAGTGGAACGATTATTTTTTGTAATTACTTTTATATTAGTGTTAAATGACCCTTAACTTGTATTTTGATTAGAATAAAAGCGCATTTGCTTGAGGACAAGCAAATCTCAAGTGTAAGGGTATATGATGAGGCGAAAAATGAACCACTTTTAGGGGGTCATTTAAGCCCGGAATTGAATTTATTTGATCAAATATTGCCCTAAATCGTTCCTTTTGTGAGTTTAGGTACTTTGGGAGTGAAATCTGGAAAAGGAAGCAATTCGAACGTTTTTGGAGCATAAAAGTGAAGAAAACGCCAAAGTTTTAATTTTCCTTGCTGGGAACAGTAGGTGACGGCATCAAGAGTAACACCCTGACGGCGTCAAGAGCAAATTCCATGACGACCCAGTACATATTGGATGGCGTCAAGAAGTAGGGCGTCAAGAGTAAAAATCATGACGGCCTGGAAATGCTAATACATGACGGCGTCAGAAGTAGATCAAGGCAGTCCGAGAAGATTTTTTGGAGGCGAGGTGACGGTGTCACAAGTTTCGTCTTGACGCCGTCAGACCCCTTTTCCTATATATAGTTTTCTAATTTTCACATTAAAAAGAGAGAAGTTTTGGAGAAACCCTAAGTACGAACTTGGTGCATATTTTACAGGTTTTTCAAGGGTTCTAAGCCCTTGATACCTTTCATGTGTAATTAAGATAAGTGTTCTTTTAATTCAATCAATATGTCTATGTGTTGGTTGTTTATATCTTGTTCTTGTCTTAATTCCATCATGCTAGGCTAGATCTATCTTGTATTTGCTTAGATCTAATGAAACCTAGATGTTAATTATGTGTTGATTACTTGTTTATACTTGTTTTGGATGAATGAATTTATATGTTAGGCTTAAGAAAACAGGCAGATCTCCAAATGGTAACATGCTTGAACGTCTTAGGAAACATGAACCTATTGCACTAAGGTCTTTATTGGTTGTATTTAATGCATGAGCCACTGTTTATAATCCCTATGGTTGTGCTGGGCATGGTATAGGAGGAGATAAGAGCTCATAGAATTGGGGAGTTATGTGCGATACCCCACGAATGGTATTAAGGAATACAATCCGTCATCCATGCAACTATAACAAGTAATTAACATGTAAAAGATGTCTAGGGAGTAGTGAAATCTAAGTAAACACATTTTCTCCACTTATTGCTCACAACATTAGTATAATTTAGTTTATTTTCATTTCTAGTATTTTATTTTGATTGCATCTTTAGTATTGGGTTAGTTGACTAGCAACTAATTCCGCCCAAATCCTTCAAACCCGAGATTTTTACTTGCTTTCAAAAAAAAAAATATAAAAATACAAAAAGAATCATCTCCCACCTTTAGAACTAGTATTTAGGTTTTCTAATCCTAGCGACACTATTCCTAGCTGAACGATCAATCCCCCGGTACTTGTCAGTATACTATACTACAACGGGTACACTGCCTGGTGGGGGTTGTAAGCTTCTCGAGATCCCTCGAGAGGTAAAGCCTGGTGCAATTCCCACGTATCAATACGCCATAACGACTAATGGCAACATTTCAATTATTAGACATCAAATACTTTTGGTGTCAATCAGGGCAATAGAGTAACACAATAAACATATAATCAATAACAATTTAAATCATTGGTAATACGCTTTACATACCCTGTTATACCACATTTTAGCTGATAAAATCAACAATCGTTGGTAAACTTAATTATGTACGATCACTGTTCAATGAACAATGACTCATTGTGCGAAGCAGCGAAACATGCAAAGTAACTGGCACAGATTGAATAAGTGAAATAATAATGTAACAACATTGGAGATTGAACATTGGAGATTCAAATAATAGTGAATCAATATGGAGGGAAGAAGGGGTTAATGGTGATAGAGGAGAGACTGTTTGTTTTTAAAGTTTAGGATTATTTTCCTTCGTATTGTTTTTTTTTCGTATACGGTTCTAGCAAAAGTCAATGGGCAAAATACTGTATAACGTGTAAAATGACCAAAAAACCAGTTGCCCTATTACGGTTGCCCAACTAAAAATAGTTTCCCAAAATACATATACGTGATACGTGTCTCCATTTGATGGAAGTTGCCCAATCTTAAAAGTTGCCCGGGCTAATACGAGAATTTTCTAAAAAGGGTTAAATATGCCTAGCCGTAGGGCAACCGGGCTATTCTACTATTTACTATTTTTAGAGTTGTTTTTTTACATTCACTTTAATACCATTCGGTCGTAACACAGGATAATCATGTTGCTAAAAAAAGTATGATGATTGTGAAAAACTAGTAGAAACTGATCAAGATGTTGAGAAAGCAAGAAAGGCAGACGTTGAGAAAATTGATCAAGATGCTGAGAAAGCAAGAAAGGCAGTGTTTGAGAAAATGGATCAAGAATCAGAAAAAGCAAGAAAGGCGGTGTTTCATAAAATTGAAAACAAGACGGATCATGAGGTTAAAAAAAAGGAGAATTAAATACGCCATTGAATGAAGTTTCTGAGGTACTTTCTATATCAATACACCAATATATGTTAACAATCATGTACTTTTATAATATTGCATTACTTTTATATATTTTGTAACAGAATAAAATGATTGAAATTGTTAACGATGAACAACTCAACCCAATTAAGGTGATTAAAGTCAATTCTAAATTGCGGTCAAAGAATGTGTTTTTGAGCCTTAAGAGAAAGAGGAACCTAGGTATGTCTGTAAGGACACCTTTTATGGCTTATGGGAAAAAGAAAGGTCGTAATCTAAAACAATCAACAAATGAGGCCAGGGAAGATGTCAAACAATCAACAAATGAATCCAAGGAAGATGTCAAAGAATCAACAAATGAATTAGGGGAAGATCTTCAGCAAAATAGTAAGAAGCTGACAAGTAGGACATTGAATTAACCACCTAAAGTTCGCAAGTGCTGATGAGGCGAAAAGTGTACCACTTTTAAGGGGTCATTTAAGCCTGAATTCGAGATTATTTGATCAAATATTGGCCTAAATCGTTCCTTATGTCATTTTAGGTACTTTCGGAGAGAAATCTAGAAAAGGAAGCATTTTGAACGTTTTTGGAGCATAAAAGTGAAGAAAATGGCAAAGTCTCAAATTCCTTGCTGGGAACAGTACCTGACGACGTCAAGAGTGGCAAAAGAGGTGGAAGTGGAAAATACACGTGACGATCCAGAAAGTTTTTAGGCTTATTGGCCTGACGGCGTCACCAAGGCCGTCAGGGTCCAAATACATGTAGCGGCCCAGAGCTCATTCCTACACGACGGTGTCAGAAGTGGATCTAGGCAATACGAATTTCATCATAGCGGCGAGTTGACGGCGTCAGAGGCTAATACATGACGCCATCAGGATGCATAGTCTATATATATTTTTCCAATTTTTCATTGTAATGTGTGGAACTTTGTGTGGGATATTAGGCCATAAACCCTAGACGAATTTTATAGCTTTTTCAAGGGTTTCAACCCTTTGATTCTTCCATGTTCAATTGAAGATAAGTACTAATTCAAATCATTCAATATGTCTATGTGTTGTGTGATTATATCTTACGCTTGTCTTCTCTTTAACATGTTAGGCTAGGTTTTTATTGTGTTTGCTTAGTTGCAGTGAAACCTAGATGTTGATTATGGGTTGATTGTTTGTTTATAATTGTTACGGATGATTGTATTCGATGTTACGCTTAAGAAAACTGGCAGACTTCCATTGGTAACTTGCTTGAACGTCTTAAGAAACATGATCGGAGGTGTACTACGATTTTTGGTTGTATTTAATGTGTAAGAGAATTCTAATGATCCCATGTTAGGAGCTTCTAACGGCTCGACATAGGAGTGAAGTAGGATCTTATAGAGTTAGGGAATATTATACACGGCCCTACGACTGGTATTAAGGAATATAACCTGTCATCCATGCAATTGTAACAAGCTAATCAATCTGTAAAAGATATCTAGGGAGTAATGAAATCTAAGTAAATACAACTTTTCTCATTATTGTTTCCACCACATTAGTAAATTAGTTTAATTTTCATTTGTTTTATTTTATTCTGATTGCATCTTTAGTTAATTGGGTTAGTTGACTAGCAACTAATTCCGCCCACTCCTTAAAAACCCGAGATTTTACTTGCTTTCCATAAAATATAAAAATACAAAAAGAATTATCCCTCACCTCTAGACCTAGTTTAGTAGGCTTATTAATCCTAGCGATATGATTCCTGAGTTGGATGATCAATCCCCCGGTACTTGTCACTATACTATACTACAATGATTAGGTACACTGCCTGGTAGGGGTTGTAAGCTTCTCAAGATCCCTTGAGAGGTAAAACCTGTTGCGAGGGCGCAATTCCTACGTATCAAGTTTTTAGCTCCACTGCCGAGGAATAGTTATTGTCTAGGTTAGAATTTCTTTTTATTAGGTCTACTTGCTAGATTCCTTTCTTGTAAGGTTTTATTTTCATTTTTTAGGTTTTCTTTAGTTTATCTCATTTCTTCGTTTCTTTGTTCGTTACCTTTACCATCTCACATCATGGAAGGTGGTAATATCTTTGATCCCATCAACACACCACAACAAAACCACCCACAAAACCTACCACTAGCAAACCAACCTCCTAGACCCCGAAGTTTAGGAGAGTATTCCCGTCCTAGCCACCAAGGCTATCGAAACACCATTGAGCTCACCCAAGGAGCCAATGTGTCCCCCTTGCGATCCGACACCATCCGGTCGGTACAAAGCGGATGTGCATTCCATGGACTTCATTCCGAAGATTCTAATCAACATCTCAAGGATTTCCTAAAAATCGTAGATTCCATAGACCTTGATGTTGCAACTAGAGAGTCAACCCGATTACGTCTTTTCCAATTCTCTCTACGTGATCAAGCTAGTCAATGGCTTGAACATTTACCCACGAGATCCATCACCTCATGGGATGATCTCACGTCTCGTTTCCTTGCTCAATTTTTCCCACTGGGGAGAACTACCAAGCTTATAAATGATATCTTGATGTTCCAACAATGTGAAGGTGAAACTCTATATGAAGCATGGACTCGTTTCAAGGACTTACTCCAAAAAGTCCCTCATCATGGCATAGATCTTTGGCTCCAAGTCCAAATCTTCTATAACCATATCGATCTCTCCATAAGGCGAACCATTGACCAATCGGCCGGTGGCAAGCTACGTGATCTAAGTGCGGAAGAATCATGGGAACTCATAGAAGATCTTGCTCTCTATGACAACGAAAGTTGGAATGATCCTCGTGATTTGAACAAAATGGTCAAGGAAATATCTTTGCCTTCGAACAATTCTAGCACTCCCGACTGTAGGATCATGGAACTTGAGGACCAAGTCAGGTTTCTCATGAAATCCTACGAAGCTCCTAAGCCTTCAAGCCAAGTGAACAAAATCACTTCTTCGTGCAAATTGTTTAATGGTCCTCATGAAACTCATAATTGCATGGAACTTCTAAAACATGCTTTTAAGGAATTCACATCGTCACGTGCTGATAAAACAGAGGATAGAGAGCTCGCCACTAATCGAGGTCCTCGAAACTTTGGCGAGGCCTATGATGCATGGAAGGATAAACCAAATTTCAGAGGATACCAAACTCGGAGCGTATCCTTCAATGATTCTCCTCCACTCGCATGGTCTGAGCATTTTGCACCACAGAACACTCCTAAGCAAAGCTATGAAGATGCCTTGCGAAAGTTCATTCTCTCTCAAGAATTACAGCTTTCCACGCTCGAGACCCGATTTAGACAACAACAAGCCGATATGAATAACAAGATTTGTAATCTGTTTACCGCTATAAAAGAGCACGCTGTTAGTAAATCGATTCAGGCTAAAGAAGTCAAGTCTGTCACCATCATGAATTAGCCAACCTCTCCTGTAAAAATAAAAAGCCCTAGTAAACTCTTTAAACATCTGTCACCAAAGGTGAAGGAAGTTAGGGACCATGCTAACCCCTCGGGACCAATCCACTTTGTAAATACCATCACCACAATACCTGCTCCTACACCCGACTAGAGCCAACAACCAACTGGGAATGAGGGTCATGGAGTTAAGGATGAGACCCCAGAAAAGACCACGAAGTGGCCAAGAGCCTTGCCGACTTATTCAAGGACTCCATCACACAAGAGTCAGGCAAATGGGACGAGTCGAAAGAGAGATCAGAAGAGCACATGAAAAATCCAGTAATTTTGGGTGAATCTATTATAGAGAAACTTGAGGAAAATATGGTAGATATTACTATATGATGTAGTGATAGGATTAAGGAAAACAACTCTGAAGTATTTAAGATTTCTTGCATCCCTAGGAAGAAGCTCATAACCGATACTTACATAGATCCTAACCTCCCTATAAATGTAATCCCCCTCTCCCTTTACAACGAAGCCTTCCTTGAACATATCTCGTATGAAGGACTCGATAATGCCAGAATAGTGAAAAGGTTACCAGTTATGATTGGAGGATTCATCTATAACATTAATCTCACCGTGATCGATGCCATAGACTCTGTCACTAATCCAACATTAACCAACCTCGTCCTCGGGAAACCATTTGTTAATGAAACGAGAGTGATCCTTGATGAGGAGGATGGTAGTGCATTATTCACCAATGGCGTCAGGAAAGTGATTTTTTGAAAGGGTAATGAGGAAGTATATGAGTACCGTCCGTCACTAGATTGTAATGCATATGAATCACAAGATGGAAGATCAGAAAGGATAAAGCGGCGTGATCCGAATAACCTCAAAATCCCTTGTATGATTGGTCACAAGTATTTCGATAATGTCTACATTGACGTGTTCCTACCTAAGAATTTTATGTCCCTGTTCCATTATAACAATATTTGCAGATGGGGGATGATTTATAAAGGAGAAAATGTTGTTGGTAGAGATCATGAAGTCCAGGTATTCATAGGAAATATGGCATTCACAATGGACTTTACGATCGTAGACAACATTGAGGATTATATCGACCCAATGTTCTCGCAAGTTGTTTTTGGAGCGCCCTTTTTTGAAATCACTAACTTAATAGTTGACGACCGGAACGGAATCATGACTTTCACAGATGGAATTAGGAGGGTGTCATACCAAACACCATATAAGATGAAAGACTTCGAAGGAATTGATTGCGAAGGACTTGATACGCTAGGTTCTCAACTTGATTTATGTGATGAAGATGTTCAGAGTGGATGTAAAAACACATTTGATTTATCATGTGGATTCTTTAAGGATGTTAGTAAGCTTGGATCCAAGTATCAGGAAGATGTCTTTGAGTTTGAAGACCCAAAATACCTGCACTATGAAAGCGATCCCGATATTGAAGATGACCTAGAGAATGAAACCAATGACGAGGTCACGTAATACCCCATGGCCTTGAGTCTAGCTACAAGACTCGTAAATAAAGAAAAGTGCTTCTTGGGAGGCAACCCATGTTTTGTGTGTTTTTATTTGTTTGATGTTATTTGTTTCCGTATGCGTGTTTTATTTTTATTGTTGGTAGATCATGTTTCGAATAAATTGTGAAAATGCTTTATTTTGTTGTTTAACTTCGTCTTAACTTCATATAAAAGTATTTTACAAAAGCTAAGTGTAAGGGGAAACCCCAAATTTGTTTATAAGAACGAAAATTGAACATGAACCACCACAATATTAAATGAACATGTATATTAGTATTTGTTAGAGTCAAATGCTTGTATCGAGTCATAATGATATTTTGCAGGATTTTCCAGGAAATAGGACATAAGTTTTTCCAGAAATTTTCCGGAAACTTAACATAAAGATTTTTGCAGGTCACTTCTGACGGCGTCAGGGTTTAACACCTGACGGCGTCACGTGTAAAATTCTAGAAATTTTGCGAGTTTTGTTTTTCTAACGGAGTCTTAAAGTTTTTGTTGATTCTTTAGTTTTATAAATTCCAGGAAATCTGCAAATATTCATTCCACAAGCATTATATCCCTTTAATTCCTAGAAAGCAACATTAAGATATATATGCTATTTTTCTAGGATTTGTTAGTATATATAGATTGCCGCCGATTTTACGCGAGGTTGCCTTGATTGTTTTCTCAAGTTTAACAGGTTATATATGACAAGAAGATGATTTATATTTCTGGAAGGGAAGCTTTGAACGTTCATTTTCTTGGAGGAAGATCTAACCTTGTTAACACACTATCCACACCGAACGAATCAGGGGAGTATTTGTTTTCATTCTTTTACCTATTTTACTTTTACATCCTTTAATTGAATATTGGGGACAATGTTCATCCTAAGTGTAAGGGGAGGGTAAATGATGATACCTTATAGGATACTATTGCACTTGAGTTTGTTTGTTGATGGTAGGTGTGTAATAAAACTAAGAGAAATACTTGTTAGTGTAATTTTAGCGCCAAATTTAAATTTTTTTACAACATTTAGGAGTGAAACTTTAGCCTTAACAAGCGTCTCATGGATAGGAGTTGTATGACTAGCACAAAACCGTACCATTCAGAAAAATTTTCCACCCAAATATGTGAGGTTCGCCTTTAGATTTGATAGGAAAAGCATTCTTTATTAGTGCTTATGAGTGTACCGATAGCATTTAGATTCTAGAACTTGCGGTAGTGATGCATTCCGAGACCGCTAGTGAGACTACATTCGTGTAGTAGGATTTACTACATGATAAGAGGCATTAGGATCACCCTTGTGTTAAACCCGTATCATAATTACTTGACCATTTAAGTCATATTACTTGACTAGTAAAGTCAACTAATTTTTCCCACACCCTTGCGTTGTACTCATTTTTAGCACACGATACCCCTAGTACACCCCTACGAGCCTATCTTTTCGTTTCTAACTTTAAGCATCTTACTTAAAGATAGAATTTGTTTACAATCCACCCCCAAATGTGTAACCAAATCGCCTTAGCCTTCCGTGTATGCACTCATCTTTAGTGCATTATTGTTATATGTTTAAACCCTTAGTTAATTATCTAATTGATTACATGGTTGCTAAGTTGAGTCATATCTTGTACATATTGTTTTGGGACGATTGGGACTCATGGGTAAAGTACTAGTATTTTGGAGTAATGGAGAAGAACATCAAATTATTACCCCCATATGCGCATTAATCTTAAAAAGTACTCCAAGTGTTTTGATTATCTTGATTCGAGTCATTAGAGTAATTTATTGTAAAGTATGTAAAAATTCAAGTGTAAGGGGAATGTACACTCCCTATGATGTATTATTTTGGATGGTAGGGTGAAAGTATATGCAAAAAAAAAAAAAAAAAAAAAGAAAAAATCGAAAAAAGAAAAAAAATATATAGAAAAACAAAAAAAGAAAAACATACGGACTACCATCCCATTTCATTCTATGTTTGTTTTATGTTTTTGTTATTTTTAATTTATTATCTTAAGTTGAGTCGAGTCTTGGCTTAGCAACGCCATATTATACATGCAATTAACCAAGATGATTAACTCGCCACCAGTAAATATTGCCTTTATCCAACAAAACCATGTTTTCCATATCCCTACACCTAACGTTATAACCCTTTAAAAGATCTCTTTGATAGTTTATCCTAGGTGCTTACGCCAAGTGTTGGAGGTTTGTTCCTTTCCCAAGCCTATGGTAATCTATTTGCTATGACAGGTAGTGAAAGATGTTTTCCATTTCCATATTGTGATATATACTTTATTACACCCGAGAGATGTGAGTAGCTAAACACTATTTGTGAGGTGCTAGTGTATGACCTCCATGCTTGTTTTTGGTTTTTAGTGGAATGATTATTTGTTGTAATTACTTTTATATTAGTGTTAAATAACCCCTAACTTGTATTTTGATTAGAATAAAAGCGCATTTACTTGAGGACAAACAAATCTCAAGTGTAAGGGTATTTGATGAGGCGAAAAGTGTACCGCTTTTAAGGGATCATTTAAGCCAGAATTTGAGATTATTTGATCAAATATTTCCCTAAATTGTTCCTTTTGTCATTTTAGGTACTTTTGGAGAGAAATCTAAAAAAGGAAGCATTTTGGACGTTTTGGAGCATAAAAGTGAAGAAAACAGCAAAGTCTCAAATTCCTTGCTGGGAACAGTACCTGACGACGTAAAGGTTTTACACGTGATGGCGTCAAGAGTGGCAAAATAGGTGGAAGTGGAAAATACACGTGACGATCCAGAAAGTTTTTAGGCTTAATGGCCTGACGGCGTCACCAAGGCCGTCAGAATCCAAATACACGTGACGGCCCAGAGCTCATTCCTACATGACGGCGTCAGAAGTGGATCTAGGCAATACGAATTTCATCATGGCGGCGAGTTGACGGCATCAGAGACTAATACATGACGCCATCAGGATGCATAGTCTATATATATTTTTCCAATTTTTCATTGTAATGTTTGGAACTTTGTGTGGGATATTAGGGCATAAACCCTAGACGAATTTTACAGCTTTTTCAAGGGTTTCAACCCCTTGATTCTTCCATGTTCAATTGAAGATAAGTACTTATTCAAATCATTCAATATGTCTATGTGTTGTGTGATTATATCTTACGCTTGTCTTCTCTTTAACATGTTAGGCTAGGTTTTTATTGTGTTTTCTTAGATGTAGTGAAACCTAGATGTTGATTATGGGTTGATTGTTTGTTATAATTGTTACGGATGATTGTATTCGATGTTACGCTTAAGAAAACTGGCAGACTTCCATTGGTAACTTGCTTGAACGTCTTAATAAACATGATCGGAGGTGTACTACGATATTTGGTTGTATTTAATGCGTAAGAGAATTCTAATGATCCCATATTAGGAGCTTCTAACGGCTCGACATAGGAGTGAAGTAGGATCTTATAGAGCTAGGGAATATTGTACACGGCCTTACGACTGGTATTAAGGAATATAACCCGTCATCCATGCAATTGTAACAAGCTAATCAACCTGTAAAAGATATCTAGGGAGTAATGAAATCTAAGTAAACACAACTTTTCTCATTATTGTTTCCACCACATTAGTAAATTAGTTTAATTTTTTCATTTCTTTTATTTTATGTTGATTGCATCTTGTTGACATAAATAATGTATGAAAACGTTATTTATATTTTTCGATATCTCTATATTTTGACGATCACAAAATGTAAACTCGTCAATCGTATGATTACTACGTAAACAAGTATTAAGCTAGTTTATATCATTATATCCAACTTAATCACTTAAGGTATGAATAAACAAGTGCTTAATACATCTCATGATCAAAGGGATATTTAATTAATTAATACAAAGTTTATTTAATTATATAATCTTATTATATATTTTTGAAAAACACTTTTGGTAATAAGGAAAAATGTTTTAATCATACTAAATATATGATTTCAAATACTTAACCAAAATCAGTTAGTTTTTCACCAAATAAACTTTCCCCACTAAAAGACAAGTTTTCTGGCCGTTACAGTTGGGCGGCCCCCTTAATTATAAGGGGCGGTCCCCTTAATTTTAAGGGGGCCGGCCATGCTTTAAGGGGACCGGCCAGGCTCCCCTGTCAGAAACTGTCAGATTTCTTCCCCTATAAATACCACCTTAATTCTGGAATTTTACCTCACCTTTTGCACGAAATTTTCAGATCTATAACCATCTAAAACTCATCCAAAACCCTTTGATCATTTGTATATTAATCCTTGTTTCAAGTGATTCAATCCCTCATCATCCATTCTCATTCTAAGTGCAAAAGAAGAACTCTCTACAACCAAGTTCAAGAAGTGTTGAAGAGTAGTTGTGTATAGTGTATATATATTCATTTGTGAATATTGTGTTGTGCTTGTGATTAATTGTGTAGAAGATATAGAAGGTGTGTAGATAGTAGAAGTTGATTAGTAGTGAGGTAGGATAGTTGTGAAGATTGGTGTGTAGCAAATAGGTGTGAAGAAGGTGTGTAGATTGGTGTGAAGATTGGTGTGTAGATTGGTGTGTAGATTGGTGTGAAGATTGGTGTGTAAATTGGTGTGTATATTGGTGTGTACGGTTTTCTCCGCCATAAGGGAGTTTGTTGACATAGTGAAGAAAACTCTCGAGTAGGTGACTCGGGGAGTGGAGTAGGAACAAGGAAGGTGTCCTTGTAGCCGAACCACTATAAATCCTTGTGTTGTGGTTTGATCTTTCTAACTCTTCTCATTACTTATTTATTTACCTTTACTATATTAGTTTTGTTAGTTAGTTATCATACAATTGTTCATATAGTGCAAGTATTGAATTCACATAAACTAGAATCGAAGTTTTTAAAACAAACTTGTGTTTATAAATTTTAAAAGGACGTAAAACTATTCAACCCCCCCTTCTAGTTTTCCACACATCTTTAGTTAATTGGGTTAGTTGACTAGCAACTAATTCTGCCCACTCCTTAAAAACCCGAGATTTTACTTAATTTCCATAAAATATAAAAATACAAAAAGAATCATCCCTCACCTCTAGACCTGGTTTAGTAGGCTTTCTAATCCTAGCGACACTGTTCCTAAGTTGAACGATCAATCCCCCGGTACTTGTCACTATACTATACTACAACGATCAAGTACACTGCCTGGTGGGGGTTGTAAGCTTCTCAAGATCCCTTGAGAGGTAAAACCTGTTGCGAGGGCGTAATTCTCACGTATCAAGTGCCCACAAGGCGGTCACAGAGGATAAAAAAAATGGTTTTGGAAAGGATGGTGTAGAAATGGTCTTGGAACCTTGGGTAGAGGTACACCAAAACTTAACTCAATTGTTTTGGAAAAATAACTGTATTTTATTTTTAATTTTTATAATATTTTTTTCAGGATCTGTCACGGCCACCTTGTTCATTCAATAATAAGATAACTGTTCCAGATTATATCGATATGTATCTCAAAAAAGGCTTTAAATCATGTCATAAGTTTTCTTGGGGTAAATTCGACATCGTTGTTGAACGTCCATTCTGGTTGGCTTTATTGGCTCATGGAAGAGGTTACAAAAAAGGCTGGCTTAGTGATGAGGTACTTAATAATTAGATTCTAGTTTTTTTTATTTATATTTTTTTTATTTTTATTTTTTTTACATAATTTAATAGTTTCAGTATACCCAAAGCAACAGTTTCAATTGTATCTAAAAATTGCAGCTTTTGGATCTTTGGGTGGATCTAACATGGCAATTCAGACCCTCCAATGCTGATTGGGCTATGTGATTGGGTCTAAACGGTCAAATAAGTTTACCAGGTGATGGTCAACCAAGTCAAACGTCTAAAACCAACTAAACAAGGAGTACAGTGTATACCCGGGTCGTTATGTCCTAGCGAGGTAAGCAATTGTATTTAAAAACGTTTAAAGTGATCGGGTGATTTAACAGGAGGATCAGGAATTTGATTTGAATGATTAAACTTCAAGATTATGATTGAGAATGACTTAGAAACACTATTCTAATAATTACTGATGATCAGATAACCTAGAAACGTAAGTAAACTTAAAAATGCACGTTTGAATTTAAATTAAACGCGAACGCGCAAAATAAAAAGTGAAACGTGAGCAAATAAAGTCCTATGAAAGTGAAAATTATATTTTTACAATCTTAATGTTATAAGAAAATTAAAATTATTTTTACAACTATTTATTTAATTACTATTAATCAATTACTAATTTCTAATTACTTTTTAATTAATTAAATTACACTAATTATTAATTAATTATGAAAATTAACTAGAAAAATGAAAATTAATTTTAGAAAAATCTAAAATAGTATAAAACTAATTTTAAAACAGAAAACCTATTTTTTTCTACTTTTTAATTATTTATTATTAATTAAAACTAATTATTTATTTAATTTAAACTCAATTAAACTATAAAAAATACTAAATGACTAAAGAAAAATCTAAAAAAATTCCTAAAATTATTTTTAGCTATAATAAACCTAAGAAAAATTAAAAATGAGCCAAATTGCTTAAATAGAAGCTATCACTTTATTTATTTTTGTCTTTTTCTTAATTTTCTTTTACACAACTATTAAACTTCTTAAAATATGAAACTTTTGTGAAGGAACTTTTGCTCAAGCTCAATAATAAGCTCTGTGCAAGCCAATAAGCTCCACAGTTTGACTTTCTTTGACCAAACAAGGAAATAAGCTCAAATACGCTTATGTGGGGTCCACAATGGTGGAATCTGGTTCAATTAACACTATTGGACATGTTTAAGCTAAATTCAACCAAATAAGCTACCTGAATAAGCAATAAGCCCAACAATAAGCTTTAAAATTCCTAGGCTTAGACAGTTTGGGGACAATACTTTCAGACCCAAACCAGGTGGGGTCCACAGAGGTTAAGGGCACAAGCTTGGTTGAAGCAGCTAGCCTGCTAGCTTGTGAACACTTTGGAAGCAAAAACAAGCCTTAGGGTTCACTATGGTGACCTATGGAACTCACAAAAGTGAGTGCTGAGGGTGGGTATAAGCTGAGACAGGGGATGAACTTCCCCTGCACCTCTCTTTGAGGCTCTGTGTGACCCACTATAAAAATTACAAAAATTTGACAAAAATACTACAAATCAACAAGCTGGGAATGAACAAGTATGTAAAAGCTCAAGTGCTAATTCATCATATCAAGCTAATTAATGATCACCAAAGATTAAGCAATCTGACTGAAACAGATTTTTGACTTTTCAAGATTTGTGAACCATTTGACTTTCATGAAGTTCTAATCATCCTAAGTGACTGAAAATGTTGAAATAAGCTCATATGAGATGAATTTAAGGTGAAATACCAACTAATGAACCAATGTGAGTGGGTATACACCTTAGACAACTAACAGTTATATGATTATTGGAGTTTACTAGTGAGGTTGACTTTTTATAAAAAAAAATACTTGATTTTAAGCTATGACTAACTGATTTAAACCTAATGTGACTTATCCTAACCAATTTCAACCCATTATACAGAATCTAACCTTGGCTAACGTACTGATCCAAACACCCCATTATGGACAGTTTTGATGATTTCTTGAACAAACAGATACTATGAGTGAAGAAAAAGCTTTTAACTAGCTTACTATATTCCAAATAGCTATTGTTAACTCAGAAATATAGGTTAACAATAGGACTCGAATATGCAAATTTTACTAAATTGACAGTTAGAGTCCCAACTTAAGCACAAAGAGATTCTAATGAAACTTAGACCTAATTAAAGATTACAACAACAACTAATAACTACAAACAAGCCAAAAACAACTAAGTAGGCTAATGGAACATTAGAATATGAGATTTAGAGAGATTGCTCACAATTTGCTATCCTGCCAAGCCATTAAGGACCAAGGACCAATGAACCATCCTAAAGACTTCCATAAGTCACTAAAATACCCATTCCATTGTCTGAATTAGCTCTACGCATTCTTCTTCTTCTTCTTCTTCTCTTTTTTTTTTTTTATTTTTTATTTTTTTATTATTATTTTTTTTAATTCTCCAACCATATTTGAGGTATTTTTTTATTTTTTTTTGACTAGATGTTTAAATGCTTTATGAGCCTTCAAAACTTATTACTAAGCTAAAACTGAGTTAAATGTGGCAGTAAACAACATAATTAACAACTTTTAAATAAAATTGAAAACTTCACTCCAAAGTGACAAACTTAAGTCCACACTGAGAAACTTGAGATTACTTATTGAATAACTAAAAATAAACTAAAACCTACTAGCCTCCTTCTTTCCTCCCTGTCTTGCATTTATAGTGACCATCTAGGGTTTTGAGACCCACTAGATACTTCCCAGCAGGAATATGGACCATTGGATGCTTAATTTTTGATCCTAGCCATTTAAAATTTCTTGCCGCCAAAAATCCTTTTGGCTGTTTCTCTGGATAGTTGATGCCAGGGGGATAACTTTGGAGTGTAGTATTTGGAGGGGTGTAGGAGGGGGGATAGGGGTTATGATGGAGGAGTGTTGAGTGGGTGGTGATGATGAGGGTAGCAGTTTGCAGGGGGGGTCATGGGTTGTGTGAGGTAGAAGATGGTCAAAGGTCAATGGGTCAAAGGGTTTTTGATATTAAAACGGTGGGGTGGGTGGGCTGTGTGATGGATTGGGCCAGGTTTGTGAGTGAGTGGGCTTGGGGTTTGGTTTGTTTATGTTTTGTTTTTGGATTAAATGGGGTTGTATATAATACTAGTATCCGTTTGGTTTGTATGGTATTGATTTCACAAGGACCATTTTGTAACTTTGCCGAAACTTGAGGGCTAAAATTGCAACTTCCCGAGATATCACAAGGACTATTCATGCCTTTTTGTAATTACCTAAGTCCTATTTGATTTATTTTCCAATTTTTAAAATTCCAGGGGTTGATTTTGCCAATTTGCAAAGTACAGGGACCAAACATGTAATTTTCTCAAACTTTTTACCCAAGGATCAAATTTGATAACTTTTGACTTTTAAATGCCTTGGGTTGACTTTTCTTTCGTTTTAAACCTTCAGGGACTAGTTTTGTCAATTTATGAAACTTGAGGGACTGAAACTGCCAATTATGCAAACTTTGTTCGTTTTTCGTTTGTTTTTAAACATTTTGCATCTGAAACGTATAAAACACAATTCCTGGAATAATTACTGTATTTTGATGCATTTCTGAGTGTTTTTTGGATGTTTTGGCAGTTCAGATACGATAAAAATGATGAGCATTTACACACTCATCAATCCCCCACACTAAACTATTGCTAGTCCCTAGCAATCTTTTTGAGAAAAATTAATGGATTTGAAACTCTTTACCAAAAGCCATCACTTCTGGAGTAGCCAGATGTATCGATTCAAGTAAGAACTATGGTCCACCTGATAACCATGTGATTTTGAGCAAACCACCAGCTGTCAACGGATTTGATTTGTCTTTACCAAAAGCCGATTGCTTCTGGACTAGCCAACTCTTGATGGAATAGTCAACATCTTGGTGAGCTGATTACCAATTATGGTTTTTCCACTGCCTTTACCACAAGCCATAATCTTGCGGGCTAGCCAACTCATTCACTTTTTTGGATATGGCGAGTTGATTTACCATACAATTTTGGGCAAATTGCAAGCCATCAACGGTTTTAAGATATCTTTACCAAGAGCCGTTTGCTCCTGAATTAGCCAATCCTTTCGTCGTTTAGACATGGCGGACTGATTACCACAAAAATTTCGAAATAAAGTGAAAAAATTTTTAAAAATTTTGGGCCAAAATGGGGGTACTTGAAAGTATTTTGTGATAAAATTAGCTAGAATCCCCCCCCCCCCCCTCACACTTAGAATTGAATATTGTCCTCAATATTCAAAGTCCCGGCTATTATGCCGAATCAATGAACGTAAAATGATAATATTATAAGCTAACTGTGGAAATATCTTTTGCATTTTTCACTTTATTTATCTGTACATACAATCACACATTTTTTTTTTCAAAGATATATACATTTCAAATAGTTGCAGGGGACGGCCACTCCCCCACACTAGGGTGTTAGAAAGTAGAAAGAAATCAGAGACACGGGTGAAAGCCTATGTTGTTGCTATTGTTTTTGTTTCTCGAGTCGCAAGCTTGACTCGATCCCCGAATTCAATTGTCCTTGGGGAATGTTTGGAGATCCGGGACAACCATGAATGGTATGTCCTCTCCAAAGTAATGTTTCAAACGATGTCCATTCACTTTGAAATTAGGACCGTCATTTTGAGATAATTCGACGGTGCCATAAGGATAAACCTTAACGATAGTGAATGGACCAGTCCATCGGGTTTTGAGCTTTCCCGAGAAGATCTTAAGTCTAGAGTTGAAAAGAAGGACTCGATCACCAACGTTAAAAACGCGGTTTTTGATATTGGAGTCATGAATCTTCTTTGTCTTTTCTTTATAGATCAAAGAGTTCTCGTTAGCTTGATCACGAAGTTCATTTAATTCATTCAATTGAACTTTACGATGATCACCCGTAGTTTTTAGGTCAAAATTTGCATGCTTGAGGGCCCAATAGGCTTTATGCTCAAGCTCAATCGGAAGATGGCACGGTTTCCCGTACACAAGCTTGTAAGGCGTGCACCCGATGGGTATTTTGTAAGCTGTACGGAAAGCCCAAAGTGCATCATCTAATTTATCCGACCACGATGCACGATTTTCAGCAACGGTTCTTTCCAATATTCTCTTAATGCCTCGATTGGAAACTTCTACTTATCCACTTGTTTGAGGGTGGTACGCAGTAGAAAGACGGTGAGTTACACCATACTTTTGCATGACTTTATCAAATTTATCATTGCAAAAATGCGTACCACGATCACTAATTATAGCACGTGGAGTTCCAAATCGAGCAAAGAGAGCTTTCAAGAATTTCACGTCTACTCGGGCATCATTAGTGGGTAAAGCTTTCGCTTCAACCCATTTTGACAAATAGTCAACAGCCACGAGTATATACTTGTTTCCATGAGATGACGGAAATGGCCCCATAAAGTCAATGCCCCATACGTCAAAGATTTCACAAACTTGAATTGCATTTTGTGGCATTTCATTCTTTTGTGAAATATTCCCGTGACGTTGACACGCGTCACAGGATTTGACTAATTCCTGGGCATCCTTGTAAATCGTGGGCCAAAAGAAACCGGAATCAAACACCTTTTTGGCGGTGTAATTTGGATTGTGGTGGCCCCCCGTGGGACCAGCATGGCAAGCCTTGAGAATGTCATTGGCTTCCTGTCCATAAACACACCGCCGGATGACTTGATCCGCACAGATTTTGAATAGGTAGGGGTCGTCCCAGAAATAATGTTTCACATCTTTAAAGAACTTATTCTTTTGTTGGGACGACATCCCTTTCACAATAAAGTTACCCGCAAGGTAGTTTGCAAAATCGGCAAACCATGGGGTAACAGAATCTCCACGAAAGGCAACCGCATTGAGTGTCTCGAGAGGGAAGGTTTCATTAATTTCCTTCTTTTCGAAGACATCTTGATGGGGGTTTTCCAAACGGGAAAGATGATCAGCAGCTAGGTTCTCAGCTCCTTTTTTATCACGAATAATGAAATCAAATTCTTGCAGGAGGAGAACCCAAAGAAGTAGTCGCGGCTTTGCATCTTGTTTTGCAAAAAGGTACTTCAAAGCTGAGTGATCTGTATACACTATGCTTTTGGTCAAGATCAAATATGACCGGAATTTTTCAAAGGCATACACCACAGCTAATAATTCTTTTTCAGTGGTGGTGTAATGACTTTGAGCCTCGGTCATTGTTTTGCTTGCATAGCGTATAGGCTAAAAGTGTTTAGATTTGCGTTGCCCCTAGACTGCCCCTATTGCATAATCACTAGCATCACACATAAGTTCAAAGGGCAAGTCCCAATCGGGGGCAACAAGAATCGGTGCCTAAGTAAGCTTTTTCTTTAAAGTTTCAAAAGCTTCTATGCACTCAGGTGAGAAGATAAAAGGAGCATCCATTTCGAGGAGATGGGTCATAGGCCGGGCGATCTTGGAAAAATCTTGAATAAACCTACGATAGAAACCGGCATGACCCAAAAAGCTCCTAATTCCCTTGACGGTAGTGGGATGAGGTAATTTAGCAATGACATCGATTTTGGCTTTGTCAACCTCAATCCTATTCTTTGAAATTTTATGGCCGAGGACAATGCCCTCTTTGACCATAAAGTGACTCTTCTCCCAATTTAGACATAACTTTGTGTCTTCACAACGTTTGAGCATGTTGTCTAAATGGGAGAGACATGATTGAAACGAATCCCCAATTACCGAAAAATCATCCATGAAGACCTCCATAATTTTCCCGATTATGTAGGAAAATATGGACATCGTACATCTTTGAAACGTGCCCGGAGCATTACATAAACCAAATGGCATACGTTTATAAGCAAAAGTTCCATAGGGGCACGTGAAAGTGGTCTTTTCCTGATCTTGCGGATCAATGGGAATCTGAAAGTAACCCGAGAAACCATCGAGGAAGCAATAGTACTCATTCCCCGCTAATCTCTCGAGCATTTGATCCATAAAGGGCAGAGGAAAATGATCTTTGCGGATGACGTCATTTAACTTGCGATAGTCAATGCAGACACGCCAACCCGTAACCAATCGAGTTGGAATCAACTCATTTTCCTCGTTTGTGACAACAGTAATGCTACCCTTTTTTGGAACACAATGTATTTGGCTAATCCAAGGACTGTCCGAGATAGGGTAAATCAATCCGGCATCAAGGAGTTTTAAAACTTCTTGTTTAGTGACCTCATGAATTTTTGGATTCACCCTTCTTTGGTGTTGGACTGCTGGTTTGAAGTCATCCTCCATTAAAATCTTGTGCGTAAAAAATTCAGGGTCAATGCCCTTGATGTCGAAGAGTCTCCAAGCAATTGCTTGTTTATGCGACTTCAAAACCTTTATAAGAGCAGCCTTTTCCTCAACACTAAAATTTTTAGCAATTATGACGGGTAATTTATCATCACCATCCAGAAATGCATATTCAAGATGAGGCGGCAAGTCCTTAAGTTCAACTACAGGAAAGTCATTAGTTATTTCAACATTTTTGACTTCCTCTTTATGAAGTACTTTTGGAGGAAGAGGGGGAGATGGATCTTCGTTTAACAATTTTTCTAGCAAAAGAATATCCCCCTCAGGATCAAGATAGTCCTCATCAAATTTTTCCGAAATTGAACTATCTTGGGCGAGAAAAGCCTCGACTTCTTCCAAAAGGAAGTCGCTTCCCTGAAAAGGAGTGAGAGAAGGGGAAGAGTCGGATATGATAGGCTCAGAAGATGGAGTGGGACTGCCACTCGGAAGATAACCAAGAAGTTCTTGAGAGTACTCCTCAGACGCAACATCAATGACATCAATTCAGTTAACCGATTTGGCGTCATAATTAGAGGAGTACCTCAAAGTTTGATCGAGGTTAAACGTTACTGCTTCATTACCAACACGAAGAGTTACTTCCTCTTCATGCACATCGATTAACGCACAACCCGTCCTTAAGAATCCTCTCCCAAGAATGAGAGGAACTCGTGGGTCAGCATCGAAATCAACAATCACAAAATCTGCCGGAAAGTGGAAGTTCCCCACCTTTACAAATACATCCTCGGCAATGCCGAGGGGACGAGATGTTGAGCGGTCTGCAAGGTCGAGAGTCATGCAGGTGGTGGTGAGTTCCGGAAGAGAGAGCTTTTTCCATATTGAATAAGGCATCAAGTTGATGCTTGCACCTAGATCGGCCAAGGCGAAGCAGTCAACCATTCCGGGGAAAACACATGGAATGAGAAATTTTCCCGGATCTTCTAGCTTCTCGAGAAGCTGTTTCAAAAGAACTGCAGAGCATTTTTCATTGAGTGGAGTTCGTGCCATTTCGAATAGTTTTTGTTTATTGTTCAACAGATTTTTGATTGTCGTTGCGAATTTAGGCATCAAAAGGAGAACATCCGCGAAACTGATATCAAAATGAATATCTCAGAAAATTTGAAAAAACTTTTCCATTTGATGATTGGCTTTTTCGCGGAGCTTCTGGTCTTGTAACCGAGATGGATATGGTAGTGAAGGTTTGGAATTAGGGTTCTCTCCAGGAGTTTTGGTGGTTCAAAGACAACTCATGGTTTTGGTACGGTTTTTGGTACAACCTGAGGGTGGACGTGTGCGGTACTTCGTGGGCTAGTAAATTGCACATTGTCCTTTTTCACCTTAGGCTCACTTTCTACTACCTTGGGAGGAGAAGAAGAGGTAGTAGGAGCTTTGGGTCCATCATAGGAAACATCACTTCTCGTTGTGATCGCTTTAACATCGCCCCTCGGATTAGCGATCGTGTTGCTAGGTAAAGTAATACCTGAGCCCGAGGGTCGATCATTTAAAGACTTCTTAAGGTCTGTGATCTGAGTCATCATTACCCTATTCATTTCCTCCCGAGATTTCATGAATTGTCTCAACAACTCATCATGTGATGGGCCAGTTGGAACAATTGCTTGAGTATGGTTAGGAGGAGCTTGGTTAGGGTAATTCTGAGTAGTTGGAGTGATGGCTTGATTTTGATTGGGAAAATTTTGAGCCTGGTTATTTTGATGGGAACCGTGGTTTTGAAAATTTCCCTGATGTTGGTTGCCATGTCCATGAGAATTGTTTCCCTGATAGTTGTTTTGACCTGGGTTTCGATTGTAGTTTCCTTGATTTTGGAAACCTTGATTTTGGTTATGATGGAAACCTTGGTTATGGCTTGGATTAACATTTCCTTGGTATTGGTAACCTTGGTTCGTTCGGTTCTGATTTTGGTTCTGGTTACGGTTTTGGGCATTAGGGTTTTGATTGAATCCGGGAGGTCCAAGGAAATTGTTAGAACGATAGCTTAAAAGATTGCGGTCCCCTTGCGGTTGGTAGTTATTACATCCCGAATTATAGGAACCTTGAGCAGCATATACGTCCTCATGAGTGTAACCTGATGCGTGGGAATCGCACCTTGCTTTACCTCTCGAGGGATCTCGAGAAGCTTACAACCCCCACCAGGCAGTGTACCTGATCGTTGTAGTATAGTATAGTGACAAGTACCGGGGGATTGATCGTTCAGCTTAGGAATAGTGTCGCTAGGATTAGAAAACCTAATTAATAGTTCTAAAGGTGAGGGATGATTATTTTTGTATTTTTATATTTTTATGAAAGCAATTAAAATCTCGGGTTTTGAAGGAGTGGGCGGAATTAGTTGCTATTCAACTAACCCAAAGCTATCATATAATTAAAATAAAATAATGAAAATGAAATTAAACTAATTAAACTAAGGTTGTGAGCAGTAATTGGAGAAATTGTGTTTACTTAGACTTCATTACTCCCTAGATATCTTTTACATGTTAATTACTTGTTACACTTGTATGAATGACGGGTTGTATTCCTTAATACCATTCGTGGGGTGGCATACATAACTCCCCAACTCTATGAGCTCTTATCTCCTCCTACACCATGACCCGGCACAACTATAGGGATTGTAAACAGTGGCTCATGCATTAAATACAACCAATAAAGACCTAGTACGCCTCGGTTCATGTTTCTTAAGACGTTCAAGCATGTTACCATTTGGAGATCTGCCAGTTTTCTTAAGCCTAACATATAAATCATTCATTCAAAACAAGAATAGACAAGTAATCAACACATAATCAACATCTAGGTTTCATTAGATCTAAGCAAACACAAAAGAGATCTAGCCTAGCATAGTAGAATTGAGACAAGAACAAGAGATAAACAACCAACACATAGACATATTGATTGAATTGAAAGTACACTTATCTCAATTACAATGCAAGGTCTCAAGGGTTTGGAACCCTTGAAAAACCTGTAAAAGAGGCACCAAAATCGTCTTTAGGGTTTCACCAAAACTTCTCCTCTTTTTTTAATGAAAAAACTAGAAAACTATATATAGGAAAAACAGTCTGACGGCGTCAAGAGTAACTTCTGACGCCGTCACCTAGCCGCCATAAACTTCCTCGGACGGCCTTGATCCACTTATGACGGCCTATGTGACGCCGTCACCACCCACGGTATATTATTTTAGCCACTTTGACGCCGTCACGAGTCCGTCTGACGCCGTCACCACCTTCGATATTTAATTCTTCATGTCTGACGCCGTCAAGCTTATGGTCTTGACGCCGTCACCTTGTATTTTCAGTATGCAAATTAGGTACTTAGCCATTTTCTTCACTTTTATGCTCCAAAAACGTCCAAAATAGCTTCTTTTCCAGAATTCACTCTCCAAACACCTAAAATCACAAAAGGAACGATTTAGGGCAATATTTGATCAAATAAAGTCGGATTCGGGATTAAATGACCCCCAAAAAACGGATCATTTTTCGCCGCATCATATACCCTTACACTTGAGATTTGCTTGTCCTCAAGCAAATGAGCTTTTATTCTACTCAAAAGACAAGTTAGGGGTCATTTAACACTAATATAAAAGTAATTACAACAAATAATCGTTCCACTAAAGACCAATAGACAAGCACGGAGGTCATACACAAGCACCTCACAAATAGTGTTTAGATACTCACATCTCTCGGGTGTAATAAAGTAATATAACATTATGGAAATGGAAGATATCTCTCACTACCTGTCATAGCAAAATAGATTACCATAGGCTTGGGAAAGGATCAAACCTCCACCACATGGCGTAAGCACCTAGGATAAACTATCAAAGAGGTCTTTTTAAAGGGTTGTAATGTTAGGTATAGGGATATGAATTACACGGTTTTGTTGGATAAAGGAAGTTTTACTGGTGGCAAGTTAACAATCTTGGTTAATTACATGTATAATATGGCGTTGCTAAGCCAAAACTAGACTCGACTTAAGCTAATAAATGAAAAATAACAAAAACATAAAATGAACATAGAATAAAAACGGGATGGTAGTCCGTATGTTTTTTTCTCTTTTTTTTTTCTTTTCTATTTTTTTTTTCTCTTTTTCTTAATTTTTCGATTTTTTTTTTTTTTTTTTTTTTTTTGCATACACTCTTACCCTACCATCCAAAATAATACATCATAGGGGTTTGAGCAATCCCCTTACACTTGAATCTTTACATACTTTACATTTAACTAATCTAATGACTCGAATTAAGAAAATCAAAACACTTGGAGCACTTTTAAGATTAACGTACATATGGGGGTAATAAGTGATGTTCTTCCCCATTACTCCATAAAATAAGTACTTACCCATGAGTCCCAATCGTCCCAAAACAATATGTACAAGGATATGACTCGACTTAGCAACCATGTAATCAATTAGAAAGTTAACTTAGGGTTTAACAAATAACAATAATGCACTAAAAATGAGCGCATACACGGAAGGCTAAGGCGATTTGGTTGTACATTTAAGTGGGGTGTAACAAATTCTTCCTTTAAGTAAGATGCTTAAAGTTAGAAACGAAAAGATAGGCTCGGAGGGGTGTACTAGGTGTTTCATGTACTAAAAATGAGTACAACGCTAAGGGTGTGGGAAAAATTAGTTGACTTAGCTAGCCAAGTAATATGACTTAAATGGTCAAGTAATTATAATACGGGTTTAACACAAGGGTGATCCTAATGCCTCTTATCATGTAGTAAATCCTACCACACGAATGTAGTCTCACTAGCGGTCTCGGGATGCATCACTAACGCAAGTTCTAGAATCTAAATGCTACCGGTACACTCATAAGCACCAATAATAAATGCTTTTCCTATCAAATCTAAAGGCGAACCTCACATTTTTGGGTGGAAAATTTTTCTGAATATACGGTTATGTGCTAGTCATACAACCTCCTATCCATGAGACGCTTGCTATGGCTAAAGTTTCACTCCTAAATGTTGTAAAAAATTTTAAATTTGGCGCTAAAATTACACTAACAAGTATTTCTCATAGTTTTATTACACATCTACTATCAAACAAAACAAACTCAAGCGAAAGTGCATATGTAAGGTATCATCTTTTTACCCTCCCCTTACACTTAAGATGAACATTGTCCCCAATGTTCAAGTAAAGAATGTAAAAGTTAAAAAAGTAAAGAGAATGAAATCAAATACTCCCCTGATTCGCTCGGTATGGATTTTAGGTTGGCCAGGTTAAATCTTCCTTCAAGAAAACGAACAATCAAAGCTTCCCTTCCAGAATATAAATCATCTTCTTGTCACAAATAACCTGTAAATCCTGACAAAAGTAGACAAGGCAACCTCGCGTAAAATCGGCGGCATCCTATATAAGTTACTAAATCCTAGAAAACAAAGTAAGATATAATGCTTGTGGAATGAAGTTTGCAGATTTCCTGGAGATTATAAAACTTAATAATTCACAAAAACCATAAGACTCCGTTAGAAAAACAAAACCGGTAAAATTTCCAGATTTTAACTCCTGACGCCGTCAAGAGCAATACCCTGACGCCGTCAGAATGGACCTGCAGAATTTCTTATGTTAAGTTTCCGGAAAATTTCTGGAAAAACTTTGTCCTACTTCCTGGAAAATCCTGCAAAACTTCATTATGACTCAACACAAGCATTTGACTCTAACAAATACGAATATACATGTTCATTAAATATTGTGGATAATCATGATCGGTTTGTTTCTTAAAAACATATTTGGGGTTTCCCCTTACACTTATCTTTTGCAAAAATACCTTTAGGTTGAAGTTAAGACTAGGCTAAACAACATAATAAAGTATTTCCACATTTTAGTAGAGAAACATGATCAACCAACAATAAAAATAAAACATGCATACGGAAGCAAATAACAATCAAACAAATAAAAATCACACAAAACATGGGTTGCCTCCCAAGAAGCGCTTTTCTTTATTTGCGAGTCTTGTAGCTAGACTCAAAGTCATGGGTTACTACGTGATCTCATCATTGGTTTCATTCTCTAGGTCGTCTTCTAAACTAGTTTTGTATTCCGGACCTAGTTGCAAGCATTCTTTGTAGAAACCAAGCATCCTATTTCTAACATACTCTACTCCTCTACGTCTATCCTCATCATTCCTATAATAAGCCGCTTGCTTACGTTCCTTTTCGAAATTAAAGAGAAGGTGGTATTGTTCGATCTTGTAGGGCATTTGATAAGCAACCTCATCATTGTCTTTCTTGAATCTAACTATCCCTAACGTCGGATCATAACTCATCCTAGTGGCATCAACAAATGGTTTCCCAAATATTATTTGACTTAGGCAAGCATCTATCACCGGACGCGTGTCTTCCACTATCATAAAATCAATCTCATAGGTGAGATTCCCTATAATCACATGTACTCCCTTAACTCTTCCTGCAAAATTACTTATCCAACTTTTACCGGGCATCATCCTAAAATTGAGTTGCTTCTTCATCACCCAATTGTAATAAGTCCTAGACATGATGTTCACGGGGGATCTAGGGTCTATGTAAGCTTTCCATACATGCATGTGCTCGATATTGCATGGGATGTTAATGTTAGAGGGGTCTCCCATTTTGATCAGGGGGTCTCCAAAGATATATGTTGTCTCGGGACTATCGAATAAATCGTTATGGTATTCCCGTTCTTCCTTGGTTGGCAACTTATCAAAATACTCCTCTATAGGTTCTACCTCCTCTAATTCCTCATCCTTATTAACCTCAACTTCCCTACTCTCATCCTCACTATTGGCTTCTACTCTAACTTCATCTTTGTCACTCTCCTCTATCTCCCTATCTATCGGCTTAATGGTGACAACATTGACAAAGTGGACATGTTTGGATGATGAGGGGTCCTTAACTTGGATTCCACTATTGGTATCCCTAGTGTCCTTCCTAGGTGTGGCTAATGTTTGGTTGTTGAGGGCTTTCAACAAGTTGTCGATCTTGTTGGTCATCTCCGTTTGTTGTTGATTGAATTCGGTTTCAAACCTAGCTATGCGAGCTTCTTGAGATGCCATAAATTTCGACATCAATCCTTCAAGATTGTTGGTACTACCATAGTTGTTAGAAGGATTGTTGTTGAAGGTACGGTTGGATGGGGGACCGTTTGATTGGTAACGATTAGGCGGATTGGAAGAATTGGGTTGATTTTGCTTCCACCTAAGGTTTGGGTGATTTTTCCATGAGGGGTTGTATGAATCACCGTATGTGTTTGGCTTGGGCTTGAAAGTGTACCACTTATCTCCCGCTTCGTCGGTACGCGTGGATGCGTAGTCCGCAAAAGCTGTTCCGGGGAGTTCCACACAATCACGAGTGTCATGGGGACCACTACATAATTCGCATGAAGAAGTGATTTTGTTCACTTGGCTTGAATGCTTCGGAGCTTCGTAAGATTTCATGAGAAACTTGACTTGGTCCTCAAGTTCCATGATCCTACGGTCGGGAGTGCTTGAATTGTTCGAAGGCAAAGATATTGCCTTGACCGTTTTGTTCAAATCACGGGGATCATTCCAACTTTCGTTGTCATAGAGAGCAAGATCTTCTATGAGTTCCCATGATTGTTCCGCACTAAGATCACGTAGCTTACCACCGGCCGATTGGTCAATGGTTTACCTTGTGGAGATGTCGATATGGTCATAGAAGATTTGGACTTGGAGCCAAAGATCTATGCCATGATGAGGGACTTTTTGGAGTAAGTCCTTGAAACGAGTCCATGCTTCATAAAGAGATTCATTTTGACGTTGTTGAAACATCAAGATGTCATTCCTAAGTTTAGTAGTTCTCCCCGGTGGGAAAAATTGAGCAAGGAAACGAGTGGTGAGATCATCCCATGTGGTGATGGATCCCGCGGGTAAACGCTCAAGCCATTGACTAGCTTGATCCCGTAGAGAGAATTGGAATAGGCGTAAACGGGTAGTCTCTCTAGTTTCAACACCTAGGTCTATGGAATCTACGATTTTGAGGAAGTCCTTAAGGTGTTGGTTTGGATCTTCGGAACGAAGTCCATGGAATGCACATCCGTTTTGCACCAACCGGATGGTGTCGGGTCGCAAGGGGGTCACATTGGCTCCGGTGAGCTCAATGGTGTTTCGGTAGCCTTGGTGGCTGGGTCGGGAATACTCTCCTAAGGTTCGGGGCCTAAGGGGTTCTAATGGTGGGTTTTGTTGTGGTGGGATGATGGGTTCAAAGATGTTACCACCTTCCATGATGTCGGATGGTAAAGAGTTACGAACAAAGGCACGAAGAAATAAGATAGACTAAAGAAGACCTAAAAATAAAAATAAAAATCTTACTAGAAAGGAATCTAGCAAGTAGACCTAATAAAAAGAAATCCTAACCTAGACAATAACTATTCCCCGGGCTGCGGCGCCAAAAACTTGATGCGTGGGAATCGCACCTTGCTTTACCTCTCGAGGGATCTCGAGAAGCTTACAACCCCCACCAGGCAGTGTACCTGATCGTTGTAGTATAGTATAGTGACAAGTACCGGGGGATTGATCGTTCAGCTTAGGAATAGTGTCGCTAGGATTAGAAAACCTAATTAATAGTTCTAAAGGTGAGGGATGATTATTTTTGTATTTTTATATTTTTATGAAAGCAATTAAAATCTCGGGTTTTGAAGGAGTGGGCGGAATTAGTTGCTATTCAACTAACCCAAAGCTATCATATAATTAAAATAAAATAATGAAAATGAAATTAAACTAATTAAACTAAGGTTGTGAGCAGTAATTGGAGAAATTGTGTTTACTTAGACTTCATTACTCCCTAGATATCTTTTACATGTTAATTACTTGTTACACTTGTATGAATGACGGGTTGTATTCCTTAATACCATTCGTGGGGTGGCATACATAACTCCCCAACTCTATGAGCTCTTATCTCCTCCTACACCATGACCCAGCACAACTATAGGGATTGTAAACAGTGGCTCATGCATTAAATACAACCAATAAAGACCTAGTACGCCTCGGTTCATGTTTCTTAAGACGTTCAAGCATGTTACCATTTGGAGATCTGCCAGTTTTCTTAAGCCTAACATATAAATCATTCATTCAAAACAAGAATAGACAAGTAATCAACACATAATCAACATCTAGGTTTCATTAGATCTAAGCAAACACAAAAGAGATCTAGCCTAGCATAGTAGAATTGAGACAAGAACAAGAGATAAACAACCAACACATAGACATATTGATTGAATTGAAAGTACACTTATCTCAATTACAATGCAAGGTCTCAAGGGTTTGGAACCCTTGAAAAACCTGTAAAAGAGGCACCAAAATCGTCTTTAGGGTTTCACCAAAACTTCTCCTCCTTTTTTAATGAAAAAACTAGAAAACTATATATAGGAAAAACAGTCTGACGGCGTCAAGAGTAACTTCTGACGCCGTCACCTAGCCGCCATAAACTTCCTCGGACGGCCTTGATCCACTTATGACGGCCTATGTGACGCCGTCACCACCCACGGTATATTATTTTAGCCACTTTGACGCCGTCACGAGTCCGTCTGACGCCGTCACCACCTTCGATATTTAATTCTTCATGTCTGACGCCGTCAAGCTTATGGTCTTGACGCCGTCACCTTGTATTTTCAGTATGCAAATTAGGTACTTAGCCGTTTTCTTCACTTTTATGCTCCAAAAACGTCCAAAATAGCTTCTTTTCCAGAATTCACTCTCCAAACACCTAAAATCACAAAAGGAACGATTTAGGGCAATATTTGATCAAATAAAGTCGGATTCGGGATTAAATGACCCCCTAAAAATGGATCATTTTTTGCCTCATCATAACCACTAGTGGTTGGACACTCAGAATATGAATGTGGACCTCCACAAGTTTCACAACCTTGACTAACGGCTTTGGCTTGTTGATTTTGGATACTTTGGTTCATCCTCAACATAGCCGTAGCGAAATCATCCATCTTTTCAGTGAGGATCGCTATTTCAGAAGATGCTGGAGTGACAGACTTACATGACTCTTCCCTCTCAGCTGAGGAATCCCAGAAATTATGATGGGCAGTCATGTTTTCAATGAGATCATAGCACTCTTCGGGGCGCCTTTTCATAAAGGTCCCACCAGCAGCAGCATTGAGAATATCACGGTGTCTCAATGTCAACCCATTATAGAAAGTATCTATTTGGGTAACGAGTGACATGTTATGGTTAGGACACCGATCAATTGAGAGCTTATAGCGTTCCCATGCTTCAAACAAAGACTCATCAGGATGCTGGCGAAAGTTACTAATGTCATTTCGTAACTTGGAAACCATGGATGGTGGAAAGTATTTGGCTAAAAATTTAGTCACTATTTCTTTGAAAGTGTGAATCGAATTCTTAGGATGTCGATCAAACTATGCAGTGGCATGATGGGTTAGAGAATAGAGGAAAAGAGATAGACGAAGGGCATCATCGGAGACACCATTCTGCTTCATGCTTTGGGTGATGATAAGAAATTTATCAAGATGCTTATTTGCATCGTCACCAGGTAAGCCATGAAATAGGCACAAATTCTGGACTTGTTGTATCATGTGATGCTTAAGTCCAAAATTAGTGGCAGCAATGTTAAGAAGGGCAATGGGCCCGCCTCTTCCGAGCATTATGGGTTGACACAGCTCCTCCATCATTCGGAGATCAGGACCTGCATCATCTATGATGGGTGGTTCTTGATTACCGTCCATTTTCGGAACTGGATCCTCAACAATAGGACGTAACGTTTTTCAGTTGACGATTTCATTTCGATTGTGAACGAGTGCGCATGCACTAACGACAAAATTTCAATAAAACAAGATCGAGGCAAATCAACAGTGAACTTAAACCCACAATCACAAATGAATAGCTTTTTTAATAAAGGTACACCACTCACAAGGATACAAAGGCAAGTTTTTATCTTTTGTTTGGGAACTTATTATGTCCACACCCCCAGTTGGTAGGTGTTCTGCCTTGGTTTGCGACGGTTTGTTTTTATGTAGTTTATTATTCACAAGAAAGAGACGAATGTTTTTGGGTTTTTGTGTATAGGTTAAAAACTTTTTGAACAATATTTTTGGTATCGTTTCGTTTACCAAAATCGTATCTCTTTAAGAATCACCTTAAAACAAACGCGATATAGAAAACGTAACGATCTGTTTTGTTTGTTTTTGATTTTTTTGGTGTTGTTAACAATTTAGGAAAAGTGTTAATGATGTTTTTGTTTTATGATTAAGATTTACAAAAAGTGGTGGTATTTATACAGTGATGAATGAAAAACCACTAATCTCTAAAAAACGTTTTGAATACGCAGCCACCTCCCTGGCAGCGGCGCCAAATTTTGATTAGGTCTAAACGGTCAACTAAGTTTACCAGGTGATGGTCAAACCAAGTCAAACATCTAAAACCAACTAACCAAGGAGTACAGTGTATTCCGGGGTCGTTATGTCCCAGCGAGGTAAGCAATTGTATTTAAAAACGTTTAAAGTGATCGGGTGATTTAACAGGAGGATCAGGAATTTGATTTGAATGATTAAACTACAAGATTATGATTGAGAATTACTTAGAAACACTATTCTAAAAATTACTGATGATCAGATAACCTAGAAACGTAAGTAAACTTAAAAACGCGCGTTTGAATTTAAATTAAACGTGAACGCCCAAAATAAAAATTAAAACGTGAGCAAATAAAGTCCTATGAACGTGAAAATTATATTTTTACAATCCTAATGTTATAAGAAAATTTTAAGAAAATTAAAATTATTTTTACAACTATTTATTTAATTACTATTAATTAATTACTAATTTCTAATTACTTTTTAATTAATTAAATTACACTAATTATTAATTAATTATGAAAATTAACTAGAAAAATGAAAATTAATTTAGAAAAATCTAAAATAGTATAATACTAATTTTAAAACAGAAAACCTATTTTTTTCTACTTTTTAATTATTTATTATTAATTAAAACTAATTATTTAATTAATTTAAACTCAATTAAATTATAAAAAATACTAAATGACAAAAGAAAAATCTAAAAAAATTCCTAAAATTATTTTTAGCTATAATAAACCTAAGAAAAATTTAAAAATGAGAAGTGCTTTTAAATAAGCAGAAAAATAAGCCAAATGGCTTAAATAGACGCTATCACTTTATTTATTTTTGTCTTTTTCTTAATTTTCTTTTACACAATGTGAAACTTCTTAAAATATGAAACTTTTGTGAAGGAACTTTTGCTCAAGCTCAATAATAAGCTCTGTGCAAGCCAATAAGCTCCACAGTTTGACTTTCTTTGACCAAACAAGGAAATAAGCTCAAATAAGCTTATGTGGGGTCCACAATGGTGGAATCTGGTTCAATTAACACTATTGGACATGTTTAAGCTAAATTTAACCAAATAAGCTACCTGAATAAGCAATAAGCACAACAATAACCTTTAAAATTCCTAGGCTTAGACAGTTTGGGGACAATACTTTCAGACACAAACCAGGTGGGGTCCACAGAGGTTAAGGGCACAAGCTTGGTTGAAGCAGCTAGCCTGCTAGCTTGTGAACACTTTAGAAGCAAAAACAAGCCTTAGGGTTCACTATGGTGACCTATGGAACTCACAAAAGTGAGTGCTGAGGGTGGGTATAAGCTGAGACAGGGGATGAACTTCCCCTGCACCTCTCTTTGAGGCTCTGTGGGACCCACTATAAAAATTACAAAAATCTGACAAAAATACTACTAATCAACAAGCTGGGAATGAAAAAGTATGAAAAAGCTCAAGTGCTAATTCAGCATATCAAGCTAATTAATGATCACCAAAGATTAAGCAATCTGACTGAAACAGATTTTTGACTTTTTAAGATTTGTGAACCATTTGACTTTCATGAAGTTCTAATCATCCTAAGTGACTGAAAATGTTGAAATAAGCTCATATGAGATGAATTTAAGGTGAAATACCAACTAATGAACCAATGTAAGTGGGTATGCACCTTAGACAACTCACAGTTATGTGATTATTGGAGTTTACTAGTGAGATTGACTTTTTATATAAAAAAAATACTTGATTTTAAGCTATGACTAACTGATTTAAACCTAATGTGACTTATCCTAACCAATTTCAACCCATTATACAGAATCTAACCCTGGCTAACCTACTGATCCAAACACCCCCTTATGGACAGTTTTGATGATTTCTTGAACAAACAGATACTATGAGTGAAGAAAAATCTTCTAACTAGCTTACTATATTCCAAATAGCTATTGTTAACTCAGAAATATAGGTTAAGAACAATAAGAATCAAATATGCAAATTTTACTAAATTGACAGTTAGATTCCTAACTTAAGCACAAAGAGATTCTAATGAAACTTAGACCTAATTAAAGATTACAACAACAACTAATGACTATAAACAAGCAAAAAACAACTAAGTAGGCTAATGGAACAGTAGAATATGAGATTTAGAGAGATTGCTCACAATTTGCTATCCTGCCAAGCCATTAAGGACCAAGGACCAATGAACCATCCTAAAGACTTCCATAAGTCACTAAAATACCCATTCCATTATCTGAATCAGCTCTGCACATTCTTCTTCTTCTTCTTCTTCTTCTCTCTCTTTTTTGTTTTTTATTTTTATTTATTTATTTATTTTTTTTTTTTAATTTTCCAACCATATTTGAGTGATTTTTTTTTTTTTTTTTTTGACTAGATGTTTAAATGCTTTATGAGCCTTTAATACTTATTACTAAGCTAAAACTGAGTTAAATGTGGCAGTAAACAACATAATTAACAACTTTTAAATAAAATTGAAAATGTTGATATAAATAATGTATAAAAACGTTATTAATATCTTTCGATATCCTTAAGTTTTGACGATCATAAAATATAAGAACATTAAACGCAAAGTTAATACGTAAACAAGTTTTAAGCAAGTTTATATCATCTCATCCAACATAATCACTTAAGGTATGAATAAACAAGTGACTAATACATTTTATGATCAAAGGGATGTTTACTTAAATAATACAAAGTTTATAAAATTAAATAAACTTATTATATATTTTTGAAAAACATTTTTGGTAATAAAGGAAAATGTTTTATTCATAATAAATATATGAATTCAAAATTTTAACCAAAATCAGTTAGTTTTTCACCAAATAAACTTTCCCCAGAAAAAGACAAGAAAACTGCAGTTTTCGTCTGGGCGGCCCCCTTAATTATAAGGACGGTCCCCTTAATTTTAAGGGGACCGGCACACAATTAAGGGGACCGGCCACGCTCCCCTGTCAGATTATGTCAGAAATTTTTCCCTATAAATACCACCTTAAATCTGGAATTTTTCCCACCTCTTGCACGAAAATTTTCAGATCCAAATCTCTCTAAACATCCTTCTAAAAACCCTTTGATCATATAATTGTTAATCCTTGTTTCAAGTGATTCATTCCCTCACCTCTCATCTCTCAAAGTGCAAGAGAAGAATACTCCTTCAACATCTAGTTGTGAAGTATTGTAGATTTATGTATATAATCTAGTTGTTGTGTACATTCATTGTAAAGGTGTGATAGTATTGTAACTAGATAGATCTAGGAGTAGAAGTTGTGAATAGAAGTAGTGAGATATAAGTAGTGTTGTGAAGAAGAGAAGAAATAGTTGTGAAAGAGAAGTGTTAGGAACTAGATTGGTGTGAAGAAGATAGGTATGGAGTAGTTAGATGTGAAGTAGATAGATTTGAAGAAGTTGTGTAGAAGTTGTGACTTAGGTGTGACGAAGTTGTGGTGTGAAAAGTGGTGTGTAGATTGGTGTGTAGATTGGTGTGTATATTGGTGTGTAAGGTTTTCTCCGCCATAAAAGAGCTTGTTGACATAGTGAAGAAAACTCTCGAGTAGGTGACTCAGGGAGTGGAGTAGGAACAAGGAAGGTGTCCTTGTAGCCGAACCACTATAAATCCTTTGTCTCGCGGTTAGATCTTTCCTTTACTTAGCTTACTTATTTACATCTCGTACATAGCTATAATTGTTTATATTGTGCATGTGTTGATCTTACATACTTAGCTTACATCTTTACTATTTCTTATACTTAGATATTGTTGTTCATATTGTTCAAGATTTGAGTTCACATAAGATCGAATCAAAGTTTTAAAAGTAAACAAGGTTTTTAAAACTATACTAAGTTTTCAAAAACAAAGTCTTTATAACAAACCTAAAAGAATTCACATATAATAGATCATATAGTTGTTTTTAAACTTAACTCTAATTAAAGGCTTTGTCAAACAAACAATTGAATAAACTCGTATTAATATTTTGAAACCAAGTTTTATAAAAATTAAAAAGACGTAAAACTATTCAACCCCCCCTTCTAGTTTTCCACAATTGGTATCAGGAGCCACGTCAAACAAGATTTTTAAAATATATTGTATTTTAAAACTTGAAACGATCTATGGAATTGGAAAAATATTTAGAAGGGCAATCTATGCAAAGACCACCGTTATTTGAAATTGATGGTTTTCTTTATTGGAAAAATAGATTCGAAACTTATGTGAAATCAAAAGATCTTGATCTTTGGCATGTTATTACCTTTGGTGACTTTCCCCCTATTCAATATAATCTTGAAACTAAAAAGGATGAAATTGTATCTTTTGAAAAACAAAATGATGATTTGAAAAAGAAACTAGCAAAAAATAATGAGGCTAAAATGGTTATTTATAATGCGTTACCACGCAAAGAATATGAAAGAATTTTTATGTGTAAAACCGCAACAAAAAATTTGAGATTCTTTATTAATTACTCACCAAGGTAATAGTCAAGTCAAAGAAATTAAAATAGATCTTCTTGTTCAACAATATGAACAATTTATGATTCCGGAAGAGGAATCAATAGATAATGCATTTGCTAGGTTTAACACTATCGTCACAAGTTTGAAAGCACTTGATGAGAATTTTTCTAGTAAGAATTTTGTTAGGAAGTTTCTTAGGGCTCTTCATCCAAAATGGCGAGCTAAAGTTACGGCGATTGAAGAATCGAAGAACTTGTCAACTCTTCAACTTGACGAGTTAATTGGCAACTTGATAGTCTATGAAGCAATAATAAAGAAAGATTCCGAGATGGTCAAAGGAGAAAGGGAGCAAAGCAAATCGATTGCGTTGAAAGCTAAAAAGGACTCTAGTGACGAAGAATGCTCAACCTCCGAAAGCAACGATGAAGTCTATTCTATGGCCGTACAAGATTTCATGAAATTCTTCAAAAGACGAGGAAGATACGTTAGGCAACCATATAATGAAAGAAAGTGCTTTAAGTGTGGAGATCCAAATTATCTTATTGGAGAATGTCCGAAATTGTCAAGAAGTCAAAACGACAAGGCCTTTGTAGGAGAAGCATGGAGCGATAGTGACAATGATGAAAAAGAAACAACAAAAGATGAAAGGTGTCTCATGGCAAAGGCATCCGATAAGGTACGTTCTAAAACCAAATACTATAGTGATGAAAATTTATTTTTAGATGAAAAAGACCTAGATAGAGAATATAGTAGATTGTGTAAATTAGGTCAAAAGGTAATAGCTAAAAATAAGTCACTAAAACATATTAATAATCAATTAGAAAATGAAGTACTTGAATTAAAAATTAAACTACAACATTTGGAAAAGGAAAAAGAAGTTTTTATAGAACGTAAAACATGTTTAGAGGTCAAAAATGAAAACGAAAAACTTAAAGATGAAATTTTCAAACTTGACAAGTTTAAAGATTGTAGTAACTCACTTAAGAAAATAATAAGTGTTCAAGAAACTTTGGGAGATAAAATCGGTTTAGGATTCACCTCAACAAATGTTTCAACTTGCGAAAATAAAAATGGAAAGTTTGAATGTGAATCTAGTAAACAAAAACCATTAGACTCAAAACCTAAATATGTACCTATAAAAGATAGAAAAATACCTATTGCGAGTGATGAGGAAGTAAAAAGTTTTTATAAATCATCATTAAAAGCCAAAACCGGATTTTCTAAACTAAAATTAAGATCTAAAACTCCACCTCCAAATAGACCAAATAATCCTCATCCTCGGTCTAAAACCCCTCAACATAGGAGAAATCAAGGTAGACAAAACTTTTCTAATAATAGTCATCCAATGTGGAATTTTCCATATCAACCAAGCTTTAGCCCATGGGGAATACTTCCACCATACATGCATCCTAGTCAATTGCAAACCATGTTTGGTTCAAACAACTTTGGACCAATGAGACCATGGGAACCAAGTGGCTAAGTTGTCACTTTTGGAAAATATTGGTTTCTCATCTACAAATGGCTTCTATAAGCCAACATGGCATCTTGAAGTGTTTGAAGAAAATTCATTGAAGACTAAAAGGTACGCGTTTCTTTTAAGTTCATCGCTATAATTTGCATGCTTAGATAAACAACTAGTTAGATTAATGCTTAGTTATATAGCTAGTTATACTTACTTACTCACGCATTATGAACCCCTCTTAGTTGGCTTTCCTAGGATTATAATAAAATTGTTCGTTGTCAAACAATATAGAAAATGGAAATCTTCTATGTCCACTAGTAGAAAACTCATGGTGATGAAGTGAAATGAGTCAAGTGGATTAATTATTAACATAGAAGTAAGATTAGATTTCTCTTGTTAGAAAACTATGGATGAAACAAGCTCTCGAAGACTATGGCATTAGGTTAGAAAATATTCCTATTATGTGCAATAACTAAGGTGCTATAGATTTAAGTAAGAATCATGTTCAACACTCTAGGACTAAACATATAGAAATGCGTCATCACTTTCTTAGGGACATTATACAAAAAGATAATATAACAATAGAGAAGGTAGCTTCGGAAGATAACTTTGCCGATATAGTCACTAAGCCTCTTAAGCGTGATTTACTTAACCACTTACGTTTAGGATTAGGAATGATGGAGCAAATTGATTAAATTCTTGAAATACTTAACATCTTCTGAAAAATCAAAGTTCTGAAAAATTTTCTTTGTCAGATGGGCGGACCCTTTAATTTATAAGGGCGGCCCCCTTAAAATTAAGGGGACCGGCCTCACTTTAAGGGGGCCGGCCATCTGAGCATAAAATTTCAAAGTTTTCTTTCCTCTCAAATCTGAGTCTAGGATTCTATTTTGCACAAAATCAAGAATTGAGATATTTTGTTTTGCATTAATATATTCTCAAAGAAAACCTCAATTCATTTTTCTCACGTTTAGGAAAACTCATTGTTGAATAATGATAAAAACGTTTTTCTATCAAACCATGCAAAAAATCAAGAATTACGCTACCACATTTGTTCCATCACTAGTGTCTCACTCATTATTTGCCATTGCCCTTGCACTAAGTTATTCATGTTAGGTAGAATGCCTTAATTGCTTGATCTATTACCTTATCAAGTTTGTATGCATGCGTAGTTGTAATTATATTACATGTTTATTTGCCTATATACTTTTCATGCATATTCCATTAAGATAACACATGCATAGTTGCCTAAAGAGTTGGACTTGCCCAAAACCAAACCCCATAATCTTTACACACTCAAACCACCAAAGTGAAATGAAAAACCAAGACATCCCTTCCATGAACATCGCTATTTCACTCTCACCAATCACACCACTTGATACTCATCTCCCATCCTCACCAATAACTCCATCTAGTCATTCTCACAAAAATATTCAACCTTTCCTTACACTCTACAAAGTGTGTCATTACCAATACAACTTAACCCATGAAAGTCAAACCATACATCATAATAACAAACCATCCATCTCATTCACCCAAATACACCTTCACCCTATTTTGATTCTCCACTTCCTAAATACACAAACACATTTTGCCTAGCCAATACAACACATATTATCCTGCCATAAAAAGCCCATCGAACCAAATGATGTTGTCAAACATCCAACACCAAATTCCTCTTATATCTCCAACTATACACACAACCCTCAAGCTCACTCAAAAGAACCCTTTCTCAATCCTCATAATGGTCAAGCATCTACCTATGCTCCCATATACATACCTACATTTCATCTATCTCCTCGAAACAATCCTTTTATTGAAAAATATCAAAAACAATAATCAATATTACACCTCACTCTCTTTTCCACCAACATTACAAAATTCCTTCATCATCATCTTCCTTGTAAACCTTGATGTTTCGTGAAGTACTTGACCAACTCCATGATCTTCGTGATCTCAATACTATGCACCTTGCACAACGCAATTTGCATCACACACCTTCCTCACCATACTCAAATTACTTACCTCACTCATCCTCACATAATTACTCCATCCACATTCGTTTTCATCCTTACTCCCAAAAATACACTTTCATCTCACCCATAAAATTTAAGAGCATACTCAATCTCAAAACAACAATCCCAATCTCACTCCCAACACCTCACATTTTGGTCAAACTATAAATCCACTATACAAAACATCCTCCACTCATGAAACATCCCATTCTTCCATACAGTCATCCTCATCCATTCATGATTACCCAAATGAAACCTCTCTTTTGTCTCAACAAGACAATCTCACAATCACCCTCACTAATGAAATTCCACATTCACCCAATTCATTTCTTCCAAATGACCCTCTTGAGGAACATACTCAATCTTTAAACAACCACCATCAAAACTCATCCATACATGAAACCTATGTTCCATGTTCAATCCACAATCAATAATCACTATCCAACTCCACCATCATCACCATGCTCCGAGCAAAAAAAAAAAAAAAAAAGAGTTCGTTGAAGAACTTAAAGAAGCACATGAGCCTAGTGCTCGTCTTGCTTAAAGCAATTTGGATCAACAACCTTCATCCACCAACTCATCACCACCTAACAACTTGATCCATTTTGAGAATCATGTCAACAATTGTTCTTGCTGCATCTTTCTCCAAAAACAAAACATGGCCATGAATGAACACCTCACTTGGATTGAGTATCTCCTCACTAGGTCTTCTCCAACATCATCCATAACACAAAACACCAACCCTCAAGCAAATCCGTCCGCTCCAAACTAACCACCAAACTCTCCAAACTCCATTCCCACAAAAGTCTACCTTTCCTAAATACCATGTTTCCCATCTCCAAAAAAAAAATTAAATAAAAAAATAAAATAAAATCATTTCAAACCTTTTGTGTTCCAAGCAAGTACAAGAGACCTCAACTTGGCAACTTAGTATTATCTAGTGTAATTTGCTAGAAAAGCATACATCTATATGCTTATGTACTAATGATTATGTTTTCAACATAATTACCAATGAATGTTTCTTTTGTTTTATTACCATGCATTCTTATTAGTTACTTCATATCTATTGCATGCATATATATCTATGTTCCTTGTGCTCTAAATATTTTTGCAAGCATTCCATATCTCGATCTCTTATGACCTCAAAACGAGGGGGAGTATACTTCAAGGGGGAGCTATACATTCGTCGGGATAACCTTTTTGATGTTAACAAAAAGAGGGAGAAGTGATATAAACTTGCACTAAAAACTTGCATATATATTAATTTTTAGTTTAATGAGTTTAGATATTGTAATCATCAAAAAGGGGGAGATTGTTGATATAAATAATGTATAAAAACGTTATTAATATCTTTCGATATCCTTAAGTTTTGACGATCACAAAATATAAGAACATTAAACGCAAAGTTAATACGTAAACAAGTTTTAAGCAAGTTTATATCATCTCATCCAACATAATCACTTAATGTATGAATAAACAAGTGACTAATACATTTTATGATCAAAGGGATGTTTACTTAAATAATACAAAGTTTATAAAATTAAATAAACTTATTATATATTTTTGAAAAACATTTTTGGTAATAAAGGAAAATGTTTTATTCATAATAAATATATGAATTCAAAATTTTAACCAAAATCAGTTAGTTTTACACCAAATAAACTTTCCCCAGAAAAAGACAAGAAAACTGCAGTTTTCATCTGGGCGGCCCAATTAATTATAAGGGCGGTCCCCTTAATTTTAAGGGGACCGGCCACGCTCCCCTGTCAGATTCTATCAGAAATTTTTCCCTATAAATACCACCTTAAATCTGGAATTTTTCCCACCTCTTGCACGAAAATTTTCAGATCCAAATCTCTCTAAACATCCTTCTAAAAACCCTTTGATCATATAATTGTTAATCCTTGTTTCAAGTGATTCATTCCCTCACCTCTCATCTCTCAAAGTGCAAGAGAAGAATACTCCTTCAACATCTAGTTGTGAAGTATTGTAGATTTATGTATATAATCTAGTTGTTGTGTACATTCATTGTAAAGGTGTGATAGTATTGTAACTAGATAGATCTAGGAGTAGAAGTTGTGAATAGAAGTAGTGAGATATAAGTAGTGTTGTGAAGAAGAGAAGAAATAGTTGTGAAAGAGAAGTGTTAGGAACTAGATTGGTGTGAAGAAGATAGGTGTGGAGTAGTTAGTTGTGAAGTAGATAGATTTGAAGAAGTTGTGTAGAAGTTGTGACTTAGGTGTGACGAAGTTGTGGTGTGAAAAGTGGTGTGTAGATTGGTGTGTATATTGGTGTGTAAGGTTTTCTCCGCCATAAAAGAGCTTGTTGACATAGTGAAGAAAACTCTCGAGTAGGTGACTCGGGGAGTGGAGTAGGAACAAGGAAGGTGTCCTTGTAGCCGAACCACTATAAATCACTTGTCTCGCGGTTAGATCTTTCCTTTACTTAGCTTACTTATTTACATCTCGTACATAGCTATAATTGTTTATATTGTGCATGTGTCGATCTTACATACTTAGCTTACATCTTTACTATTTCTTATACTTAGATATTGTTGTTCATATTGTTCAAGATTTGAGTTCACATAAGATCGAATCAAAGTTTTAAAAGTAAACAAGGTTTTTAAAACTATACTAAGTTTTCAAAAACAATGTCTTTATAACAAACCTAAAAGAATTCACATATAATAGATCATATAGTTGTTTTTAAACTTAACTCTAATTAAAGGCTTTGTCAAACAAACAATTGAATAAACTCATATTAATATTTTGAAACCAAGTTTTATAAAAATTAAAAAGACGTAAAACTATTCAACCCCCCCTTCTAGTTTTCCACAGAAAACTTCTCTCCAAAGTGACAAACTTAAGTCCACACTGAGAAACTTGAGATTACTTATTGAATAACTATTAAAATACTCTTGAATCAGCTGAAAGTTCACTAGAATAGAAAATTACAATAGAAGATTAAGATTACATTAAATTCGACATAACTAAAAATAAACTAAAACCTACTAGCCTCCTTCTTTCCTCCCTATCTTGCATTTATAGTGACCATCTAGGGTTTTGAGACCCACTAGATACTTCCCAGCAGGAATATGGACCATTGGATGCTTAATTTTTTATCCTAGACATTTAAAATTTCTTGTCGCCAAAAATCCTTTTGGCTCTTTCTCTGGATAGGTGATGCCAGGGGGATAACTTTGGAGTGTAGTATTTGGAGGGGTGTAGGAGGGGGGGATAGGGGTTATGATGAAGGAGTGTTGAGTGGGTGGTGATGATGAAGGTAGTAGTTTGCAGGGGGGGTCACGGGTTGTGTGAGGTGGAAGATGGTCAAAGGTCAAAGGGTCAAAGGGTTTTTGATATTAAAATGGTGGGGTGGGTGGGTTGTGTGATGGATTGGGCCAGGTTTGTGAGTGAGTGGGCTTGGGGTTTGGTTTGTTTATGTTTTGTATTTGGATTAAATGGGGTTGTATATAATACTAGGATCCGTTTGGTTTGTATGGTATTGATTTCACAAGGACCATTTTCTAACTTTGCCGAAACTTGAGGGCTTAAATTGCAACTTCCAAAGATATCACAAGGACTATTCATGCCTTTTTGTAATTCCCTAAGTCCTATTTGATTTATTTTCCAATTTTTAAAATTCCAGGGGTTGATTTTGCCAATTTGCAAAGTACAGGGACCAAACATGTAATTTTCTCAAACTTTTTACCCAAGGATCAAATTTGATAACTTTTGACTTTTAAATGCCTTGGGTTGACTTTTCTTTCGTTTTAAACCTTCAGGGACTAGTTTTGTCAATTTATGAAACTTGAGGGACTGAAACTGCCAATTATGCAAACGTTGTTCGTTTTTCATTTGTTTTTAAACATTTTGCATCTAAAACGTATAAAACACAATTCCTGGAATAATTACTGTATTTTGATACATTTCTGAGTGTTTTTTGGATGTTTTGGCAGTTCAGATACGATAAAAATGATGTGTATTTACACACTCATCACTATGGCTAGCCCATTTTTCTCGTCTACTCTTCTTGAAGGATCTATGCGCGACTACTATGGCACCGGAGTATGTTATCCTTTGCCCTGGTCCAGTGTTGAAAAGGTATGCATATAAACACCATTTCGTTTTTTATATATAGTTCTTGATCTTTTGAAACCATAGTGTTTTATGTTTATTTTTCTATTCTTTGTATACATGTAGGTTTACTTTCCGGTAAATGTGCCCAAGGATCACTGGTTTCTCGCAGAGCTCCAACTTAGTACCGGAGTTGTAACAATTTACGATTCACTAGATACGCCGAAAGAAGAGGTTAGACCGGAATTTCTGAAAATGAGGGCCACTTTCGAGGTAATGCTCCCAAAGTATTTAAGTTTGTGTAAGGTTTTCGAAGCCAAATCGATATCTATTTTAAATTACAAGATCACGTACCGAGTTCCCGAAAATGTCCCTAGACAAGCTGATCGATATGGTGACTGTGGAGTATGGGCCTGCATCCTATTGCACAGGTTGGGTAACAACTTAAGTATACATGTTGATGACCCGCTTGCGGTAGGTTTGGCGTATCGGGAGCACATGATTGCATACTTTTGGAAGCATAAGATCACTTATGATTGAAAAAATGACAAGTTAAGTTTGTAAAAACACAAGGAAGTATTATGATTATAATGTAAGTCATTGTGTTAGGGTTTTTTTTGTATGATAATGAATTTAACCAATGTCATGTCATGTGTCAAACCTGTTAAATGTATTAATGTATGGTCATTGCTATATGGTATCATTCAATTAGATGGTTCCGATTTATGAATTTTTTACACATGACTTGCTAAATAGTGTCATTCCATTAAATTGAAAATGATATAAACCCTTTGTTAAACCATCACCATTTCATTAACCAGAAAATACAAGATACAACATAATAGCATAACATGCTGCTTAACATTAGTAAAATCTAAACAACCAAATGAAACGATAGAACATTAGCATTTCATATTCCTTTCATTAAATAAACCACAAAAAGAAACCAACTAACACCTAAAATGAACTTCAATCTTCTAGCTTGTATTGCTTGTATATTCACTGTTGCTCGAAGGTCGTTCATAGAGTTCAATAACCCAGGTATAACTTAAGTAGCTCTTGGACACATTTCTGGGTTATACCAAGTTATAAAGCCACAACTCGTAGAACAACAATAGAATCTTCTTCCTGGATTAGTAGGAGTCCATGATGTGTGAATAATCGCTGGAGCTTGACATATAGGACAACGAAGAACCATTATTTGTTATTTTCCGTGGCTATGAGTGTATCTTTGATAGGGTGTATTTTTTTTACAAGTACATATAGATTGGAAATGAGAGGAAAATCACACATAACAATGAAATTGGAGGGAAAACACAATTTACAAGTAATTCTATGTTGGATCTATTGCCCTTCGGGTAAAAGACATAGGAATACTATGTTGGATCTATTGCCCGTACATGCTAAAAGGAGATTACAATATTAATATATTTGAGGAAAAAATAATAAGCGACTAGTCAATTAAGTGAAAAAAAAATGTTTTTAAGCGACTATCGTATGTATAACATGAATTGACAGTTATCTATAACTGCTCATAACTGCTTATAATCGGTTTTAGAGTTTTTTTGCCTATATATTCCCCACTTATTTGTTATTTCATGATAACTGGTTATAAACACCTTTAAACCACTTTATTATTATTATTTTTGTTTGTTCCAATGGCTCAGTTCCAAATTCTTGATCATCTAATGAATCTTGCTGGGAGTTTGAATTTGCATGATAAAATGCGCTTGTGGTTTGTGCAGCAGGCAACTGATGTAACATCCCGCCTACTCAGACCACAACATTGTCCGCTTTACCCGTAGGCTCACGACTTTGTTTTTGTGGCCTGAGTAGGCGAGATGTTACAAGTGGTATCAGAGCCACTCCTGAGCCGTTCGGGATGGTGGGGCAAACCTCATCGAGTATGATGAGTCCCTAAGGGGGGGGGGGGGGTGATTACAACACCCTAAGCAAATCCCACATCGGCTGTGGCCTGGAGATATGCTAGGGACATAATATAACATTTGCCTTACAATGACACAACGCGTTTTGTGCTCTACTGCGGGTGGAGTTTTTAGGAACTAGCAGTTAAGCGTGCTCATGTGAGAGTAGTACTGGCATGGGTGACATGCCGGGAAGTCTTCAAATGAGGCCAAAAAAACAAAGCCATGAGCAAAGCGGACAATATTGTGGTCTGAGTAGGCGAGATGTTACAACTGAAGACTCCGCATTTGCTAACTTGTTATTTGTGTGCTGCCAGCATTTGAGGCAAGTAATTAACAAAAATCGGACTATGATGGTAGACATGGAAACCTTAGGCGATCGTGGAGTTGTGGTTGATTGTCTAGAAGCTTTAAGGAAAACCAATGATAGGCATAAAACCATGATGGAATTGTTGACAGATTTATTGGATCAAGCATACAAAGGTGTTCATGAGGAGGAAGCCAACGCGGTTAAAATGAATGAAAATAATTAGTTGCTTATGTACGTACCAACTTTGATAACGCTTATTGTGAATTTATGTATTATTGCACTTTTATAATTTGTTGCTTATGTATGTACGAACCAGTTTGAATAAAGTTAAGTTTAACAGTTTGTCTATACTTCTTATTTTTTGGGTTGTTCATGGAATGATATGGTCTAATTGTTGTATATGAAGACAAGTAACATCAGAAGCAACAAGTTAATTGAATGGTATGGTCTATACTTGTAATTGTTGTTCATGGAAATGTATGGTCTAATTGTTTTTTGCCTCCACCCAATGATAACCAAACGCTAAATTTGATGGGCTAATTATCCCATTATTTATACAAAACATCCTATTTAGATTTGTGCCGTTATACTAATACAAAACAAATGGATGCTTATCGGGTCTTTGTGTCTAACAAACAAATTTAGCTTAATCAATATTAAACAATTATACTTTATAACTTTCCATTATTAAACAATAATAAACCCATGCATGGTAGTAGCTATGTATTGTCCTCCATGTAATAGAATTAGATCTTTTGTCCTATAGTTAAGAGATTAAATAACTAGATCTATTATCCCATGTTTAAGTATGTGTGCATAACCTAGAAAGTCATTCACTTTATCTTGGGAACTATCAACTAGCTTTTCTTTGTATTTTGAGTTTCTACCAAAGATATGGGATCTACTGATACAGACTCAACAACATTTGATGATAATGTGTTTAACCAATTGGTGTAAGTTTGTTTCTTTATTTTTTGGCTATTTTTTTCTTAAAGATTGAATGTTTGTCTAATATTATATTGTGTGTTTTTCAATTCCTTCAATTGTTACATAGGAACTCTCATAGTGATGATGAGTTAGAGACTGAGGTATATCATGGTGGTGTTTTTATGCATCTTCCCCTAAGGTACGCTGGTGGAGAATTTATGTACTTGAAGTTATCTAGGTCTAAAAGGTTATCTTTTTCTGAAATGTGTGACATTTTGTTGAAAAACATTAAAGCAAATATATGGGTGTGGTTTTATTGTAAGCCTAGATGTAGCTTAGAAGAAGGATTGACCATTGTATTGACTGATAATGATTTGAACAAAATGTATGATTTTGGTTGAGCTTCATGGGGTTATTGATGTCTATGTCAGTCAAATTTCGCAAGCAGGAATAGTAAAGTACTATCATAAGAACTTGCCTTTTGATGACTCTGATGATGAGGTTACTTCTCAAGTTAGAATTCTGATGAGGCGAAAAGTGTTACGCTTTTAGGGGGGTCATTTAAGCCCTAAGTCGTGATTATTTGATCAAATATTGCCTTAAATCGTTCCTTTTGTCATTTTAGGTACTTTGGAGAAGAAATCTGGAAAATGAAGCATTTTGGACGTTTTTGGAGCAAAAAGTGAAGAAAATGACAAAGTCTCAAAAATCAAGCTGGAAACAGTACCTGACGGCATCACGCTCTACCGGTGACGGCGTCATGTGTTGTCAAAGAGGTGGATATGAAGTTTACACGAGATGCGCCAGAAAGATTTTTGCGTTTAAAGAGTGACGGTGTCACCCTTTGTGACGCCTAGACCGTCACGTACAAATTAAACGGTGACGGCCAAGAGGAGAATAGTAAGTGACAGCGTCAGATCTAGATCTAGGCAATCTGAGGAATGCATTGGCGGCTATTTGACGGCGTCACATGTATAACATGACGCCGTCAACTTGTATTCTCTGTATATAGTTTTCTAATTTTCATTCATTAGAGAGAGAACTTTTGGAGGAATGATGAGTGCTGTCGAATTTGAGCTGTAAAACATTTAAAAACACTCAATAATGCATCAAAATACTAAATATATTCCAAAATTGTGTTTTATATGTTTTAGATGCATATTGAGTAAAAACAGCTGAAAAACGAACAAAGTTTGCATAATTGGCAGTTTCAGTCCCCCCACTTTCAAAAATTAGCAAAAATAGTCCCTGAGCACTTATTTTAAAAGAAAAGTCGCCAAAGGTCTTTTTGAAATCATAAATTGTCATACTTAGTCCTTTGGTGAAAAATTTCAAAAGTTTTGAGAATTTACAAGTTTAGTCCCTGGAGTTTCACATTTGGCAGATTTGGTCCCTAGGAAATATTTTTGGATAAAAAGTCAATTTTGGTCCTTGGGAAATCACAAGTTGGCAACATTGGTCCTTGGAATGAAAGTTTAAAGAATTTGCATTTTGATCTCTCAAGTTTCATCAATTGATAGTTTTAGTCCCTGAAGGACCAAAAGTGAAGAATCTCATTTATTAACCCTTGAGTTATTGGTACATGGCATAAATCACCCTTACTTGTACTTTGGGAAAGTTTCAATTTCAGCCCCTGAAATTTCAGATTTTACATGATTGGTCCTTATGGTTTTAAGCTTAATAAATAAACAAAACTAATCCAAATACAAACCTACCAATCCACTACCCAAGCCCAACACCCAAAAGCCCAAAACCCTACCCCATTTGATATATCCAGGGTCAAATAGTCAATGGTCAAGTGGTCAAACCGACCACTGTTCATCCCCTTCACCTTTCCCCCATTTCTTGCTACCTTATCCCCTGTCTCCCCCTTTCTCTCCACTTTTCCTCACCAACTTCACCTCCCCCATTAATAATCACACCAACCCCTCATTAATATCCCCCAACTACCAAACCAACCCCCACAAAACTACTTGTACCTGTTTTCCCGCCAATATGGAATTTAAAGGCTGAGATGAAGTGGAGGCCATCCAACGGCTCAAATGGAAGTGGGAAAGTGAGAGAGTATCTCCAGGGCTTATAAAAGAAAAGAAAAAAAAGGTGAAGAAGAAAGTAATTAGAGTAGTAGTAGTTGTAGTATAGTTTAGGTAGTCGTTTTAGTGTAATTTTCTATTTTCAATGTAATTTTCAGTTAAAGATAATGAGCTAAGCTTCCTCAGTGTAACCAAATCCTTTTTCAAGCTTTAATTCAAAGTTTCTCAGTTCAATTCTTAGTTTATGCCATTTTTTGTTTGAAAATCTCAATGTTGCTTATAGTGGTTACAAGTTGTTGTTCAGTGATTGTTTAAGCTTATTTCAGCTCATTTATAAGCTCTTTAAAGCTTTCAAAGCACTTGAAATAGTTTAGTATAAGAAACCTAAAAATTCTCAAAAATACAAAATAAATAGTCAATAACTCAAAAATCAGTTTCAAGAAAGAAGAAAGCCAAGGAACTTGTGGAATTTGGATTTTTATGGTTTAAGAACCTCAAGGGAGGTATAGGTCAGTTGTGGTAATTGGTTCAGTACCCTATTCCCTGGAACCATTTGTAAGTCACAAACTCAATTTTTGCATATACTTGTTCTTATTGTTGTCTGTGGTAATGTAGTGATCATCTAGTTCCTTTTTAGTATATTTAATCTATTTAGAGCTTAAAATCAGTAGTATTAGTTTTAAAATCCTAGGTTGTAGAGTTATCAGGTCTTTAAAGGGTGTTTGGATTAGTATGTTACTAGGTGACCTTGTTGTTGAATTGTTGTTATTGTGGTATTTTTGAATCACCTTAGGATAGTTTAGGTCAAGTTAAGCCTTAAAACCAGTCCTCCATTGCAAAATAGCCAAAATCATAGCTTAGGTTCCCTCACAGTTAACTGTGTGGAATTTGTTAGCCATAAACCTCTAAAGTAGTTCATAAGTTGTAGTTGTAACTTAATTTAGCTTTATTTCAGCTTATTACATCTTATTTAATCAGTAGAAGTAGGATCAAAACTCATAGAAGTCAAACTAAGTTTACAATAAAAAAGTCAAAATTGCCTTTGAGGCAGAAAACCAAAAGTTGCAGGAATTTTTGTGATTTTTAGGATAAGAATTAGACTTTCTGTTTCTTACATGTTGTAATATCCCACTTAAACTTTGGAATCCCACCCTTGGCTTATTTTTCATATTTTTCTTGATAGCTTTTCCAAGGGCTTAATCTAGCCTGCAGGGGAAGCACCTCCCATGCACCAGCTTATCTGGTCCAAAACCCCAACTTTCAATAGCCATTTCCTGGCTTATTAATGGGCCCCACCACCTGTTCTTTGGCTTATAAGGAAGCCAATAAGCTAGGCTTTAAAGGTCTGTGCTTATTTTTCAGTTTTGAGCTTATTAGATAGGGCTGCATGCCCCTTGTATCTTGTCCCATTTCTGTGTACAGTTAGATTTAGAAGTGCTTATTTTTAGCTTATTTGGCTTATTCAGTGGCCTTTGCCTGTTGATTTGGCGCCATCCATGTCCAAATAACTTGTCCACACCATAATCCATCACTGTGGACCCCACATAAGCTCATTTAAGCTTATTTCCTAGTTTGGTCAACAATAGTCAACTGTCAAGCTTTTTAGAGTCCAAATTGCTTATTTTTAAGCACTGATCATTTTGTCTTTTTAAAAGTTTGTTATTTTAAGTATTTAGATAGTTTCCAAAAGAAAATCCAGACAAATCAAATTTTAATTTAAGTGATAGTTTCTATTCAATATTATTTATCTTTTTATTTTTCCTTTTTAGCTTTTTATTAAGTATTTTTACATTTTTATATTTTTCTTAATTTTCTTTTATATTAAAGTACTTTCAGTAATTTTTCCAAATTTTAATATTGTCATTTAGTATTTATTAGATTTAATATTAGTTTTATTAATTATTAATTAATATTTAAGTATTAAATAGCATAATTAGTTTTTCTCAAGTAATACCTAGTTTTTATATTTTTCCTAGCTTTTATATAATATAATATAATTTTAGAAATTTTCTCATAATTTTTACTGTTCATTTTCTATTTTTAAGAATTTAATTAGTTTATTTGGTAATTAATTAATAATTAGGATAATAATTAGTAAAATTGTTTAAAAATACATAAAACAAACTTTTTATTATTTTTTAGGATTCCTGTGATAGTTAATTAGTTTTATAAAAAAATTTATAATTATCTAAGTCATTTTAGTATTTTTTGTAATTTAAATTAATTTAATTAGTTAATTAATAAATAATTAGTAATTAATTAATAATAATTATATAAATAGTGTAAAAATTAATTTTAATTTTCCAAAAATTTTATTTTATCATTAGAATTGTAAAAATGTAATTTTCATATCCGTAAGTATTTTATTTCTGGGTTTTCTAATTTTACATCAAGCTATTTCAGTAGTGTAATCAATCACAAACCCTTTCCTGTCCATATTCACCCGATCACAAACCCGTTTGGATACCATCCACACCTCGTCGGGACATAACGACCCGGGGAAACACTGTATTCACCGGAGCATTAGCACCAGGCTGTCTGACTTTGTTGACCATTCACATTGGTTGACTTAAGTTGACAGTTTGGAGCCAATCAAATTTTGGCGCCGCTGCCGGGGAGGTTGTGCGCGTTATGCTAAACGGTTTTACCGATTAGTGAATCGGGATATACACTCATTGTATATTTACCCATCCTTGTTCATATTTCCTTATTATTATCATATAAAAACAAAACGGTTCACGAAAATATTTTAAAATTAGTTTTCAACAAACACAAAAACCCAAAAAGATTTTCTTTCTTATTTGTACAAAATATTTTCCAAAAACTCCAAAAATATTCACCTTTACCCTCTCACATCTTTGATTCTTCATTCCTTACCCTCCCAAACCTTTTGATTCTTTCTATGTCTCATCCACACCTTCTGATTTGTCACTGGTCTGGTAATCCTCATAATGGGGGTAATTGCCCCAGTTGTGGCATGGTAGAGTCAGGAAACGGGTCTGTCTATAACCAAGATTCGTATTCCTACCATGACACAACTGATTTATTCCATCAGCTACCACACCATGAGACTCAGTTGTTTTACTGTTGTGAGTACTGTGGTGGTTCACACTACAGTTCTGATTGTCAATCGGGAAACACGCTTGTCTATGAGCAGTTTCCTGATAACGATTATAACTCTAGCACAAACGACTCACAGCCACATCAGTTTCACTGCTGTGATTACTGTGGAGGTCCACACTTCAGCTCCGACTGTCAAACAAGGAACCCATTTCCTTGTAACAATTTTGACACATCGTATTATGACGAACCTCCAGCTCAGCCAATTCCTCAAAGTCTTCTCCTTGATCTTTTGGATTTAGTGAAAGATTTGAAAGGAATCATACATACCCTAGATAATCCAAAACAAAAATCGATGGAAGAATTGTTAGCTGAAGAACAGGCTGCTAAAATAAATTCCCAAGATGCCATTGAGAAATCTATTAGGGAATCAATTGAAAAAGAAAAAGCAGCCAGATCTAGCTCTCAATTTCGTTTCATTCTTGATGACAGTGATGATGAAGATACACTTGATATTCTTCAATTCTATAAAGATTCATCAGTTGAAACTCCATCAGTTGAGATTCCATCTCAATCTACTGTTATCACACCCGAGGTTCCCACTCACTCATTGAGCATAGGGGACGAGCATCTTGACACTGTTCCTGAAAAGGAATCGGGCGAATTCATAAAATCTAGTGTTGAGAACCTTGTCCCAATCACAAGAGAGTCACAGGGAATTCTTGATCAGTTGTGTGATATCCCTCTTGCTCTTATCTTCCCAACTGATCATGTTGAGATGTTCTCCGATTCAACTGATGACGATTCGTTATCTTGTGGAGACATCGTTTTTATGGAAGAATTACCTTCTCAGCTAGTTAGCTTAGAAGAAGAGAATGATGAGATTGACACTGAAATCAAAGATGAAGCACTTCGTGCAACATTATTGAATGTTAATCTCCTCATTTCTAAAATCGAGGCTTTCAATATGAAACCTATTTCATCTCCTATCCCCATTAAGGATAGTGACATTTTTTCCGATGATCCTATACCGGAATTTAAAGCCTTTCATTTTGATCATTTGGGAGAGAAGATTAGTGGCAGTACCACTTCTCATTCTCATAATTCTCTCCCCGAGTATGATTCATTCACCTTCGAGGAGTTCTCCCGTGAACTCACTCATATCATATCTCCACTAGAGTATGATAATTTTTACTTTGATCTAGACAAAGATGATCTTTGTGTCCCGGAGGAAAATATTTTCAACCTTGAGAATTTGCTTGATATCAAAATCCCAACCCTCCCTCCCATAATATGTCTAGATCATATGAGCTTCAATGATGAGATTCATGATATGGAAATTATGAATTCTCTTTCTGATGATGATGACTTTATCTTGATTGTCATCAATATCTTTCTTCCCTTCTTCACCTACCGGGTGACTTCTTGATGAGTGCTCAAACACTCATCATTTTTGGTCAAATCTGAGTTGCAAAACATTTAAAAACACTCAAAAAGGCATCAAAATACTGAAAATATCCCAGCGATTGTGTTTTATATGGTTCAGATGCAAAATGAGTAAAAACAGATGAAAAACGATCAAAGTTTGCATAATTGGCAGTTTCAGTCCCCCAAGTTTCAAAACTTTTCAAAATCAGTCCCTAAGCATTAATTTTGAAAGAAAAGTCAATCCAAGTCCTTTACAAGTGAAAATTTATCAAAAAGGGTCCCTGGGTAAAAGTTTTGGAAATTTTACAAGTTTGGTCCCTGAACTTCAAAATTTGGCAGATTTGGTCCCTGGTGGAATGTTTTGGAAGAAAATGTCATCAATGGTCCTTGGGAGTTCACAAGTAGTCACAATTGGTCCTTGGATGAAAGTTTTCAAGATTTGGCAAAACAAGTCCCTCAAGTTTCAAAATTTACAATAATGGTCCCCGGATATTTAATATGGGAAAATACACTTCAAGGACCCTCATATTATTGGAACTTGGCAATCATGGACCCTTGAATCAACTTTGGAAAAATGACAAAATCAGCCCCTCAAATTCAAAAATTTTTATCTTTGGTCCTTGTGATTTATAACTATTAAACCAAGTGGACCTTAGTTGCAATTTCAACCCAATCCATCCCTTTACCTAATCCAAAAAACAAGTCCACTCAAAAATCCTTACTAGCCCACCCTAAGCCCAATTCATACAAAATAAAAAAACACCCCGTTTTCATTTATTCCCCCAAGTCAAACCCTCAGTCAACCCTTCACCTTATCCCTCCCACTTGAACCCTGCAAACACTAACTCCCTGCCAACCCCTCTCCTCCAGCTCACTCACCCCATACCTTGTTCCCTTGGCCTACCACTAAACGTCAAGAACCATTAATTACCCACAATTTGCTCCAAGTTATCAAAAGCTGCCAAAACCATGTTTTCCCGCCAAATGCTATTTCAAGGGCCTGGATCAAAAGAGGCCATCCAATGGCTTTAAATCAAGGTGGGGAAGTCAAAGAAGGACCCCTGGATCTATTTAAGTCAAAAAAATGAAAGAAAGAAGCATTAGTTTGGGTAGTATAGTTTTATCTTAGTGTATGTCATGTCGACATTATTTTAAAACTCTGTTTCTAGTGTAATTTTTATTCTCAGTGTAATTCTTAGCGTAATCAAGTGTACTTTTGAAGTTAAATACCAAATTTTACATTTTCAAGTGAAAATTTCATTTACTATTATGTTGTTGAAAATTGTAGTTTAAGTAATAATTCAAGTTCATATAAGCATTGTATAAGCTTTTTATCAGTTCCCTTAGCATTCCACTCAGTTTCTAGTTAATAGTAAAAAATTACCCAAAATACAAGAGAAATAAAGAAAAATAAAAAAATGGTGTTTAAAGAAGAAGGAAGCTGAGTGCTGAGGTGTTTTGGATTAATGTGGGTTTAGCACCTCAAGGGAGGTAGTAGGGAATGTTTTGGTCCTTGGAAATATAAGTTCATGTTCTAGATCAATTGTAAGTCTTTTTATACATTTTTGCAAATTCATGTACTAGTGCAACTAAACCTGTTATATATGTTGATTTGTGTTTATTTAGTTAATATAAGTTAATTTGTTGCTGAATGTTACTTAATTGCTCATTGGGACCTTGCTTACTCACCTTCTCCATGTTCACTGCTAATTTAGCTTGTTATTGATTATGGGTGTTCTACTATTGTTGTTGTTGTTGTTGTTGTTGTTGTTGTTGCTGCTGTTGTTGTTGTTGTTTATAAGTTTATTTAAGCATAAAATATCTTGTTATGTCCCTGTGAATTAATCTTAGGGGATAATGCAGCCATTTGCTTTGAAAAGCCAAATCAGTCAATCTTATAGGGGTGTTTGGTTTAAGCTGATCAACTGAATTCAGAGGGGCTTTTGATGTAAATTGTTGTTTTGACAACTCACATGAGGTCTCACTAGCTCATTTAAGTCAATTAACTAGAGTTCCTTTGTCCCAAAGTCAAAATCACACTCTTAGTCCATTTAATCGTTAACTCATAAGGTTTAGAAGATGTCATTTCACCATTTCAATCCATAAATAGAAGTTTTAGCTTAATTTAGTTTACTTGTAGCTTATTTAACATATTGAATCAGTAGGATAGATTAGAAGCTCACCAAAGTCAATTTAGCTTAAAATCTCAAAAGTCAATATTGCATAGTCTTTCAGTTTTCCCAAATTGGTAGGAATTTTCATGATTTTAGTATTAGGATTTAGGACTTGATCTTTTCACAAGTGAGAGTCTCCCAGCTTAACTTTGAAATCCCTGAGTCTTTATATTTTAGTGAATTTTTGTGTGGGCCCCATAATTGCCCAAAGTGACCTGCAGGGAGAGGCACCTCCTCTGCACCACCACCTCAGTCCAATGCCCCATTTTCAATTAACCATATCTTCTATCATAGTGGGCCCCACCTTCTGATAATTAGCTTTTTGGAAAACCAATAAGCTCAGCTTATTGGTTCCACCTTAAGCTTGAGCTTCCAACTCACCTAGTGGGCCCCACAGGCCTGCAAAGGTCACCCGTTTGGCCTGTGTGAATCTGTGTTGGTTTGGATTTGCTTAGTGCTTATTATTAGCTTATTTTCTTATGCTTTTCTATTTCATTTGGCTCATTTCAAGTCCCCAAATATCTGTTTTAGCTTACTTATTCAGTTGGTAGCTTTTAAGTAGCTTTTTCCTTTATTCAAAATCCTAATAAGCTAAAATCCTATTCTGCTAAGCTAATAAGCTGTCACATTGCTTATTTTTTAGTTCTAGCCAATGTCCCTTTGTTAAAGTTTATTATTTTAAGTATTTAAGTAGTTTTGTAAAAGAAAATTCCAAAAAATACAAAAATAAAAATAGTGATAGCTTCTTTTTAAGCCATTTGGCTTATTTTTTGCTTATTCAATAAGAAATTTTCAATTTTATAATTTTCTTAGGTTCCTTATATGTTAAAATAATTTTAGTAATTTTTTCAGATTTTTCTTTTATCGTTTGGTACTTTTTATAATTTAATTTAGTTTTTACTAATTAATAAATAGTTTTTAATTAATAATAATTATTTAAAAAGTCTAAAAAATATATTTTCAGTTTTAAAATTAGTTTTATATTATTTTAGATTTTTCTAAGTTAATTTCATAATTATTTGTATTTTAGTTTAATTTAAATAATTAAAAGTCATTATTAAATAGTAATTAATTAATAATAATTATATAAATAGTGTAAAAATTAATTTTAGTTTTCTAAAAATTTTCTTTTAATATTAGGATTGTAAAAATATAAGTTTCATATTTGTAAGTATTTTATTTCACCAAAACTCGCGTTTTTATTTCGTACGTTCATGCAACTTTAAACTGAACGTACGCGTTTTTAGGTTTTAAACGTTTCTGGGTTTTCCAATTTTAGAATCTTGTTAATATAGCTTGTTAAGCTATTTCCTTATACATTTCAGTAGTATAATCAATCACAAACCCTTTTCTGTCCAAATTCACCCGATCACAAACCCGTTTGAATACAATTCACACCTCGTCGGGACATAACGACCTGGGGGAAACCCTGTATTCCACGGAGATTGAACCTAAGGAGTTTGAATGTATTGACCACATCCATGGTTGAATTTAGTTGACTGCTTTTGCCTCAATCAAATTTTGGCGCCGCTGCCGGGGAGGTTGTGCGCGTTATTCTAAACGGTTTGCAGATTAGTGAATCTGGATATACACCCATTGTATATTTATCCATCCTTGTTCATATTTTCTTATCATATAAAAACAAAATGGTTCCCGAAAATATTTTAAAATTAGTTTTCAACGAACACCAAAAACCCAAAAAGATTTTCTTTCTTATTTGTATATAAAATGTCTTTCCAAAAATCCAAAAATAATCATCTTGTTGGGATATAAAATATCAAAGTACTTCTGTATGTCAAAGTACTACTGCATGAAGAATAAAGTCAAAATACTGCTGAAGGTAAAAGTCAAAATACTGCTGTTACTGAAGAATGGTTAAAGTACTTCGAAGGAAACAAGGACTTGTGTGCAATATTAGCTAAGGATTAATGTGTACTATTGAACGAATATTCTAGAATTAGTTAGGGATAATGACTTGTCATTCAAGGATTATATGTTGTAAACCGACTTAAGGTTATCTATATAAAGAGCCTTAAGGGGTATTAGTCGATATAAGTTTTATAAGTTTTAGAGTTGTTCAAAGTCGATAAATAGTTAGGGTTTGTTAGTGAATCTGTGTAACAAAGCAGGTTCAAAATTTGGTTAATATAAAAGTTTTTCTTAAGCTTTGTGTTAGTAGATTCTGCATACTTTACAAGGTTAAACAGTGTTTCAATATTAATAGTGTTAAGTTTACTTAATATTATTAAACCTTTACAAGCTGCAAAAGTAGTTTGATCAGAGTACATCGATCCAACAAGTGGTATCAGAGCTTGTGTTGGAAACTCTAATTAAGAAGACAAACCTTAAAACTGATTTCACTACAAACCCTTCAAGATGTCGACAGAAGCTGCACCTACTCCCTCAATCACTGTTGTTAGAATTCCTATTGTTAAGAAGGGAGAATATGACTTATGGGCCATGAAGATAAGGCAGTACATTGCCATCACAGACCATGCACTGTGGGATGTGATTGTCAATGGTAACATGCAAATTGATGAACCAGTAGAGGTACCTGGACAACCAACACCACCTAAACCTACTGTACCTGCTCCTACCAAAAGAAATCAAGACAAAGCTCTTAACATACTGCTTTCTGCTATTCCTGATGGCCACTTATTAAAGTTTCATGATGCCAAGGATGCCAAACAACTATAGGCTGCAATAAAGAAGAAGTTTGGAGGTAATGATGCTTCCAAGAAGATGCATAGGAATTTGCTGAAGCAACAATTTGAAACTTTCACTGTTGGTGAAAGAGAAGGTTTTGATTCTGCTTATGAAAGATTCCAAAATCTTCTGAGTATGCAAGAGCTATATGATGCTGAGGCATCAGTTGAAGATGCTAATTTGAAGTTCTTGAGAAGGTTGCCATCAGCATGGCATGTAGTTGCTACTATGATCAGAGGACAACCAGGGCTGGATACTATGGACTTTGATAATCTCTACAACAATCTGAAGGTGTATGAGCATGAGATGAATGGTACTACAGGTTCATGCACACATCAGAAACCCCAAAACATTGCTTTTGTCTCTTCTGAAAACAGAAGCAGTACTTCCAACAAAGGTACTGCTTATCATGTTCAAAGTACTGTGACTGAAACACAGGCTCCATGTACAACTATAGTCACCACCAATTCATCACAATCTATTACCCCCACCTCAGATGAAGTTCTATGTTCATTCTTTGCTCAACAAGCATCTCTACATGTCACCTATCAAGAAGATGTATTACAAATAGATGATGATGCTTTGGAAGAAACTGATATCAGATGGCAAGTTGCCATGCTCACTGCAAGGATCAAGAAGTATGTGAATAAGATAGGAAAAGGCATCAATTTCAGAGCTAAACAGGGAATAACATTTGATAAGTCCAAGATTGAGTGCTTCAACTGTCTAAGGACTGGTCACTTTGCAAGGGAATGCAAATTTGCAAAGTTTCAAGCAAACAAGATGATTGAACCACCCAAGCCTGAAAGAAAAGAGATTCCAATTACTGAACCAAAACCAAAAGCTTTGGTTGCTCAAGAGAATCTTTCAGAGATTGATTGGTCCAATGAGTTTGATGATGAACCTGTAACCTATTCAATGGTTGCATTGGAAGACTGGAGCACAGCATTTGATGAAGAGCCTGGATATGCTACTTTGTAGTAAAGAGATGGTCTAGGAAGCTTTGATTGGAGCATGGAGTTTGAAAAAGCACCTGTTCAGCTTGCTATGGTAGCTGCTTCACCAAGTTCATCCACTAGCTCTGAGGTATGCTCTAAGTGCAATGATATGTATCAAAAGTTACTTAGTGAAAATGTAGCTAAAAGAGATAAATTTCAAAAAGCTAGGGCTGAGATAACTGGTTATCAATTGACTTTAGAGTCAATGGAGGCCAAAATCATTACACATGAAAACTATGAAGTAGCATGGGCTGAAACATATAAACAACAGGATTACCTAGTTAAGTTAAGTGAATGGAAACTAGGATGTAAGGTGTCTGAACTAGAGAAAGTAACTGCTGAAAGGGATAAGTTGTTAGAAAAACTTGCTATGTGGAATGAAGCAGGATTACCTAGTTAAGTTAAGTGAATGGAAACTAGGATGTTCAATTTGTTGAAAAGCAAAGAACATCAAATATTAAAACAGGCCTAGGTTATGATAATGATAACAATGAAGGCATTCCATTTAAGGGCAAGGAACTAAATCATATAGTAGATACCTCCACTAGTGATGAAGAGTTCATAAGTCTAGATGAAAACACTTCTATTGATGAGGAATACCCTAGTCCAACACCTCCTATATTTAAGAAAGAAAAGGGATATAATGCAGTTCCTAATCCCCCAGGTAGCTTTCAACCACCTAGAAAAGATGTTGACTGTTATGGTGTAGATAATCTAGAGTTTAGGAAAAAGCTTAAAAGTCAATCTAACCCTGAAACTTTAGAAAAGTCTGTTGAAGCACCTAAGGTTGATGAGAACAAGTTTTCAAAACAAGTAGTACCTTCAAACACTTTTCGAAGTACTGCTGATCACTCAGCAGTACCTCAAAGAAAATTCCTTCAAAATACTGCTGATTTTAGAAAATCTTATGGAAGGGGATTTGGGGATATTGGTCCAAAGGTCTGTTATGTATGTTATAGTCCTCATCATTTGATTAAAGACTGTGATTATCATTCAGAATACTTAAGTAAATATCCAAAGACCAGAACTGCACAACCAAGTAATAGGGAGAACAAGCCAGTTTGGAATTATACAAATAAGGTTAACCATAGTAATTTCTCAAAAGACTATAGGTACCCTCATCAGAAAAGGTCATACTCCAAACCTTCAGTACCTTCACAAAGTACTGATAGAAAGTTCCCTAACCAAGATGCTTCTAGCAAACACTCAAGTGTAAGACCTAGGAGGTTCAACTACTACAAACCTAGAAGGCCTTACAACACAAGAAAAGATGCTAGAACCAAGAACCCAACTCCTAAAGTTACAACTAAATGGGTTAAGAAAGAAAGTACTGCTGGGGTAGAACCAGTACTTTCAGAGGTTAAGGGTGAAAAAGGGAAAATTGATCATGATAAACCAACAGTTTTGGAAACAAAAACCTTAGTTCTTGATCATGCTCTCAAAGACAGTGGTGATTACATACTCAAAAATTTTGAGTATGTCACTCCACAAGGGGAACACAAGTCAGTAATGGCTTGGGTATCTAAAAATAACTAACCTTTTTCATGTGAATGCAGGGCAACCCAGAGGAGGAGCTTAAAGATCATCTTATTGTAGATAGTGGTTGCTCTGGCAGTATGACAGGAGAAAAGGAGCTCTTGTCATATTTTAAAGATCATTTTTGGAGGAAAAGTTGCATTTGGGAATGAACCTGATGGAGGAAGAATAACTGACAAATGAATTATCAAGGCAGGAAACATTGATTTTGAAGATGTTAGATATGTAAAGGAGCTCAAATTCAATCTTTTGCCAGTCTCTCAGATTTGTGATAAGAAGTACCCTGTGTTATTCTTTGACACAGAATGTCTTATACTTTCTCCTGATTTCAAGTTAGAAGATAGAAACTTGGTGTTGCTGAGAGCACCAAGAACTAATGATGTGTATAGCATAGACTTAAAGAATGTAAACTCTGTTGAAAGAGCAACATGTTTAATTGCAAGAGCAACTATGGAAGAAGCACATCAATGGCACAGAAGATTGAGGCATGTCAATTTTAGGAACATCAATAAGCTGGTCAGAGGTAATTTAGTTAGAGGTTTACCTTCTAAAACATTCAAGAATGATCACTCATGTCTTGCTTGTAAGAAGGGTAAACAGCACAAGGCTTCTTGTAAGAAGATTGATGAGAAAACTATTAGAGAGCCTTTAGAATTGCTACACATGGATCTGTTTGAACCTGTTTCAGTTGTTAGTCTGAACAAGAAGAAGTACTGCTTAGCTGTAACAGATGACTGTAGCATATTTAGTTGGGTCTTTTTCTTATGCTTTAAAGATGAAACTTTTGATGCTATTCATGATCTTATAATAGCACTTGAAAATCAGTTAAGACTCAAGGTTATAGGCATTAGATGTGATAATGGGACTGAGTTCAAGAATCAGCTAATGGATGAATTTTGTGCCAAGGAAGAATCAAAAAAGAGTTCAGTATTGCTAGAACTCCTCAGCAAAATGGAGTTGCAAAAAGAAAGAATAGAACTCCTATAGAAGCAGCAAGGACAATGCTTGCAGACTCTCAATTACCTGTTCCATTCTGGGCTAAGGCTGTAAGTGCTGCTTGTTATGTGTTGAGTAGAGTATCAGTGACTAAACCTCAAATGAAGACACCTTATGAGTTACTCAATGGGAAAGAAGCCAAGCATCAAGTTTATGAAACCTTTTGGATGTCCCCTAACCATCTTAAACATTGCTGATAATTTGGGCAAATTTGATGGGAAGTCAGATGAAGGATATTTATTGGGATATTGTACAAATAGCAAAGGATTCAGAGTGTACAACAGGGCTACTAAAAAGGTTCAAGAATGTCTTCATGTTGATTTTCTGGAAGAACAAGAAAATTCTAAAGGTAAAGGTCCTGATTGGATGTTTTATCTTGATTTAATGTCTTCATCAATGAATTATGTACCTGTAAGGGAAGAAAATCAAGCTGCTCCCACTGAAGAAGAAGCACAGTACATTGTTCATGATGTTAATTTAAGATCTGAAGATGAGCCAAATGATAATGCCAATGAAGAAAAGAAAAGTACTTTTGAGCCTCAAGGTACTGCTAAACCTAACAGTACTGTTGATCCTCAAGGTACTGTTCCACCACAAATCCCAGTATCTGATGAAGATCAAGCCATTCAAGATGAACTTTCTAGGATGATTTTTCAAGAAACAATGGCTAAGTCTTATGAAGATGAACAAAGGAGAGCTTATGAAGCAGAAAAGAAGAAGGCAAAATGCACTGCCAGTACTTTACCCCAAAGTACTGCTAATCCATTTGAAAGTACTTTTCAACCTTTAGATACTTCAAAATGTGATAAATACTGATGCTGTTAATGATTCTAGTATGCCTGACTTAGAAGATACTGATGATCCAAACAAGATCACTTTAGCAGATACTGATGATGAATTGGATCAAGAAGGCATTTTCTCAGATTCTAATGAAGATCCTGATTTAACTAATTTGGAAGATAATCTTGAAGTCTCACCAACTCCTACTCTCAGAATTCACAAAACTCATCCTGTTACCAACATAATTGGACCCTCAGCTTCAGGGGTGCTCACAAGGACTAAGGCTAAGAATATGTCTCAACAACATATTTCTTTACTTAGTTTTATCTACAAGCAAAACATGGTGAATCACAAGGATCAGAAGTTGTGTTTATTTGCTTGTTTTCTATCTCAGGAAGAGCCCAAGAATATCAAACAAGCATTAGCCAAGGAAAGTTGGGTAGAAGCTATGCAAGAAGAACTCCTACAGTTTAAACTTCAAGAAGTTTGGGTATTATGTGATTTACCTGATGGAAAGAAACTGATTGGAACTAAATGGGTCTTCAGGGTAAAAAGAGATGAAAGAGGGAATGTTATCAAGAACAAGGCAAGGTTAGTGGCTCAAGGATATAGACAGGAAGAAGGAGTAGACTATGATGAAGTTTTTGCTCCTGTGGCAAGGCTTGAAGCCATCAGCCTATTTTTGGCTTTTTGCATCCTATATGGGATTTCCTGTATATCAAATGGATGTTAAAAGTGCTTTTCTATATGGCAAAATTACAGAAGAAGTTTATGTCAAACAACCTCCTAGTTTTGAAGATCCTACACATCCAAACAAAGTTTACAAGGTAATCAAGGCTCTGTATGGCCTTCATCAAGCTCCAAGAGCATGGTATGAAAGACTTTCCAATTTTCTACTACAATATGGTTATAGGAGAGGAGCTATTGACAAGACTTTGTTTATCAAGAGAGATAAGAAGGATATAATGCTTGTCCAAGTGTACGTAGATGATATTATCTTTGGTGCTACTAAGAAATCTTTGGTGAAGGAATTTGAAGATCTTATGCAGAAAGAGTTTCAGATGAGTTCAATGGGAGAATTAACATTCTTCTTGGGACTTCAAGTGCAACAGTCAAGCAATGGAATATATATTTGTCAAGATAAGTATGTTGCAGATATTCTTAAGAGATTCAATTTCACAACTGTTAGGCCTACATCTACACCAGTGGATACTAACAAACCTTTGGGGAAAGATGAAGAAGGAGAAGATGTTGATGTCACACTATACAGGTCTATGATTGGATGTCTCATGTATTTAACTGCATCAAGACCTGACATTACTTTTGCTGTATGTTTATGTGTAAGACATCAAGTTCATCCAAAGGTATCCCACTTGAATGATGTCAAGAGAATTTTCAGGTATCTTAAGCAACAACCTAAGCTAGGCTTATGGTATCCTAGAGATTCACCTTTCCATCTCCAAGCTTTTTCAGATAGTGATTATGCTGGAGATAACTATGACAGAAGATCCACAACTAGAGGATGCCAGTACCTTGGAAACAGATTAGTGTCATGGCAATGTAAGAAGCAAACAATTGCAGCAACTTCTTCCACTGAAGCAGAGTATGTAGCTGCTGCAAGTTGTTATGCACAAGTACTTTGGTTGCAGAATCAGCTTTTGGATTATGGATTCAATTTCAAAAATACTCCTATCAACATTGATAATGAGAGTACTATCTGTATTGTCAAGAATCCAATGTATCATTCCAAGACCAAGCACATTCAGATTAGACATCACTTTATAAGAGACTGCTGTGAACACAGGCTTATCAATGTGGTTAAAGTTCATACTGATGATAATGTAGCAGATCTACTCACAAAGGGCTTTGATGTTTCAAGATTTACCTTTTTAGTTGTGAGTATTGGCATGATTAATATGTAAGCTATTTTTGAGGGGAGGCATTAGTAGTTGTTAGTTAGTCATTATTTGAGGGGAGGCTACATGTATCATTCAAAAGAATTCAAACACATCTTCCATCAAGCACCCTCATTTGATCAAAATTTAAAGTTTTTTCACACTTAGAAATGCAATAAATGGTTATCAGTCCGCCATGTCTAACCCACATAAGGATTGGCTAATCCAGGAGCAAACGGCTCTTGGTAAAGATATCTCAAAACCGTTGATGGCTTGCAATTTGCCAAAAAATTGTATGGTTCCTCAACTCCCCATCATCCTCAAAAGCTAATGAGTTGGCTAGCCCGCAAGATTATGGCTTGTGGTAAAGGTCGTGGAAAAACCATAATTGGTAATCAGCTCACCAAGATGTTGACTATTCCATCAAGAGTTGGCTAGTCCAGAAGCAAACGGCTTTTGGTAAAGACAAATCAAATCCGTTGACAGCTGGTGGTTTGCTAAAAATCACACGGTTATCAGGTGTGCCACAGTTCTTACGCCTGGCTACTCTAGAAGTGATGGCCTTTGGTAAAGAGTAAAAATCCATTAAATTTTTCTCAAAAATATTGTTAGGGACTAGCAATAGTTTAGTGTGGGGGATTGATGAGTGTGTAAATACTCATCATTTCTATTACATTTAAACTGCAAAAACGTATAAAAACACACAGGAATGCCTTAAAATACATAAAATATCCCTAGATTGTCTTTTTATGCAAAAGGATTGAAAACTGATGAAAAACAAAACATTTCACATAATTTACAGTTTCAGTCCCTGAACTTTGAAAAATTGGCAAAACTAGTCCCTGGTAAATTAAAACATGAAAAATATCATCAAAGGCCCTTAGGGATTCATAAGTTGTCAAGTATAGTCATTTAAAGTTAAAAATTGCAAAATGACAACTTTAGTCCCTCAAGTTTGGAAAATGTCAAAAATAATCCCTAAGGTTTTGTAAATACAAAAATATGAAAAATAAGCCTTGTACTATTCTTAATTGACAAAAATGGACCTTATGATAACTTTTGAGAAGTTACAAGTTAAACCCTTCAAAATTCAGAAAATTGCAAGTTAGGTCCCTGGAGTTTGTGGAATTGGCAGAAAAGGTCCCTGGGTTTTGAAAATGAAAAAAATACATCTTTGGTCCTTGGGTTATTAATAATTGACAAAAATAGTATTTGAAACTACTTTGGGAAAATTACACATTCAGTCCCTCTATTTTTATCAAATTACAAAATTGGTCCTTGTGTACACCTTAACCAAACCGGACCCTTTTTTTATTTATTATAAACCCCAAATCCAATCCAGTCCAAATCCAATTCCTAAGCCCATTCCCCTTTTATTTTTCCCAGCCCACCAAAACAGCCCAACATCCCTTTTAATAAAATGGGGGTTTGACCCCTCGTTGACCCGTCTTCCCCAAACCACCATCACTGTACACTCCCCTCTCCTCCCCTGCTTCACCCAATACCACCATGGTATTTCCACTTCATCCAACACCTGTACACTTCCACCTCACTCCCAACATCATCATTTCACCCCACTTTAGCATTAAATGCTTTCCCCACCATTTTCACTCAACCTCCATACTTACAGCCTGTTTATTAAACAAAACTCACCCATAGTCCACCCCTGTTATCCTAAGTTGTCCCCTACACCTCCACATAACACCAAGAATCCTTAATTAGTCTCAATCTGCTCCAATGCCACGTGTAATGATTTGGCGCCAAAAATGCTTTTAAACGGTTAAGCTGAATTACAGAGATCCAATGGCTCAATTCAAGTGGGATTTGTTCAGAGATGCATGGGGAGTCTCAAAAGGCTATAAAGAAGGGGAGGGAAGCATTGTGGAGGAGTATCTAGTTTAATTTTCAATAATGTATGTCGACTAGTTAAGTTTTCAAATTCCAGTGTTGTATTAAGCTCTAAGTTACTTTGTCAAGTGTTTTTATATTATAATTAAGCTGTTTCAAGTACTCAATTACATTGTAAACTTCAATATCAGTTTATGCAAGTTTTGAGTTTAAAAAAATCTCATGTGTCTTAATATTGTATTCTTAGTTGATACAGACATAATAAGCTCACATAAGCTCCCAAGAAGTTTATAAGTGCTTTTAGTTACTATAAAACTTAGTTTAGTCAACTAAAATCACAAATCACACCTTGGTCAATAAAAGTCAAACTGTGTAATTTTGGGTTAAATTCTGAATTGAGAAATGATTGGAAAGCACAAGGAGCTGTGGAAAATGGTTTAGAGACTCATGGGAGTTACCTAAGTGTTCTTGGTTCTTGGTTCTTGGTTTGGTTCTCTCAGTCACTCATTTGTAAGCTATATAATCCATTTTCAAGTTTTTCATTTTACTTATTGTTAATCTTACTTGATTTTAGTCATCTGTGTGTATTTATAGTTATTATTGATAAAACAATAATAAAAACATAATAGTTGTGCATTAGTTTTTATGGTTGTTGAATATCTCATATTTAAGTATTATATGACTTGATTTGGATTTCTGACTTATTGTTATCATTTCTGAGAAATTAAGGTTTTAACAGATTCATATAAATATAATAAATGGTTTTGTGTTATTAGGTTGGTCCAAATCAGTTGTTTTCTTGGAAAACCTTCAAATCAGTGCAATATAGGGGTGTTTGGATTAGTGAATTACCCTGTGACTTTATGGTTGTTTTGGTATTTTTCTGTTGTGGATAGGTTGCATCAGTCATAAGTAGGATATTAGAAGCATAAAATCAGGTCTTACACACCAATTAGTCAAAATTACAAACAACTCACCCACACAGTTAACTGTGTGGGATTTGGAGTCCAAAAAGTATTCATGTTGGTTTAGAAGTTGTTGATTTGCACTAAGATAACCTTATTTAAGCTAATAATTGTAGTTTCAGTCACTAAATTAGGATCAAACTTCATATAAGTCAACTGAGCTTAAAATTAGAAAAAGTCAAAAGTTGCTTGTGCAGAAAATCACCAAAATGGCATGAATTAAATAGATTTTTGTGTTAAGATCTAGGGTCTGAAACTTGTTGATTGTGTTACCTATCAGTAGAACTTGTGATTTGCACATTTAGTTCATTTTTGTGATTTTTTCTTGTGGACCAAAATGCCCTTGGAAGTGACCTGCAGGGCAAGTTAGTTGCCCTGTCTCAGCAGACCCCAGCTCAACCACCACCTTTGGTGGTGTTTTGTGGTTAACCCAGTGGGTTCCACACCCCATAATTAGGCTCTTACAACCCCCCTCCTACCAGGCTTGAACCCTTGACCCTTGGTCTGACCATTTGACCACTGGGCCCCACCTGAAATCAGCTTGGAACTCTGTCCCCATTCTGTCTCAGAATCATATTAAGCTAAGTGCTTATTTGTGTTTAGCGACTTATTTAAGCTGCTTATTTGTGATTATCTTGCTTAATATTGTTTATACAACTCAGAGAGATAAACTTTTGCCCTTGTGGACCCCACAATAGTCCATTTGTGCTTAAATCCCTCCACAGTCAACAAAAGTCAACTGTGTGGTCTTATAAGCACTCATAGTGCTTATTTTGAGTTTATAAATTATTTCCCTCTATTAAAGTTTCTTATTTTAAGTATTTTATTAGTTTTATAAAAGAAAAACAAGAAAAAACCAAAATTAATTATAGTGATAGCTTCTATTTAATAGAAATTATCTATTTAATTTTCTTTTTAGCTTATTTATAAGCACTTCTACTATTTTATATTTTTATTAAATCTCTTATATATTAAAGTAGTTTTATAAATTTTTCCAGATTTTTCTTTTGTCATCTAGTGTTATTTAGAATTAATATTAGTTTAATTAATAATTAATTAATAAATAAGAATTAAATAGCATAATTTTATTTTATAAAGTACCACATAGTTTTTATAATTTTTATAGCTTTTATGTAAGATAAAACAATTTTATAAATTTTTCTAGAATTTATATTGTTCATTTTCTATTTTTAATAATATAATTAGTTTAATTGATAAATAAGTAATAAATAGAATAATAATTAGTAAAGTAGATTAAAAATACATAAAATAAAGTTTTTATAATTTTTTAGGATTCCCATGATGGTTAATTATATATATAAAATTTTTCATAATTATCTAAGTCTTTTTAGTATTTATAAATAATTTAAATCAAAATAATTAGTTAAATAATAATTAAATAACAATTAATTAATAATAAATAGATAAATAGTGTGAAAAATATAATTTTAGTTTTAAAATAAGTTTTATAATATTTTAGATTTTTAGAAATTTTAATTTTAGTTTTCTAGACTTATTTTACATTTTCCTAATTATTAGTTAATTATTAAATAATTAATAATAGTTATTAAATAAAAATAATTAATTAAATAGTTATTAATTATAAAATAAATATTTTAAATTTATTTAATTTGCATTTAAGCCCCTAAGGCTTGCAAAATCCTACTATTGTTAAAGTTGTTTTTGTTTACGTTTAATTATTAAACGTATACGTTTTCCAGTCCCTTTTTCACTTGTACTTATCTGATTTCACGTATTGGTTGATATAGCTTATTAAAGCTATTCACACTTATATTTCAGTAGTACAAATCACTTAAACCTTTTTCCTGTTCAATTCACCTGATCTCGAAGTCGTTTTATTTCAGATTTCACGCCTCGTTGGGATCTAACGATCCGGGGAAACACTAAACTCACCGGAGTATTGGTTTAGGCTGTCTGACTTGTTGACCATAACTTGGTTGATATTATCTGACTGTCTGAGACCAATCAATTACACCTGAGAGATGTGAGTATCCGAACACTATTTGTGAGGTGCTAGTGTATAATTTCCGTGCTTTTATTGGTAGAAGTGAAATGATCATTTGTTGTAATTACTTTTATATTAATGTTAAATGACCCCCTAGCTTGTATTTTGATTAGAATAAAAGTGCATTTGCTTGAGGACAAGCAAATCTCATGTGTAAGGGTATTTGATGAGGCGAAAAGTGTTACAATTTTAGGGGGTCATTTAAGCCCTAAGTCGTGATTATTTGATCAAATATTGCCTCAAATCGTTCCTTTTGTCATTTTAGGTACTTTGGAGAAGAAATCTGGAAAAGGATGCATTTTGGACATTTTTGGAGCGAAAAGTGAAGAAAACAACAAAGTCTCCAAAATCAAGCTGGAAGCAGTACCTGACGGCGTCACGCTCTACAGGTGGCGGCGTCATGTGTTGGCAAAGAGGTGGATATGAAATCTACAAGAGACGCGCCAGAAAGATTTTTGGATTTAAAGAGTGACGGCGTCACCCTTTGTGACGCCTAGGCCATCACGTGCAAATTAAAGGGTGACGGCTAAGAGGAGAATAGTAAGTGACGGCGTCAGATCTGGATCTAGGCAATCCAAGGAAAGCATTGGCGGCTAGTTGACGGCGTCACATGTATAACGTGACGCCATCAGATTGTATTCTCTATATATAGTTTTCTAATTTTTATTCATTAGAGAGAGAACTTTTGGAGGAACTTTACCATAAACCCTATGTCGAATTTTCACCTTCTTGTAAGGGTTTCAAACCCTTCTTTCATCCATGTTTGATTAAAGATAAGTCTTCCAATAATCATTCAATATGTCTATGTGTTGTTTTATTTTATCTTATGCTTGTCTTTACATTAACATGCTAGGCTAGGTTTGTTTGTGTTTACTTAGATGTAATGAAACCTAGCAATTGATTATTGGTTGATTGTTTGTTAATAATTGTTGTTGGATGAATGATTTTGATGTTATGCTTAAGAAAACTGGCTAATCCAATTGGTAACTTGCTTGAACGTCTTAAGAAACATGAATCGGATGTGTATGATTCGTGTGAAAACCAATTATATAATATATAGTATAGTATCGAAGTGATCCGCGTAAAATACGGATCACCCGAGTCGTTTCCCATTGAAGGCGAATGGAATCGAGAATATCGACTCGTGAAACCGTGAATTAAAAAGTGAAATAGTGAAAATAGCAATCAAAATATTCAAGTAATCACAAACAATTATGAAACATGCAAAGAGTACAAGCTAATAATGCACCAAAATCAAAAATGTAAAAACGAAAATGCAACCGTGTTAATTAAAACGCGACGTTTATTGAAAAATGATCCTACGATTGTAAGACAATTTTCTAAAAATCTTAAACTATTGAAAAGAATTTTAAGCAAAAGAAAAATATTTTTTTGACTCTTCTTTTATTTTCTATAAATTAATATTGATTTTTTTTTAATTTTAAATGAATTAAAAATAAAGAAAAATAGAAAAATAAAGTGGAAAAATGAAAATTTAATTCTAAAAATACTAAAATATTATAAAATAATTTCTAAAAATATTTTTGTATTTTTCACAACTTTTTCTGAATTTTTATTGATTAAAATTGAATAAAATAAAAAAGAAATTAAGAAAAATAGTAAAAAGGTGTAGAAAATCTGGAAAAATTCCAGAAAATCAAAAATATTAAAAAGAACTTGGATAAAAATTTTGAAGTGAAAATGAATAGTGGAACTACTTATTTAGTAGAAACTGCTTATCACAAGTGCTTATTAATAAGCACTTGTGATCCAAAATGTTTGTAACTTTAAACACAGACTTTGATTGATGCAAAATGCTCAGATATATCCAATTACAACTCTCTAAAAGCTCAGAAACTCAGATTCAAGCAAACAAATGTAATAAGCTAAGCAATAAGCTTTAACAGCAAGCAAAAAAAGCTTAAGCAGAAACAGATGTAAAATGATTATGCTCAACACTTATACTACACGGATACAACTCAGAATAACAATCACATCACAAATTCAATCACTTATACAGAATTGCAGGCCTAAATCACAAGCAGTTCACAGTCTCAGTCAGGCAACTTCAATGGCTCAATAAGCAACTAAGATAAGCTCTATATTCCAAAATGAATGAGGCTAAATCAAGACTGAACAATAGAGATTTAGTTTCTAGCAATTATGAAGCCTACTATTACTGTTTGCTACTAAAAAATCATTCCAAATCAGCAGCTATGGAAGCATAAAACCTGAGTAAATTTGACTTTTTAAAATTGAATCACTTTGACTTATTGCAAATTGAATAGCTGATTTCTACTCCTAATATGATGTATAAGCTACAATTATTCAAATAAAAGCTAGCTCTAACCTAAATGTAACTATACACAAAATTCCACTATCAGTTGTTAACTATTACTAACTGTATATGACTTTTACTATAACTATGACTATAACAGTTTAACCTACTATTTTATTTCTATATTTAACTAATATTATCCTAGTGCAATCTAAATGAGCATCAATTTAAGCAAAACAACTTCAACTCAGCATACACCATACAGATCCAAACACCATTGTTGAGTCTGAATAATGCAATACCTATTGATTATAATCCTCAGATTCCTCTAACAACTATCCAACTCAGTAAATATTACAAATCTTATGCCTCAACTTCAGCAATTCAATCAACAATAACAAGAAGTGCAATCAAATCATTAACCACTAGCTACCACAGTTCCTCAATATGATATAGGATCAATATAACACAGCTGATTCAATAAAACAACTCAAATCAGTGATAAACCACTACTCAGCACCTATCAAATTCACAATTCGACAATGATGTATAATGAAATAGTAACTCAAAACTAATCCAAATCAAACTCAAATCTAACAACAGATACTAAAATCAGCTATGCTAACTCAGAAACATCAAACATATGTAACCAAAATATCAAACATATTCTAACTCTACTATAACACATACTGTATCAGCTAGTAAAATCAATGAAACAGTAAACTAAAACTCAATCACAATTCAAATCAGATCTAACTTTGAAGGAATTCAAACGAAATTTTACCGATGAATTTCCGCTCAGCTAGAATAGAGGGGATTCACAGAAGCCTATCTTTAGGATAGGCAGGTTCTTCCTTTGCTAACCTTGCTTATCCAAACAATACCTCTGCAACCTCTGATCAAATTTTGTCTTTGAATGATATTGACAATTGACTCAAACAACTCCACTAATAAGTTAAAAAGCTCAAATGGAATGTATAAAAGGAAAATAAGCTCTACTGTAAGCTATAATAACTAATATGTAAACATTTTTATTATTTTTTATATTTTTCTGATTTTTTATTTATTTTTATTTTTTAATTTCTGATAAAAGTATATAGAAGAATTTAGACTAAAGTTGTTGAGTTAAGCTGATTGTAACAAAAATAAGCAGAACTAAAACAGAATGAGCAAAAGTAATTGAACAATAAGCTGATATTAATTGTAAATAAGCACTTCTTATTAAAAATCTAAAGTGAAATTACATTGACTACACTAAGATATATTCAAAAGAAAATTCAACAGCATTTCATTACACTAAAAATTACACACTAATAAGCTCAATAATAAGACCTATATATAGGAAGAGTGAGAGGGTTGAGGTCTGATGCCAGGTTGGCAATCCTGGTGCTCATTTGTGCTTCTTCACAGCCCTTTGATACCATTGGATCATTTTGGGTTTCTTTAATCCATCCATAGCCCTTAGATTAGATTTCAGTGCGCGGCTTGCCCAATCAAATACTGACAACTAACCCAAACGTGCATCCTCTCTGACATGTGCTGACAATTCTTCTAGAAGTAGAATCCAATGGAGGAATTATGACGCGTCTTGCCCAATCATTAGCAGCCAAGTGTCCCTTGAAGCATATACGCTCTCTCTGACATGTGCACAGTCACGTGAGACCTTCTAGAAGCTCAAAGCATTGGTTTAATCATGGTCAATTTGATGGGTGCGAACCGATTGAGCCTTGTGTGATATTAGGGTTCATAAGGGTGTTGGGGTTCTGGGTATTTGGGGGAAAAGAGGGAAAGGGGCTCGTATAATATTAAAACTTTGACCCCTATTTGACCATTGACCCTGGAATTAGATTTGACCGTGGGATTGGGCTTGGGTATTTGGGCTTTTGGACTTAAAAATCATACTTGGACTAGGCTTATGATATACTTGGATCAGAATTGTGTTTATAATAGTGAGATGAAAATTGCAAGGACCAATTATGTAAACTTTAAAACTCCAAGGGCTGAATTTGGGATTTCCTCAAAATATATCTCAGGGACTTATTCTGCCAATATTGAATAAATGAAGGACTGAAGTTGACTTTTTAGATCCCAGCATTGACTATTTGACCATCTTCCACTCTCGTGCCCGTTTTTTTGGTATTTGCTTGATTTTTCGTCTTTTTGTGATAAATCCATGCCTGCATGTTCACAACATAAAAACACATATTTTCTTTGGCATTTATTAGCTCATAAAGTCAATTTGGGTCGGTTTTTGGCCATAAAATGGTATGTGAATTAACACTTACCAAAATCCCCCAGACTAAGATATTGTCGTGTCCTCACGCAATGTGATCAATTCACGCTTTTGGGATAAATAATTTCAAAACTCTTCCTAATAACTTTGTAAAGTAGCAAGGAGGTTCGAAAGAAGTAATAAAATCATTTATTCCCAAAAACGCTCCGTTTTTCAAAATTTTCCTTTATTCCTTTATTCATTTATTCCACTTATACTTACTATTTTTGTACTTTTCATACTTCATACTTGTGATGGTTTGTTGAACTTTCATTATTTTGCAATAATTTTTAGGGTCAACGAGTAGAAACACTTTTCATAGAAAAGTGACCATACGGATAAAAATCGTCATCCTTGATTTTTCACGAGTCCCCAAACTAAGCGTACAAACGAGATCACAGCTTATCTACAAGTCAGATGCTAACACTACTCATAACAGTTACTTGTGGAAACTCCTTACTCCCATATCCTAGGTTTTGTATCTCAATATTTTATTTTGTTGAGAAATGAATTGCTTCATATTTTCTCGTTTCAATAATTTTTAGTCCGATAGTGATACCTAAGTTAAAACGATAAGTAGTTATTCATTTTCGCTTAAGAACCACTGCAATAGAAAATCGGTCAACATCAAGGAATTTTGGTACATACAATATCATAAATATAAGTTGCGGAGTACTACACGTGCACCTCATGTGTCCAATTCCGAATCATCCACATGCACCTCATGCGCCAACAACTTATTTACATTCAAGCTCTTTACAACTTTCAACTTTCACTTTTATTCATTTTTCACTTTTTTTTTCACTTTTCTCATATTTTTCATACTTTTCACTTTTTTTTCTTTCTTGAATTTTCTCATAACATCAATGGAAGCTTATCGGGTAGCTCCAAAACCACATAGATAATCAACTTTTGACTTTTGATTTTTTCACTTTTTGCTCTTAGTTTTGATGTTCCTTGATATGTACCCAACTTCTAAAGCAAAAATTCTCTTAAGAAAACAAAGAACTAAATATTATTCAAACCAAAATATCACTCATTAACCTAGAACATTAGAACATCTATTATATATGGGTGACGTATCTGATGGGAGTAAAAAGCCACAAGTACCTCTCATGAGCTCTAAAGAGAACCACTACTCCATGTTTAGCATCTAACTTCTAAATAAACTCTATCATTTCTTGCTCTTCACAATTTAAGATTCCAAATAATGAAACCCGCGAATACTTAGCCGATAATCAGCCACGCATATATAAAGTCAGTTACGAAAACTTGCAAATTCTAGAAGAAGAATTCGCGTTTTCTAGCTCCTGATGTAAAAGACTAGCGAAAGCTTTTAAGCTGCGAATGTATAAAGTCAAGTACGGGAACTTGCAGATTCTTAAGAAAGAATTCGCATTTTATAGCTCCTTCTGTACAAAACTAGCACAAGCTTATGTGATTATCATTGGTTAAGGGAACAAGCTAGGGCTCAACACGCCCGGTCAAGTCAAAATATTTATTCCTACTCTCGCCAGCAAGAAATTCAACAAGGTGTCAAAACACTTATTCAAACTTTATTATATTTTTGCACAACTTTTTTCAACTTTTACACATTTTTTTGTGCTTTTTCACATTTTTTTTACAACATTTTCATTGATTTTTTTTCAAAATTTTTGAAATTTTCAATCTTTTCAATTTTTTTTTTTTTTTTTTTTGGTGGAAAAACGGAGTTGCAAGAGTGTACGACATGTGAAAAATACAAGGTCAAAATCGAATCGAAGATTCACCCTCCCCAGACTAGAACGAAACATTGTCCTCAATGTTTTAAAGGTAAGGGTAATCCTAACAAAATTCTAGGCCGTTTATTAATTATGCCAAAGAAAACGTTAGTCGATAAGATTCACAGATATAGGATTTCCAATAAGCACCGATGAATGAAACTCGAGCGGAGAGAAGATAACGAGCACGAGAGTCATCATAAATCGTGGACAATCCTAACAAACATCACAAACAACCACGGAGCACAAGAGTAGAAGATGCACCCCCTCCTCACATTATTCGTTAGAAAATAGAAAATAAGAAGATGAAATTGGATAAGCATAGGTTGCCACCCACGAAGCGCTTTGTTTTTGATTTTCGAGTCACGTAGCTTGACTCGATCCCCGAATTCATTCATCCTTGGGGAAAGTTTGGAGATCCGGGACTACCATGGTTGGTACGTCCCCTCCGAAATAGTGTTTCAATCGGTGACCATTCACCTTAAAGTTGGGACCATCTTGTTGAGCTAACTCAATGGTACCATAAGGGAAAAGTTGGGTTATTGTGAATGGTCCAGACCAACGGGTTTTAAGCTTACCCGAGAATATCTTTAGACGAGAGTTAAAAAGTAGCACTTGATCACCAACGTTAAAAACGCGATCTTTGATCTTGGCATCATGGATTCTTTTTGTTTTCTCTTTATATATCAAAGAATTCTCGTAAGCTTGATCACGGAGTTCGACTAACTCATTCAATTGAATTTTTCTGTGATCACCTGCGGTTTTCAAGTCAAAGTTGGCATGTTTTAAGGCCCAGTAGGCCTTGTGCTCTAGTTCGATGGGCAAATGACAAGCTTTCCCGTAAACCAGCTTATATGGTGTACACCCAATGGGAGTTTTGTAAGCGGTCCGGAAAGCCCATAATGCATCTTCTAATTTATCGGCCCAAGTGGCACGGTGCTCTCCTACTGTCCTTTCTAGTATACGTTTTAAACCACGATTGGAGACCTCAACTTGACCACTCGTTTGTGGATGATAAGCCGTGGAAAGACGATGTGTGACCCCATATTTAAGCATAACTTTGGCGAACTGATCATTACAAAAATCGGTCCCACGATCACTTATGATGAATCGAGGTGCACCAAATCGGGCAAAGAGACTTTTTAAGAACTTAACAGCAACTCGGGCGTCAATGGTGGGGAGCGCCTTCGCTTCAACCCATTTTGATAAGTAATCAACGGCCATGAGAATATATTTGTTTCCTCTCGATGACGGGAATGGCCCCATGAAATCGATGCCCCAAACGTCAAAAATTTCACAAACTTGAATCGCATTTTGCGGTTTTTCATCTTTTTGAGAAATTTTCCCTTGACGTTGGCAAGAATCACATGTTTTCACCAATTCATGGGCATCCCGATATATCTTCGGCCAATAAAAGCCGGAATCGAACACTTTCTTTGCGGTGAAATTGGCACCATGATGTCCCCCCGTGGGTCCACTATGGCATGCCTTAAGAATTTCAACGGCTTCCGTACCGTGAACACACCGCCGGATCACTTGATCCGCACAGACTTTGAACAAATAAGGGTCGTCCCAAAAATAATGTTGGACATCTTTAAAGAATTTCTTCTGTTGCTGGGACGACAACCCTTTCCTAATGAATTTCCCCACATGGTAATTCGCAAAATCGGCGAACCATGGGGTACTTTGGTCAGTTTTAGTCACACTCCCAAGTGTCTCGAGAGGAAATGCATCGTTGATTTCCTTTTTCTCAAGAACACTTTGATGGGGGTTTTCAAGTCGTAAAAGGTAATCAGCAGCAAGATTCTCAGCTCCTTTCTTGTCTCGTATTTCGACATTAAATTCTTGGAACAAAGGAACCCACCGCATTAAATGTGGCTTAGCATCTTGCTTTGCCATTAAGTACTTTAGGGCTGAGTGGTCCGTATACACTATGCACTTTTTAAGCAACAAATAAGACCTAAATTTCTCAAAAGCATAGACAACTGCTAACATTTCCTTTTCAGTAGTTGTGTAGTGATGTTGGGCGTCATTCATGGTCTTACTTGCATAGTGTATCGGTTGAAAATACTTATTCTTACGTTGCCCTAGAACTGCACCAATAGCATAATCACTTGCATCACACATTAGCTCAAATGGTAAGTTCCAATTGGGGGCAACTAAGATTGGTGCCTCTGTTAACTTCTTCTTTAAAACATTAAATGCATCGACGCATTCATTCGTGAAGTTAAACGGAGCGTCTTTCTCTAAAAGGTGGGTCAGAGGCCGGGCTATTTTGGAGAATTCTTGCATAAAATGTCGGTAAAAGCCAGCATGACCAAGGAAACTTCGGATTCCTTTGACGGTCGTCGGATGAGGTAACTTAGCAATAACATCGACTTTTGCACGATCCACCTCAATCCCAGATTTGGATATCTTATGGCCGAGGACTATTCCCTCTTTAACCAAGAAGTGGCACTTCTCCCAATTTAGAGCTACATTAGTGTTTTCACACCGAATTAGCATACTTTCCAAATGGGAGAGGCAAGAGTCGAAAGAATTTCCATAGACGGAGAAGTCGTCCATGAACACTTCCATGGTTTTTTCAATCATATCGGAGAAAATGGCCATCATACACCGTTGAAACGTGCCTGGAGCGTTACATAAGCCAAAAGGCATTCTACGATAGGCAACCGTTCCATACGGGCAAGTAAAAGTGGTCTTTTCTTGATCCTGGGGATCAATGGGAATTTGAAAGTACCCAGAAAAACCATCCAGAAAACAATAGAACTCATTTCCCGCTAAACGTTCAAGCATTTGGTCCATAAAAGGGAGCGGGAAATGGTCTTTACGTGTTGCATCATTCAACTTGCGATAGTCGATACAAACTCTCCATCCTGTCACAAGTCGAGTCGGTATAAGCTCATTATCGTCATTCTTCACAATAGTGATTCCGCCCTTCTTTGGCATACAATGAACCGGGCTAACCCATGAACTATCCGAGATCAGATAAATCATTCCAGCGTCAAGGAGTTTAATAACTTCCTTTTTGATCACTTCATGGATTTGTGGGTTAACCCGTCGTTGTTGTTGTACGGAAGCTTTGTGATTTTCTTCAAGTAGAATCTTATGAGTACAAAATCGAGGGTCGATTCCCTTAATGCCGGATATTTGCCAAGCAATCGCACTTTTATGCTTTCGAAGCACATCTAAGAGTCGTGTCTTCTCCTCATCTTTAAGGCCTTTTGATATTATAACCGGTAATTTATCATTTTTTTCCAAGTATGCGTATTTGAGATGAGGAGGCAAATCCTGGAGCTCGAGCTCCGGAGGATTCTCAATAGAGGGCTTAACTTCTTTTACGTCTGCCATTTTTAAGTCCATCGGAGGGGAAGAAACAATCGGTTTTTCATTTAACAAATTTTCAATTAATAAATGTCCCCCTCCGGATCAAAGTTGTTATTATCAATTTCCGGCGAAAATGATTCATTTGAAAGACAAGCATTAATTTCTTCCCAAGCGAGATCACTTCCCTCAAACGGAGTGAGGGAAGGGGAAGAATCAGAGACGATCGGTTCAAAAGAAGGAGTGGGATTGCCACTCGAAGCATTTTCAGTAAAACCAAGAAATTCTTGATCATACTCCTCCGTAAGTTCATCAATAACATCAATATGGTTAACGAAAGAAACATCGTAATCAGAGGAGTATCTCGCGGTTTGATCAAGGTTAAAAGTGACGGCTTCATTTCCAACACGTAAAGTAATCTCCTCGTCGTATACATCAATTAAGGCACGACCGGTCCGTAGGAATCCTCTCCTGAGAATGAGAGGAACCCGTGGATCGGCATCGAAATCAACAACCACAAAATCCGCAGGGAAATGAAATTTCCCAACATTGACAAAAATATCCTTAGCTATGCCAATTGGACGAGACGTAGATCGGTCGGCAAGCTCCAGGGTCATAAGCGTTGGTGTCAAGTTAGGAAGAGACAACTTTTTCCATATTGACAATGGCATTAGGTTAATGCTAGCACCAAGATCGGCCAAGGCAAAGCATTGAACCATACCCGGAAAATTGCACGGTATAAGAAACTTGCCAGGGTCTTCAAGCTTTTCGGGTAGCTTTTTAAGAAGAACCGCTGAGCAATTCTCGTTCATTTGAGTCCTTGACATTTCAAAAAGCTTTTCATTATTATTTAAAAGACCTTTTAGCATCGAAGCAATTTTGGGCATCAAGAGTATAGCATCCGCGAGACTTATATCAAAGTGTAACTCTTGAAAAATCTGATAGAACTTTCCATTTGGTTTTTATCCTTCTCGCGGTGCTTTTGTTCGTTTAAGTGTGACGGATATGGCAACTTTGTTTTAACCGGTGTTTCCTTTTCATTATCATTAACAATTTTTTCCTTTCCTTTAGACGTCAGGACCACCGGAGGTTGGATGTCTTCGGTACTTCCATTATTAATAGGAATTTCCGTATCCGTTGTAACCTCGGTTTTACGGGCGACTACCCTGGGAGGTAGAGAAGAAGAGGTAGGCGGAGCCGTCGGTCCATCATAAGTAACACCACTCCTTGTTATGATCGCTTTTGCATCGCCTCTCGGGTTAGCAATCGTGTTGCTTGGAGGGTCGATCATTTAAACGCTTGTTAATATCGTTGATTTGAGTGGCAAACAATCTCGTTGTTTCATCTTGTTTAGCAATTAAAGCTTGTTGACTCTGAATCAATCGTTTAATCAACTCTTCCGTGGGCGACGGATTTGGAATAACAGCTTGATTTTGGTTATTGAAATTTTGCCCACGGTTTTGAAAATTTCCATTGTTCTGATTTCCATGATTAAAATTTCCATGATTGTTATTCTGAAAATTCCCATTGTTTTGAAAATTGTTCCCTTGAGGCGGGCCTTGGTGGTAATTTCCCCGGTTTTGATTTTGTTGAAAATTCTGATTTTGTCCTTGAAAACCATTATTTCCACGGTTGTGATTTTGATTGTTAATGAATTGATGATTACGGTTTTGCACATTGTTATTCTGATTCACTTGATTTGGTTGATTAAACCCGGGTGGTCCAAGGTAATGGCTCGAACGGTAATTGAGAAGACTACGATCTCCTTGAAGAGGTGGGTAACCGTTGCTACGCATATTCGTAGCATACACGTTCTCTTGAGCAAAAGAGCCGGTCGTCGGACACTCATAATACGGTTGTGGACCACCACAAGTAATGCAACCTTGATTAACGACATTGACTTGTTGACTTGATTTTTCCATAGACATTGCATCAACTTTCTTTATTAAAGCCACAATCATATTTACCAATTCATAATTATTTTTACCATTGTTAGACACTTGTGGTTTATTTATTGTCATTCTAACACGAGCCTTATTTTCAATTATCGTGAAAGCATCATTCATGTTCCTAGCCAACAAGTTACCACCCGCAGCAGAGTTAAGTGAATCTTGGTCAGCATGACATAACCCATTATAAAAAGTATCAATCTGCTGAAGGTCGGTGAACCCTTGGTTAGGACATTTTTCCTTCAAATCTTTAACCGGTCCCAAGCTTCACTAAACGACTCATCAAACGCTTGTTGGAACCGAAAGATTTGAGAACGTAGGTTAGAAGTTTTAGAGGGAGGATAGAAGTAATTCACAAACTTGGAAGCGAGATCATTCCAAGTGTGAATCGAATTGGGCAGTTCCTTTTCCAGCCAAGTCCGGGCTGCTCCTTTTAAGGAGAAAGGAAATAACTTCAATTTCACCACATCGTGAGGAACTTAGTTCATTCTAATGGTCTCAGCGATGTCGGTGAAATTTCTGATGTGAGCATAGGGGTCTTCGTGATCGAACCCGTGAAAGGATATACCCGTGATCAAATTGAGTAATCCGTGATTGATCTCAAAGTTGGCATTGATGTCCGGAATCACAATAGCTCTCCTCACACCATTGAATGGTGATTGGAGTTGTTCTTCCATCGGACATGGATCAAATGCCGGTTGTTGTCCCATCGGCGGGATAACATTGTGCTGCGGATCACCCATCGGCGGGGGTCCGTTGTGTTCGTTTTGGTTCATCTCTTCGTCGTCAAGGAAATGAACCCGACTCGTATGTCGTAAAACCCGCTAGGGGTTAGAGAACGGAGACGTAAGACTCTCAAAAGAAGAACGGGTGTGCATACACCACAAGCAAAATCAAAAAGAAAATGAAAAAGAAAAGAGAAAAGAAAATCTTTTTGTTTTTTATATTTTTATCACAAAAACTTTTTATTTCTTTTGTTTTTCTTTTTATTAAAACGTAACGTTAATTGAAAACCGTTTCTTTCAAAAACCACTCGTGACGAGATGAGAGAGAAGAATGGATCTCTCTTCAGCTTGCAATTTAATGTCAAAGCTATCCGTATTTCTCGCTTATTCGGTCGTAGTAATTGAAATAATCCGATAAACAACTAATATTACGTTTTTGTTATATTGTGAGACTTCTTTGGTTTACAACGCCCTTCCTTTCGGTCGAGTCGAGGCTGTAACTTTTATTATTTTTTGGTATTTTGTAAACACTTTAGGAAAAGTGTTTTGAATTTTTCAATTTTTATAGAGATATATATACAAAGTAGAGGAAGGCTTAACAAAACACGATTTTTTTAAAATGATATTCAAAAATTCACTTCGGCCTTCCCCGGCAGCGGCGCCAAAAATTGATTCGTGTGAAAACCAATTATATAATATATAGCATAGTATCGAAGTGATCCACGTAAAATACGGATCACCCGAGTCGTTTCCAAGTGAAGGCGAATGGAATCGAGAATATCGATTCATGAAACCGTGAATTGAAAACTAAAATAGTGAAAATAGCAATTAAGATATTCAAGTAATCACAAACAATTATGAAACATGCAAAGAGTACAAGCTAATAATGCACCAAAATCAAAAACGTAAAAACAGAAATGCAACCGCGTTATTTAAAACGCGACGTTTATTGAAAAATGATCCTACGAATGTAAAACAGTTTTCTAAAAATCTTACACTATTAAAAAGAATTTTAAGAAAAAGAAAAATATTTTTTTGACTTTTCTTTTATTTTCTATGAATTAATATTGATTTTTTTAAATTTTAAATGAATTAAAAATAAAGAAAAATAGAAAAATAAAGTGGAAAAATGAAAATTTAATTCTAAAAATTCTAAAATATTATAAAAGAATTTCTAAAAATATTTTTGTATTTTTCACAACTTTTTCTGAATTTTTATTGATTAAAATTGAATAAAATCAAAAAGAAATTAAGAAAAATAGTAAAAAGGTGTAGAAAAATCTGGAAAAATCCCAGAAAATCAAAAATATTAAAAAGAACTTGGATAAAAATTTTGAAGTGAAAATGAATAGTGGAACTGCTTATTTAGTAGAAACTGCTTATCACAAGTGCTTATTAATAAGCACTTGTGATCCAAAATGTTTGTAACTTTAAACACAGACTTTGATTGATGCAAAATGCTCAGATATATCCCATTACAACTCTCTAAAAGCTCAGAAACTTAGATTCAAGCAAACAAATGTAATAAGCTAAGCCAATAAGCTCTAACAGCAAGCAAAACAAGCTTAAGCAGAAACAAATGTAAAATGATTATGCTCAACACTTATACTACACTGATACAACTCAGAATAATAATCACATCACAAATTCAATCACTTATACAGAATTGCAGGCCTAAATCACAAGCAGTTCACAGTCTCAGTCAGGCAACTTCAATGGCTCAATAAGCAGCTAAGATAAGCTCTATATTGCAAAATGAATGAGGCTAAATCAAGACTGAACAATAGAGATTTAGTTTCTAGCAATTATAAAGCCTACTATTACTGTTTGCTACTCAAAAATCACTCCAAATCAGCAGCTATGGGCGCATAAAACCTGAGTAAATTTGACTTTTTGAAATTGAATCACTTTGACTTATTGCAAATTGAAAAGCTGATTTCTACTCCTAATATGATGTATAAGCTACAATTATTCAAATAAAAGCTAGCTCTAACCTGAATGTAACTATACACCAAATTCCACTATCAGTTGTTAACTATTACTAACTGTATATGACTTTTACTATAACTATGACTATAACAGTTTAACCTACTATTTTATTTCTATATTTAACTAATATTATCCTAGTGCAATCTAAATGAGCATCAATTTAAGCAAAACAACTTCAACTCAGCATACACCATACAGATCCAAACACCATTGTTGAGTCTAAATAATGCAATACCTATTGATTATAATCCTCAGATTCCTCTAACAACTATCCAACTCAGTAAATATTACAAATCTTATGCCTCAACTTCAGCAATTCAATCAACAATAACAACAAGTGCAATCAAATCACTAACCACTAGCTACCACAGTTCCTCAGTATGATATAGGATCAATATAACACAGCTGATTCAATAAAACAACTCAAATCAGTGATAAACCACTACTCAGCACCTATCAAATTCACAATTCGACAATGATGTATAATGAAATAGTAACTCAAAACTAGTCCAAATCAAACTCAAATCTAACAACAGATACTAAAATCAGCTATGCTAACTCAGAAACATCAAACATATGTAACCAAAATATCAAACATATTCTAACTCTACTATAACACATACTGTATCAGCTAATAAAATCAATGAAACAGTAAACTAAAACTCAATCACAATTCAAATCAGATCTAACTTTGAAGGAATTCAAATGAAATTTTACCAATGAATTTCCCCTCAGCTAGAATAGAGGGGATTCACAGAAGCCTATCTCTAGGATAGGCAGGTTCTTCCTTTGCTAACCTTGCTTATCCAAACAATACCTCTGCAACCTCTGATCAAATTTTGTCTTTGAATGATATTGACAATTGACTCAAACAACTCCACTAACAAGCTAAAAAGCTCAAATGGAATGTATAAAAGGAAAATAAGCTCTACTGTGAGCTATAATAACTAATATGTAAACATTTTTATTATTTTTTATATTTTCTGATTTTTTATTTATTTTAATTTTTTAATTTCTGATAAAAGTATATAGAAGAATTTAGACTAAAGTAGTTGAGTTAAGCTGATTGTAACTAAAATAAGTAGAATAAAAGCATAATTAAAACAGAATGAGCAAAAGTAATTGAACAATAAGCTGATATTAATTGAATATAAGCACTTCTTATTAAAAATCTAAAGTAAAATTACATTGACTACACTAAGATACATTCAAAAGAAAATTCAACAGCATTTCATTACACTAAAAATTACACACTAATAAGCTCAATAATAAGACCTATATATAGGAAGAGTGAGAGGGTTGAGGTCTGATGCCAGGTTGGCAATCCTGGTGCTCATTTGTGCTTCTTCACAGCCCTTTGATACCATTGGATCATTTTGTGTTTCTTTAATCCATCCATAGCCTTTAGATTAGATTTTAGGACGTGGCTTGCCCAATCAAATACTGACAACTGTCCCAAACGTGCATCCTCTCTGACATGTGCTGACAATTCTTCTAGAAGTAGAATCCAATGGAGGAATTATGACGCGTCTTGCCCAATCATTAGCAGCCAAGTGTCCCTTGTAACATATACGCTCTCTCTGACATGTGCACAGTCACGTGAGACCTTCTAGAAGCTCAATTCATTGGTTTAATCATGGTCAATTTGATGGGTGTGAACCGATTGAGCCTTGTGTGATATTAGGGTTTATAAGGGTGTTGGGGTTCTGGGTATTTGGGGGAAAAGAGGGATAGGGGCTCGTATAATATTAAAACTTTGACCCCTATTTGACCATTGACCCTGGAATTAGATTTGACCATGGGATTGGGCTTGGGTATTTGGGATTTTAGACTTAAAAATTATACTTGGACTAGGCTTATGATATACTTGGATCAGAATTGTGTTTATAATAGTGAGATGAAAATTGCAAGGACCAATTATGTAAACTTCAAAACTCCAAGGGCTGAATTTGGGATTTCCTCAAAATATATCTCAGGGACTTATTCTGTCAATATTGAATAAATGAAGGACTGAAGTTGACTTTTTAGATCCCATCATTGACTATTTGACCTTCTTCCACTCTCGTGCCCGTTTTTCCGGTATTTGCTTGATTTTTTGTCTTTTTGTGACAAATCCGTGCCTGCATGTTCACAACATAAAAACACATGTTTTCTTTGGCATTTGTTAGCTCATAAAGTCAATTTGGGTCGGTTTTTGGCCATAAAATGGTATGTAAATTAACACATACCAGTGTACTATGATTTTAATGGTTGTATTTAATGTATAAGTGACTAATAAGGATGCCATGTTAGGAGCTAGTTTTCGGCTCGCCATAGGAAGAGGTAGAAGCTTATAGAGTTGGGGAAGATCGTACACAGCCCCACGAATGGCATTAAGGAATAAAACCCCATCATCCACACAATTGTAACAAACTAGTCAATTAATGAAAGATAGCTAGGGAGTAGTGACATCTAAGTAAACACGTTTCTCTCATTATAAGGGTTTTCTCAACATTTTATTTTCTTGTTATTTTATTTTCATTGCATTTGTAGTTATTTGGGTTAGTTGACTAGCAACTAATTCCGCCCACTCTTCCAATACTCGAGATTTTTACTTGCTTTCCATAAAATATAAAAATACAAAAAGAATCATCCCTCACCTGTAGACCTAGTTTAATTTTGTTTTAATCCTAAGGAACACTATTCCCCAAGTAGAACGATCAATCCCTCGGTAATTGCCACTACACTATACTACATCGGTCAGGTACACTGCCTGGTGGGGATTGCAAGCTTCTTGAGATCCCTCTAGAGGTAAAACCTTTTGCAAGGTTGCAAAACCACGCATAAAATTAATGGAAAAAAACATGAAGATATTCTAAACATTTCGTTTGAAGAAGAAAGGGTATGGGAACAAGTAGAAATGAATTCACCAGCTATCCTTAAGACACCTTATATTAAGCCTTTTTTTAAAGCAAGTCTTTTTAGAGGCAGGGGAGATGGAATACAATGATGACACTCTAGATTGTCCTGCTTTTTTAAGATTTGTTAATATGCCATACATACCAAATTGTCAGTGTGGATGTAGGTATCCAACCTTTTTAAGGTCTCTTGTTTCTGAATTTGACGATGACCCTACTGTTAGAGGGTCTACTGTTATCCAAAATGAGTAAAAGGAGATTGGATTCAAATCTATTCCTTTCAAAAGCAAGAATCTTTTGCCTGCCTTTAAAGCTGCTATGGATGATGACTGTCAGAGTGTTGCGGCGGTGGGTGGTTATACTTCTAACCATTATTTGTGTACTGAGAATAAAGGTTTTGAAACTAGTCCTTTAAAGAGTAAGAGGCTTTTTAAAGACCTTGATGTTGTTCCTACAGTTGGAAGTTCTACTGTTATCCAATATGTTTCAAAGGAAAGTCATTTTCGAGCTACAAGTATGAAACGTAGGAAACTTTTTGCTGACTTAGAATCCGTTGGTGATATTGTTGAGTATGTGGGTGCTGTTAAGGATCCAGATGCATGTGACTCTGTGATTTCTCCAAAGGATGGTGTGATGGGTAATGGTAACCCGGTTTTCGGTTGTACTACTGTCAACAATGTCTCTAAGAGTAATGGTTCCCAATCTTGAAGATGTAATATTAAGCAGCTTTTGCAAGTGTAGTTCAACTTTGTTTATTTAACTTTCTTATGGTAACAACGTTTCTAGGTAGTTGTTGTACTATGTATTTTTGGAACACTATATGGTAATTTATGATTAGTTGCTGTAATAGGTTAAGTTGTATGAACTATTTAAGAATTGTCACTTGCTAGATTTCAATGCTTTTGTTTAAATTATAAGTGTTATTACAAACGTATCCTCTCAAAATTTTAAGTGTTGTTAAATAACACTAGGCGTTTTCACTGAATTTCTTTAAATACTCAAGAAATATAACATACCCACTTCCATGATATTAAAGTTCAAATGGAATTAGTTGTAATACAGACTTAAAAAAGAAAAGAAAAGAAAAGAAAACAGATACTTCTACAAATCATCCAAATGAATACCATTTATAAAACCGGATGAATTTGGTTGTAACGACCCCGGTTGTGACTGAAAGTTGTTGTTAGGAATGTAGCCTTGAGGAGTTGATGATTCAAAATTCCTTTGACTGTTGTTACTTGCATCTGTGTTTGCATTCCTCTGCCCTTGTCGTTCCACTACCTCCTCATTAGTAGGGGTGCATGATTCTTTCTTTTTCTTATGTTTCTGATATTTAACAGTTGTTAAAACAACAATTTTACACTAAATTAAAAGAAAAAAAATTACACATTACTGTAATGCTAAACATTTACCTTTTTTTGTACCACTGGTTCAGTACATGTCTTTCTTGTGTATCCTGACTTGCCACACCTCCCACAATTTCTTTTTTTAGGGCCCTCCCCCTTTAATGGGATACAGTCCTTATTTTTTGGCCTTCCACTTTGCCTCTTCGACATAACCAGTTTTACCTCTTGCACATTATTAGGACGACACCACATGGATAAATCAATTAAAGGATACACTTTCTCTTCGTATGTGGTTTTGAGTTTTGTTTTCAAAAATTCCTCTATTGCCCACATGCTATTTTTAGTCAAACCTTCAGCTCTAGACACCGTACAAACATGTCTGCACGGTAACCCCGAGAGTTGCCATTTGCGACAAGTGCATTCATATGAGTCAAAGTCAACAATATGAACTTGTCGTGAATCCTTAACTTTGTACATTCTATACTTCATAATCCCTGTGACAACCCAAGTAGCGCTCTTTATCATTCTATCGTTTACTTTTGCAGTGGCCCACAGGGTAACTTCATATTCTTGTGCATCTAAAATTAAAAAAAAAAAAAAAAAAAAAAAAAAAAAAAAAAAAAAAATTGCATGTTTAAATATATCAAATGTCTAACGCCTATAAATTAAACTTTTTTTCAAGCATTGCCTTGGTATTTCTCTCGACGATCACAATACCAACATTGTATAAGTCTTCGGTAGTACTCTAGTAGCATAGTTATTGGAACTCTCCGAACATCCCTGGTTAAATTGTTTATTGATTTTGCACTATTTGAAGTCATGTAATTATACCTGTTTGCAGGAAAATAAGCCCTTGACCGTCTATCAAATCTAGCTTCTTGAAGTTTTGTATAAGCTTCAGGTTTTAAGCCTCGAAGCTCAGAAATTGATGCATCAAACTCTTGCTCTGTGTAAGTTTTGCATGTCCTCCAATAATAGCCTTTAACTTTCTTTTCTTCAAATTGCAATTAATCATAAAATGATGACAACAATACCCATGAAAGACATTGGGGAAAACAGCATCGCACGCATTGGCAACTGCGTTGTGTCTGTCAAAGATGATGTCCAAATTTGGAACATCGCCAATGCATACTTTAAGCTTGGACAAAAACAAGGACCATGATTCATTCCTCTCACCTTGAGACACACCAGTTGCAATAGGTATAATCTGAGTGTTTCCGTCCATTCCAACAGCAAGCAAATTTGTTCCAAGGTATTTGTTAAGATGCGCGACATCAATTATAATCAAAGGGCGCATACACCCTAAGAAGCTCCGAATCTATTTGATTAAAGCACGTATTTGTTATCGAATAATGTTTACGTAATATTAAAGGTATTACATACTTAAAAAAATAATAATAATAATAAAAAAAAAAAAAAAAAAAAAAAAAAAAAAAAAAAAAAAAACATTGAAGCTTACCGCAACACCAAAGCCTATGAAAACCATCTTAAATCGATCTTCATCATCTGTCTCGATGTGTGTTACAGTCCCCTCCTTTGCCAACTTTAAGTTATAGCAATAATACGGCAACTAAGCAAAAGAATCCTAAGGGAAACCATGTACAAACTGTAATGTGAGGTTTTTCCCACCCCAAGCTCGTTTGTAAGAAATGTCAAGTTTCCACTCGAGATTAAAATCTTTTTGTATGTCCGTAGCCGTATATACCCTTCTATTGTCCCTGACTTTTTCAGTAAGTATTTTACCCAAGAATTTCATGGTAGCCTTTCGATGATTAGGACACAATTGAGTTATGGAACATGTATGGATGTCATTAACGCTCGACACATAAAATTTATGACTAAAAATACTTTTTCGTGTGTTAATGTACCACTTGCATTCTTTTCTCAAATATTTTACACTATACATCAACTTACAAGATTTAACTACTACATATTCGAAACGTTCTTTTAAAGACTTCATTCCTATTGCATAAATGCAAGTATCCTTATCATTAATTTTTTTTTTCATTTTACCTAAGGCAGTGTCTTTCATAATATCTCTTTCTTTAATTATAGGATCCGGGGGATGGATTGTGGTAGCCACTGAGGCAGAACAGCGTCATCCGTGTTCTCGTATTCCGACTCAAAATGGTTATTGTTAACTTTTGGTGTTTCATAGAAAAATTATTCATTTAGCAAAGGAACATTAAGATCGATATCAAGAGGCTTAGAATAAGAAGACGGATTTACCTCCAAATTTTGCCCAACAACCTTGACGAACAGTGGCTGAACCATTTTTTGCTTACAACATATTTTAGTAACAAAGAAGTCAACGTCATCATCGTCACATACATCTATGGTGTTGGATCCGGACATGTAGTGTAAGCCGATGCTCTTATCTTGAATGTCATATTTTTCCTTGATATACCATACAAAATTCAGGTAATTAATATTGACCGGAAGCTTAACACCACGAATTGATTTTTTTTAAATCCAAAAAAACTTTGAATTTTGTAGAACTAGTTGAACTAATTTTTTTTTTCGTTGTGGAGAGATGAGAAACTTGTTTGATTGTACACATCCACAAAAAGTTAATAAGATACCAAATTAGGATTCGCTCAATTTAAAAGTCACTTGTTTTAATAGTTACTTGAGATTTTTTCCCTCCAATTGTTTAGTCAATATCTTGGAAAATTAAGTCAAACTGGAACAGTACTTTTTGTCCCCCATAATAATAACGATACTTAACGCTGTGTTCTTGAGTTGTAATTTGGGGAGAAAGGAAAGGAAATTGATAGTTTTTGTGTTCTTGAGTTTTTTTTTAAGGAAGGAAAGGGAAGTGGAAAAGAAATTGGAAGGAATTTTTGGTGAGTAAATCTTCCTCCCACTTTTGGGAGGAAAGGGAAAAGAAAAGGAAGTTTTTATTATGTAAAGACTAATATACCCTTTTTAAAATATTTTACATTCACAACTAAAGGGCATATACGTAATTTCACTAAGTTATTTATTATAGTTACTTTCCTTTTCTTTTCCTTTATCTCAAGAACATAACTGCTAACACTTACTTTCCTTTTCCCTTTCTTTTCCCTTTCCAATTCTTTTCCATTTCCTTTCATTTAAAACTCGAGAACTGAGCGTAAGCGACTTACGGCTGTATTTTATAACTGACTTTTTAAGGTGTTGCCACTTGCTTTAAACCAAGGGGCATATCTTCTCCATTGACTACTTGAAACGTCTATTTTTTCAGTTGTCAATCATATAAAAAATTTGGGTGTTCTTCAAGGTTAGTAAATTTCTTTATTAATTTTTTTTTTATTAATTTATTTTTTATTTTTTAACTAGTTATTAAAGATATAGTCAAAATAGAATATGAATGCTTGTAACCGGAGTAGTATCTATTGTGACACGATTGATGCTATGCATAGTCATGGAAATCAAAGTAAGATACCCATGGTAACTAGGTTCCTTATTTCATATAGAAAGTGTTTTGATGATTTTATAAAGCAGGATCGATTTTTTAGTGTAGCATATGAAAATGACTTACTTAATAAACTATGTGCTCTCCTGCAATTAGTGATAGACTTGTTGGAACAAGTTTCAGCTTGTAAAATAACTTAACATGCAGTTGTTGACATCTCTAATAGTATAATGGATATTGTTCTTACACAGGATGGGTCAACAATTTGTATTTCCATTTGTCCGTGGCATGTTTCTAAGTGAACAAGTAAGGAATAATCAACATTTTTTATCCATGAATTAGCAATGTACATTTTTGTGCAATATATTTAAACATCACAGGAAAACTGTGAACCAAGATAATCTCGAAGTTACTTTGAGAAAAACGTAAAGGACCAAATTTGTAGAAACGAAACTCTACAACCGCTAGTTAGTTAAAGTAGTTATTAGTTAGTTATTTCTGGACAAAACTTGAAGGGTCATGTCGATTCATACATACCTGTTCGAATGGTTATGATGGTTGGAATGCAACCTTTCACAAAGTATATATACTTATGTTTATGTAACTTTACATTGGTTAGACAAATAATATAAGTTATCTTTAGTTTATTTTGTTTGCAAATCTTATTTGACTCAACCATATAACCGAACATATCATATACACGGCTGGGACAACAATTGGTATCAGAGCCTTGTTGGAACACCTCTCGTTACACCATCAAAACAAAACCAAAAAATTCAGAACCTTGTATCGAGATAGAAACAAAAACCCACGCTGAAAAACTTGTTTTTTCAGGAACAACGCACACCCTTGAACCTTGTTAACATTAGAAGGGTTGCCTAGATAACTTAGGGGCATAAGAAAGTCGAAATTTGCAAACAGGAAGGACACCGAACCAAAAGTGGTGCCTTGGTTTATTGGATTATTCGTACGCTGCAACAAAACCAGAAAAAGATTAGAAGAATTTCTTGTTAACAATAACAAGAACGTACTTGTTTGTTTTCTACTACAACACGACAAGGGTAAAGGAAAGACGTCGAAGGAGTTTGTGTATTGTTACCGTGATACACAGAAAGAAAAGGAAGCGCAGAAACATTAAAAGGCGTTGCTTGGAAGATTGAAGGTATACCGAATAACAAAACAATCAAGGATTGTTTGGACGTTGGCAATACAAAGAGCAACAACAATATTGAAGAAAACGCGACTTGATCACTCGCTACATAAAATACCGATTAGGGTATTAAGATTGTTGACATACGGTGTGGACAAAAGAAAAGAACAAAAGGAAGTACTGTGGAACAACGTGACATAAGAGACAAGCAACAGCGGAACGACAAACAGAAATCACTTTTGTTTAGACGTTGGGGGAATACCGTAGGGTATTAAGGAAAGAAAAGAAGGAAAGCAAAGAAGGAAAACAACCAGTTTGTTGTTTTGGCAAAAGAATACCGCGGGTATTTTTTGAAAAGACTTGGAACAAGGAAAACAACGACAACGATTTGAAGTTGATCGTGGCCAAAAAAAAAACACTTAGGGTGGATTTGGACGACAACCGAGATATAACAAGGATCTAAGGCAAGTAGTAGGAACCAAGTCGAGAAAGAAAAAAGAAGGAACAACGTGAAGTTTGGTTACTATACAAATCAGCCGAACTTGGAAGAAGACGTGGAAAGAAATAACCTGGTTGATATAACTCTAAATATCGACACACAAGTTGGAACATCATTGTGTTTTTAAACACAACATACGAGGTCACAAAATTCATCATTTGGATTTCATTTATACTTTATAGTATAGATATTTTTCGCATTATTAGGAAATCCCGAGAACTATATATTGATCTCGTATTACTAGGATTCCCGGATAACTATTTCTGTTCCCGTAGTAGTAGGATATACCATACTGGTTAGATTTCCCATACAAATTAAAAGGTGAAGATTGTAAACACATCTAGGATGTCGGGTGGAGATGATGACACCAATATCAATAACACTATAGTAAAACCCATTACACCCACTGCAAGAAAACCGGTCTTATAGGACACTGAATAGCGTCCTATCAGGTTACTTTATAGGACCTTTAGCATAATAGGACCATTGATATAAGTGTCACATATAAAGGCATTGTATAAAGTGTAAAAATTATGAGGACGCCTGTAAGCATCCTAATAAGTGCCAATGTTATGAAAAAAAAAATAGTCTCATAAAATGTTTTATACAACCAATTTGTGTCCTATTAGACAAGTTAATAGGACGTTTTAAAGTGTTCTAAAATATGCTAACCTTCTATCATGTATTGAGACGCATTCATGTGTCCTAAAAAGTGTTTTCTTAGGACGAAATTGTGTGTTGCATGAACTCTTATTTTAGTTCAAGAAAATAGTCCTAATACACATTTGCCTGTTGGGACCAAACTTAGTATCCTAACATACATACTATATAAGGTGCTTTCTATTTTTACAAAACTTTGTTTTCATTGTAGGTCCTGAGAACAATTCTAATTGAACACGATATAAAACACAACATATAATAGATTAATGAGTCAAAGTCGTGGCAGGTAAAACCATAAATTTTCATATAATAACAAAAGTTTTAACCCGATTAAGGTTAACATCATCCAATATAGTCTTCCAAATTTTATTACATGGAAACTGAAAAAATGAGAAGTAAAGTCAAAGTAGATAATGTGAATCTTCATGAATCATCTTCATGCATCATCCTCACGTACGACCTTCATGAATCATCTTCATGCTCATCAGTTGCAAACTCCGGAAGTTGAGAACTCAATTCATCCATTTGATCCTGTATTAAAGACACTAAATGTGTTATTGTCCTTGAAACAGCTACACTTGCAACATCAAACAGATGAATATGAGACATGCATGGTACATGTTAGTTATCTTTCAAACAGGCGAGTATTAGGAAGATAGTGCTTACAATTGCATTTGCAGCTTCAACATTTTTTGCAATTCCATCAGTAGAGAAGTAAGAACGAAACAACTCCCTTCGTGTTGGTTCACGTCCTAAAGATTCCTGTTTCACAAAAATAAATAAATGAATCAGTACATATTAAGGTTTAAGATTAACAATTGTACAACTATATATGATTACCTTAACTTCTTCACGCACTATAGCACAACTTTTTTTACCCGTGACTTGAACCATCTCCTTTTTCCCCCTGTTTGCCTTATTTTTTTCACTCACTCTCTAGTAAAAAGACACAATCTGAATATCATCTAAACATTGCAGATACAGAGTTTAGATATGCAGGCCAAAATGCAAGCTTAAGTACAAATTTTGTATGTATAGTGGCAAATACATATACATTAGTAGTACTGGAAAACATAAAAAACATTATTTAGATAAGCATAAGTACTAAAAGAATTCAAACTCATCTGGAAATTTCTTTGCTCAACATGATCTGATCATTCTCTCAGTCGACTCCTATATGCCTATCCATATAACAGCTAGACCCCTTTTCTAGATAATTACTTATATGTGTGTAAAAGAATTCAAAATGTACATTTTCATTAAGGTTATTAGTATGCTGTGATTGTCATAATCATACGGTTGTTATAAAGTAATGATACAAAGTAATGATAAAAAAACAGAAAATAATATTTGAAGAAGAGAGCCATGTAAAGCAATTTCAGCCACAAGTTCATATTAATAAATAAGCAAAAAAAAAAAAAGAAAAACCAGAGCGCTAATGATCACCATGTTCATATAGCAGAACAAATTATACCTTTTGGTGTGGTGCGTTAGGGGCAACAAGTGAGTATTGGATCTAGTTCATGTTGACAGTTTAGACAAAGAGACGTAAGCTACACTAACTTAAACTTCATAAAAACACTAATTTCTAGTTCATGTTAACATACCTTTGAGTTTTATTTATTCTAAGTCTTAAGAGGTTTCTTCCATTGACACGGACTCACTCGGAAGAAACACTAATTTCTTGTTCACGATAAGGCAATGACGGATCATAACAGTTTTTCTTCACTCTCGCCCTCCAATTCCTAACCTTCTTTCCAAAAGACTTTAAAATCCAATTCATTGAATGGGTTGTCCATATTCATTGAATGAAACACTAATGTACTCCTCATCAGATTTGGTCCAAATGTTTGGCATAATTGTTGGCCCTCTAACTCTTTTGTGTTGAATCACTTGAACTAGAAAAAAAAAGGTTGCAATCAAATTAATATTCTAAAAGATAAGAGCTTTTACTGAACCATATAAACACGTTATAAAATGACTACATACCTTCGCCATCATCTGAATGGTCTGAATGGTTTGACCCCATCTGAAGTACATCTTTAACTTGTTGGCTCTCGTTGCCAATTCTGGAGAAACTCTTTTATTCTTCCTTGACGACATTGTCTGAAAACAAATCATTTATTCATTAAACACTTTAAAACTTATATCACTTACACCTAACAAACCTTCCGCACTTACTCATTTCAACCAAAACCCTTTTAATTTAATAGACTTGAAAGGTAACTAAAGATGTACTTTTTTTTTTTTTTTCATTTATGCATTTCATCAAACAGTTGATGTGCATAAAAAGAGCGAATATAGCACTAAAGTCCTATACTATCAAAAATGATCCAATGATCCATGAACAAAACTTGACTAATGTAAAAGCTTTAAATTATGTTATCATAACAGCCACATCAATGAACTCATTTGATAGATCAGTTCAGCAAGATTACATGAGATTCAAATAAGTAGGCTCAATTTGATCTATTAGAGGCTCATATTAAAATCAAACCTAATTATTAAGAAAAACGAATAATAAAACCCATACCATCAATCACGAAATGAAACATAAAAACTAGGGAGAAATGAAAATGAAAGCTTACTGGTTGATTGAGTTGAGAGATCGGGCGATTGAGTGAACCGAAATTTTACTGTAATTGTGTCCATGATAGGAGAAGAAAGGGATTTGATATAGTGAGAAGGAAAAGCAAGGGTTTTGATTTGGGGGCTTCACAAAAAGCGGGATGTACATAAAAGTGAAAATAACGGGGGAAAAGAGGGAGGGAATATGCGAAATATATTTTGTTTTCACCAAAAGAATTTCAGTTTTATGCAATGTATTGAAACTCAGGTCGACCCGGTTGGGTTAGCCGGTTGAACTGGTTCCGGTAAAAAAAAGGTAAAAGCCGGATTTTTAAAAACGGGTTAACCAGTTAGATTCATTGGGTTTTAAGTGACCCGGGTCGGTCCGGTTCTTAAAACCCGACCGGGTTTAGTTTTCTTTTTTTTAATAGAAAACCGGGTTGACTCGGTGGTCGAACCAGTTGGAAAAAAATATTTTTATAATATAAAATTGGGTTGACCCGGCGATCAAACCGGTTGAACCGGTAACCCGGTGACTCGACCGGATCGATTAAAAACCCCGTGTTCAAAACATTGGTTTTATGAACACCTAACTTTTGTAAAATAGTAATGGTATATTAATTTATCAAATTTTCAATAATCAATATTTTTTATCATAAGTTTAAGATTTATAATGAGTAATTCAATATAAATTATAATTTACATATAAATTTTCTTAATTAGATCTGGGACATAATCGAGTTAATTACAATACAAAATTTCCCTTAATGTTTGTTATGTTAACGTGTTACTGTGCCTGACAATTTGGTCGACCAGTCCACGCAAAATTGAGATTAGATTGTCACACAAACTCAAATAACGTACAAATTTTATAATTGGAAAAGTTCGTGTAGCCGCTATATGTTTGTATTCCCCAAACGTAGTATGAACTTGTCAAGCTTAACTTGACTATAGAATTCAAATATCAAAACTTTAGTTGATTATAAAACTCAATCATCAAAATTAGTTCACGTGAGTTCAACCGAGCTTTCACTTTCATGATTTAATTTAAGTTCAATGAGTCAAATGACACTTTAAACCTAATTGGTTCGAAATGTGGTGTAAGTTTTTATATACTGTAAAATACTAGTAACATGACGTTAGTATAAATCTACGAATTTTGAGTTTTGTAAAGTACGATAATAACATATACTAAACGTGTTATAACTCATTTACATTAGGTATCTTATAAGGTCAAATATAAAAAGACACAAACGAACTAGTATTCGATAAAAATTGTTATAATAAGACTAAAATATCAAGTGTCATATCAAGTTTCTTTCCAAATAAGACCTAAGTAAACAAGTGTCCCATAAAACTTACTTATTACGACATGTATACTAAGTGTCTTATTAGAATTCTTTGTTATACGACCAAACCATATAAGTGTCTTATAAAATAAAACCTAATAGGACGCATATACTTGTGTCACATTAGAGTATATATAATATGACCTCTACGGCATAGAGTCCTATAAAACTTAAGATAATAGGACCTAAATAGCAAGTGTCGTATTATGCTATATCATAACGAGACTCAAATGAGTAAGTGTCCTATAAAACTCATTTAATAAGACCAATACATGAAATGTCATATTAGGTTCCATGATAATAGGACTCATAAACTAGTTTGGGCTATACCCCTTTTCTTGTAGTGACCCATTACACAATATCAATGCCCTAAACTCAAAACCACAAACTACACTGTTTGGGCTATACAAATTAAGGTTATATTAGAGGCACATAGTTTATAGGAAACTATAGAACCTAAGGAAAACACACAATTAGATGATAAGAAGGATAAGGCAACTATTGCCCTCCTATATCAAGCGGTGACCGAGGATGTGATATTTAGCAAGTTGTAAAACTGCAAGAGAATTATGGGAATCATTGAAAAGGAGACACGTTGGAGAAGAAAAAGTGCAACAAGCACGATTATAATCACTAATGATAGGATTTAATGCCCTTCAAATGAAGGATGAAGAAACGGTGGATGAATTTACGAACAAACTAAATGGTTACGCCACGAAGGCTAAAGAATTAGGAAAAACGATGGATGAATCACTTTTAGTACGAAAACTATTAGACTCCACACTAGATAGGTTCATTTAGATAGTGGCATCCACAGAACAGACAAGTGATCTAGATGATATCACCTTAGATGAGATCACTGGAAAATTAAAGGCATTCGAGGAAAGGATAAAACTCCGAAAGGGAGGACAAACAGAAAGCCAGGATAACCTATTATTCGCACAAGGCGAACACTCTAGATATAAGAAACGTTTCAACAAGAATAGGGGTAGATCAAACTACACATGAGGAAACTGGCAGAATAAAGGAAATAGAGATAACTCAAATGGAGAAAATTCAACTCACAATGACAAGAACAATAAGAATAGAAGTGAGTGGAAGAAGTAAGTAAAATGTTTTAATTGCGGGAAACACGGACATTTTAAGAAAGAATGTAGAAGTAAACCAACAACTCAGGAACAGTCAAACCTTATCTATGAAGACGATGAACCATCACTGCTAATGATAACACATGAAGAAGTATTGTTAAATGAAGGACAAATACAACCCGGAAAGTCTGCTACAACAGATGCTAGCATATGGTATTTAGATAATGGTGCAAGCAACCATATGACGGGATAGAAGAGTCATTTTAAGGATATAGACGAAAGTATCACTGGATGCGTTCGTTTTAGAGATGGATCATATGTAGAGATAAAGGGTAGAGGTTCTATATTACTAGGATGTAGAAACAAGGAGCAAAAGATAATATCAGATGTTTACTACATACCAAACCTCAAGTGCAACATACTTAGTCTAGGACAACTTACTGAAATAGGTTGTAAGATCATCATGGATGGAAACAAGCTGACTTTGTATGATAAGAATAAGAAGTTGTTGATGAAGGTAGAAAGGTCGAAAAATAGACTTTACAGTATTAGATTACAGATAGAAGCACCTATATGCCACTTAGCAAATGTGGATAACCAAGCATGGTTATGGCACGCTAGATTAGGTCATCTGAACTTTGATGATATCAACAAGATGACAAGAAAGGGTCTAGTAGAAGGAATACCAAGAATAAATCATACTGGACAAGTATGTGATGCATGTTTATTAGGAAAACATAGCAGAACACCATTTCTGAATCAAGCTAAATTCAGATCAAAGAACCCATTAAACTTAGTTTATGGAGATATTTGTGGTCCCATAAGTCCAACAACACATTCCGGAAAGAAACTCATCTTCTTACTAGTAGATGACTGTACACGTTATATGTGGGCTTATTTTCTAACAACTAAGGATCAGGCCTTCAACACATTTAAGGAATTTAGACAAAAGATTGAAATGGAGTTAAGATTGAAGTTAAGAATGCTGAGAACAGATAGAGGTGGTGAATTTACATCAAATGAATTCACTAAGTACTGTAAAGAGAATGGAATAGCAAGACAGTTAACAGCACCATACTCACCGCTACAAAATGGAGTATTTGAAAGAAAAAATAGAACGGTGTTATCAACTACTAGGAGTATGATGAAAGCGATGAAGTTACCCTTAACTTTTTGGACGGAAGCAGTCAAGCATGCCATTTATATTCTAAATAGGGTACCTACACGAGCACTAGAAGATAAGACACTATATGAAGCACTCTACAACAGAAAACCAAACCTACAAAACCTTAAAATATTCGGATGTACAGCTTATGCTAAGATAACGATACCTCACTTGAAGAAGTTAGATGATAGAAGCATACCGATGGTTTATTTAGGAGTAGAGGAAGGATCAAAAGCTTGTAGGCTATATGATCCAGTAAGAAAGAAGAAACATGTTAGTAGGGACGTAAAGTTTATGGAAACGAAACCGTGGAATTGGGATATAAATGGAGATGATACGAGTACACAAGACACATTTTGGGCTAGTTTTGTGGTAGACGAAGTTGACAATGTAAATCCTACACCAATCAACATAGAAAACATTGATAACACGTATCATGAAGAAGATCAAATACCGGATCCAATACCAGATCCAGAATCATCAACTACACCACAAACATACGCTTACGAACCCAACTCAGAAAGTGAAAGAGAAGCTACTATTAGTTCATTAGAAAGCTCATTAGGAAGCTCAGAAAGATATGATCACAGACCAGTACGAGGTTTAAAGAATATCAATGAAATCTATCAACATGCACATGAAGTAGAAAGTCCAAGTTTATTTTTCATAGAAGAAGAACCCCGTAACTACAAGGAAGCATCAAAAGATGAAAAATGGATTGAGGCCATGAAAATTGAATTATATTCAATCAACAAAAACAACACATGGACTCTTACAGATTTGCCAGAAAATCAGAAGGCAATCGGACTCATATGGGTTTATAAAACCAAGAGAGATGCACAAGGAAAGATCATCAAATATAAAGCAAGATTAGTAGCAAAATGATATGTACAAGAACAAGGAATAGACTTTGATGAAGTATTCGCACCAGTTGCTAGAATAGAAATAGTTTGATTAATATTAGCACTAGCAGCATATCATGGATGGCAAGTACACCATTTAGATGTAAAATCAGCATTTTTACATGGAGAATTAAAGGAAGAAGTCTATGTTACACAAATTGAAGGTTTTATTCAAAAAGAAAACCTAGGAAAAGTATACAAGCTAACCAAAGCTTTGTATGGCTTAAGACAAGCACCAAGAGCTTGGAATGTGAAGCTTGATCAAACTTTGAAGTCATTAGACTTTAAGAAATGTGATCTAGAACAAGCAGTCTACATGAAGAGAAGCAAGAATTCAACACTTATGGTTGGAGTATATGTAGATGATTTAATAATCACGGGCACTCCGAAGAAGGAAATAGACTTGATCAAATCCCAGATGGAAGATAAATTTGAAATGAGTGATTTAGGATTGCTAGCATATTACCTTGGGATAGAAATTACACAGACAGGAGGAGAGATTAAAATTAAGCAAACTGGATATATTAACAAGATCCTAATAGAAACAAGTATGACGGATAGCAAAGATACGAAGATACCATTGGATCCCGACACTAAGTTGGTCAAGACGGAAGATGGAGAACCAGTTGATGCAACTTATTACCGAAGCTTAATTGGAAGCCTCAGATATTTATTACATACAAGACCGGATCTTAGTTACTCAATCAGACTACTCAGCAAATTTATGCAAGACCCGAAGGATCATCACCTGAAGGCAGTGAAACAAGTAATCTGATATGTCAAAGGAACAAAAGAAGATGGAATAATATATAAGAAGGAAGGCGGCTGCAAAATTACAGGTTACAGTGAAAGTAGTTATGGAATCAATACCGATCAAGGAAAAGGAACTACTGGAGTCGTATTTTACTTTGGAGAGTCACCTATTACCTGGTGTACTCAGAAACAACCGACAGTGGCGCTCTCATCATGTGAATCAGAATTCATGGCGGCTACTGTAGCAGCATGTGAAGCCTTATGGTTAAAACGTTTACTTAGTGAACTAACTGGAATGGAAGAAAAAAGGATAACGCTCAGAGTTGACAATGTATCAGCAATAGCACTCGTAAAGAACCCAGTATTTCATGGAAGGAGTAAACATATAGACATTCGCTATCATTTCATTCGGGTATGCGTAGAGAATGGTCATATAAATGTGGAACACGTTAGTGGAGAACTACAAGAGTAGACATCTTAACGAAAGCTTTACCAAGACTCAAGTTTACAACTATGAGACAAATGCTCGGAGTTCTAGACCTTGGACAAAGCAACGATCAAGATTAAGGAGGAGAATGTGAACCAAGATAATCTCGATGTTACTTTGAGAAAAACGTGAAGGACCAAACTTGTAGAAACGAAACTCTACAACCGCTAGTTAGTTAAAGTAGTTATTAGTTAGTTATTTCTGGACAAAACTCGAAGGGTCATGTCGATTCATACATACGTGTTCGAATGGTTGTGATGGTTGGAATGCAACCTTTCACAAAGTATATATACTTATGTTTATGTAACTTTACATTGGTTAGACAAATAATATAAGTTATCTTTAGTTTATTTCATTTGCAAATCTTATTTGACTCAACCATATAACCGAACATATCATATACACGGCTGGGACAACAAAAACAATTAAATTAATTTACGTACTAATTAATGGAACAGATTCTTCCCGAGGTTTTTGATGAATATTTCAAGTCCAAAAAAGACATGCTGCAGTTGACAGGCACCAACAGGAAACGTTACAAAATACAGGTTACATTCAAAGATGGTCGATGGGTTCTATGGGACTTGGAGTGGCAGAATTTCGTTACTGAAAATGTCACTTCTGAAACGAAATTCATGCATTTTATTAAGCAAGGTGAAGATGACTACTATGTTACAGGGTACGCAAATGATGGTTCGGAGTGTGCTAGTTATGACAGGTATTTGGTAGGCCCAAGACTTTTGAGGTGTTTGTCAACGTACAATCCTGGTAGCTTTACGGTAAAAAGAGTATCTTTACGTTACTATAACTCTTATTATTTTATAACTTTTAATATATTATTTTTTTGTACATGTAGTTAATACCAAGAAATTTTCTGCAAGATATATGGCAGAAGCACTTCACTCTAATTAATGCTGGTATTGGATTCATTGTAAAACACAAAAGGGTTAAACCTTATGAAGATCGGGTTCTAAGAATGAATACATTTTATGGCGATAGATGTGATGCTTTTATTTCGAAGGTTGATGTACATTGTGGTCAGATGCTTGCATTTACAATACTTGGGCAATACAAGTTATCAGTTGTTGTAATTGGAGGAGATGGTCTTGGTTTAAGCATGGAAGATATTCATTATCAGTTGCTAAAGAGGCTACTAAGACATGTTTATTACCGTGACCGACATGGTAATAAGTTATTGTTTGTGTATTATACTAAACTAATACTATGAACAAATTTAGTCACTAATCCCATATGAACATATGTATTGACAGACTTGAGGTTGGAACACATTTGCGACTAGGCACATCATGCGGATCATGTTAATGAGGAGAATGTGGTATACACTTGTTTTACTAGAGATGAATTGATAATATTTTAAATGTCATGAATAAAACAGCTATTTTTTTTTTTTAAAATTGTCATAAAAGATATAAACCAAAACATTTTATTTACAGAAAATATTAGATGATTTTTGTGACACACACAAATTGGAAAAATGCCGTACAGCTAAACTTGTACACAGGACAAATTGGGGACCATATCTTCAAATGACTTTAGAACTGGTTTTCGAACATGACAACAGAACGAGCAAAAAGCTGTTGTTGATGAAGGGGAACTGGCTAGCTTTTGGTCAAGATTGTGGGTTTGAGGACCGTAAGATGTTGTGTTTGAAGCTTGCCTGTTTTGACTATGAATATATTGGTGGTGAACAGGTTCAGGTTCCAGTATTTCATGTATGCTAATAAAGTCATTTGTCTTAAAAACTACGTTTGCTGTGTTCTAAATATCTTCAACTCATGTATGCTAAGAAAGTTGATTCTCTAAACATGTCTGCTAAGTACGGATGTTTTTATCAATATTTAGGTTTATGGTATGTGTAAAAACTACTTGTGTTGTGGTCACATTATATGGCCGTGTTTTACCTTGTGGTCTTGTTTGTGCATTTTCTATAGTTCAACGTGTGCATAACTACAGCTGTTTAATGTTTAATGAATATCTTATTGACCTTATAATAAATCAAAGAGTAATTTTCACAACTTTCAGATTAAATGGACTATTATTAACCTTATGAGGCAGCGTGGCCCGTGTGATGCACGGGCTTTATTTAACATAAAGTATCATCGGGTTTGCAAGGGTTATGCGTATTTTGTTTTTATGTACATAGTTTTGATGGGGGTTTGTTATCAAATACATGACTGAGTTTAATCATCGTTACGAAACATAAAGTATCAAATAAAATTTTTTTTTTAAGAAAGCTTTTATAAATAGTATTGTTTCACATTAAAGGTATCAAATACACAACTGAGTTTCATTTCGTTCTTACTGGCTCGATGCTTCAAGTATACAGCTATTTCATTTCCCTTCCCATAATCTTTTCCGATTAACTAAAATCATAAGCAATTAACTCTTCTTGTACATGATCTGCAACACTTGGTCTGTGTTCCTAAAGAATGTATATTGTGTTAAACGGGCACTCCTAATTAGATACAGGGGGTCTGATTAGTTGATTTGAATCAGCAATTGAAGATACTCTTACCAGGTGTGATCTTTTTTTATATATTATATGTTTGTCTTTGTCATTTATGCGGAAATTAGATACCCTTTTGATGTTTATGCTTGGCCACTACTGATTAAAGACACTTTGAGCATGTTTTTTATTAAAGTGAAACAATATGATGTGATTATCGAGTTTTTAGGAATACCATGGTGTGCTAGGGTAGGTTGTTAAAAGCCTGTTTATAAACAATGTTCCTTGTGTGATGCTTTAAGTTCTCGACGGTGTCTTCCATCATTAGGATTTTCAGTCCTTTTGGGCTTGTGACTCTCGATATCGCCACATACAGTTGTCCGTGGTTTAACACGGGTGCTGGCAAATATATGCCAACAAAATCAAGTGATTGACCTTGGCTTTTGTTTATCGTCATCACATATTCCTGTTTGATGTAAGACTAATACTTGGTATCAATACTACCCCGCCGATATTTGAGCCGGTAATGATTCTTACCTGAATCACAAATTCTCCCAAATGTGTGATAACCAGCCTGGTACCATTGCACATGCCTTGAGTTGGATTTACTTTTCGTAACAGCATAATCGGCAGGCCTATATTTAGCTTCAGCGTATGTGGTATCCCTTGAAACTTCAAAGAGTTTAAAAACTCTATTGGATATAACTGTTCCTGCTCGAGAGCATCGGTTGATCCTTTACAGATTTCTTCTGAACTTTTGTATGTAATAGATTGACCTTTCATCTTTTTAAACATATGTTTGTTGATGTCGTCCACATCATTATTTTTCGGTTTTAGTATTTCCCTTTCCCTTAGATAGCCTTCATTTGTTTGCCTTACAGTGAAGTCCGAAAATGTTTGTTTAACAATTTCTTCTATAGGACACCTCTATTCTTTAATGAGGAATTTGTCTGGGATTTCAATCCAAGTTGGTTCATCTTCGCATTCTTTCATTTTCTCCGGTACCTTTCCATCCCCCACATCTAAAACCCATTGATTAAACTTTTGTTTATCAGTGTCAATGCTCCCATGGGTGTCATATTCATTTACTCTTATACTACAGAGTTTAAAAACTTGACATTTGGCCCATAATTTTGTTCTGTTGATGCAAGAGCTGATCACTTCTTGTCTTTTTGTTTTGGTATAACCGAAAAAATTTGCCTAAAGTCCCCTCTAAGCAACATAGTCATTCCTCCAAACATGCGTTCCCTGTTTGTCACGTTTGGATACCCTAGTATGTCTCTTAGGGTCTTTTCTAGAGTTTCGAAGGCGTATCTCTGAGTCATGGGTGCCTCGTCCCATATGATTAGGCTGACTTGTTCATTAGCTCCACCATGTGCGTGTAACTTTTTGTAAATAGAAATTTTTTTCAAGAAAAGGGTATCGAATACATGAGTGACTTTCATCATCGTAACGAATAACATGTTATTTCAAACACATAATTTATATTGCACACAATTTAGGTGTTTTTCTTTTGTCTCTTACACCAAAATTGATGTACCGGATTCGAGTCGTGTCTTCCTTCTGTAACGATTGTGTCGTTATATTTCTAAGTGGTATCGGTTGCAAATATGCCCGTGTGACGCACATATCTTTTATGGTTTTCAGTTTTGCAAAGGTTAAGCATATTTTGTTAACGTATACATATATTCCATCTAAGTTATTTCTTGTGAATAGAATGATTTCAAGAAGAAAGAATACGTGATTTTTATCATCGTAACACAAATTCATAATTATAAATACTACGTATAACTTAGGTGCTTGTTTTTTTATATTTTTTTTTGAAGACAACTTGTTAAACCAAATTTGACGTATCCCCGCGAGTCTTGCTAACTATGTTTCGAGTTTGATGTAAACACCACAAATTGTTAGCCCTTGATTGTTGGCTTAAGGATTTGCAATACAAATGTGTACTAACTAAATTTTCATGCAACATTAATCGTCATTTAATGCTAAAGAATGCTCAGAATCATTTGCTCAATCAATAAAAGTCATAAACATTTTTTATCATTTATTTGTATGGATGCATTAATGCTCTCATTCAAACATGGAACTTATTCTTGATCGTTATTATTTCATTTTATTTGTTAAATATTTTTAAGAAATTAAACTCAACTTTAATGGCAAACACGTCTACCATAAAGCCCCATATGTATATATCTTGAGAGATTTTGTTCTAGATAAACTGAAATATTCATGCATAATGCGTTGTCATATTTCTTTTATGTGTTTGTGTGAAGATGTACTATTTTATAAACTGTTATGTTAAGTGTTCATACTTGATTTATTTGCATTCATTAAAAAAATGAAATTACAAATAATAGTTCAAAAATATATACAACTTAGATACTTATTACTTTGTTTTGTGACTACTTTTTTTCCATGAACATTTAGTTTTCAAAGTAAAGTTCAATACATTTTCCAATGTTTATCATTCAAATTCGAAATTTACCCGTAATAATACACAGAATGTAATAACTTAAAAGTTTCTACGTAGGGAAAAAAGTTTGATACATCTTATATATTCAGTAGCAGAGTATATATTGCTCTATATATCATGTCATATATCAAGTGTTCATACTTTTGTGAAAATTGTTCAACTATCCAATATGTGTATATAGGGTGTTGACAATGTCATATATCGGAGTATATATTGCTCTTTAACTTCTACAACTCAGCCATCTCAAACTAATTTGAGCACCAGGATTCTCTTTAGCTTGTACCACTACAATAAGAACAAAGCAAAAGCAAGTTATGTCTCAGAGTTGCTGCTGTAGAAGCATATATACAAAAAGAAGATTAGAATATAAGGATGAAAGGGTGAGAGAAGGCATCACCTTCGACTCATTTGGGCTGCAAATGCAAGGGAAAAAAAAAACCAAAAGTAAGTCACATATTAAAGTTAAACGTTTCACGATTAGTTTGTCCACAAAGACCGTATCGACCGACCTTAATGTGAAAAAAAATAGGCTCACATACAAATAACCAAACTGTAAAACATGATTATATGAAAGAGAAAAAAAAAAAGAAAAAAAAAAGGAAGAAATACATAATAAACAACTCATTCATACTAAAGCTGTAAACAAATTGAACGTTCAGTGAATATTTCATGAACCGTTCGGTAAAAAGTTCGTTTATGTTCGTTCATTTATTAAATAAATGAACATGAACAATATTTTACGTTCGTTTAGTTAAGTGAACGAACATGAACAAAAGTCTCGTCTGTTCATTTATGTTCGTGAACGTCTGATTATGCGTTTGTTAAAGTTCGTTTATGTTTATTAATCTATTTATGTTTATATGTCATATCTTTTAATTTTATAATTTTAAAAATTGGTTTGGTTAAATAAAACAACACTTATAAAACATTATATTGTGAATAATTCAATAAAGTTTATGTTTGTTTGTCTATTTTCATTTATGTTCGATCGTTTATGTTTGTTTAGTGTCTTAATAAACGAACATAAACGAACATGAACAACTCAGTTTCTTAATAAACGAACATGAACAAGAAAATTCGTCCGTTTAAGCGTCCGAGTCCGTTTATTTGTCCAGTTAAAATTAAATGAACGAACATGAACAAGACTCCGTTCGTGTTCGTCCGGTTCGTTTACAGCCCTAATTCATACTAACATTTACAAACATTGTCTTTACAAAACTATAAGATACATAATACCTGCCATGCATAAACCCTAAACAAACCCAAACGCCCAAAAACCCAAAAGAATGTTAACAACCGACAACCCATAACCCATCTACAATACCATTTAGCTTAGTCATAAAAAGCAACTTCTCTGCAACATGGATATGTGTAACACCCCCAAAATTTGATACAGCGGAAGACTCAACAAGCTTTCGGGGTGCTACGGGGATTGGTATCCATTCAAAGTCATGAAAGAACGAGATAAAGTAAACATAAGAAAAACACAACCAAAACGGGTTTTAAAGTTTACATTTATCCCAAGAATTTTCCAAGTAAGGCCCAAAAGAAATAAACATAGGTCCACAATAGTTATCAGAGTTTTAGAAATATAGATCCATAACCGGTGCCAATGCCAAGCCTCCAATCCCAAGCATCCATAGAGCATCACTTAGTTACCTGAGAAAACGTGCTAAAAGTCAGCTTTCGCTGGTGAGATCATATGTTTAAATTCATAATTCAATATAGTGGACATATACGCAAAACGCTTGCTAGCTAGACTAGGCCTCAATCATCTAACCGAAATAATCCAACCAAAATAATCCAACCAAATCGAATCAACCCTATAGGTGCACGCTATAGCTCAAATCTATCCAATCAATAGCTTACCTAGCTCAAGTCTAGGCCTCGCTCTATAATCAATCCAATAGCTTACCTAGTTCGGGACTAGGCCTCGCTCAACAACTAAACAATAGCTTACCTAGTTCGGGACTAGGCCTCGCTCAACCATTAATCAATAGCTTACCTAGTTCGGGACTAGGCCTCGCTCAATCCTACCTAGTTCTATAAGCATAGCAAGTTTTAAAATAAACAAAGCGATAATAGTCCACATAAAACATTTGCACGTTTCTCACCCCAAGTATTGAAAACAAAGTTCAAGAGTAAAAGTGGGGCTATGACTCACCTCAAGTCCAGAAAATCCTCAAAAGAAACGATAGAAGAAAGACGTAAGTGATCTCAAGCAACTCACGTAACGGCGACTACAGACTCGGCACTTCCTAACAATATCAAACTCGTTCAGAAATCACTTCCTCAAAATTAAATATTCCCATTCCCGAACGTATTCCATTTTACTTTCCAAAAATATCCATTTCTCGCATTAACTTCATATTGATTTGAAATTCGACATTTGGTATCCATATGGGTGAAGGGTCGACGCAACTCAAACCAAGAAGCCACAACAAACGAAATAATAAACCAACTATAGGTCTAATGTTAGCCCAACATATTATTTAAATAATTATCGAAGCTTATCAAATCCGTCGATTTGGTAATCTCCCATATTTATTTACGTAATATATCGTTCCAAAATTATACCCAACCTAAAGCACATAGCACAAAGAATTCTATTTGGTATATATCGTAGTCCTATAAATTTCCTATATATATCGTCGAATCGGCCAAATTCCACGAGATATATAGTAATTTATTACCCAAAAATATATACCTCAACATATGGGCGTCGTGGGATACGATGCCCATTAATATACTCATTTTATATAACCAAATGACTCGATCTAATCCGTCGATTAAATAAGTCACTTGTTATAGAAAATGTTTATATTAATCGTCATATATCCGTGACAACATAAAGTCACAATATAAGCCCACTTGGACTTTAAATAACCAACACTCGTATAACTCGATAAGTTTCTAAATTTATAAACAAAATCACGTTTTTAATTATTATTTACCCGACTTATTATTTCTCTATTATTTATATAGTTATTATTTATAACAATAGTCCGACATTTATTACACTGTTTGCGTAGCATAATAACTATCGTTACATTATTATAACGTTTACTCGTGATCGTTTTATTATTAATATACGCATATATATATATATATATATATATATATATATATATATATATATATATATATATATATATATATATATATATATATATACACGTTTAACACGTCTATATACGTATATAAACGATTATATTCTTAATAATAGTATTACGAGTATTATTTTTAATATTGACTTTTAAATATTTATCGAGTCATAAAATTTGGTCACATGTCCGAGTCATGACTCTCGGCTCATAGTCCAAGTCCAAATATAAGAATCAAGTCAAAATAATGTAACAATTCGCAACTTCAGGTTAACTTTTATTCCCGAAAATTTCACTATTCACTTTTTACTATTCACTTTTCACTATTCATCTCATAAATTTTTATTTCATATTCTCGTAAGTTAAACTATTTTAACGATAATCTGAGGGTTTGACGCTCGTCGGATCATTTCTGCAAAAATCACAAAGCCGTGTCCGAGATTTACTTTTAGGTTTAAACGTCCTTCCAGCATCCCGATATATCCATAAAACATTATAAACAATAGAAATATGATTTTCTATCATTTTATGACAATTCCAAAAGTTTTGGAATTTTACGTTTTTCAGTTCAGCGTTTTACGCGAATTACGCGTTTTAGACCCGTGTTTCCAGTTTTTAGCAGGGTTTTAGCACCCGATAGAACCTACCACTCATTTTATATTTTATTATGGACTATATTGACATGTTTAACAATACTTTCAAGTTTCATATTTTTACGATACCCGGTTTTACGTTTTGAGGCTTAATCATTTACGGTTAGCTTTTTACGGAGTCAAAATGCACAAACTAAGCAAGATAACACCAAGAGTCATCATCTAGTCACCTTATCCCCTTTGAAACCGCCAATATGGGGGGGGGGGAGTCACCATGGGTGGTTAAATCTTAACCATTGATCTCTAGGATAGTTACAAGTGTCTAAAACTAACCATGGTTAATTTCTAACCCAATATATGGTTAACTATTTTTCCTACCCTATAAAACCAAGCTAAAACACATATAAAACTTGCACCACACCTTCTTATAACCTTCAAGTCCTAAAACCTAAGGCACTTTTCTTATATTTTGTAAGAAAGTTAACTAGTTTTTGAAAGAAAACTAGTGTTTGATCTTTAATCTTGGAAATTTTCTAAGAAAAGTTGTTATAACTTTAAAGTCTCCAAAAAGACGTCGTTATAATCTTCAAATAGCTTTGGACTTCAAGAAGGCGTCGTTATAATCTTCAAATAACCTCGGTTTATCATAGATTGCAAAGGGTGAAGCTTAAGTCTATCAAAGTCCGTACCTTACTAGTTACTTACCTTTCTTTTAGAAAGCCTCAAGTTGTAAGCAAACCCTAACATACTTTCTTGCTTAATTATCATTTACATGCTCTTTGTGTTCCTTTCATGCTATATATGTTCTTGTTATTGTGTTCATGATGTTTAAAAATGGATAAAACAAGTATTGGTATACATATGTTAACTTATGACAAGTAAACAAGCAAACTAGTGATTTTTATGGAGAACCACGACCAAAATAGTATAACTTTGATATTTGACACTTACTTACTGTTAAAGAGGACTTAACAAGGAAAACATAGCAATTTGAATCACCCAAAACGAGTACCCGAGTCAAAAGTTATGACCATTTGAAGCTAGCGAAACCAAAACGGCAAAACTGCCCAAATAGCATTCTGATCAAATTTTGATTTTTAAAGTCACCCTTCTGGTCCGATTCATCAAAAAGTTAAAACACGAAAGTTGTCCGGAACGACGTTTTCGTTCAGGAACAAAGAAGCTCGAGCCCTGAAAACGCTTTCTGAGTGATAATTTTCTTCAAAATCTTAACAGCCCATTTTAGACCAAAGTCACTATATTATAGTTATGATTTACTAAGACCAAGAGGTCTAATGACCTAAAGCCAAGACCACAACCATGGCTAAAGCCAAGGTTGAGTCTCAAGACCATGGAAAAATGACCAAGGTCACGGCGAAGCCATGACTAAATGACCATATAAACTTACTTAGGCGAAAACATGAAACAAGGAGTTGACGATAACTTGAACAAACAATTTGGATCTACTCCACCTAAAGAACCATGAGATACAAGTTATAATAAACTTACCCTAATAACAATCTTCATGTACAAATAGACTTTCCTAAGTTTATTCAAATATTAGACATGTAACTTTTCGGATCAAAACTTATATATATGTTATTGAATACTACAATAGTAGGGAGCCTCATGTGAGGAGTTCATTAAGTAAGCCGTCGAGATGAGTTGTGGATTTACGAATTAAAGTGTCCTGGCTCCTCGGACGTTTACTCCATGACTTCTGAATTATGTCGGCCCGAATGGTAGTAAGAGATATACAACTTATACATGTTTCATAAACCATTTATATTCAACGACTTACGCTATATACTAAGTACTACATCATGAACATTATGCAAGACATATATAGGCAATTCTTCGTATTCTTAGACGTTACTCCAAACCTAAGTCGCAACGTTCTATTATAGGCTGCTCTTAGAGACTTTCACGATTCGACTACCACTTTGATTTCACATCACTTAAGCTTAAGGTGAGTCATAGCCCCTACTCTTTTCATACTTGTTTTAACTCTTGGGGGGGATACATGCTCAACTACTTGCTTACTTGTACAAATACTCTTAAACATTTATACTTGATTGTTTATACTTGATTGTGTTACACTTGATTGTCTTATACTTGATCGCATTATACTTGATTTTCATATCTACATGATTGCGTTATATTTAATTGTGAGACTTCCAGTGGCTCCAGATTAAGTTGCTGGATGACCATTGAGACTTCCGATGGCTCCAAATTAAGTTGTTGGATGACCATTGAGGCTATTGATACATCCTAACATTTGCGAATGTTGGATACATCATAAACGTGAGGTCTTTGGAGATGAAGTGTAGACTCACGACTAATTGCTAAACTGTTTTGATGAAATTATACATGTCTTTATTATACCATATATATTAGCAGTGGGTTGTGAACACACAGGTTGCAAGTCTCTTATGGCGGGACTTGCAACTGAGTGGATTCTCAATGCCTTTGCTGTGTGAACATTCTTTTGAGGCTTTTTCAACTATTTTAAGACAAACTCTATGAACTCACCAACCATTGTGTTGACACTTTAGCATGTTTATCTCAGGTCTATAAGGTGATAGCTGCTACATGGAGCATTGAGTCGCTTGGCATGTTTTGAAGACTTATGCTTTTATCTTTACCATTTGATATGTTTTAAAACTCTTATGTATTGTATTATGGAACTCAAGTTTGTATCTCGGAATTTACTAATCGAATGGTAACTTTTCAAAACGTCTCATTTAGAGTTCGTTTTCTATACCTTGTACTTTGTATTATGAAGTAGCACCCCTATGACACAGTCTTCCGCTGCGATATTTTGGGGGTGTTACAAATAATATATCATCTCCGTCCAAACAATCCCATATCCACGTGCTACAACATGAGGGTCCGACTATGGCACCCAACTAACCTATCTCCGTCATCTTATTGACCGTCTCACAATCGGTCCCCAATTCCACACTCGACAACACATCTCCAAAAATATCTCAAAATCTAAATATACCACTTCAAGTCCGAATAATATACCAAAGTACCAAGGTCCAAACATCACAATCTCGACAAAACAATAATAATAAATCGACAAGTAGCATAATATCCGAAAACCAAATAAGTTACGGGTTGAGTTACCAAGTCAACCCGGGTCAACATATGCTCAAAACATGATACAGGAGCCACACCCGAGACCCATAGGCCTCGGCTAGCTCCTTGAGCCCAAACCGAACCAAAACAGCCCCCTTGGGGGGGGGGGGGGTGTCGGCCAAGAAAACCAACTACCACAAGGGTCCCAACATAACCAAGAACAACCAAGTATCACAAATCGATAACCAAAGATCACAATAATCACCCAAACCGAGAGCATAAGCTCTCGGTCGAGTCTCGACCCAACGAGAAGCATGAACCCGGATACCAAACCTCCTTTTAAACCATTTTTATTAAAACCCACTTGATTCATGTATCAATAACCATGAAACCCGAAAAAGAAAAAGAAATCCGTGACCCTAGGTCACGGTTCGAACCCAAAACTCGAGTCAAAACTCGACCTACCTTCAAATCCAAGGCCAAATCAAATGGAACTTCAAGAAATACGAACAAGTGGTGATGAATTCGTGGTGATTAAATTCGAAATAGGTGTTATAGTGGTGCAAATCGCGCGTGGTTTGCACCAATAGATAGATCGGAAGAAAATGGTTAAGATGGTGGTGTTAGATTTAATGTAGGGTTGGCGGTGGTGGTGCTATGGTGGTGATAAGGGTGCGGTGGTGATGGTTGTGTTTGAAGAGAGAGAGAGAGAGGATGAAAAGTTGGTGAGGGTGGTGATGTTTGTGTGTTATGTTACAGCCACAAGGATGATTTTGTGGTTTACTCTTAAAAAAAAAAAAAAAAAAGAAACATTTTAAATGATAATAATAATGATAATAGTGCGTGTAGTGGTGGGTTAAGTAGCCCGGTGTAAATACACGGCCAAACCCGAAACCTTTAATATTCAAACAACTTTCTCAATCCGAAACCGTTCCAAAAATAATAACATCCGAACCCAAATTAAAATTGTTAGGTTAACCTAGTGCCGGAGTCAATGTAGTGCCAAAATAATGATCTCAAAATAAATAATCACGAACGGAACGAACCAAACCATAAGTAAATAATAAATCTCATAAATAACATACGATCAAAATCACATTCCAACGTTCATAAATATCTCGTCACAATAAACTTTTCGAAAATTCCAAAATTATAATTTTTAATGTAATGCGGGTTTTTAAAAACAGCTCTCTATTTTGCCAGTTGTCACAATATGTGCCTCAGTAACCATAATCATAGGCCTTCTCGCCTTATCCATATCCCCCTTCTGGGCTTCTTTCAGATCATTCAAACTTTTCCATAGCATGAATAATTGAATACAACTGCACAATATCACAACCTTTTTAATCAATGCCTCCATATGCTTAATACGCTTGGTGACTTCCCAACCAAGGTTCCTCATCCCCTCTTCATCAGCCAAATCACTTTCTCACTCTAACCTAAACTGTTCTAACATTTGATCTTTCATTCGAGTACACTTAGCAGCTTCTGCTAATTGATCACACACACCCAAACGCCCAGCCATTGAAAATCTCTTTTTTTTTTTTTTTTTTTTTTTTTTTTTTTTTTTTTTTTTTGGCTATGAGATGAAATTACTATGAGTAGAATGCTATAGAAGTCCACTATAAATACAAAAAACAATCATTATGACTATGAACAGACCTTGAGACACCTAATAGTCATATATAAAACACGACTTGTTTTTGGAAGATATGGCACTAAAAGTTGTAGAGTTGGTCGTATATTATAAGGCAACAATGAGAAGTCTGCTGCCTCAAGAACCAATAACCCATGCAAAAGTCCTAGCTATCATTATTAATACAAAAAAAAGTACATGGAGAAATATAACAAAAAGATGTTACTACTGACAAAAAATATAAATGTAAGCTATACTACGTATGAAGTAACATCATGAATGAAATGAAGAGTGTTCTTGTTTTTTGGTGAGTCTGTAATCCGTGGTCGCGGTGTGGTCGTTTGGCGCCTCGAGCATGGTTGCGAACGGTCGTGTATATAGAGAAAGAAGGCTATGTTTAGAGAGAAATATGGTGGTTGTGAGGAGGGAAGAATAAGGTGATGGTCTTTATATAGAGAAGTGAAGGCAAGATGTTGTGTATACTCCATTTAATGTGTAATTTGCAAACAAGTGAAAGGACTAAAACATTAAATAATGGAGACTTGAAAAGAAGTTGGTTATTTTTTAGTGCAATTAGTATTCCCATTTATGAGTGAAGTTTAATTCTTTTGCAACCCATCAACACATCTACAATTAATATTGTCACACCCCCAATATACCTGACTTGCAGCGGAATGGAATGCCTGGGTGTCTGTCATAGCATCACAGTTACAGTTACATTGAACGACATAAAGTGTCATTTGGAAAATACTTCGTTTGATCATTGAAATAATCCAGAGTTTACAAAATGAGGTCCCCAAAAGGTGTTGCAAGTTTATGAAAACAAGTCATGCTAGATCAAACGTTTACATAAGTGCATGAAATAATGGTGAGACGCGTCGACTCCGCGACTCCATGAAGGTCCAAATGCATGTCACATGAGCTACCTTAATAACCTGAAATACATTGCTAAAACGTCAACACGAATGTTGGTGAATTCCATAGGTTTAACATGTTGGTATGGCAACTTAAGCAATGTACATATGTTTTGGTACTTGGGCTCGTACTAAAATGATTGATGCAATGTATTCCCCCGTGGGATTTGAAATCAAAATATTGAATTGAAAACGGGGCTATGAAAACTCACCTCTAGCTGATGATACCATGAACATGTAATGAGCTGAAAAACAAGGCGCGCACACTAGGCTCAACCTAATATGCATTATGATGATCTAATTTAGATTATGAAATGGTGTTGAAACTTTCCATGCACATGTTTCCTATACCACTCTTAACTTGAAAAATACTTGTTAATATCAAATTAATACATTTTCCAAAACTTATGAAAATAAGGCAACTAGAAAATAAAACTAGTCGAAATGTATATATATCATATATATAAGTGTTAGTGTTGAAATCCTCGATTTGAAATCCTTGAAATAACGTCTTGTAGTCATAAAAAGACACTTGTATTCATTAATACTTCATTAGTTATGATTTTGGGTACTTGGTTAATATATTTGAAAATCTAGAGTTACTACGAAGTTGTAACACTATTATTTTTCTAGTTGACAAAGCTGTCAAAATAATATATGTTTTGCCGATATTGAAACGTGAATATCTTTGTCGTTATAAGTCCGTTTTACTTGTTCTTTATATCCATTGTTACGTCTTAGTACGTAGTAATATATTTTGGAAAGCTTGGCTCCTCCGGGTTACATCTAAAGCCTCATTTTGTCCGACGAAAAACGTCCAACAGCAACAATTTTCAGAAAATTACTTTTCGTCAATAAACTTGCAAAAATTATAACTTCTTCGTTATAAACTCTTTTTAATCCGTTCTTTCGCCTACGGCTTCATTTTTGAAAGTATTTTCTAAAAATTTTGCCAAAGTTTACTTTATGTTTACTGATTTTCCTGGGTTTACAAAAATGGGACATTAGGTTTATATACTTGTTACAAATCCATTTTCCATGTTCAAAACTAGTTTCTAACATCACCAAATCTCTTGCCAACACCACAAAGCTATACTAATCCTACCATACACCTTCTTAGGGTGTCATGGGTTCCTAATCATCACTAATCAAGTTAATTTAACAAGGGAACCTATAAAACAATTTCTAGGGTTTGTATGTTCAAAAAGTTAACAAAAATATTGTGGTATAGCTAGCTTGTGCATGAAATTAAGCATGAAAACCATATGATACAAGTATATATTAGATGAAATCATGAAAATAAATTTGATAACTTACTTTGAATGATTATGTGATTAGATGATGAAAAACCTTGTGATTCTTGAGTTTATATTTCAAAACTCTTAATTAGAATGATGAAATGAACAACTTTTATGCTTTGATCTTCAAAAATTAATGGATCTTGGTCTTGGATTGAATATGGGTCGTGGGTTTTGAGATGAGGAAGAGAAAATGGGTTTGATTTTGATCTAAATTTTTTTAAGGATAATGTGTTAAAGGTTTTTAGATATTTACTTGTTTTTATATTACTATAATAAGTAATTAAGTCATAAGGTTAAAAAGAAGGCACATGGTGTCTAGAGGGGGGGGGGGGGGGGGCATGTGGCCGGTTTTACATGAGAAAAAAAAGAGAAGAAAAATCGGTTTTGGTAACTTAGTAAATTTAGTGTAGTATTAGTTGTAGTTTTTAGTTAGTTTTGTTATAATCGGGTACCAGGTTTGCTAGAAATAAATTTTAACGAAGTTACTCGGGATAAAATAAAGTTGTAAAAATATTAAAAATATGTTGGGTACAGGTATTGAGTGTTCGGGTGATCATTGTTCAGTTTTCACGAAAATCGTCGTAATATTTATAAACTTACATTATAAATAAAAATAAATTTCCAAAATACTGGGTAAATGAATATTATAACTTTTATGATGATATAATGGATATAAAAATATGTCGGGACCATTATGGGAATATTTAGATATATTTGTCGTATTTATTAATCGTGTGTTAACGTTTATTTATAAATAATTATACGTAGAACGTTAAATATATCAAATATATAAATTTGAAAATCCTAAGAGTGGTATAACATGAAAATGCTATTATGATGATATGCAGACTGTCTCTAGTCTGTATGCAATGTCCTTACTGATAATGAAATGAATTCACACCTAAACCAATCCGGTTACGCGAATTTGAATACCCGTAAACTAAATTTACGATGAAATGAGTAATGCAAGAGAGTAGTGAAAATTTTTCCAAAAATGAATAGTGTTCAGTGAATAGTAAAATTTTCAAATGTTTCTCAGAATATCAAATTGACCTCGAAAATGATGAATAGTAAATGATGAATAGTGTTTGATGAATAGTGTTTTTCTAAAGTTTGAGAAATGACCTGAAATGGTGAGTGACTAATCTGAAAAGATGGTAATACATGGTTGTGTAATCCTGTTGTTCTTTAACAAGGCTCAAGTCTGACGGCCACTAGGCCTACTCTGTCTGAAATATTACATGGTCCAGTGTATATCGGGTTTAACTTTCCAAGTTTTCTGAATGATATCATGCCTTTCCTAGGCTGAACTTTCAACATAACTCTGCCTACCAACTTGAAGTTTTAATGCTTTACAACTTATTGAACTTGTAACTGATTCTTGACTTGTAGGAAATTTCTGGTTATTTTATGAATGCCTACTGGACTAGTGAGTTGAGCTTTTTCCGAGTTTGGCCCATCAATAGATGGTCTGCGCTTCTTAATGTTTTAAATGTGATACTGGTAATATATACTGCTGAATTCTACCAGAACTCAAGTTTGTATGCTAGTTAGTCGATTCTAAAATGAATCTTAGATGGTCCAATATGCTAAAGGTTCAACCTCTCTTGTTATCCAATTTGTATCATGCCAATCCAAGGCAATGCTTTTAACTTAGTTTGTTCTCCCACTTGAATCTGGATGGTTTGTTGTTCAGGATACCCATTCCAAATGATGTGTGTTATGTACCAACCTAATTTCTGCCAGTTTCTTGCTGTTGGTGTTAACTATTGTTGTAGATGAATTTGATTTATGTTAAATGATTTGTCCAACCATTTCTAGGGTCAATCACTCATGCTCTGAGCATACTTTCCTATGTTTGAATTGTTCTCTCGCCTTGACCATCGGTCTGAGGATGATAGGTGATGTTTACATCTAAATGGGTTTCTGAAGGAAATCTTGAAATGATTGCTTGAAGTCCAAGGTGAATCAATTTCCTTATCAGGAATAACTGAAATGGGTACAATAAGTCTTTGTGACTAATTTCACAACATTTTGTCCTTCGAACTTGGCGTTATCTGAAAGGGATAGAATATGGGTAACAATTTGATTCCTTGTGTTTTGTTCCAACGGATGGTAAGACATATGTTTTTCTTTGCCTAGTAGGCTTGGTCTCCACTACTGAAGTTCGTGATTAATTTGTGATGTTCCTCCTAATTCCTTCATCACATATACCAATATTCTTTATTGTCAAGTCACAAAATCCTAAATGCATAAGCGATGTAGCAGAGTGATTAGTTTTGGAAATTTGTCTTGCGATTGTGAGTTTTGGTTGAAATCTCTTTCTGAATAACGAATAAAAAAAATGGAGCAGATGATTTACTGAGTAATATTTTTCTTGATGATTCAAAATCCAGTAGTTATGAAATAGGAAACTGTTTTCAAACATGTTGTGATTAAGACTGTTTTCCAAAGTTTAATGTCTATATATTTCTCATTGTATGATGGTTTTGCTAAATATTGACCAAAAAGGATCGTACTTGTTCAAAATAGGAATTCCAGAAATCATTTTCTACAAGGTATGTGATTTATGTAAAAGCGATTTTTCAAATCAACTTTATTTAAAAGTGAAAACACTAACAAGGATAAAATGGTAGAATAGGAAATGTTCGCTTAAATGCATAGATGTCTAACATTTAGTTCCTGAGGTTGGATAATGTCTATTAGTGGGTATTAGGCAAAACCATAAGCGTAGATATTTAGACTAACTTAAGTCCTGAAATGGTTTATCGTTGTAATTGGCAAGGCGAAGGTATCACTTGATGTTGTGTCGATGAATGTCTATTCTGTTTTCCCATGTAGATGAGGAGATATGTTTTGGTTTGATCCCTTTCTTGGTATGAAGGTGAGGTTATCTGAAATTTCTAGAAACATAATGCCTTAGAGGAATCTACATCGATATTCTTGATTCAAACAATTGTCCTTTGTGAAAACTTATTGCAGGAAAGTTTATGTATGGATGAGGCCATGTTTAAATAAAACTCTCTACAGTCTCAATTAGAAGCTTGGTTTATTTCTATTGTGTTGTCCTGCGAACATTTATATTGAGTTCAATCCTGTAGCTCAGTCTAGCTAGTACCTTTAAATGATAGAATTTGACAACTAAGTCAGAGATGATGATTCGGATGGTCTCGCAGTATCTTAGGATTGTTGTTGAGTTATGAATTCTCCCACTATATACTTCTAGTTCTGGTTAGTAGTTCTGTAATTCTTTCATTGCTTTTATTGTATTGAGGAATCCTGCATGTAATTGATATGGAAAGTCTCTCCTAGGGAAGTCAATGGGAAAATCCAACTTAATGGTTGAATGAGTGACTGGTGGGGTAAGTATCCAGGGATAGTTCGGCAAAAGGGATGTTTATGAAAGAGTTCCTTTGTTTACAAAACTTTTAAATGAAGATTGTTATTAACAATCCTTTGAAAAGGTAATTATTTCCTTCATGGCATAATCCTTCCTGAATTTTACATAGGTGATCAGGCTATGTATAATTGAGGACTAATGATGCGATGTTAGATTTTGTCAAAATATCATAACTTTTCTCAAAAGTTTTAGATGGTGTTCAACGCAATGTTATTAAAAATGGTATCCTGATGTTTTCTTTCAAGTAACATGAAAATTGCCTCGCGTAATAACAGTAAATACTTGGTGTAATGACAGAAAAATCAATTTATAAGATGGTAATAAAATAGCTTACTTCAGAAAATTTTCTGTAAAACAATTTCCCCATATGATAGTAAAATAGTTTGAATTGTGTATTGGATACGTGGGTGAATCTTATCGAATGGTAATAGTCTACTAATCCACTTATTTAGAGAATATAAATATCTTAGTCCATAACAGGATAGGGGTTTATGGTTATGAAGTGGTCGAGAATATGGTAGTGATATTGAGAGCATGAAGGATAAATGTGTCGTTAAGGCATCTATAGTCATGTGAAGACGATAGTCTACGTGTTAAGAGTATATGGAAGAAATCGGTGCCAATGATTTGAAGTGTTAGAGAATTTATTCTAGGTAAAGTTCGCAGGTTCAAATGCTTAATCCCTCTAAGCATGACTAAAACGTATAAAGCATGGAAATTGTTGTATTGGTGGTCTGAATCAAGTAGGTACCTCATCGTATGATGTTTGATTTACCATGAATGAAAGCTAAATGTCTTTTGGTCAGGCGAAACTTCTCGATGTCCTTTCATAAAAATGAGGTCTTGTTCCAATGTGACTAAGCTATATCGATCTCTGAAAAGGATATAATTCTGTTGAGTCATTGTACCTTGATCTTTTAATCCAACGAGCTTATAATAGTGTGAGGGTCTGATAACATGGAATGAGCAAAAACGTTGTAAGTTGAAGCAGTGGTGTTAAGGCATGGTATATCTATACTGGCAATCTCTGGTAGAGGTGTTTCTTTCGCTTCTAATGTCAAATAGTAGGTAGGTATAGTGGTTGCTTTCGAGATTCGTTCATGAGTTGTGCGTGTTCCTTCTTGGAGATATGGGTTCTAAAATTCGTCAACAACATTTGTTTGAGTGAAACATTATGAAAATATGATTATAAGTGTATTTTGGAGTGACTTTATTTGAAGTTTGTAGTGAGTATAGTCATGTAAAAGATGTGACTATGAAATATTTTGTACTATGATAGGAATAATATCTCCTATATATATATATATATATATATATATATATATATATATATATATATATATATATATATATATATATATATATATATATATATATATATATATATATATATATATATATGTCTTTGGAAAAGGGAATTCCAGAAGATTGTTGCAAAGAAAATGAGTTTTAATCCAACCATTGTAATTCAATATTTGTCGTACTTCGTAAGGTTTGCAAGAAATCTTTTTGTTTGTACAAAAATTCTTTTAGAATTTAACTTAATTGAATTGTTATTATCTTCTAAACACGAAAACTAGGGTACTCATTTTATCTTGGTCAACATGACCATCTACTCGTAAAGACGTCTTCGTCCTTATTAATCCTATTGTCTTAATTGGAGTGGTTTGCATAAATCTATCCTCATCAAATCATAAGAGACCATGAGAATCTATAGGTAATAGAAATTATCATATTCACAACACCTAAATATAATACATGAAAATTTCGGTCTACGTGGATCAATATCAAATATAGCACAACCATTCCTACATAGTAGAGTCACACTTGATACATTTGTTTGTACAACAACCAAAAGACGACAAGTTCTTTAGACTATGTTTCCTACTTTCCGTGGCTAGGATAATAGTAAAAGCTAGTGAAGATATAAGTCTGGTATAAAGACTTCCTGGTGTCCCTCTGAGTGAAATCAGGTTTGTGGCATCATAAGGTCGAGACAGTCCTGAAGTGGTGTCTGAAGTTGTGCATCGATCAAATCTTAGATAATGTAGGTTCTGAACCATTCCTGAAGAATCTGCGGATGTTCCTGTTGAGTCCGTGATATTGGTATTATCTACTAGGTGTTATCTAGTTCATGGCAAGTGGGAATGGAAAATGAAAATGACAATGATGGTACTAGTGAATGGAATACTACCCTCCTTCGCGCTACCTAGCGACATCTAAGAGGTAAAACTAAAGTACGCACTATGGGACGACCAATAGTGTAATAAGTAACTGATGGTGGTGGTAGTGCCTGAGTAGTGGGTGCTCTACTAGTGAAGGAAAGAAAACACACTATCTTCCTTGAAATAAGCATCCTAATAGGTCCATTAAGATTAAGTCTGAATACTCTACCAAACGGCATTCTATGTATGGGCTGAATGATAGGAAAACCCTGTTCCTATGGCAAATCAATAGTGCTAATGATGGTGTAAGTGAAACTGGTGGTATAATGGTAGTGGAAGATGACAAGGCATCTTCAATGTCGGAATCCGATAAAAGGATGTCAGGGTAAGTATCTGAAGACATGTCACTTGTGAATCAGGTCAATAAAATGATATATATATACGAATATGAGTATAAATAACTCGCACAGAGTATACATGAAACAACATGTATCATGATTATGCACTTATGATGAAATGATGAGATGATATGATGATGTGGTTATAGTCTAGGGTCCAAGATACATCCTAGTTCGCTATAACCTTAGCTCTGATACCAATCTGTCACACCCCCAATTTACCTGACTTGCAGCGGAATGGAATGCCTGGGGGTGTCTGCCATAGCATCACAGTTACAGTTACATTGAACGACCTAAAGTGTCGTTTGAAAAATACTTCATTTGATCATTGAAATAATCCAGAGTTTACAAAATGAGGTCCCCAAAAGGTGTTGCAAGTTTATGAAAACAAGTCCTGCTAGATCAAACGTTTACATAAGTGCATGAAATAATGGTGAGACGCGTCGACTCCGCGACTCCATGAAGGTCCAAATGCATGTCACATGAGCTACCTTAATAACCTGAAATACATTGCTAAAACGTCAACACGAATGTTGGTGAATTCCATAGGTTTATAAAATGTAATGTTCTACGGCCACCACAAGTATAAGTGCATAACAAAAGTCACGTAAAATAGTACAATAGACCTTAAGCTCAAGACTCCGAAGCTAGACTGATGAAATATATGCCCCTCCTAAATGTTTTACCAGAACACTCCCAAAATGACAGACATGAAATGCATCCGCTTACTGTTGGTAATAACTACCACGAATGGAGGCGTCACCCTCAATAGATCTATCCACTCACTCTCGCTTAATCGGAAAATTAACGGTCCATGATAATAAATAGAGGACTTTAACATGTTGGTATGGCAACTTAAGCAATGTACATATGTTTTGGTACTTGGGCTCGTACTAAAATGATTGATGCAATGTATTCCCCCGTGGGATTTGAAATCAAAATATTGAATTGAAAACGGGGCTATGAAAACTCACCTCTAGCTGATGATACCATGAACATGTAATGAGCTGAAAAACAAGGCACGCACACTAGCCGCAACCTAATATGCATGATGATGATCTAATTTAGATTATGAAATGGTGTTGAAACTTTCCATGCACATGTTTCCTATACCACTCTTAACTTGAAAAATACTTGTTAATATGAAATTAATACATTTTCCAAAACTTAGGAAAATAAGGCAACTAGAAAATAAAACTAGTCGAAATGTATATATCGTATATATAAGTGTTAGTGTTGAAATCCTCGATTTGAAATCCTTGAAATAACGTCTTGTAGTCATAAAAATACGCTTGTATTCACTAATACTTCATTAGTTATGATTTTGGGTACTTGGTTAATATATTTGGAAATCTAGAGTTACTACGTAGTTGTAACACTATTATTTTTCTAGTTGACAAAGCTGTCAAAATAATATATGTTTTGCCGATATTGAAACGTGAATATATTTGTCGTTATAAGTCCGTTTTACTTGTTCTTTATATCCATGGTTACGTCTTAGTACGTAATAATATATTTTGGAAAGCTTGGCTCCTCCGGGTTACATCTAAAGCCTTGTTTTGTCCGACGAAAAACGTCCAACAGCAACAATTTTCAGAAAATTACTTTTCGTCAATAAACTTGCAAAAATTATAACTTCTTCGTTATAAACTCTTTTTAATCCGTCCTTTCGCCTACGGCTTCGTTTTTGAAAGTATTATCTAAAAAATTTTCCAACGTTTACTTTATGTTTACTGATTTTCCTGGGTTTACAAAAATGGGACAGTAGGTTTATACTTGTTACAAATCCATTTTCCATGTTCAAAACTAGTTTCTAACATCACCAAATCTCTTGCCAACACCACAAAGCTATACTAATCCTACCATACACCTTCTTAGGGTGTCATGGGTTCCTAATCATCACTAATCAAGTTAATTTAACAAGGGAACATATAAAACAATTTCTAGGGTTTGTATGTTCAAAAAGTTAACAAAAATATTGTGGTATAGCTAGCTTGTGCATGAAATTAAGCATGAAAACCATATGATACAAGTATATATTAGATGAAATCATGAAATAAATTTGATAACTTACTTTGAATGATTATGTGCTTTGATCTTCAAAAATTAATGGATCTTGGTCTTGGATTGAATATGGGTCATGGGTTTTCAGATGAGGAAGAGAAAATGGGTTTGATTTTGATCTAAAAATTTTTAGGGATAATGGGTTAAAGGTTTTTAGATATTTACTTGTTTTTATATTACTATAATAAGTAATTAAATCATAAGGTTAAAAAGAAGACACATGGTGTCTAGAGGGGGGGGGGGGGGGGCATGTGGCCGGTTTTACATGAGAAAAAAAAGAGAAGAAAAATCAGTTTTGGTAACTTAGTAAATTTAGTGTAGTATTAATTAGTTGTAGTTTTTAGTTAGTTTTGTTATAATCGGGTACCGGGTTTGCTAGAAATAAATTTTAATGAAGTTATTCGGGATAAAATAAAGTTGTAAAAATGTTAAAAATATGTTGGGTACAAGTATTGAGTGTTCGGGTGATCATTGTTTAGTTTTCACGAAAACCATCGTAATATTTATAAACTTACGTTATAAATAATAATAAATTTCCAAAATACTGGGTAAATGAATATTATAACTTTTATGATGATATAATGGATATAAAAATATGTCAGGACCATTGTGGGAATATTTAGATATATTCGTCATATTTATTAATCGTGTGTTAACGTTTATTTATAAATAATTATACGTAAAACGTTAAACATATCAAATATATAAATTTGAAAATCCTAAGAGTGGTATAACATGAAAATGCTATTATGATGATATGCAGACTGTCTCTAGTCCATATGCAATGTCCTTACTGATAAAGAAATGAATTCACACCTAAACCAATCCAGTTACGCGAATTTGAATACCCGTAAACTAAATTTACAATGAAATGAGTAATGCAAGAGAGTAGTGAAAATTTTTCCGGAAATGAATAGTGTTCAGTGAATAGTAAAATTTTCAAATGTTTTTCAGAATATCAAATTGATCTCGAAAATGATGAATAGTAAAACAATGAATAGTGTTTTTGATGAATAGTGTTTGATGAATAATGTTTTTCTAAAGTTTGGGAAATGACCTGAAATAGTGAGTTGTGACAAATATTGTATATTTATGTATCTTAAAAATCTTCAAAATAAGCTCTGCATCTACTAAATTCATTAGCTTAAATTACATATTTGAGTTTCTTAGCTTGTAACATTAATGCTCACATTCAATAGGGGGAACTCATTCTCTATATATATATATATATATATATATATATATATATATATATATATATATATATATATATATATATATATATGTAAGACCTTAAATATATCAACTTTATCACAACAATAAGCACTAGATGAAGTAAAGATGGTGACTTGATGAATAAGGTGTGGCGTTAATAATAAAGAGAGAATAAGAGATGAAGTAGAAAGCTTTTATTAAAAAACACACACAATACACACACAAGCACACACCTCAAATGAGCCTTTGAGGTGTTTAAATAGTTAGATACAAGAGATGCCTTAAATGGCTTTCCATGGGCTTGGTCTTGGGCTTGGCTTTCTTTTAGATAAAAAGGCTTATATTACTTAACCTATGACATATTAGCTTACCAAGACCAAGGCCCATTGACTATTCTAATAACATAAACTACGATACATTACAACGTTACAATAAATGAGAATGACCATCACTTTCTAATATAATTTTTAATGCTAACAATCTCCCCCTAAGGGGTAGTCATTCGAATGATGCTCTACGTGATTAGGTCTTCTTTGTTCTTTGTTGTTGACCATTGTGTGTCGTAGTAGAATAGTCTTTAGTCTTTGTTCCTTCATGCTTTGTGATCTTTGATGATTGACTTTTCATCATTCTTTGTTCTTTTGTGATGTGGAGTAATCTGCCTTTCGTCACTTCTGCGTCTATGGTGGTTGTTCGCCATTCCAACATGCTCATACATCTTTGGACTTTGATATTCGTATGCACGTAGTTCCCTTTCTTTCTCTTTGATCTTTAGTCTTTATACTTTGTAGATTCTTCTTTTTGGCGTAGAATCTTTCTTTGAACTTTGTGTTGTATAGATCTTTGAGGGAGCTTTCTTTAACTTCCAGATGTATGTATGAGCACGTGGAATCTGTCGCCATGGAGATGAAGTGTCCCTTCATATAAACAGTTAGCAATAAAACATCCGGTACTTACAGATAAGAATTAGAGATCGTCAACAGCATAGTGTGAAGACTCCTTCTAACCCTTACCAAGGCCGTTCCCATGTCAGATACTCTCGAGAGAGCTTACAAGACCTACTTAGTAGCTCAATGACTGGGTGAGTCGCTGGGGATCACTCCACGACTGTAGACCGTTTGAAACCACCGCGAACACTAAGCGTAACCCATAAAGAATTACCGAAGTGACTTGCTGTCAGGGCTGCTTGATGTTGACCCTGGCAGGAATTTCCATTCAATCATTAAGAATCACAAGTGTGAATCCTCTCATAAATGTTCTGGCAGATTGCTAAGATCTGCGTAGGACTCTAAAGTTTACATCTGGCGTCCTTAATGATGAACAACCAGTGTAGAAATATCATGTGTTCCTATGAGATCTTTTGATGAATCTCAGGGCTCTAGACTCGATAAGTGCACATTTGGTTTCCTATGCGGAGATTAGGGAGAGGTCTCCTGCTTCAATATCAACCATCTCTAAGAGACAGGTCGATAGATTACACCGGTTCCCCGTGAGAATGAAACAAGCTCTTTTAAGAGAACTTGAGTGGTTAAGAAGGTTTAGTGCAGTGCGTCACTGGGTCCATGACGTCTTTATCTTCAATATCGGTGTCACCTTGGTAATAGCCAGTAGCATATGAGTTGTACCCGGTGTCTTCCCTAAGGTAGAACATTTGGAGGGCAATTTCTTTTCACCCTTTTTCATAACTTTTCTTTTTAATTCTTCAACCCCTTCTTTCTCCTTTCTCATTTTCTCCTTTTTTCAATCATACCTAAGGACTTCTAATTCTGATCTATTGGAATTGTCCTTGGGTAGATCCCTCCGGCTCTGGCGGATCATAGGACGGTTTTCCCTAACCTTAGTCACCTTATAACTTCATGACTATCCTATAATTGCCATGAAACCTTTGATTGAAAATCTCTCAAAGTGTTTATGAATATAAACACATTTTTGTTGACACTTTGAGAGTTTTTGTTTCTTTTGAAGGACTCCCCCTTCACATGTGCTCATGAACTTTTTAAGAAATTTGCACATGCGTGAGGAGTTTGCACTTTTTGAATTGATCCACTTTCAGTGAACATGACCGATTCGAGACACGCTTACATCACTAGTTAGACTAGCTTGAAGTTATTACCCGTCCTGGTCAAGTCCAAAGAAAGTCTCTCGATACGGTACATTCTACTCAGACAAGTCCTATTCGAGACACGCTTACATCACTAGTTAGACTAGCTTGAAATTATTACCCGTCCAGGACAAGTCTTTTCGATTACTGACATTTCAAGCTTCGTCAATTCATTGGTACATTCTGAGTCGAGCTCTTTCGAGATTCAGTCACAAACTTTAAACATCTTTGATCACATTTTAATCATGTCTTCTCCCCCTCAAAAATAGCATATTGTGATATTTTTGATATCAATAGATTAAGAAAAGGCTTTTTGGAGAGAAAGACAGATTCATTTTGCATGAAATCGGAACATTTTTGTTTTTGTACTCCCCCTTAATGATAGCACATTTTAAAATCAATTAAGCGTTTAGAGGGAGTTATCTTGAGCACTCATTTTGAGAGATTTTGAGAAATCTTTTGAACAATCTTGAAAAAATGCTCAAGAATTTTGTTTGAAAACGAGTTTATGCTTGAAATCTTTTTCGTTTGTTTAGACTCGAACTTATTGAAAAAGATTTCGTCATTGAACGTACGTGTCCTTGATTTGAAATAATCAGAAGTCAACGTTTAAGTACGGGTTTCGTACTGAAGTATACGAAAGCCATTGTGAAGAAACATTTGAGAAACGACATGTTTTAGAAAAACATTTAAAAGAACTCCCGCTCAAGCATCTGTACATGTCCGTATCATTGTTGAATGACATTTCTAGAAACGTACAGAATATTGATTTATACGAGAGACATGTCGTGAGAAGAATATTTTTGGATTTTTGATTTTATATTGTTTTTGTATTTTTTGAAAATTTTATATTTTTGTATTTTGTTTTTGTTGGTTTTTCAAATTTTGTATTTTGTTTTTTCAAAAATATTTACAGCGAAGCGATTTTGAAAACATTTTTCAAGAAGATTCGAGAAGACGTTCTAGCTCCTCAGGAGTTAGGCTTCGCATGCCAATTCGTCGAACTATATAGTCAAACCGTTCTTTTGGAAGGGCTTTAGTAAACAGATCGGCAAGTTGATAATCAGTCTTAACGAAAAATAATTCAACAGTACCCTCTTCCACGTGTTCTTTGATGAAATGGTAGCGGACTTTGATATGCTTCGTCTTAGAGTGATGTACGGGATTGCACGAGATGGCTATGGCACTTTTTGAGTCACAATACATAGGTATTCTGTCAAAAGTAAAGCCATAATATGTGAGCTGTGTCCGCATCCAAAGAACTTGGGCACAACACGCAGATAGAGACACATACTCGGCTTCGGCGGTTGATAGCGCAGTACAATCCTGTTTCTTTGACGACCAGCTTACAAGCTTTTCACCCAAAAATTGTGCTCCACCTGATGTACTCTTTGCTGTAACTTGATCACCGGCATGGTCTGCATCTGAAAATGCTGTTAGATTAAACCCCGAATCCTTCGGATACCAAAGTCCCATGTTAATGGTACTTCGTAGGTACCGAAAGATCCTTTTAACCTCTTTGAGGTGAAGTTCGGTAGGCTTTGCCTGAAACCGTGCTAACAAACAAACAGCAAATTGGATATCGGGTCGGCTAGCAGTTAGGTACATGAGAGAACCGATCATGCTCCGATATTTTTTCGGATCGATGGGTTTCCCAAACAAATCAGCACCTATTTTTGGTGAAGTGACCATTGGTGTACCAACAGAATCACAATTTTCCATTCCATGTTTTTTCAAAATCTTTATTGTATATTTAGCTTGATTAATAAAAATACCACGAGGGGATTGATGTATTTGTAAACCAAGAAAGAATTTTAGTTCCCCCATCATGGACATTTCAAATATACTTTTCATGAGATTTTCAAAATGTTTTGAATGGTTAGGATTGGTTGATCCAAAAATAATGTCGTCCACGTAAATTTGAACGATCAAAATGTCATCTTTGAATTTTTTGATAAACAAGGTGTCATCAACCGTTCCTTTTGTGAAATTATTTTTGAGCAAGAAAGATGATAGTTCGTCATACCACGCTCTTGGAGCTTGTTTTAAACCATAAATGGCTTTCTTAAGCTTGTAGACGTAGTCTGGATGATCTTTGTCGATGAATCCCTCTGGCTGACTCACATACACTTCTTCTTTCAGAGTTCCATTCAAGAAAGCTGTCTTCATATCCATCTGATAGACTGTGATGTTTTTGTGAGCTGCATAGGCTAAGAAAATCCGGACTGCTTCAAGTCTAGCTACAGGCCCGAATGATTCCTCAAAATCTATCCCATCTTCTTATGGATAACCTTTAGCCACGAGACGAGCTTTGTTGCGAATAACAGTCATTTCCTCATCCAGTTTGTTCTTCTACAACCACTTGAGATCAAGAACACGTTTATCAAGTGGTCGTTCAACAAGTTCCCAACTATCATGTAACAGGTATTGAAGAAATTCCTCCTGCATCGCTTCAATCCAAGGGTTTTCTGCCATTGCTTCCCGAATGTTCTTTGGTTCTTTGAGACTGATTGAGCAAATGTAAATGCACAATTCGAGATCGGTGGCAAGTTGTCTCCTTGTCTGAACTGGCTTTGAAGGTTCACCAATAACGTGTTCTATTGGATGGTCTTTTGTCCATTGAAACGTAGAAGGGTACCTTGGGTGTAACAAATGTGTGTTAGATGGTTCTTGTAACCTTGAAGAAGATTCAGCAGAGTCTGTTGCAAATGGGTTTTCAAATACTTCTTCTTCTCCTTCTAACGTAACATCGTTTGAATTATTTGTTGGTTCTTCTTGAAAATTACTGTTTTGGTTTTGCTCATCAACTCTTGGTAGTTCAGTTTCAATTACTGGAGTTGCTTGAGTAGATGTAGATGATGTTGAGGTAGTTGGAGCTTCAGCTTCGATTGTTGTAGATGCATCTTGTGGTGGTGGTGGTGGTGGTTGATGGTTTTGAGCGGGTGCAGCGGAATGTTGTTGAGATGCATTTGTCGAAGTTCCACCATAATATTCATCAAACATTAACTCGAAGAACTTTTCCAGTTCTTGTTCTGAAGGTTTATGCGTGTTTGTTGACTGAGCTCCTTGAGGTACGAGTCCTGAACTTATGTGTCCAGAAGTCTGACTGTTTGGTGCGGGTCCTAATCTGGTTTGATTAGAAGCCATCGGATTAAGTGCGGGTTCAAGAGCGTATCTCTCAGCAGCCATTTGTGAAATCTCGTCAAACTTCACATTCATCGTCTCCATTATCTTTTTCGTTCTTTTATTATACACCCTGAATGCCCTCGAGTTTTCTGAGTATCCAATGAAGATTCCAATATCACCCTTAGCTTTTAACTTCCCTAGATCTTCTCTGTCATTCGTCGGATAGCACAAAGCGCCAAACACGTGAAGGTAAGAGATGTCAGGTTTACGGTTGTTCACTAGCTCATATGGGGTTTTATTGAATCTCGGATGGACTAGGGATCGGTTTTGAGTAAAGCAAGCAGTGGCTACAGCATCAGCCCATAAGAATAGTGGTGCACTAGAAAAAATCAGCATTGTGCGAGCAGCTTCCACAAGAGTTCGGTTTCTTCTTTCAACTGCCCCATTCTGCTGTGGAGTTCTAACAACTGATGTTTGATGTGTAATTCCAACATCTTCGAGGTAAGTTCTTAACTCCTGATTTATAAATTCTGTGCCATTATCTGTTCTTATAATCCTTACTGGAGCTTGAAGTAGAACTTGAATACGCTTCAGAAAGGTGATGATGATGCCTGGTGCTTCATCTTTTGACCTCAAAAACTTTACCCAAGTATATCTTGAATAATCATCAACAATAACGAGAATATACTTCTTCCCATTAATGCTTTCAACTCTCATTGGGCCACATAAGTCCATGTGCAACAAATGTAACCTTGCTTCCGAACTAGGTACGGTTTTAGGTTTATATGATGCTCTTTTGCTTTTTCCTTGTTCGCATGATGGACATAGGTGTTCCTTGGTGTATTTGAACTTAGGAAGTCCGGTGATGATCTTGTCTTTTGCTAACTTGTTGATCATGTCGAAGTTGAGATGGGATAATCTTCTATGCCACAGCCAGGACTTAGTTTCGGTTGCCCTTGTCATAAGACAAATTGGTGATGTAGAAGCCATTTGGTTGATGTCGATAGCATACAAGTTTGTACCACGATTACCAGTTAAAAGATCATCACCAACCAAATTTCTTATAAAAACCGTGTTTCTTCTGAATGCAACTTCTAAATCAGCATCACAAAACTGCCCGACGGAAAACAAGTTGTGTCCCAACCCTTCGACGTAGTAAACTCGAGTGATTAAAAAATTCCCAAATTGTAGATCTCCATAACCCTGAATAGCTGCTACATGATCATTTCCAAAGCGTACAGTTCCCATGAATTTCCAGACGAAATTGATCAGCAGCTTTAAATTCCCGGTCATGTGCTTGGAGCAACCCGAGTCTACGATCCAAAGACATATTTCGATAACCTGCCAAGAACAGAAGAGTTTGTATTTGGAAACCGTGTTGAATTGGGTTCCATGGGGTTAGGAGTAAAAGCAGAATCACACTCATGGACTGTTGCTACTTGTTTAGCTTGAGTAATTTCTAATTTGCCGTCCTTAAGAGTGAACTCTCTACCCATCGGAATCCACATACAAAACTTAAGATAGTTCTTGGGCATTCGACTAATAGTGGTAGTCCTAAATCCTGCAACTAATCTTTCTATAGATCTGGATCTAGCACTAGGTCTTTTTGGAACATACTTCTGTTTAGGCGTAACATTCACATTCTTAGAAACACATTCATCATGAACATCATTAATTAAACATTTCTTGCATATTAAACAAACAGAGTCATTACATGCATTAGAAATAGTACTCTCGACATTACATTCAGATGAAACATGTCTCTTATTACAAAGCGATAAATTCCTAGGGTGTTCTTCTATTTCTTCAGCTTTATTCTTGCAACTACTCTTAGAAACAGGCGTGACTCTATTGTTCCTTGTATTGCTCCTAGGCTTTAGTCTGCTGCTCCTAGAGGTGCTTTCTAGTCCTGTAGAAGGTAAGGCACACACATTAGGATTTATATTGTTGTCCTTTTTAGCATCCCTAGATTCTTTAGAATTAGCCTTTATGCACTTGTCATTTGTCTTAGATGTTGAGGCAGACGCACTAGTGGGACTAATCCTAAAAAGGCCAGGTGCTATCACTTTTGGTGTTTCGACAACCGCTTTTCCTTTATCAACAATATTAACATTTTCACTTTTCTTTGGCAAGGGTATTGGAGTGACTGGTTTTGTCAAATCCTTTTTCTCATCGACTTTTGGAGCAAACCGTGAAATTGACATTTTTGGTTTTTGAACCGTGTTTGAAACATTTGGTTTCTCCGAAGTCAATGGTTTTGCAAACTTAGATTCCTCACCCTTCCCTTTTTGACTTTCAAGCTAAGCCCTCAAAAGATCATTTTGCTCTTTCATATTCTTTAGGGCACACTCATACGACAATTTGTCATACTTGCATTCTTCCTTTTTTCGATCAAGTTGTTTAAAATATGACACATTTTCTTTTTCAAGCTTTATAAGAGCATTTTCATATTTTGAAACAATTTCGGAGGTCTCAGCTCTCAGTCTTTCATCGTCTTGAACAGAATATGTTTGTAAAATGATGGACATAATGTCAGTGGTCATAACAGCTTCGAAGAGAGAATCATTCAGGTTTTCCAAAACATTTATGTTTTCACGAGTATCATTAGCTTCGTTTACCAGGGATTTGTGGTCATTGACAAAGTCGGCCGTTTCTTTTAAGAAAGCTTGTTCAAAATGGATTACCCTCGCACTGATGTTATTCAGTGGGATAGTAATTTTGTTTTCAAAAACTTTTTTCTGCTCAATATGAAAACTAGAATGCCAGTTGTTAATATTGATTGTAGTTTTAGAAGCAACAATATTTTGAAGTTATTGAATTCTCTTTTTAACGTCATCCAAAATTTCTCTAGCCTCACTTGTATTAAAAGTGTTGTTAGAAGAAATTTGTTCCATTTTTGAAAGAGATTTGGAAACAATTACTTTCTTAGAAAACATTTTTGAGAATGGTCATTTTATGGAAAACACAGATGTTTCTTTTTGTGGAACAAAAGTAATTCCCGAAAGTTTGTTCAATTTGTTGTAATCAATGGGTTTCAAATCATTTTTTTTCATTTTAGTAATGCTCTCTTCGACATGTTCTATCGTTTGCACAGAATCCCGAACGACGGGAGGATCATGTTTGGTGTAAATCATATTACCATTATACAAAACATTCTGTTCTTGCTGAGTTTTCTTGAGATTACTGGGGGTGTTGTTACCAAGAGCCACTTTATGTTTCGTATGGTAAACCGGATTAGTTTGATTTGAAATCATTTTCATTGTTTGACTTGACTGACCCGATTTAACCACTAATTCTTCTAAATGAGCAATCATGTGTTCTGACTCTGCGATTTCGGCCAAAAGGTTGTCTTCTTTCTTTGCAAAGTCCTTTTTCAACTCATCCCTTTCTTTTTCAAGATTGGTATAAGCTGTTTTTTGTTTAGAAAGTTGGTTTTGTAAATCAGAAATTTCCGCGTTTAAAGATTTTATCTTTTTGAAAGAATTAACATCAAGTGTATCAAACTTGAGTTGCAATTGTTTTTCCCTTGAAACGGAATTTTGATAACCAGTTTCTAATTCAGACAATCTTTTGTTATGAAATTCAAAAGCTTTAACGTTTTCTTTGTAACTCTCAAGCTCAGCGGTCAATTTAACATTCGCGGCCTTATCATCGCGATTGACCTTTTTCACATTCTCAATTTCAATACGACAATTATTCAATAATGATTCAAACAAAGCACGTGTTTCCTCATCATTCTTAGCATGCTGTGAAACGAAGCCTCCATTATGATTCACATCTGGAGTTGCTGAAGGAGTATTGCTACTACTTGGCGTGTCCAGGTATGTATCATAAGTGTGTGCTAGCTTCTCAGAATGTTGTTCCTCATGAGGAGACATATCAAATATATTATTATTGTGACATGTGTTGAAGTTGGATACCTCAGATGGTGCATTGGTGTCATAAACAGGAAGTGTATCAGAATCCGTGTCATACTTAGCTTCCTGGAGATTCGCCATGAATATGCAGTTCGCATCAATATCCTCTCTATCTTCCATGTCATCCATAAGAGCCATAAAATCATTCTCCTCTGCGTTCAACTGAAACCCTGCCTCATTCTTTTGTGCCAACAGTAATGCTTTCTACAAGTATGCTGTGTCTTTCTTGTTCGGCTTAGTAGGACAGTTCCTTGCCATATGACCTACACCCTGACAGTTGAAACACTTTACCGGATTAGCTTGATTCACATTTCCCAAATTCCCAACTACTGGAGCTGCAACATTTCTATTCTGCTTACCCATTGCCTGATTACCAACATTCTGGCCCCTCTGATTTCCAACAAACTGACCCAACTTATTCCCTGCATACTGACCATACTGATTTGCTGCATTCTGATTCCCTGTATTCAGCATATTCTGATTCCCCATGTTAATTTTAGTAGCATATCCTTGCTGATTCCCATAAACTCCAACCATTTGGCCTCCGTTGCCCATATTGAAACTCGGATGAGCAATCTGCTTGTTGCGAGTGTTCGATGAAATCCTTTGGTTGTTGTTTGTTGGTGTAGAATAACGTCCTTGGAATGCCTTTGACAGAAAAGCAAACGCTTGGGTCAATGCTGCAGTAGCTTCATCATTTTCAGTGAATGCTGGTTCTTGGAATTGTTGGTATTGCTGTTGTGGAATAACATGTTGTTGTTGATGTGGGTAGAACTGTTGTTGGTAGACCGATGTTGGTTGTTGAATGTATGATGGTTGCATGTAGTTGTGAGTGGAAGATGATGATGGTTGTTGTGTGTTCACTGGTAGCGGTGTTGGTGTAGTAGCAATTAATGCAAGAGGATCATGATTCTTTGCCAATCTTTCTTTCCTTACTTCATTAGCCTCAGCTTGGTTTTGTTTCAGAAAATCATAGAGTTGATCATAATTCACCTTATGTAAATCCTTTGTTTGATTGACAATTGTAACATAACGACCCCATTCTTCTGGAAGGTTATTGATGAATTTGATGTTTGTTGCAATTGTTCGAGGTGTCAACTTGTTTCTGATTAACTCATTCATCAAAGTGCAAAACCTTGTGTAGTAAGATTCAATCTGTTCACCTTTAGTGGATGTAAAGTTCTCCCATTCAGTAAGAAGTTTGTTCTCAACGTCTTGTTGTCCAATCTCTGTTCCATGACAAATCTTTCTAACACGTTCCCACATAGCATAAGCAGTTTCACAACTGTCGACTGCAGCAAAGATCTCCCGTGGTAATCCAAGTTGGATTAAATGCATTGCCATATCATCAGCGGCGATCTGCTTCTTGTCTTCCTCTGTGTAGTCTTCTTCTATTTGTTCACGTACGAATGGTTGAGTAGGAGGTGTTGTATTTGGATTACCTTCAATTTGAACTTGTCTTGGCTTGAATGGACCATTTGTAATGGAGTTGATCATTAATTTACCATCAGGCTTTGTTTTGATGTAACGAAGCATGCGGCTTGTCCATGGGAGATATCCACCTTTTTCAAGCATTGGAGGTCAATTTTCCGCACCGGCTGCATGAATGTCTTGCTGAGTTGCCATTGATGAAGTGTAGATTGATAAAGTTGATTCTTGGATCGATTCAACGAAGTAGGAGTTGTGTTTAGTGTAAGTTGATGCAAGTTTTTATGGTGAAAAATTTGATCTAAAACCTTAAAACCTCAATAACTTCTTCTCGGAGCGTTTTAAGCCTCGAAACTTCGCCAAAATTGATAAATCAATTTAGTGTGTCGTTCTCCTCTGTCTCACGGTCGTTTTGACAGCTGATTCGTCGAAAACGGAGTTACGGTTCAAAAGTTATGGCCGTTTGAAGTTTGGTTGTCAAAAAGTCAAAAAACTTACATGTAAACCTTTAATCTTATGCGTAAACAGTAATCTTACGCGTAAAGATGAGACTTATCCGTAGACTTCAAAGTTACGCGTAAAGTATGATCTTATGCGTAAACTTTAGAGTTATGCGTAAGATATACCTTATGCGTAAGTTTTAATCTTATGCGTAAGATTCTTATGCGTAAGGTTCAAAAGACCAAACAAATCTTTCAAACTTATCCAAGCTTGAAAGATATCCGAAGTCGAAGTATTCCACTAACTTATCCAAGCTAGGGAAGTACTGAGTCACCGATGCACGAAGAGAAGACCTTTGATGAAGTTATGCGTAGAACTCTGAAACTTACTCGTAGAAACTTACTCGTAGAAACTTACTCGTAAGAACTTACTCGTAGAAACTTACTCGTAGAAACTTACTCGTAAGAAAAGGGTTTTGACCAAAAGTTACTCGTAGGAAAAGGGTTTTGACCTCAACTTACTCGTAGAAAGTACTGTAGACAGCTGTAACATGTACTATACTCAAAATCTTACTCGTAAGATGTCCCAAACAGCCAAAAAATCCGATTTTTTCACCCAAAAACACTTTTTCCATTTGATTCTTTTGATCAAATCTTTCCCAAAAGACTTAGAATCACTAAAGCTTCAAGAAAAACAACAACTTTAACACTAAAACACTTAAAGATCAAGACTTTTTAAAGAAAAAGTGCACTTTTACAAGAAAAAATGCAACTTTTTAAGAAAAAACTTGAAAAATACGATTACCACACACTCCTAAATCATTGTTAGGCGAATGATACCACTTGTAAGACCTTAGATATATCAACTTTATCACAACAATAAGCACTAGATGCAGTAAAGATGGTGACTTGATGAATAAGGTGTGGCGTTAATAATAAAGAGAGAATAAGAGATGAAGTAGAAAGCGTTTATTAAAAAACATACACAATACACACACAAGCACATACCTCAAATGAGCCTTTGAGGTGTTTAAATAGTTAGATACAAGAGATGCCTTAAAAGGCTTTCCATGGGCTTGGTCTTGGGCTTGGCTTTCTTTTAGATAAAAAGGCTTATATTACTTAACCTATGACATATTAGCTTACCAAGACCAAAGCCCATTGACTATTCTAATAACATAAACTACGACACATTACAACGTTACAATAAATGAGAATGACCATCACTTTCTAATATAATTTTTAATGCTAACAATATATATATATATATATATATATATATATATATATATATATATATATATATATATATATATATAATACAATAACTGATTGGGCAACTATGAATGTGCAGCCCTGAAATTAGCTTGAGTGGCTAAGTGGCCCTCTTTGAGCAACCAATTGAGGATACCAACTAGAAAGCTAATCTCACAATATTGAAAATATAATGATACTTGACAACAAAATACATTATACAATGAGAGGTTTAAATGAAGTTGTACAATTACAAGTTAACGCCAACAAAGATAATCTATATGTACACAACTAAAGCTTTTGACTCCCTCTTTGACATCTTCATCTTGGTTGACTCCTGCTCTATCAGGAATTAAACACATTATTTCCCTGGAATTCATAAAAAAGGACAGTGTTAAAGAGTTGTTTTTAAATTTCAACCTAAGGTAATTAAAACCTTGAACCATCCATCTACATAATAATGTGGGTAAATAATACATATACAAAACGATCCGCTATTAAGGTAATTAAGATTACATACAATATGATACATTTGTAGATTCTAGATAAGAGTGAGTTTTAGGACTCGTCTTGAATGGGATAATGAAGGAGTGTGGCCTGTCATGAACAATACACACTATATCATTATCGCAATCAACACACCTCAATGATAAGGATACGTCTATCCAACGTTTATGATGGTGTCCGATAGCTCATTTGAATACCGACCCTAGTACAAAGTTTTGGTAAAAAAGAACGCATAAACTTGTGATCAAGATCAAGCACATAAATGGTAGTCGGGTCGATTTTCACATATGAACTATCGGACACCATCAAAAATGCTGGAAAGACGTATCTTTATCATTGAGGTTATCGAGACAAGTTCAATCTAACAAGCTGTGTATGGCCACATACACATGACTTGGTACATGGATGGTTTTATAATAGTGTTAAACCACATTTTCAAATGGAAAGAATCCTTTATTTAATTAAACCATTACACATCAAGTCATGGAAGCACCTATTACATGCATTGTTAGTTTGAACTTCTCGTTGAAACACTTTTATAGAATCGACAACTATATCAAACTTAAAGTTAAATTTCTTAAATTACGCCTTAACATATAAAAACTATGATTATTCGCTCATTGTGTTAAAAGCATATGTATTACCACATACGTCAAACCTTATCTAACTATTGATTTTTTGGTATTTAATGAAAACATATGGCAAACCATATTAGTCAATAAAAGGAGTTAATTTAGGCATGAAAATGTAATGTTAACTGAAAAAAGTTTACTTAGCTTTTGCCGCCACAACTGTATCCAAAGTAAGATTTTCCATTCATGGTGGCCGTCTCGTATCTATAATAACAATAAAAAAAAAAACAAGAGTAAGTTAATGAAAATTGTCCGGTTTTCCTAACTAAAAGGATATTGTGGAACTTTATAAACCTGAATGCTAAGTTTTTTTTTTTTTTTTTTTTTTTTGAATGTGGTTGAGAATGTGTTTGTGTGTGCAAATAATATACATCACAACCCTCAATGCTAAAGTTTTTTTTTTCTTTTTTTTTTTTTTTTTTTTTTTTTTTTTTTTTTTTTTTAATGTGGTTGATAACGTGTTTGTGTGGTACAAAGGTAAAAGTGAACATGGGAAAGACAAAACGTAAGTGTGAACAGTGTACATAGTACAAAATTAAATGTAGTACAAAATTAAACGTGTACATGGGAAACACAAAATAGTCGCTTAAACTTTATAGCCGTAAGTTGCTTAGTCGCTCGAGTGTTATTGGGAACTAAAATAATAAAATATTAATATATGATATTCTTTTGTACTTTGAATTTTGTTGTTGTTTTATTATAATTATATTTTTTTTGTATATTTGTAAATGTAAAAGTTTTGTGAAGTTTTAAATATGAAATTGTTTTGTAAAAATGTAAGTTGTGAATATTTAATGTTTTGTGTAATTTTTTATGAATATGTAATGTTTTGTGTAAATGCAACTATATTAAACATGGGATTGAAATTACTTCAAACAACGTACAATTATATAACAACTATGATTACAACAATAAACTAAGAAACGGAGATTAAAACCCCTAAGCTATGATACGATAATAATAATAAAACTACGAATAAAGAAAATGATTCAATCTGTGCAATAGCTCTCCTCACTCGAATTGTCATCACTCGAATCATCCTCATTCGATGGAACACGGTTTAATCCCATAGACCATCGCCATTCTGCTCGACGGTTTCTTCGATCCTATTTAGTTTTTACGTGTACCTCATGAGCTCTTGCCTGACGTTGTTCCTCCGCTTGAACCTCTAACAACATTTGCATATCTTGCTCGAAGAGTTCTTCATCAGTCAACCCAAAGGTATTGGGTTGTTTTGTGGTGGAATGTTTGCCAGATTGTTTACCGGTGGAAATAGAACTTCCGGTGGAGTGTTTTGTGGTGGATTGTCATATGTGAATAAGGGAAACAGATCTTGTGGTGGATTGTTTCTTGGTGGATTGTCATATGGGAATACGGGAAACAGATCTTCCGGTGCTGTGTTGTAAACTGATTCATTATCTGGTGATGTGTTGTGTGACATTGTTTCGTATGAATTGTTTGTGAATTCTGTATGATTTGTATGTGAATTGTGGGTGTATTGTGAGCATATAGGAATGACTATTTATAGGATAGTTTTTTGAATTTGAAATTTAAATATATCCCGCTCTGTTTTTTGAATTTGAATTTTAATCGTTTATCCGCTTTTTTTTTTTTTTTTTTTTTTTTTTTTTTTTTTTTTTAAATTTGAATTTTAAATTTGTTTCCACACATTTTTTTTAATTTGAATTTTAAAGGTTTATGCACGCTTTTTTTTGAATTTGAATTTGAAAGGTTTTAACCGCCCGTTTTGTGAAGAAGATGTAAGGTGATGTACATCTAATCATTTACAAAAGTGTTTAAAAAGTTAAAACATTTTTAATGAATACTCGTTGGGCAAAACTAGAAGAACTCTTATTGGCTGATGTTTGGGTTGAACTGAACCGACACACATGCCTACAATGATGACGCATTTTGGGATAAGATTGTGGATATGTTCAATGTTCATACCGTCGGTGACAAGCGTAGCAAAAATATGGTCCGCGGTAAATGGACAAGAATTAATTTGGATTGTCAACAATTCAATGGTATTTACAATCATTTGAAGCGTACAAGCGGTGAAAATGACGGTGATTGTCTAAAAAATGCAAAGACCGTTTCCAATATGTTCACGTGTAGGAGGAAATGAGAAACCACCCCATATGGCTTATTTATGGTTAACGGTCGTGTTTTATATATGAATTACTTTTATGTTATTTTAATGTTCAATTGGCAAAATATATTCCAACAATATGATAGTCGAGGACTAATGTAGATGTGAATCATTGTGTGAACCTTTTTTGTTATTTATAAAAGATTATTCTTGCTTTATTTTGAGTTACTTATTTGTTTACCTTTTTAAAAACCATCAAAAAACCTAGTCATATACTTAATTCTTTTTCCTTTCTAAGTAAATAGTAAATTCATTTTGCCATTTAATGGTTTTGTTACTTTAAGTAATTGGTAACTAAGAAAGTTCATTTTTTGTGACTAGAATGTACAAGGCAGTTATTTTAAGGGTTTTGTCCGTACAATAGCTGTCTACTTTCTCAAATGTACCGATATGGTACGTGTACTATTTTTAATACCTGTATAGGAGGTCTACTTTCTCAAATGTACCGATATGGCCACTTTTTGACCGGCTACCGGTTGGCAACCTGTAAAACAGGTACAAGTTTTATTTTATTGATTTTTTGGACAAAAATGGTCCCTAGTGATCTGTTTCTTTTGCACAATAGGTCCTTTGCGATTTTTTAAAAAATGGTCCTTTGTAATTTGTTTCTTTTGCAAAATAGGTCCTTTCTGATTTTTTTTTCAAAAATGGCCCCTTGTGATTTGTTTCTTTTGCAAAATTGGTCCTTTGCGATTTTTTTTTTTTTTTTTTTTTTTCGTTTTATCCGAAAAAAAAAATCGATTTTTTTTTAGAAAAAAAAATGTAAAACGAAAATTCTAAAAAAAAATCTAAAAAATTTTTTTTGTGGAAAAACTTTTTTTCCGAAAATAATTTTATATAAAAAGATTTTTCTTATTTCATCTCTAAAAAAAATTTTGAATAAATTTTTTTCGGAAAAAAGTTTTTCAACAATTTTTTTTTCTAATTTTTTTAGAAATTTTTTATTTGGATTTTTTTTTTTCTAAAAAAGAGTTTGAATTATTTTTTTGGAAAAAAGTTTTTCCACAAATTTTATTTTATAATTTTTTTCGAAATCTTGTTTTGTTTTTTTTGGATTTTTTTTTTCTAAAAAAAATTTTCCAAAGATTTTTTTTGGATAAAAAGTTTTTCGACAAATTTTATTTTATAATTTTTATAAAATTATTTTCGGAAAAAAAGTTTTCCACAAAAAAAAAAAAAAAAAAAAAAAGATTTTTTTTGAATCTTTTTTAAAAAAAAAAAAGAATTTTCTTTTTACCTTTTTTTTTTTCTAAAAATAATCGAAAAATTAAGGGATAATTCCATATTTACCCAATTTAAACCCCATAATTCCATATTTCCCCAAAACACAAGTTTTCAGTGCATATGTACAATGCTTTTAAAGCATGTGTTGGGGAAATATGGAATTATGAGGTTTAAGTTGGGTAAATATGGAATTGCCCCAAAAATTAAAGTCCCACGTACCATATTAGCAGGTCAAAAGGTTACCCACGTACCATATTAGCACGAAACTGAAAGTAGACCTCCTATACAGGTATTAAAAATAGTACACGTACCATATCGGTACATTTGAGAAAGTAGACAGCTATTGTACGGACAAAACCCGTTATTTTAAGACTTGTTTACTCGATAACTGAAACTCAAAGGTCTCCTATAATTAATAACTGAACACATACGTTCCAATACTCGTTATTTGTGTATATAAAGAGACATGCCACTAACTTAATTTTCATCTCAACCTAAGAAACCAAAATTTATAGTAAAAATTAACAAAAAACTCCAAAACATAATGACAAAATTACCAATCGTTGATGAACTGGCAAAGGTTGCTAATTCAAAACTTGTCAAAGACATCGTTCTTGTTCACTACGAGCGTGAAGTTGAGGCTATGTTCAAGAAGGTAAATGAACTGAGGCAGAAGGTTGCTGATAAAAGGGTGTTGCTAAACCACAGGGATAGCATGATGAAGGAGTTGAATCTGTTATGTGGTTCTGATTCTTCACTGGAAACCATTGAAGACATGAAGAGGATGAAACAGGAGGACCAGGTTGCATGTAATGGGATGCTTGCTGATATTGATCAAAGGCACAAGCTTCTGCGTGATTTGTTCAACTTCATCAGTAAGCTTGGACAAATGGCGATGTGATGTGCTTGATCTCACTATTGTCTTTTGTGCTTTGTGGTTTCATGCTTCTTTTTTTTTGAAACTTTTATTATGTTTAAGAATTTTGTATTTTGGTTTACCTATGTGATGTAACTGGAATATTTATTATCTTTTAATGAATGAACGTTATTGAATCTTATTATTAAATCTATGTTCTTCGTCCCAAGAAATAAAGCAACTTATTAAATCTACTACCAAAGAGAATGTGCAAACTAAAGCAACTTACCCTAAACCAAACAGGATTGTAATGTAATTCAGATTACAATTACAACGAATTACATCGAATTCCAGCGAACCAAACGCCCCCTAAGGGTCTTGTACTATTCTTGGTGAAATTATTGGGCCACAATTAGTTTTCTACAACTCTAAAAGGGCCATAAATTCGGTTATTTAAAAAAGTATATGCCTTTAATTTTTTGTTCTAGATAAAGAGGGGTTTCTTGTAAGGGTAGGGGAGGAATGCAATAAGTTGGCTGCGATTTAAAAACATGAGCAAACTATGAATGAGGCTGATTCTTTTGGGCCTTTTCATGAAGTGGCGACGACTGCGCATGATTGCTTGTTTGAGATTCAGTTGAACGATCAAATACAAGTTGAAGAATTTGATTTGTTCCTTGCCATTGAAACACAATAAATAAAAAGATGTTTTAGGCTAACTTGAAAGGTGCAATTTTTAGATCATTTTCTTTTGCCTATGACGTTTGTTTAGGCAAAACATGAAACAAGAGTACATACCTTAGAGGTTGTATTACTCTTGAATATGATATTTCACCTCTAACGAGAAGCAAATAACAAGAGTATACTCTTGACTACAAAAACATACACGTATTATGAGAAATCAGTTATAAGAATAAAACTAAATGATGACGTATAGTCTATAGTTGGGCCACGAGCCCAAATGATAGACATTACTAAGCCCAAACCCACCACGAGTGAGCTATCATGACAAATGACCTGGGCCATAATACCAATGGCTTGGACTCACGAAGTCCGAAGCCCAACCAAACTACTCGGTTATAGGATAAGGATCTTCTATTTACGAAATAGATATCCTTACCCCGGATAAGCACCACGTGTGCGAAGAGTAAGGAGCAAGAAACCTACACGGTCTCTGCGCCTATATATAGAATAATATATTCTCATTAAAGGTACGATTCACACAATCCCTAACTCTTCAACTAAACCCTAAACCGATTACTTACTCTCAAGCCGGAGTCTAATCGTGGGAGACAATCCCACGATAAGCCTAACGGTGTTGTTTACTTTCTTAGTGCGCAGGTTTCATAAGCACTAAAATTCTAGTTGGTACGAGAGCAGGAATCCAAACAAGGTAAGCCCAACTTTTGTATCAACAAGTGGTGCCATCCGTGGGACCCTATACTAAGAACTCAAGACCAGAATGCCGAAAAACAAGAACTCAGGCCAGCGGACTCTGCAGCCGGAGAAAACACGTGATGATTCACATAGGAAGAAACATCAAGATTCGACTCCAAGGCCAATCTCTGGAACAACCAGTGCGCCTAGTCATCGTGAGTCGAATGCAACTCCAATCCCTACCACGGTAGAATTGCCTTTGGGGACAACCCGAGCCACTACCGTAGTCCCAAGCGCTGAGGACATTCAGCGCACTCTCTTTACCACTCCCCACCAAACGGCACCCATAGTGGACAACACTATGCCACCAGGAGCACCTAATAGAGGGAGGGAACCCCGTGCGGAGATGGACGTCCTCGCAGTAGAAGAGGATGCACCTGAGGTGACATTAAACGATTTTGTGTCCCAACATTACGAGACTTTAACTAGTCTCATGCAAGAAGAGGCAAGAAGAAGGTCAAGCCGCGACCTGCAAAACCGGCTAGACTTTAGCCAAGAAAAATCTCCACTGCACCACTATGAGCGCAGAAACAATGAGAGGTGCACCAATGTTAATGAAAGACTTGGTACAGCATTTAACTCTCAATACTCGGAGGATTACGAAGACAACGTGAGGCACACCAATGTCCACGCTAGGCTTGGTAGCCGCAGGATACAAGATAGACTTGGACGACAACGCTCACCGAGTGTAAGCATCTCAAGGTCAGGAAGCAGAAGAATCCAAGATAGGCTTGGGAAACACTACTCCCCAAGTACAAGCCCTTCAAACTCGGACTCTGAGGAGAAACGGCACAAGCGCCACAGAAGGAACAACTCCTCTTCAAGTAACTCCTCGGACAACGAGGATAGAGAGACGGGACATTGGAAATCTAAAAACCGACGTCGGTACGAGGAGGATGAAGATATTTCCCTTCCTTGGCGTCGCCAAAAGGTCGATGCGTTCATGCGACGCATAAGCGATTACTCAGATGACAAGAGAAGGCGCATGCACACCAATGTTAAAACATATGATGGAACAGGTGATCCTGATGATCACCTAAAAATTTTTGAGTCAGCGGGTGCTACCGAAAATTGGCCACAACCCGTGTGGTGCCATATGTTCAACTCTACCTTAGTAGGGAATGCACGAACATGGTTCAGTAAGCTTCCACGACGAAGTATAAATGGGTTTGAAGAGTTGCGGAAGGCATTCCGCTTAAATTTCACGCAACAAAAGAAGTGCGCAAAGAACCCTGTGGAACTAGCCAGAGTGAAACAGCGCCAAGGGGAATCCACAAGCACTTATATGGAGCGCTTCAAGGATGAGTGCATACAAGTCAAGGCATGTCCCGAGGTACTAAAAATATCAGGGTTCATGAACGGGATCAATAACCCAGAGCTGATACAGAAGCTAAATGATAAAGTACCCCAAAGCTTTGATGAGCTAACAAAGCGCACCAGATCCTTCATCCAAGGGGAAGCAGCGGCGGCAGACAGCAAAAAAGGTTACTCAACCTTTAAACCACAAGAACAGTCTAGGAGACAATCCAATGACCAAAGTGGCAACCGCAACAGGAATTACCGCAACCAAGGCAGTGGAAGGGATAACGACAAGTACGTCCCACTCACAAAAACCCCTAGGGAAATATTCGTGGAAGAAGGAGCAAATTTCTCAAAACCCCCACCTATGCGCACTCCAGAAGAGAAGCGCATAGGAGGAGGATACTGCGAATACCATGAGCAGAAGGGTCACACTACTAACGAGTGTGTCCAACTACGTCAGCTAATTGAAAAATTAGTGAAAGAAGGGAAGATGGACCACCTCGTTAAAAACATTAAAGAGGGGAAAGATAGGCAAAAGAATGGGGCCAAAAAAGAGATACCAAAAAGCAAGGCTGACACAATATACATGATTCAATCATGGCAGCGAAATACGAAACAAAAAGTCAGCCAAAGATTTTCCAAGGGAAACCAAATCTCTTTCCCCACTCTTACTGCGGACAAGGCAGTGGTAGAACCACTCACCATCGAGATTCATGCGGGGGGTCACGATATCCACCGCATGTATGTTGACGGAGGAGCGTCTGCGGATATCATGTACGAACACTGCTTCAAGAGGCTACAACCTGAGATACAAAACCAGTTAATTCCGGTCACGACGTCGCTGACTGGATTCACAGGTGAAAAGATTTGGCCCATGGGACAATTACGCATACTTGTGGTAATCGGTAATGAATATCATTCCACAACAGCCTGGATGAACTTCATGGTAATCAGGTCTCCCTCGTCATACAATGGCGTTATTGGGAGACCAGGAATATCAGCCATGCATGTAGTTCCATCCACAGCACATGGGATGCTCAAGTTCCCAGTGGAAGGAGGGATCATCACCCTCTACAACACCACTGCATCTCCAAGAGAATGTAACTTAATGACAGATGAAGTTCCGCGCGCTCCAGAACAGCACACAACGAAGGTGACAAACTTAAAAGTTGCAATCCACCCAGATTATCCTAACCAAGAGATATCAATTGGAGGATCACTATCCGACAAGGGCAGAGCAGCTGTGTGAGCATTATTGCAAAAGAACCTAAACATCTTTGCATGGGAACCCAAACACATGACCGGAGTGCCAAGAGCCATTACGGAACACAAGCTAAAAATCCGATAAGGATATCCTCCAATACGGCAGAAAAAACGCGGCCAGGCTCCAGAACGCGCAAAATCTATTCTGGAGGAAGTGCACAATGTTAGGAATTAAATATTCCATAGATTTGATGATCAGAAACAAGAAGAATGAAACACGAAGAATGCTGAAATGATAAGCAAAATACGCCAAGTGTGTTTCTGCTGATAAGTGCATTTCTGCTGAAGACGGATTCTGCTGAAGAATGTTTCTGCTAAAGACGGATTCTGCTGATTGATTCTGCTAATTGACACTGCTGCTAATCAATGAGTCATACTACTGAATGGATAAGGATGAAAAAGATATTTTGTGCATAGTCACTAGATAATATCTTTGTTATAGTCATCAAATTGAACACTCTAAATGAGTTGTAAACATTGATACGTGTTGACTAACATCCTAGTCATAAGCTAGATAGTAGATGACAAAGCTTTTCAATTTTGTAATGATATCCTTTGTTCTATAAAAAAGAGATCACGCCCTTTAGATAAAAGTATGCTTCATAGTGAAACAAAGTGAACATCACCAAGGTGCTTCATACTTAGAAATTACAACAACACCAAGTGTGTTAAAATGTAAAGCACTTAAAAGAGTGTGTGTGGAAACATCAGACAAGGGGTCTATTGTTGTTAGGTTTGTTTAGCCTCAAGGATCTTTGATCCCTGTTAGATTGTAAACCGTGCTATAATTGATCACATAGCATTGGGGCTAGTTGGAATAACAAACGGAGAAGTTAGAAAAACCTTGTTGTGATAATATTGTTTCTTTCATAGAATATTCCGTCAATATTATCATTGTGCTCGTAATAGCCAAATTCCTAGATCAAAGGCTTAACATCCTAGAGCTCATAAACGGTCTCACAAAAGCTTATTGTTTAGAAGGACGTTAAAATAAGCTTTTTCACAGTTGGTATAAGAGCGGGGAGCTCTGGATCTAAGAAAAGAAAAGGTTTTTGTTAAAAGGAGAAGAAGAAAGAAGAAAAATTCATTTTTGCTTAATTTTTTGCAACTTTCTGAAGAGCAGTTTTACAAAGGCTATAGCTCATTCGTTAACCGTTGGATTGGGCTAAAATTTTTGTTGAAGGTTCTTGGCATATCAAGGTAGATTCTCACCTGAAGGATCTTCAATCTAAGCTTCAGATGGCAAGAAATGCATCGTTGAAAACTGCTACAGAAACAGTTGAGGTATGGTCGAATTTTTGGTTTTCTTTCTTGGTTTACAGACACAAAGGGGAAGAATCACACACAGAAGAGAGTTGGTTTTTAAAAGATAAAAAGGCTTGTTTATCAAGTTATTATTGGTAAAGAAAGTTATTTTTTCCTTATTTGAAGATGAAGTGAAATTTTTCAAGGTTGTGTTCTTATCATATCTTAAGGTGAAGTGTATACTTTAAAGATAACTTGTTCGTTCGTTCAAGTGACTACGAAATGACAAACACTTAAAGGAGTTACATTGTAGTGCTCAGTGTCTCATAGAAGATGAGTTTATTGTCATGAGATTGAGGTCTCCCTATACATCAAGGATGGGTATACGTTCGAAGTCAGATTCAGTACAAGATATAAGACACAAGGTTGGTTTCTTTCACTTCAGCATCAAGTTAGTAATGATTGGTTTTTCTTCATCAGTCATAAAAGCCTACAGAAATGGAGATTCAAATGGTTAACATATGGGTTTCAGGGGAAGCTTAAATGTTCAAGTGTCCAACCATTTATTATATATGTGCATCACCACATGGAAAGTTATTGATTCTTACTACTGTTGATTAGTATTGCTACTGATGGTTTAGATTTTTATTATCTCAAGTTCATTTTTAGTGCAGAAAACTTAATGGAGGGTAATTTGAGATAATAGAAGGATAGATTGGATGTGTAGTATTAGTTTGTAGTTGTAAAGATCATATTTGTAATATTCTCTATTTGTTGATAACAAAAAGGGGAAGAGATGTGGTGGATAGCATAAATTAAGGGGAAGACAGTATAGTTTCATTCATGGTGAGATTTAGTTATCTCAATTTCTCTACTTCGTCTAGGGAAATTCGTACAAGAATGTTTTTGTTTTGTAATCATTAAATAGGGGAAGATTATTAGGAATATAATTAAATATTCCATAGATTTGATGATCAGAAACAAGAAGAATGAAACATGAAGAATGCTGAAATGATAAGCAAAATACACCAAGTGTGTTTCTGCTGATAAGTGCATTTCTGCTGAAGACGGATTCTGCTGAAGACGGATTCTGTTGATTGATTCTGCTGATTGACACTGCTGCTAATCAATGAGTCATACTACTGAATGGATAAGGATGAAAAAGATATTTTGTGCATAGTCACTAGATAATATGTTTGTTATAGTCGTCAAATTGAACACTCTAAATGAGTTGTAAACATTGATACGTGTTGACTAACATCCTAGTCATAAGCTAGATAGTAGATGACAAAGCTTATCAATTTTGTAATGATCTCCTTTGTTCTATAAAAAGGAGATCACGCCCTATAGATAAAAGTATGCTTCACAGTGAAACAAAGTGAACATCACCAAGGTGCTTCATACTTAGAAATTACAACAACACCAAGTGTGTTAAAATGTAAAGCACTTAAAAGAGTGTGTGTGGGAACATCATACAAGGGGTCTGTTGTTGTTAGGTTTGTTTAGCCTTAAGGATCTTTGATCCCTGTTAGATTGTAAACCGTGCTGTAATTGATCACATAGCATTGGGGCTAGTTGGAATAACAAACGGAGAAGTTAGAAAAACCTTGTTGTGATAATATTGTTTCTTTCATAGAATATTCCGTCAATATTATCATTGTGCTCGTAATAGCCAAATTCCTAGATCAAAGGCTTAACATCCTAGAGCTCATAAACGATCACAAAAGCTTATTGTTTAGAAGGACCTTAAAATAAGCTTTTTCATAGTTGAAATTTTTTTTTAACACCAAATGATTCAATATTTTTCAAAATAATACGAGTGATCTTTTTCTATCACTAGGGTCACAAAGAGCCTTGAATCTTACGTGACTTGTGATATTTGTGTTTGTTCTATTGTTCTAACAGTTATGTTTTTCACACGTCTATCTGTTTATTGGATATTTCACATATATCCAATATCTAGTCTTAGATCATCTTTTATAGTCCAAGAAGATCTTTACAATAATCTAGTATAAGGATGTATCAATCTACTAACTATGATAAGTCATATATCTATAATGTGTCATACCCTATAAGAGTATACAATTTGAACACTCAACTAATGACACAACAAAAGATATTTTCCATGCATATATACTCAGCAGTAGTATGACTCAGCAGCATCGTGACTCATAGTAGAATCCACCAGTGGAAAACGTTCTTCAGCAGAATCCATCAGCAGAAACACCTTCAGTAGAAACCTTCGAGATGTGGTGGATAGCTTAAATTAAGGGGAAGACAGTATAGTTTCATTCATGGTGAGATTTAGTTATCTCAATTTCTCTACTTCGTCTAGGGAAATTCGTACAAGAATGTTTTTGTTTTGTAATCATCAAATAGGGGAAAATTGTTAGGAATTAAATATTCCAAAGATTTGATGATCAAAAACAAGAAGAATGAAACATGAAGAATGCTGAAATGATAAGCAAAATACGCCAAGTGTGTTTCTGCTGATAAGTGCATTTCTGCTAAAGATGGATTCTGCTGAAGAATGTTTCTGCTGAAGACGGATTCTGCTGATTGACACTATTGCTAATCAATGAGTCACACTACTGAATGGATAAGGATGAAAAAGATATTATGTGCATAGTCACTAGATAATATCTTTATTATAGTCATCAAATTGAACACTCTAAATGAGTTGTAAACATTGATACGTGTTGACTAACATCCTAGTCATAAGCTAGATAGTAGATGACAAAGCTTATCAATTTTGTAATGATATCCTTTGTTCTATAAAAAGGAGATCACACCCTTTAGATAAAAGTATGCTTCACAGTGAAACAAAGTGAACATCACCAAGGTGCTTCATACTTAGAAATTACAACAACACTAAGTGTGTTAAAATGTAAAGCACTTAAAAGAGTGTGTGTGGGAGCATCAGACAAGGGGTCCGTTGTTGTTAGGTTTATTTAGCCTCAAGGATCTTTGATCCCTGTTAGATTGTAAACCGTGCTGTAATTGATCACATAGCATTGGGGCTAGTTGGAATAACAAACGGAGAAGTTAGAAAAACCTTGTTGTGATAATATTGTTTCTTTCATAGAATATTCCGTCAATATTATCATTGTGCTCGTAATAGCCAAATTCCTAGATCAAAGGCTTAACATCCTAGAGCTCATAAACGATCACAAAAGCTTATTGTTTAGAAGGACCTTAAAATAAGCTTTTTCACAGTTGAAAATTTTTTTAACACCAAATGATTCAATATTTTTCAAAATAATACGAGTGATCTTTTTCTATCACGAGGGTCACAAAGAGCCTTGAATCTTACGTGACTTGTGATATTTGTGTTTGTTCTATTGTTCTAATAGTTATGTTTTCACACGTCTATCTGTTTATTGGATATTTCACATATATCCAATATCTAGTCTTAGATCATCTTTTATAGTCCAAGAAGATCTTTACAATAATCTAGTCTAAGGATGTATCAATCTACTAACTATGATAAGTCATATATCTATAATGTGTCATACCCTATAAGAGTATACAATTTGAACACTCAACTAATGACACAACAAAAGATATTTTCCATGCATATCTACTCAGCAGTAGTATGATTCAGCAGCATCGTGACTCATAGTAGAATCCATCAGTGGAAAACGTTCTTCAGCAGAATCCATCAGCAGAAACACCTTCAGTAGAAACCTTCGAGATGTGGTGGATAGCATAAATTAAGGGGAAGACAGTATAGTTTCATTCATGGTGAGATTTAGTTATCTCAATTTCTCTACTTCGTCTAGGGAAATTCGTACAAGAATGTTTTTGTTTTGTAATCATCAAATAGGGGAAGATTGTTAGGAATTAAATATTCCAAAGATTTGATGATCAAAAACAAGAAGAATGAAACATGAAGAATGCTGAAATGATAAGCAAAATACGCCAAGTGTGTTTCTGCTGATAAGTGCATTTCTGCTAAAGATGGATTCTGTTGAAGAATGTTTCTGTTGAAGACGGATTCTGCTGATTGACACTGTTGCTAATCAATGAGTCATACTACTGAATGGATAAGGATGAAAAAGATATTATGTGCATAGTCACTAGATAATATCTTTGTTATAGTCATCAAATTGAACACTCTAAATGAGTTGTAAACATTGATACGTGTTGACTAACATCCTAGTCATAAGCTAGATAGTAGATGACAAAGCTTATAAATTTTGTAATGATCTCCTTTGTTCTATAAAAAGGAGATCACACCCTTTAGATAAAAGTATGTTTCACAGTGAAACAAAGTGAACATCACCAAGGTGCTTCATACTTAGAAATTACAACAACACTATGTGTGTTAAAATGTAAAGCACTTAAAAGAGTGTGTGTGGGAGCATCAGACAAGGGGTCCGTTGTTGTTAGGTTTGTTTAGCCTCAAGGATCTTTGATCCCTGTTAGATTGTAAACTGTGCTATAATTGATCACATAGTATTAGGGCTAGTTGGAATAACAAACGGAGAAGTTAGAAAAACCTTGTTGTGATAATATTGTTTCTTTCATAGAATATTCTGTCAATATTATCGTTGTGCTCGTAATAGCCAAATTCCTAGATCAAAGGCTTAACATCCTAGAGCTCATAAACGATCACAAAAGCTTATTGTTTAGAAGGACCTTAAAATAAGCTTTTTCACACACAAGCTCGTGGACGCAGGTATCATGCGCGAAGTTTATTACCACGATTGGCTTTCCAACCCAGTGATGGTAAAGAAGAGCGATGGTAGCTGGAGAATGTGCGTGGACTTCACCAATCTCAACAAAGCATGTCCACAAGACTGCTATCCGCTACCAAAAATTTATTGGAAAGTAGAATCCTTATGCGGGTATCCCTTTAAATGCTTCCTAGACGCATACAAAGGATACCATAAAATTCAAATGGCCAAGGAGGATGAAGAAAAAACAGCCTTCCACACGAGTCAAGGGGTATATTGCTACACAAAAATGCCCTTTGGCTTAAAAAATGCAGGAGCCACATACCAACGGTTAGTGGATAACGCATTTGAGAAGCAAGTGGGCCGCAATTTGGAGGTCTATGTTGATGACCTAGTCATAAAAAGCCATACCGAAGAGGAATTGGTGCGTGACATAGAGGAAACGTTTAAGACATTGGGAAGAATAAACATGAAGTTGAATCCCAAGAAGTGCACTTTTGGAGCAACAGAAGGCATGTTTCTTGGATACCTAATAGAACCCGATGGTATTAAACCTTGCCCAGAAAAAACAAGAGCGGTCATCGAACTACCTTCACCGCGCACACTAAAAGAAGTCCAGTCACTAAACGGCAAATTAGCCGACTAAATCGATTCTTGTCTAAATCAGCGGACAAATCACTTCCTCTCTTTAAAACACTCACGAAGTGTACAAAAAAGGGAGATTTTCGATGGACTCCAGAAGCGGAAGAAGCTTTCCAGCAGCTTAAACAAAACCTAGCAGAGCTACCCATGCTTGTCGCACCCCGACAAGGGGAAGAACTGATCATGTATCTATCAGCGACCCATGGAGCGGTCAGCGCGGTGCTACTGACAGACAGAAACTATGTTCAAACACCCATATACTTTGTAAGCAAAGCTCTCAAGAAGACAGAGACTAACTACACCGCTATGGAGAAACTGGTCCTAGCCTTAGTATTCGCGGCTAAAAGACTGCGCAGGTACTTCCAAGCGCATCCAATAGCTGTAATTACGGACCAACCCATCAAGCAGGTTATCTCTAAACCTGATGCATCAGGGCTGCTACAAAAGTAGAGCGTGTTATTGAGTGAGCATAACACTCTTATAGGCCGCGCACCGCGGTCAAGGAACAGATATTGGCTGATTTCATTATCGAGAAGCCAGATGTTGATACTCCATCACCAACGGTTGACGTACAATTACAAGAACCATGGGTTCTATTTACGGATGGATCTTCGTGTGCAGAAGGGTCAGGCGCAGGCCTTATCCTTACCAACCCAGATGGAACAAAACACACGTACGCACTGCGTTTTGAATTCACAGCCACAAACAATGAGGCAGAATATGAAGCATTACTGGCTGGACTCCACATAGCAAATCAAATGGGTATACGCAACCTAGAAGCCAATGTGGATTCACGATTAGTAGCTAACCACATGTTAGGCGAGTATGTGGCCCAAGAGGAACACATGATCCAATACCTCGATAAGGCCAAGTCCTTGATCAAGAATTTTGACAAGTTTTCCATCAAACAAATCCCACGAGGAGAAAATAAAAAAGCAGATGTGCTAAGTAAAATTGCATCCACAAGCTTTGCACACCTGTCAAAACAGGTATTGGTGGAAACCTTGAAGAACAAATCCATCTCTGAGATGGAAATCTCCACAGTGATAGAGGAAGAACATCCTACATGGATGAAACCCATCATGGATTTTATTAGCAAGGGAACACTCCCCCAGGAACAAAAGGACGCTCGACGGATACAGCACACAGCGCAGAGATTCGAACTTCGAGATGGTATCCTATATCGGCGTTCATTCCTACAACCATGGCTTAGGTGCGTCGGACCTCTTCAGGCAGATTACGTACTCCGGGAAATCCACGCCGGATCTTGCAGCATGCACTCAAGACCATGGTCTGTTGTAGCGCATGCTTTGCGATCCGGGTACTATTGGCCTACCATGCACCGCGATGCACGAGACATGATTAGAAGATGCAACGACTGCCAAGTCCACAGACCCATTCCGCGTCGACCACAACATGAGCTAACACCCATCACCTCACCATGGCCATTCCATAAATGGGGAATTGACATTGTAGGACCCTTTCCAGTCGCGGCAGGAGGACTCAAGTTCCTCATTGTCGCCATTGACTACTTATAACACCCCAACCCGATAAAGGTAGAAGTGCCACATTATGGTGACATATCAAAGCAAGCACAAGCATACATCTCAAGTAATACAAAGGAATCCCAAAGGTTACAAGGAAACTGAAGTACAAAGTTACAATGAGAACAACAATAAATACTATGTCTGATACTGAACATCTCTTCTAGTCATCTCTAAATCCAGAAAAGCTATCAATGTATAGTCTTCTAAGTCCAAGGTACTCTCCGCCTATAACCCAGCTTCCTGCTAAAACCTGCCGCAGGAAAAGAAATGCGGCTGAGCTTAAAAAGCCCAGTGAACAGATATATATAAAAGGGAAACCAAGGATAACGAAAGAACAAAGGTATAATGTAAGGTGCATTGGGGAAAGCATAAGTTATAAGCAAAGGGTAACAAAGGTATGAGATAATCAGTAGCAAATCATAGTGTAAGATAAGGTAAATCAGTAATCAACCAAAGTGTAAGGTCAGTCATCGAATCCCGAGCCCGAACAAATCATATCACATATCACATCATAGTAACCATGGAGTAGCTAGCTCCCAAAATGTGAAGACATGGATTGCACCCATGCACATTCACCGAACATATAATAATCATAGTCATAATCATGTCAAATCCATCGAATACAAAACGAACCTAGGATTGCAATCCATACGCCCCCCAAACAAATCATATAGTCATCATAATAATCATAAAATGCGCATATCATATCAAATGGGGACGGTGTGAGAAATCACTCACCCGCACGTGAGTCATGCCACTGGTGCATCAATGACACGTCCATGTTACCTTCATGGCTAGGAAACGAACTTGGCCCGGGTATCAAACTGAAGGGCCAAATGTCATACCATAACAAAGTTCATATCAAAGGTTCATGGCAAAGGTTCATAATTAAAGGTTCACTTCAAATTCAGATTCCAAAGGTTCATGCAAATGATTCAAAGCAAAGGTTCATATCAAGTTCAAATGACAAAGGTTCAAATATCAAGGGTTCAATATCAAAGGAAGCATAGCAGGGCTCAATATAGCATATGACAGATCAATATAAGAAAGCCATCAAAAGAGGCTCAGAGCAAACATAGCATAATCAAACAAGCAGTCAAATATAGGAAAGAATAAAGTCATGAGAAACCTTTACTGAAAAGGTCAGAATATATGTACCTTAACCGAAAGCAGACCAAAGAGAAAGTCAAATGCACGAATACGAAATGAATTACTCCCGCTTCATGAAATCTATACGAATTAATAACCAAATATTACTTCACGTTCATATTGATTTAGGTTACTCATTTAGTATGCTTTCAATTTTAAGTAAATTTTTCCAATTTAGTAAATTAATACGTTAAGGTTACAATGGACAGTTAATAAGGGTTAAATGACAGTTATCAGCGTTTAGGGTCAATTATGTTAATTTATTAAATGTTTATGTTCATAAACGTAAATTATCAAAATTAAATATTAAAATGTCTAATAAAATTATTTTAAGATTCATACTATAATTTATATCAAAATAATAATTTTAGACCCCTTGTTTTATAATTTAAATAACCGCATCCTCGACATTAGTTAGACCGCGATAACTCAGTATCATAAGTTAACATGCATTTATATGTTTAACACACTCATGTACGAATACTCGACCCACAAAATTCACACTACTTCAAGACTTGACACCAATGACAACAAGACACACACTCTTCCTTATACTCCATGCACATTCAAAAATTTAAATAACAAAACAATGAGCCTAGGATATTATATAGAACCCTACGTACCCACACCCTTATTAACGTCCACAAAATGCACGCACACATATATATTTTAGAATTTCCAAATCGGATTTACTAATTACTCACACCTATATATACGTTTAATAGCTCATTTCCACATCCATTTACAGCCCATGCTTGACGGTCATAACACAATGCACACAACAACCAATCAGGTTCATGCTATCACATGTAAACTAAGCCTTACCATCGTGTACTAAAACATGCACAACCCTCGATATTTCTTTAAGCTTTACGACCAGATCTAGTCTCATTTTACATGAATACAACAGGACCCATATGACCCGATTCTGTAAGTACATGAAATTACACAACCAACTCTTCGACCCCACGACTCAAATCTGATTTTCACACTTTCTTTTATGGGTTAAATCTGTATTCTACACATGATTCCAGCTTGTTAATTCATTCATGCCACACGTATAAACATTTACTACGTTTTCAAACCGACTCGTTCGACTCGACCCTCTTATCAGACCCATAGACACGACACCAAAACTGCCCACAAAAACCCACACCAAAACAGTCCCATGATCGACACTCACGACACAACCATGCATGCTTACAATGAGCCCAAGACCTCTCGTAACAGTAACCATTAAACACCTCATGCGACAATAACTTCACTTGACCAGGTCATGTAACAACGAACCCAACTTAACCAACCCTCGACCAATCTTCTTAACCATTATCGACCCCATTGAAACATGAAATCAGGCACACACACACAATGTTTTATAGTCGCATATATATGGCTGTGTTCTCGTTATTTTATGTGACGTTATCTATGATTTTATGTAAGTATCTTTACGATTTCATGTAACTTATATTCGATTATAAACACGTATGCTAGTTGGTTCAAGAAGACAACCGCGATATGAAAATAAACACATAAAGAGTGAATTGAACAAGGTCGAGGGGTTAACCTGTAGCATGTCAAAGAAAAGAAGAAAAGAAACCACGATCGAATACCCAACAAGCAATACCGAGACAGCAATCAAACCACCCTCGAATCAGGAACAAATCAACCCACGTTTACACCACGTACGAGAATCCTTGGTCCAGCAAATACCCCACGATCAAGACCTCCAAATAAATCACAAATAACCCTTCCTTGATCGATAGAAATTGGAAAAGAAAGGATAGCTGCCAGTTGTGTTTTTGTGTAGGTTTAGGGTTTATTAAGTTTTGTGTTAAATGTTATTGTGTGATTATTCGGTATAAAACAAATCGAGTAGGAGGTTTTCAAATGAAGAAAGTTGCCAAAATTTAGAAGTAAATACAGGAAACTAAATCAATTACGAATCGAGTCACTTCCGAAACCACATGCGTTTGTCACAAACAAAAGAAAGTTAGCTAGGGACCTTCCCATCGTGTGATATGGGATTAAATGGGTATAATTCATGTTATTATAAGTTTTATTATATCGTAAAACATTTATTGTTCAAATATTAAAGTTTTAGGTACTTAGGTTATAATTATTATTCGCATTTCATAAGTTTAAGATTGAAGGTATTTTAGGTATTTTATACGTTCGAAAATTTTTGGGTTTTACACTACTTCACCAAATGGATCGAGGCAAAAGCAGTGGCAAGTATCACAGGTAACCAGGTCAAATGATTCATTTGGGATAACATTGTATGCCGCTTTGGCCAACCTGGAGAAATTATTTCGGACAACAGAAAACAATTCTGTGATAACCTATTCAAAGACAGGTGCGCGCAGTTAAACATCACACAACACTTTGCGTCAGTTAAACATCCACAAACAAATGGATTAGTAGAACGCGCGAATCGTAGCCTGGGTAAAGGAATTAAAGCGCGCCTGGACAAACATAAAGGAAGATGGGTGGACGAATTATCACATGTTCTGTGGGCCCACCGCACAGAAATCAAAGTCAGCAACGGCGATACACCTTTTTCTCTTGTCTACGGGACAGAAGCTGTTATACCAGCAGAGATTGGAATGCCAACAATCCGTACATCAGAAGTCAACGTTACAACAAACGATGATGAACGACGCTTTGACTTAGATCTGTTGGAGGAACGACGCGAAAGGGCAGCTATCTGCGAAGCAAAAGCTAAATCAAAGATGAAGAAGTATTATGATGCAAGAGTCAGAAACTTTCAAACCAGGTGACTTTGTATACCGCGCAAACGATGCAAGCCACGCAGAAGACACGGGCAAACTCGGACCCAAATGGGAAGGACCTTACGAGGTCACAAAAGCATTAGGCGACGGTGCATACAAAGTGCGCGACATGAAGAGCCACGAGCTACCACGCACCTGGAACATTTGCAATCTCAAGAGATGCTACCTTTAGGCTACGGCCCACACACGGACACCTCTGCACTTTAGTAACCGCTCAATAAATGTCTGTGTATCTACTTTTTCTTTCAGGAAATTTTCTTTACTTTTTTAACTTGCAAGAATTAATAAACGTTGTGATTTCTAGCTAACTCCACAACACATTTCAACATTATTGCTTACATCATACATTTATGTTTCAATTCTGTTTATTCATATTATTGCCTACATGGCGTGCATGCACATATTAAGACCACACGAGGGCAGACAGGATGAGTAAACCTACTAAAATACTCGTTGAGTAAGAGGGTTGCAAACCCATCAACATCGGATCACGTATCCCTGTTAAACACCTTACTATCAAGACGTTGGAGTAAGTTAACAGTACATCCCACGATGGATGCACTTTAACGCACACTGTGCGCGTTTAACAAAACATGGATTCAAGACAATTGACTCCTAAATAGTGGAAATCGCAGTACGCTGCATACCACCGCATGGATTCAAAACAATTGACTCCTAAGTTCGTACACAAACTCACTAACTTCATACATGACTATGACTTTAGTATGCATCCCATGGCAAATGCGCAACAACGCACACTGTGCAAGTTTAAACGAACTAAGAAACCAAGACCCTTGGTTCCTCAAAATGATAAATGTAGCACGCTACACACCTATTTGCACGTTTGTTAAAGTTATGGACCATTTATGTATTAAGTTACGGACTCAATACATAAGTTGTAAACTCAATACAAGATATTATATACACATCATAACTCTTGGAAAATCTAAGTACAAAACAATATACGTGCAAAAGTTCCATACTTCCATTTAAACAAAAACCACGAGTTTTTACAACGCTATAACTACGAGTTATATATACATATCTACACACTATGACAACGCTTGGGGCAACGCTCTGGCTCAGCAGAGCTCCCAGCCTCTTGGAGTTTCTTCAAAAGCAGCGCATCTTTCGATGACACAGTCGCCACACTAACTGCAACCCCATCTGATCTAGGAAGATGCGCAGCACCCACACCGCAGAGAGTGGCTTTCCCTTTGAGACCTTTCTTCTTGGCCACCCTCTCTGCGTGATGCTCCAAAACCTCCTTCAGAGGAACCTCCTTCTCAATAGCAAAGGGGTTAAGAATATCACGCGGCTACGCGAACACTGGAACCTGTAACTGAGCCTCGTCAGGCCTCAAATAAAAATCAGGTTCAGCCTCTGCATTCTCCAAGATATGCCTCCCCAGAGTTAATCCCGCCATTATTACTGAGATGGGACAACCTTGGTCGCGCTCCAACCGCGCAATGTGCGGAAGCTCGAAGAGCCTCATTCCCTCCATCGCCTTCACAAGTTCCTCAAAGGCATCAATATTGTAGTCAGGAACCTCATCGAGGGGAATGGTCAGTAGTTCACCCTCAGCAAGCTCTTCCACATCCTGCGCCTTGCCACGAGCAACGGCGCACTCCACCACCTTACCAAAGGCACCCACAACCTCTGGGGATTCCAACATGCCCATGGCAGCCAGGCGCAAGCCATGGCTGATCAACCACATGCACAAACAGCAACAAATGCATTAGAAAGGAAGAAAAAAATACAAGAATTAAAGGATAATGTACAACAAGTACCTGTGCTCCGCAATCATAGACATAAGATGAGGATACAACTCCTCATCATACTCTATGCTTAACCTGCGCAGCTTTTCCTCCTGCGCCTCCACAGAACTCTCCACTTTCTTGCCAAATTTAGCTAGCTGGCCGCAGAGCTCAATCTTCTTCTCCTCCATGTACTTTACCCCCCAGGTGAGGTTAGCCCTATACTGCTGCGACGCTCGCACTGCAGCTCAGCCATCACGGCCAACTTCTCCTTGGTAACCTTCTTTGAGCGTTCATCGGCATCCAACACCTCCGCCTGCGCCTCAGCCAACTGCGCCTTGAGCAGGGCAATCTGCTCATCCTTCTGAGCAAGGTTACCTCCCTCCACATCAGCCCGTGCCTTTAGCTGAGTGACCAACTCAGCCTGGTGAGCAGCAACAACAGCTAGTTCCTCCACCAACTCATGCGCAGACATCTGCGCTGCTGCCTTCAAAGGCTCCTCCACATGAGCAGTTTGCGATAATGCTGCACGATCAGCAAACACCGCATCATCATTAGCAGCATGGTCACTACAAAACAAAGAGGGTAAAGTTAGTGCGAGGACGCAACAAATAAAAAAATGAAAATTGTAAATACTTACACAAGAGGTGGGGACTTGGGCAGATTCTTCTCCGCGCCAGAAACGGACATAACATCTGGCGTGGCAGACTCTTCATCAGCAATCAGATGGCGCCTCCTCTTGGAAGTGCCAGTACCATAACCACCAGAAGATGCTTCCTTACATTTCTCTCTTTGAGCCTCCGCAATAGGCTCCAGGATTTCCACACTGTTGGAAGACTCAACATGCGCCTCCTCCAAAACGGGAGACTGCTCCCCAGTAGGAGGAACACTCTGCACCGGCACAACACGCGTGGCTGCGGGTGGAGAATTTTCACGCGCAACGGGCCCAAACACCGTTAGGTGCCCCTCAGTAGCCTGTAAGATGGGCTCCTCACCATCCCTCAGAGGGCGCACCCCCACTATCACGCGCTTGGGCTCCTTCAACTTCACGATAGCGAATAGGTCCATCTCTGCGACAGACAAAAAACAAATTACAAGAACAACTTAGTTACTCAAGGAAAAAAAAACACTTACATTTATAGAGGCAAAGGCAAGAAAGGATGAGCACCCACCCTGGCTGTTCTCATCAATGAAGGTTGGAACCTCGTCCACACCATCAAAATAGTTGCGACTCAACCCCATATGCACCATAAACTCCTCAGGATAGGAGTTAATGGGAATGCGGTTACTATCAATTATATCCGCATCCGCGGCGCTATACGAACCAGGGATAGGACGCTCATCCCTCGGCAGCGACCCTTGAGTATAGAACTCAAAGCGCGATGGAAACACAACATCATCCACCCAGAAAAAATATTCTCTCCAATGCCTTAAGGAATCTACTTTCTCGGTATAGCATTGAAGGCGCCCTGAGCGCTTTGAAAAAGAAACCCACCCGTGCAACCACGTTGTTTGGTAGAACGCACGAAATAGGTCGACTGTTGGATTGATGGCAAGTAACCGACAGTTTATTTCAAAATTGGATATCTTCGCCGCACCTATACAGTGCAGCTGTGAGATATGGAGTTGGTAGTAATAGAGCACGTTGCTAAAAAATATGGATATTCGTACGCGATAATTCGCGTAATCAAAAAAGCGTGTATATAAACCTATCTTCCCATCGGGGAAATCGGCAATACACGCGTCCACATCTGGTGCTTCAGGATGGACGTCGAGAGGAATGAAGTAGTCAGAAGAAAACTGACGTACGTCATCCTCATCCATCCTAGAGCGTAACTCGTGTAACTGAGCAACCATTTTCAAGATATAAACAAGGTGTACTATATTGCGCACGCGCAGTTACCTAGTAGAACAATAGATCGAAGAAAAATGCTTTGAAAGGATTGAAAATGGGGGAAATGTTTTTTACTATGTGATCCACAGTGAAAGGAGGCGGTCACTTTTATAAGCATCCAAAACCCTAAAAGGGACGCCACGTGGATCCCACTAACAAAACGTGTGGCTAGGGGAAGACAAGGTACAACACTTTTTCCCTCTTCCAGAGGAACACGTGGACACTCTCCCCATTTTTTGAAGCATCTCTTACGATATTTTGGGACTTGATACATTGTTCCCACTTTTGGGCGTGAAGTATTTGATTTTTTCCCGCCACGCTTACCGCTATTCTCACTAGTCTAGTACCCGCGGCTACGAGCCGCGCACACTAGACTGGGGGGACATGATGACGTATAGTCTATAGTTGGGCCACGAGCCCAAATGATAGACATTACTAAGCCCAAACCCACCACGAGTGGGCTATCATGAAAAATGACTTGGGCCATAATACCAATGGCTTGGACTCACGAAGTCCGAAGCCCAACCAAACTACCCGGTTATAGGATAAGGATCTTCTATTTACAGAATAGATATTCGTACCCCGGATAAGCACCACGTGTGCGAATAGTAAGGAGCAAGAAACCTACACGGTCTCTGCGCCTATATATAGAATAATATATTCTCATTAAAGGTACGATTCACACAATCCCTAACTCTTCAACTAAACCCTAAACCGATTACTTACTCTCACGCCGGAGTCTAATCGTGGGTGACAATCCCACGATAATCCTAACGGTGTTGTTTACTTTCTTAGTGCGCAGGTTCCATAAGCACTAAAGTTCTAGTTGGTACGAGAGCAGAAATCCAAACAAGGTAAGCCCAACTTCTGTATCAACACTAAACATAATAAAAAATATTAAAGCGATAACCAAATTCAATATACGTCATAGTACATAATTTACTACTAATTATTTGTCTGGGTGTTGTAAGATACTACAACATACTTGATGCATGACTAAACACAAACACGATGTTTTAAATAAAACTTAGCCATTTGTTCACGGTATGCAAGTGCAGCCTGTATACGATCCTTGACATCCAACGATTTTGCATAAGCCAAGAGGTATAAAAAAAATATATACCCAAATTCCACAATCACCATATATATCGCCCTGCTTTGGAACTTTCTTAGCGTGAGAAAAGGTAATGTTGTAAGTTGAAGGGTTTATGCCTTTCTTCTCAAATACATTTGCTTTGGTTAGGACCTCAGGTAGGTGAGACTGTGGAAAAATGTTAAAGTGTTAAAACAATGTAATGTTTCAACATCCGTTAAATGTATATATAGTCTAACCTGTAAACAATCCATCAATTGGAGATAAAAATCTGGCAATGCATTGACAAAAATTTGACCACTATCGTAAAATATAACTAGTCCTGTCTCTATCTCGAAACGTGCAAGAAACCAATGAGTTTTCGTTTAATTGATAGGCATAAAAACCTACAACGCAAGTATGCCAAAAATTAAAAATGAAGTAAGTTTTGGGTCAAGTCAGGCAAGATGAAAATCAAACGACTTACCTGCTTAACATCGGACCATGGAATAGAGTACATTTCCCCATTAGCATACCACAACGGCAGTGAGTTTTGCGGTAGAAGCTGAACAAATTAGGCACTAACCATCACCCAATCAGCCGTATCGGGTCTCACATGCCACATGTAATTAACCACAACTCTATGTGCTGTAAATTCCAAAACATAAACTAGTGTTAACAAACTTAAAAGAATTTAGTTACAAAAAATAGGGTGAATTACACTTGTATATGTACTTGCATCATCCATTAGCCAACCTTTCCTTTTCGTGTCTAAGCAAACTATACTTTCCCAGAACCTTCTATCCACAGTCAAATCTTCACACCATGGGAACTTACAATTAAGAGGTCCAATTTAACCAAGATATCGGTCATAATCATCTGTGAAATGAACCTTGTTCGCAGCATTGTTACGGTGTTTGAGATCCTAATGTATGACACAGTTAAGCTTATGATCTTAAATGAAAAATAAAATATATTTAAAAATAATCGAATAAGTAGTTTTCATACCTCAACCCATGGCTTAACATCCTTAAGCTGTTTTGTCATATCAAGATTCAGTAAGCCAAAGCATTGTGCTTTCTTTTTCGCCTTTTTGGCATATGCTTTAGTCCAATAATATGAATTAGCTTCACAAGAACTTCCACTCCTCCTTGTAGGGGCTGTGCGTGCTGTAGCAATTTTCCAGTGACTAGAATTCTTAAGTGCTTCTGCCCTCTTCTTTCGTTCCATTTCATCCGATCTCTCTTTTTCCTCTTCCATCCTTATCATTTTATCCTTTTCCATCATCAACCTCTTCTCCTCTTCCCTCAACTTCTTCTCTTTTAATCGAACTTTTTCTAATTCTTCACATCACAATCTTAATTCTTCTTGAATAATAAATTCCTGTCAATGTTAAATTTCTTTAAAACTATTATAAAAGGGTATACTAATTGACATAAAAAAAAAATACATTCTTATAGTAGGTAATTAAGTTTGTTACATCCCTATATAGTGCATGACAAACTGTGATTAAACGGGTATACTAATTGACATATTTAAAGTATTTTAGTTCATATTGTCCATCTAATTAATTATGTTAATCAGTCCTTTGTAAAACTTGATTGATTGCTTATATTCCAATGAGACATTAATACCCAACTTTATTCAACATATATAAAGTTTGACTATCAGTTGGACGAATCCTGTTCTATGAGTTGCTGACAACTTAACTTTGAGCATGTTTAAAACACACATGGATTAAAACATCAGTACTTTAATATCCTTAACATGTACCTCATGATGAATACTGATAGAAGCCTATAGGTGTTTATGGACTCTTGTGTGGAATTAAAGTTTCCGCAATCAATTAAGCATAAAGTACTTCTATCTATTTATTTCTTTGAGGGTCCAATTTTTTCCTTCATATTTCTTGAATAAATGCCAAATCATTCTAGTCTTGTATCAAGTATGAATTAATAGTGTTGCTAGTGCAGCCTGATTATATGTAAGAAAATGGGCATCCTTTGGTAGTTTGGTGCATCCATTGCACAATCTATCTATATGTGGTTTAATTTTAGATCAAAATCTATTAACTATGGTATCAAAGAGTATGTGAATGAATCCTCCCTTCAGCTTCCACGTATGACCAAAAAAAGTAAACAATTTAAATTATAAAATTTGTAATTTACCTTTGCAACATCGTCATCGTCAGCCTCAACTATACGCTGTGAGCCACTGGTATCCTGACTTAAATGGAACAACTCAAGAAAATCATGATTAAGCGCGTCACAAATTAAAACACTGCACTTAGATTCCGAAAATCATCATCAAACACCAATTTCTCCTGTGATTGAACAATAGTGGTTATAAAACAAATGAAATTATAACAAAGGCATGTAAATGCAAGTAAACAAGGCAATAGGATGTATTACCCCATTTCTTTCACGAGCAAGAACCTGAATAATTCCCTCGAGTTTGAACAAACGGACATTCAACTCTGTAATAACACCATCTTGAATTATGCTGATCTCTATTAAATTGCTTTCACTTTTGCGTACAATAGGTAAATGTTTCCGTTCTATCTTGCCATGTTTCCGTGCTACGGCCAACTTCTTGAAATACTCATCAGCGAGATGTGTGGTTTTGGCGGGGGGAGTTCTAGGTATGTAATGATGGAAGAAATCCATAAAATGTATATACCAATCACATTTCATCTCTGCTACTGTCGGCCTAAGATCTTGAACAACATTCAATTCCTTACAAAAATAATAATAGAAACAAAAAAAATTATAAAATAAATTTTAATTTATAATACCAGCAATCATTAATAAAACAAATTTGATGAAGAGTTTCACCTTTCCAAATAGATACTTATAATCTTCTGGTTGACATGTTGAATTCTTTGACCACGATACTCCTCTTAGTATCATTTCCGGCGCTTTATTCTACCAAAGAATGCTTCTTTCAAATGATTCCAGAATCCATATCTATAAAATGTTAACAAATGCTTCAAATTCAGTGAAAAAAGATAACATAAGTAACATAGAATGTATATATTGAAAAAAAAAATACTAACCTTGAAAGCCCAAACAAAACCTGAAAGCGTATATGTTGGAACAAACTTGCGGTCTTTGTTAATACCTTGAAGGAATTTATACCTGTTTTTTTCACCCACGTCCAAAATTTGATCGTACAAATGTCTCCAAATTTGCTCTCCTCATGGAAAAGCATCTCAGTCATCAAGGTTTTCAAGCAATCGGAAAAGTGTATCATCCAACTTCTTGTACCAATACTCTGCCCATAAAGATAAACTCCAATGCTACCAATAGACAAAGACGTAATGCATCCTCGTCGTATATAATACCAAATGCCCGTTCATCTTCAATTAGACCAAGAATAACTAAATTTGTGACTTTTTTACCTACATGATTTGAGAAAACCCTATTCCTAAAATTGAGGTGTCCCGACTCATATGAGCTAAAACTTACATTTCCAGAACGAAAACCAGTGATAATACAAAATTCTAGTCGGCCGAAATGTAGAGGACGATCTTCAACATAATATACAATGGGCATATCATAATGAGCATCACTCGCACAACATTGTTTTTGTAATATATAACCAATGATATGTGGTTCGTTGTCAAAATAAGAAAGGTCCAACAATTTACCAAAACAAGTAGCGCGAAACAACTTCCTACGTTTTTTATCCAATTTGGATTTTATTAAAGAAAAGTAATTCGGTTTACTTCTAATGATGGCTTTGGCTTGATATTCCTACAAAGAACAAAAACAAAAGCTATAAAATGCTCATTTTTTGGCCTTTTTTGGCAGTTTAAGATAAGCCATATTGAAACAAGTTCCTCTTTAAATGAATAACAACAATATACTGAAACAGTTGATGCTATAAATGCTCTTTTTTTGACAAAGTACATCAATAGACATAAATGGTCATATGTTTTGCCTTTTTTTGCAAGTTTAAGGTGAGCCATACATATAAAGGGTGTGGTATAAATACTTAGTTATTAAGACAAAGTGTGAGAACAAACATAAATGCACAATTGTTATCCATTTTTTGGCAAGTTTAAGGTAAGACATACATGTACAGGATGTGGTATAAATGCTCAATTTTTAAGACAAAGTATATTAACAAATATATCATCAAGTAATTCAATTGCAAACTTGTGTAACAGGGTTCAGAAATTTTATTTAGATAGTACATTTAATTAGAGAGAAATTTAAGGTAACATTGATACTTCATGAAATTTATTCATATACTTCATGAAATTTAAGGTAACATTGATGCCATCAAGTAACTCAACTGCAAATTGCATTATAGAACAATCCTACGAAATATGGAATAAAAATAAAAGTAAAAGAGCTAGAATAACAATATACATACCCTAATACGAAACATTGTTAAAGATTGGAGGTCAAGTATGGAACAATCTGAGAAGATCCGTGTACTGTTGGTGTGTGTGGTGGGATATACGAATTTAATTGTGTTTGAGTGTGTTTTTAACAAATTTAATTATATAATTGTATTGAAATATGTGTTAAAGGTGAATTAAAAAAATATACCTTTTACAAAAAGAAATCAAAAAGGTAACTTTGAAAAGATACAAAAAATGTCGCTTAAAGTACATTACTGTAAGTCGCTTAAGTTGTTTATTTGTTATCGAGGAAATAAACAATAAAATACTAATTTTTAATATTTGACTTTTTTACTATATACTGACATAAAAGTAAGTCGCTCAAAGTACAAAAAGTCGCTAATACTAGGTCAGTTAAGTACATACTTTTTGTAGTTTACACTTGCAGAAAAGGTACAAGACACGTAGCGACTTCTAATTAAAAGTAAAAAAGACGCCAGTCGTCACTCAGTCTAATTTAGGAATACCAACTTTTTTGGTCCATGAAAGGTAGCGAAGTTGCGCGACTGGTCTAGTCTCGGGATTTTCTCTTCTTTAAAACTCCTTATGTGCAAGGTACATGAAGGTACAATTGTCTTTTTTATCATATTTCTTTCTTGTTTATTTACCATCCTCTCTACAATGGTCTTTTTATCATATTTCTTTTATCATGTTTCTTTCTTGTTTGTTTTCAAGGAAAATAAATAAAAAGAAAGAAATATGATAAAAAGACCAATGTACCCTCATATGCCTTGCACATGAGAGGTTTCAACATTTGTTATAACATATATTATAAGATAAAGACGAATGATCTTACAAGATTCAAAATAAGGACGGTTCATGCAAAAATAATAAAATAAAAGATGGACTCTACTAGTGATTTGGGTAGGGCTAAGCAAAGTGGACTGAAAACTGAACCCAACCAAAAAATCGGTTGAATCGGACCGACCGAAACCGAATGGACCATATTTGATTTGGTTTTCAGTTCTATATACTTATGGTCTTCATTTTCGATTTGATTCGGTTCGAGCCAAAACAGAGAAAAACACATGTAAATCATATAAACCGAACCGAACCGACACAAAACCGAACCAAACTGAGTCACTTCGATTCGGTTGTCGGTTCATGTTTTTCACAAATATCGACTTTCGGTGTTGTCTTTGAAGGATCATATCTAATGAACCGGTAGTTGAGTTTTAAGTCTACTATCTGATGCAATTGTTTCCGGGTTCTGAGTCGAAATCTAAGTGGGTCAAATCTGTAATTTACAGCAGACTATCTAGAAAGACATCATGTTATGTAGAAAATGGGTCAGGTTTAGTAATTCATATAAAATCAACCGTAAGTCATTAGATGTCGTGCCACCCGTCATTTTAAAGGTAATTGAGTATAATTTTATTTAAAAATTGTCTTAAGGGTTGGTTGGTAATAGATTGTTGTTAGTTCGTTAAAGAGTAACAGGATGTCAGTTCTGGGTCATGGCATTTTTGCGAAATGTTTTAAATTTTTGGTCAAAGTAGGAAAGGGGCGTTTCGTGTATAAGCACTTGGTGATTTTTGAGACTAGAAGTTTGTAAACTTCAAGTTGGTAGAAAAGACCGTATTTATCCTCTCTACGGTTCTACAAAACACTTTTTTCAATAAACTTAATTTGTGGTAGTTTCGCAAGTTTATCAACAACCACACCAAAGTTTCTTGTTTAAACCAAATGACTTAAGAAATTGTCAATACAAAAGGTAGTCGATCATAGACAAAAAAGACTACAACTAGTTGAGTAGCAATGACCCTTTTGACCTATGACACTTTCACCAACTAATTAAGTTTGATAAACAATTGTCACATGAAACTTATGCACAATTGATTCATAGTATTGGCTTGAAATTGATCAAAAACAACATGTCATAATTTAGCAAACATCATACCATAAACATCATCCAAAAAAACGTATAAAGAAACTAGCCACTCATTGCAAACAAAGTCACAATCTCATAATTATTCAAGCTTGAAAACATGATTAAAAGTACCAAAAAATGTGTAGTTGTCATTATAAATGTTGCGGGAAATAACGTCACAACTTAGGGTGACGTTATTTTGACGTCGGATCCTTGGAATTTATATTCCTTATCTTCGAATGCCCATGGAATTTTATGTGTTTGCAATGAATGGTGAAGTATTAGTTGTTGTGAGAGACATTCTCTTAATATATGATGATAAGATATGCCAACCCATGGATCTTATTTATAGGTGAGCACTCCTTTGGCAACAAAGCAAATTTTTTGGGCACCAAAGGCTCATAAAGGCTTAAAATATTGTTAGCAAGGAGTAATGGCCAAACTTGTGCACCAAAGGTACTTAAAACTTCATTAATTTGACTTGGGCACTACTGTAATGAAACGGCTAGCGGTTGTTTGGTTTGTCCACCAGTTGAAATTCTAGCCGCCACCTAAATGGCTCGGCCGGTGGCTAAATAGGCCATTTGAGCAAAATTATTAAAAACCAATAATGTAGTTTTGTATCTTCTCTTTCAATGGCCTTTCGATTCAGTGCAATCAGAGTCTGGATGATCAAGTTACAACCAAAACAGTGGAGATATGTCAGGAACCACAAGGCTTTGAATAATTCTTCGATTAACATCTTTTCTTCACATTTTGTTATGAATATAAATATTCACGTGAAAGACTCGGTCACCCCAAGTATAGATTAGCATTACATAGCTCGTAGACTTATTAATATATATTTAGTAGTTAGTTAATATAATTGTAATTAGTATTCGTGGAGTGGGTCGGGTCTTTACCCACTGTCAGCTCACTTCATAGCCCATTTCATGGGGCATTATTATGTAAACTATAAATACCCTCTCTCACCCAAAGGAGAGGGTTGGAGCTTCCTTTTATCTAATCTAATATCTCACGTTTTCTCTTCACTTTCTCTCTCTAGGAAATCCTCCCAACTTCTTTCTCTCTCTAGCTTCCTTTTATCTAATCTAATATCTCACATTATGAGTATGTTACAATTGGTATCAAGAGCCATGGTTACATCTTTGGGATAGGTTACTCTCGGATTTATGCTTGGTTTTTGTGGTTTTCATTTGGGTCAAATTTTATTGGAAGAATACACCTTAGTTTGATCTTGTTAGTGATTTGTTATGTGATTTTATTGTATCTTCATGCTTAGAGGTGTGTAAGAGACTTAGTCTTGCATTTGGTAAGGTTGAATCCTTCATTTACTTGGTGTTTGATGTAATTTGTGGTGTGTTTCTTGTTAGAGATTTGCTCCTTGATAGTGTTTTCTTAGTAGAGAGTTGCTTGGAATCTCAGTAGCGATTTGCTTGGATCTGGTAGCGAGTTGGTGTTTTTACTATAAAGGGAAAAGAAGATAAAACGCTAGAAAGTGACAGTTTTGTCCTGTTCTTGGTAGAGAGTTGATTCTAGCTAGTTGGTTCCAGATTCTAGCGAGTTGGTTCTAGAGAGTTGGTTTCAGAGAGTTAGTACTAGCGAGTTGGTTCCAGCGAGTTGGTCTAGCGAGTTGATCTAGCGAGTTGACCTATTCAGCGAGTTGTTCTAGCGAGTTGACCTTTTTTAGCGAGTTGCCATTCTAAAGAGTTGCTATTCTAGAGAGTTGTCATTATAGAGAGTTGTCATTCTAGAGAGTTGGTTTTTAGCGAGTTGCCATTCTAGAGAGTTGTCATTCTAGAGAGTTGCTATTCTAGAGAGTTGGTTTTCAGCGAGTTGCCATTCTAGAGAGTTGCTCATTCAGCAAGTTGGTGTTTAGCGAGTTGGCATTCGGCGAGTTGGTCATTTAGCGAGTTGACCAAAGTTGACTTTTTACGTCAAAACTTCAAACGACCATAACTTTTGAACTGTAACTCCGTTTTCAGCGAATTAGCTGCCAAAACGTCCGAAACAGGCTGAATATTGTGAGGTTTCACCACGAAGTTGTAAAACGAATTTTTTGAGGCCAAATCACCCCCCGATTGAAGTTATTGAGGTTTTAGGTTTTTAGACCAAACTTTTCAACATTACAATTTCCATCAACCGAACCAAATCATACTGATTGTTGATAACTCACTGCTGGTTGACTCTTAGTGCGAATTGATAACTCACTGCTAGTTGATCAAGTTGTTGTGAGGTGACTATACGCTTCGAGTTAAATAGTTCTGTGATTTGAGAATTGTTGCAATTTGAGTTGTTGCAACTTGTCCAATTACAATCTGACGTTGCGAGTTGATTCTTGCAATTTGACTAATTGTGATTTGACTTGGTGTGATTTGACTCTTTGTGACTTGACTTAGATAACTAATTGTACCTTGCAAGGTTTATCATCTCACACTCAAACACTAAAGTCCTCTTGCATCATTTCACGGTTTCTTCTTGATTTTGTAAAATCCTGTGAAAGAATCTATTTCTCGGTTTAAATCATAGAATTGTAAAATCCTGTGCACGTTTACATCATGTCTACCACTTCAGACTCTGTCATTTCTGAGAGAGAACTTCATCAGCCGCAAAAATTGCCCGATAATGCAAAGGAAAGGTGCATTGAATGTTTTCGACTTCTTCACTTACATCTCAAGGTTCTCTTTGAAAGACCTGGATACTTAACAGGATATGAACGCGCATTTGCTTACAAACGTGCATTCACATCACTCTTTGGTCAAGATGTTCAGACTTTCACAGTCAAAATGACTCTGTATTTAGACCAACTTGAACAACAACTTGACAAAGGAAAATTCTCTGAAGGAAGATCCATGGCTGCTTTTTGTGTTATCAAAAACCAACTCCAAGTGTTCATTGATTCACAAATCAATGAGAACCAAATGACTAAGAAGTATTTTACTAATTACACGGGAGCTGAGGTTGACATGTTCAGAGATACACTACTCCAACTCATGGGTAATGTCAAGAAGTACATTGAGAAGAGAGTACAAGACAAACCTAAGTGTGACATCAAGATGAATGAAAGTCGGGTGCAATAAAGAAATATCAATGTTGATTCGGGTAAAGCATCAAATGTTGGATCAGTTGTCACTGAGTGTAGAGGAATAGAGACAGAGATGCTTAACCCAAGCAGCAGTTCAGCAACCCATGTTACACAAGATGTAGATGTAGACATCATACCAGAAAATGAACAGGTGTCATGTGCTGAGGTACCCTTAACTGTTCAACAATATGCATCTGCTAACATACATAAACAAACTGATCAAAATCCTAAACATGATTTTCCTAAATGTTCTTTTGCTGAGACTGAGTCTGAAATTAAGTGCTTTAAAACAAATGATATGGTTGATAAAGAAGCTTTTAATGAACTTTTAAACTGATTCTCACAACTTGAAAAACATTGCATTTCACTTGAAATTTCAATGCAACATATGGAAGAAAGTTTTCAAACAAACAAACCATGTAAGAACCCAGAATTTCTTGAATTCCGTGAAGTTTTTTTGAAATAAACACTTTGAAAGATCAGCTTCATGCCAAAAATTCGACTATCAACAATCTTAAGAAACAAATTTCTGTCCTGAATGAGAAAAGTAATATAGTCAATATCGAACATGACATCGATGCAATTATAACGAGAAACATCGAATTAGAACTTTATGTGACTAAATTACTTAAAGAGAATGAGACTTTGAAAAGGTATCACAAAGAACTAAGTGACTCTATCAAAGAAACAAAAACTAAGAATATTGAGCAAGCAACCTCTTTGATTGTCAAAATTGATGAACTCAGAGCTCAAATTCTAGAAAAGGGGTTCATAATTACTACATTAAAGAATGAGCTAAGGAAAGTTATAGGGAATAGTGTAAACACTAAGTTTGCAAAACCATCAATCTTGGGGAAACCAGTTTTACAATCAAATAGAAATCGATCACTTGTTAGACAACCTACTGCGTTTAGATCCGAACGACCAAAATTTTCAAAAACACGGTTTGCCTCCCGAGTTGACGTGAAAAAAAGTTTTGACAAAACCAGTCACCCGACATTATTTGCCTAAGATTATTGCTTCTAGTTCTGCTAAGCCTCAACAAGTAGTTGCTCCTACACCCAGCTCCTCTAGGATTAGTTCAAAAATAGTATCTAAACCTACCATTAAGGTTCAAAACACTTATGATATAAATGACTTGTACAAGAACTATGATCTAGCAAAGGCTAGGAGAAGGGCATTACTTTATAAGGATGGAATCTTAGGTTCACAACCTTGTATGATCCCTCCTAGGTTATTGAGGAACACTGCTAAGGTTCAACCTGTTAAAGCTAGGATTTACAATAAGTCATCCACAATGCATAAGAAGCAAAACAAACTTAAAACTTCTCCTAGGTGGATACAAACTGCTAAATCTTTGGAGACTAGGAATATCGGTAAACCTTCCACTATGCATAAGAAGCCTAGTAATCCTAGACCTTGCCGTAAGTGGATTCCAACTGGTAGAATTCTTAAATACATTGGACTTAAGTGGATACCTACCGGAAAGGTGCTTACTGATGGCAATGCTATGGTTGACCGTGAAACCCCCAAGGGTTTGGATACTGATGTCACTAACCCATATATATGCAAACAAGTTTGTAATGTTAGTGCAGGTACTCCTTACTCAATTGCAGGTACATCGATTAGTCACTACATGAGAAGACTCAATGTCTGGAGGCCTAAAGCAAGCATATCTCCTATTTCAGGAGGTCTGGAAAGTCAATGTTGATGTATGTCTGCTATGACGTTTGAACGCAACAGTTCAAGCCTCGTTCTTCAACGACTATGACGTCTGTTCACATCAGTTCAGGCCTCGTTCTTCAACAACTATGACGATTGAACAAATCAGTTCAAGCCTCGGTCCTCATTATTAACATTATGGCGTCTGCTGACAACACTTCAGGCCCCACTCATCAAAGAAAAGAAAGGTGTACGATTCAGTGCACCTTATCTTCGGAAGAAGAGAAATCTTCTTAGTATTGATCATTCTCAACAACATGCTTCATGCTTCCTCCATTTTCATTCAATCATCAAGTGGATTTACTCATCTTTGCTCGAATTCATATTCACTTGCTCATTCAAAAATGGCAAACTTCGTATGCAATTTTTGAGGGGGAGAAGGGTGAATAAACTACATGATTGAGTGTATTCCTATTCACATGCTCAATCAAAAATGGCAACCTCATATGCAATTTTTTAGGGGGAGAAGTGTGAATAAAATACATTATTGAGTATATTCTTATTCACTTGCTCAATCAAAAATGACAAACCTCGCTTGCAATTTTTGAGGGGGAGAAGTGTGAATATACCACATGTTGATTGATGCTTGAAGAATGGTTATACGACTCTCCTCCAACACCTAATGTTCCATTAACTAAGGATGACCGGGATTCATTGTTTCAACCTATGTTTGATGAATACTTCTAACCTCCAATGAATGTTGATCATCAAGTTCCGGAAGCTCCTGCTCCGGTTCCTGTTGACTCTACTACTCAACTGGTTCACCTTCATCAATCACCATTGATCAAGATGCATAGTCTAGAAGTATAACTCAAACTACTCAAGAAAGCCAATCTTCAGTTATTCCTCATGGTGTTGATGATGACTATCATGATTGTGAAGTTACACACATGAATAATGATCCGTCTTTTTGTTCTAAAATCAAGGATTGTTGTTCCTACCAATGTGCACTTTGTAAATCAACTCGAAGAACATTATGGAAAATGTCAGCTAAAATGTCAAAATGACTAACAATTTGGACATGGAATGTCAAGTGATCACGGAGTTTATTTGGCATCCCTTAATTGAGATTGAAGTGTATTTTACGAAGGTGTCTACTTAATTCATCATCAAAACTTCAAGTATCGATTGATGACTTGCGTGAACTCTTAAAGTTTATGATTGGAACTTGGATTATCTAGTTATACCCGATGGAAGGAGTTACATTGTAGTACTCACGGGTTATAGCTATCACTTCAAGGAGTTACATTATAGTGCTCAGTGTCACACGCAGATGCGGTTGTGGACAGTCTCAAGAGGTGTTGTACTTATTTTGGCTCTTTGATAAGTGTCTAGGGTACTTAGAGGGTTTCTTCTACATCGTTCTTTAATCAACAATAGTGCAAGCTTAAGTAACTGATTTGGGGAATTCTACTTCAGTTTCAAGTTTGGTATATCGAGTTTACTTCATCAGTGGTCACTTCAAATAGCCTACATAAGGGTTGGTTAAGATAGTCATTAGAGAGTTTTTGAAGCAATTGATTCTCACTTAATACATCAGAGCCAATATTGTTCTTCTCATATGATTTCAAGTGTAATGTGTTGCTGATTCTGAGGTAGCATAACCAAAAAGGGGAAGGAGACATACATCTGAATGCTCAATGAGTACACATGATGAGCTTTACACTTCTTAACTGAAGATATTCCAGGAAGACAAATGTCACAACCACAGAGACATTCAGTGTCTTAACTCGTTTTCTGGTGTATTATTCCATATTCTTGGGGGAAGTGGTATCTTGATAACTTGTGGCATGTATTACTTCAGCTTTCAGTGGGAAGAAATATGAGAAGAATATTTGGAGAGTGAGATGATATTGCTTATGACATCTTCATATGTGTTGATATGATTTATGGTATAGTGCTTCTGATTAATGCTTCATGTACACATTGTTATGATGATTCTGATGTGATCGCAACCATCAAGGGAGAGATATGTGTACATCAGGGATGCACAACAGGTTCACGTGATCGGGCTTAATCTTCTCTTCCGGTATTAAACACTGTAGAGATGGTCAGTGCTTCAACCTGTTTCTTTGGTTTCATCATTTCTTCTTGTGTTGGATACATGCGTACAATATGGATTGAGTTGGTATGTGTAAGATAACTGGAAAGCATTTGGTGAAATGAAGATGTTGATATCTTATTCCCCCGAATAGACAACTGCTTTAAACTACAAAGTAATGTGTACATTGGGGACGCACAATAGGGTCATGTAATCGAGCTTCATCATACATTCCGGGATTGATAACCGCAGAGATGATCCGTGGTTCACCGTGTTACTTCAGTGCTATCATTTTCTTTGGGTCTTTGAGCGTCATACAATGAGACTTTTTGCATCACTTCAACTACTTGGGGAAGTGGTCTCATGTAGATGATTGTCGGTTTAGGGGGAAGCTACCAAAGCATCACATTGAGAAGGCTCAAGTTCAGATGATTATTCGTGAGATATTGACTACAGACTTCTTCAACGTACAGAATGATATCCTTTTGGTACTCATGTCAGCATCTTCTTAAATTGAATAATATACTTTGTACATATATTATACGAAATAGTATATAAAATTATAAAACCTACAAAAACCCATAAAAATCAGAAAATTAGAAAATACCAAAAATAGTAATTTAAGGCATGTCTTCTGGCATTGATAACATTTACGGTCCTAGAAATGTCATTCAATAATGACACGGGTCTTTAAATGAAGTTCGAATAGGAGTTCAAAAAGTTTTTTTTAAAACATGCCTAAATGCCTTGCAGTCATTTTAGACTGTAACCTGGTCTTAATATTACGGTTTGCTATTACTTCAGATAGCAACCCATTCTTTAAAATGAGGAATACACGTCGCCAAAAATACGGTAGTTCCTTTTACTGGGTGATGTTCACTCGGGCATGGATTACTTTATATCCATGTTTCTTCGGAATAATGTACGTTTCAGTGCATTATTTCTTGTTTAAGAAGAGAAGTCTTTTTTTTATCAAAACAAATAATTTTCTTTCTATGATTCTTCGGAAAATTATTTGTGTGACACATGGTGGTAACGTGTTGCTTGTAAATCAATCAATCTTAGATACTTCATAAAATTTGTCACTCAATTAATGACAATGGGTCATCAATTGAGGGGGAGAGTGATTTCCAATTTTATATCATCAAACGGATTTCTTGGTTATCTCATAATTGTTAGAAAAGGTTTTGTAGTTAATGGGGTATTAGTTGAAGAGGAACTTACTAAGCTTCATCTTAAATGGCCAAATGTGTTAATTGTTAGAAAAATTAGGGCATTATGTGCAATTTGCGTATAATTTCCTAGCTTTATGTAACTAGAAGGTCCATTTGTGTCACATTCGTATCCTCGCTTAAGCCCCCAAATACGTTAAAATTCAATATCTAAATGATGTTAGAAAACCATTGTGTTTGATGCTCTTGTTCTCTCCTCTGGCACTCGTATAATCTGATTGATTGTGTTTCGTTTGTTGTTTGCTGATAATTGTTTAATTGTTGTTGATTATGTGTTCGTGTTCTCAGGATTTGCTTAGGTATGTAGTTATCGGGTTAGAATCTTATTCCTAAGCTCCTGATTTGAATGTTGAAATATGCGTGAATTGCCATGTTAGTGATTGTTGTTTATGTCTGATAGTAACTCGTAATGAATGTTCATGACTGCTAGTCTCTTTTCATGCTAGATAGCGTTTTGATGAGTTGCTTGAATGTTCTTTGATCATGATATGAATATGGTATTATGAGTAGGCTAGCTGCTACATGGTAGCAGTTAATTAAGAGTAAATCTGTATGTATGAATATCTGTGTTGATACTCTTATGCAGATTCCATGGCTGATGTGAATGTGCCTGCTCCCGCTCTAACCATTTGATCAGATGTTTGAATTCCATTGATTGGCTTTGATATCACCACAACAACAACATCGGCATCAACAACGACAACAACTCTTTCACCACCACCACCAGTTATCTTGTGCGTCATAAGTAGTGTGGTATCAAATGTTATGTGTCAGTTTATGAATTTTTTATTTCATGAGTTTCTCGTTAAACATTAAATCATTTATAAACTCATCATTTCTGACACATAACATGCTCCCTCATGGATTGAGGGGGAGCAAATGTATCCTCTCATAATTTTAAATCTGATCACATTTTTCTCCCAAAATCTTTGAACTTATTTGAATCACTTTGGATCACAAATCTCAAATGGTTTGAAATTTTTGATCGGGGGAGAAAATGTGATTTAAATATATGAAATCTAATTAAAATGTGATGTTTTGAACATAATTGTATGCTCTCCCATATGTGCTAAACTCGCTTTGTACATCAATGCACATATTGAGGAGGAGCAAATGGTATGTGATAAAAGGATCCTAGCATCTCATGTAAGCGAGACTCAGACTTTACCAATGAATTGACGAAACAAAAACTGTCATCAATCGAAAGGACTAGTCCTGGCCGGGTAATAATTTCAAGCTGGTTTAACCAGTAATGTAAGCTGATGAGGCGAAAAATGATCCGTTTTTAGGGGGTCATTTAAGCCCGAATCCGAATTTATTTGATCAAATATTGCCCTAAATCGTTCCTTTTGTGATTTTAGGTGTTTGGAGAGTGAATTCTGGAAAAGAGGCTATTTTGGACGTTTTTGGAGCATAAAGTGAAGAAAACAACAAAGTACCAAATCCAAGCTGGAATTACAAGGTGACGGCGTCAAGAATTTACTGTTGACGGCGTCAGAAAGGATGAATATTTTACCGAAGGTTGTGAAGGCGTCAGATGAAGAGATGACGGCGTCAAAGTGACCAAGATTAATTTACCGAGGGTGGTGACGGCGTCACATAGGCCGTCACGATTGGATCTAGGGCGTCCGAGGAAGTATATGGCGGCGAGTTGACGGCGTCAGATTTTACTCTTGACGCCGTCAGGACGATTTTCCTATATATAGTTTTCTAGTTTTTTCATTAAAAAAGAGAGAAGTTTTGGTGAAACCCTAAAGACGATTTTGGTGCCTCTTTTACAGGTTTTTCAAGGGTTCCAAACCCTTGAGACCTTGCATTGTAATTGAGATAAGTATACTCTTAATTCAATCAATATGTCTATGTGTTGGTTGTCTATCTTTTGTTCTTATCTTAATTCTACTATGCTAGGCTAAATTTCCTTTGTGTTTGCTTAGATCTAATGAAACCTAGATGTTGATTATGTGTTGATTACTTGTCTATTCTTGTTTTGAATGAATGATATTATATGTTAGGCTTAAGAAAACTGGCAGATCTCCAAATGGTAACATGCTTGAACGTCTTAAGAAACATGAACCGAGGCGTACTAGGTCTTTATTGGTTGTATTTAATGCATGAGCCACTGTTTACAATCCCTATAGTTGTGCTGGGTCATGGTGTAGGAGGAGATAAGAGCTCATAGAGTTGGGGAGTTATGTATGCCACTCCACGAATGGTATTAAGGAATACAACCCGTCATTCATACAAGTGTAACAAGTAATTAACATGTAAAAGATATCTAGGGAGTAATGAAGTCTAAGTAAACACAATTTCTCCAACCACTGCTCACAACCTTAGTTTAATATTAGTTTAATTTCATTTTCATTAGTTAATTAGTTATAAAGTAGTTTTTGGGTTAGTTGATTAGCAACTAATTCCGCCCACTCCTTCAAAACCCGAGATTTTACTTGCTTTCATAAAATATAAAAACACAAAAATAATCATCTTCCATCTCTAGAACTATTAATTAGGCTTTCTAATCCTAGCGACACTATTCCTAAGCTGAACGATCAATCCCCCGGTACTTGTCACTATACTATACTACAACGATCAGGTACACTGCCTGGTGGGGGTTGTAAGCCTCGCGAGATCCCTCGAGAGGTAAAGCAAGGTGCGATTCCCACGCATCAAGTTTTCGGCGCCGCAGCCCGGGGAATAGTTATTGTCTAGGTTAGGATTTCTTTTTATTAGGTCTACTTGCTAGATTCCTTTCTAGTAAGATTTTATTTTTATTTTTATTTTTAGGTCTTCTTTAGTCTATCTTATTTCTTCGTGCTTTTGTTCGTAACTCTTTACCATCCGACATCATGGAAGGTGGTAACATCTTTGAACCCATCATCCCACCACAACAAAACCCACCATTAGAACCCCTTAGGCCCCGAACCTTAGGAGAGTATTCCCGACCTAGCCACCAAGGCTACCGAAACACCATTGAGCTCACCGGAGCCAATGTGACCCCCTTGCGATCCGACACCATCCGGTTGGTGCAAAGCGGATGTGCATTCCATGGACTTCGTTCCGAAGATCCAAACCAACACCTTAAGGACTTCCTCAAAATCGTAGATTCCATAGACCTAGGTGTTGAAACTAGAGAGACTACCCGTTTACGCCTATTCCAATTCTCTCTACGGGATCAAGCTAGTCAATGGCTTGAGCGTTTACCCGCGGGATCCATCACCACATGGGATGATCTCACCACTTGTTTCCTTGCTCAATTTTTCCCACCGGGGAGAACTACTAAACTTAGGAATGACATCTTGATGTTCCAACAACGTCAAAATGAATCTCTTTATGAAGCATGGACTCGTTTCAGGGACTTACTCCAAAAAGTCCCTCATCATGGCATAGATTTGTGGCTCCAAGTCCAAATTTTTTATGACCATATCGATATCCCCACGAGGCGAACCATTGACCAATCGGCCGGTGGTAAGCTACGTGATCTTAGTGCGGAACAATCATGGGAACTCATAGAAGATCTTGCTCTCTATGACAACGAAAGTTGGAATGATCCCCGTGATTTGAACAAAACAGTCAAGGCAATATCTTTGCCTTCGAATAATTCAAGCACTCCCGACCGTAGGATCATGGAACTTGAGGACCAAGTCAAGTTTCTCATGAAATCTTACGAAGCTCCGAAGCATTCAAGCCAAGTGAACAAAATCACTTCTTCATGCGAATTATGTAGTGGTCCCCATGACACTCGTGATTGTGTGGAACTCCCCGGAACAGCTTTTGCGGACTACGCATCCACGCGTACCGACGAAGCGGGAGATAAGTGGTACACTTTCAAGCCCGAGCCAAACACATACGGTGATTCATATAACCCCTCATGGAAAAATCACCCAAACCTTAGGTGGAAACAAAATCAACCAAATTCATCCAACCCACCTAATCGTTACCAATCAAACGGTCCACCATCCAACCGTACCTTCAACAACAATCCTTCTAACAACTATGGTAGTACCAACAATCTTGAAGGATTGATGTCGAAATTTATGGCATCTCAAGAAGCTCGCATAGCTAGGTTTGAAACCGAATTCAACCAACAACAAACGGAGATGACCAACAAAATCGACAACTTGTTGAAAGCCCTCAACAACCAAACATTAGCCACACCTAGGAAGGACACTAGGGACACCAATAGTGGAATCCAAGCTAAGGACCCCTCATCATCCAAACATGTCCACTTTGTCAATGTTGTCACTATTAAGCCGATAGATAGGGAAATAGAGGAGAGTGACAAAGATGAAGTTAGAGTAGAAGCCAATAGTGAGGATGAGAGTAGGGAAGTTGAGGTTAATAAGGATGAGGAATTAGAGGAGGTAGAACCTATAAAGGAATATTTTGATAAGTTGCCAACCAAGGAAGAACGAGAATACCATAAGTATTTATTCGATAGTCCCGAAACAACATATATCTTTGGCGATCCCCTGATCAAAATGGGAGACCCCTCTAACATTAACATCCCATGCAATATCGGGCACATGCATGTATGGAAAGCTTACATAGACCTTAGATCCCCCGTGAACATCATGTCTAGGACTTATTACAATTAGGTGATGAAGAAGCAACTCAATTTTAGGATAATGCCCGGTAAAAGTTGGATAAGTAATTTTGCGGGAAGAGTTAAGGGAGTACATGTGATTATAGGGAATCTCACCTATGAGATTGATTTCATGATAGTTGAAGACATTCGTCCGGTGATAGATGCTTGCCTAAGTCAAGTAGTATTCGGGAAGCCATTTGTTGAGGCCACTAGGATGAGTTATGATCCGACATTAGGGATAGTTAGATTCAAGGAAGAGAATGATGAGGTTGCTTATCAAATGCCCTACAAGATTGAGCAATACCGCCTTCTCTCTAATTTCGAAAAGGAACGTAAGCAAGCGGCTTATTATAGGAATGAGGAGGATAGACGTAGAGGAGTAGAGTATGTTAGAAATAGGATGCTTGGTTTCTACAAAGAGTGCTTACAACTAGGTCCAGAATACAAAACTGGTTTAGAAGATGACCTAGAGAATGGAACCAATGATGAAATCACGTAGTAACCCACGACTTTGAGTCTAGCTACAAGACTCGTAAATAAAGAAAAGCGCTTCTTGGGAGGCAACCCATGTTTTGTGTGATTTTTAATTGTTTGATTGTTATTTGCTTCCGTATGCATGTTTTATTTTTATTGTTGGTTGATCATGTTTCTCAATTAAAATGTGGAAATACTTTATTATGTTGTTTAGCCTAGTCTTAACTTCAACCTAAAGGTATTTTTGCAAAAGATAAGTGTAAGGGGAAACCCCAAATATGTTTTTTAAGAAACAACCGATCATGATTCTCCACAATATTTAATGAACATGTATATTCGTATTTGTTAGAGTCAAATGCTTGTATTGAGTCATAATGTAGTTTTGCAGGATTTTCCAGGAAGTAGGACAAAGTTTTTCCAGAAATTTTCCGGAAACTTAACATAAAGATTTCTGCAGGTTCATTCTGACGGCGTCAGGCAATTGCTCTTGACGGCGTCAGGAGTCAAAAATCTGGAAATTTTACCAGTTTTGTTTTTCTAACGGAGTCTTATAAGTTTTTGTGAATTATTAAGTTTTATAATCTCCAGGAAATCTGCAAACTTCATTCCACAAGCATTATATCTTACTTTGTTTTCTAGGATTTAGTAACTTATATAGGATGCCGCCGATTTTACGCGAGGTTGCCTTGTCTACTTTTGTCAGGATTTACAGGTTATTTGAGACAAGAAGATGATTTATATTCTGGAAGGGAAGCTTTGATTGTTCGTTTTCTTGGAGGAAGATTTAACCTGGCTAACCTAAAATCCATACCGAGCGAATCAGGGGAGTATTTGAATTCATTCTCTTTACTTTTAACTTTTACATTCTTTACTTGAACATTGGGGACAATGTTCATCTTAAGTGTAAGGGGAGGGTAAAAAGATGATACCTTACATATGCACTTTCACTTGAGTTTGTTTTGTTTGATAGTAGATGAGTAATAAAACTATGAGAAATACTTGTTAGTGTAATTTTAACGCCAAATTTAAAATTTTTTACAACATTTAGGAGTGAAACTTTAGCCATAGCAAGCGTCTCATGGATAGGAGGTTGTATGACTAGCACATAACCGTATATTCAGAAAAATTTTCCACCCAAAAATGTGAGGTTCGCCTTTAGTTTTGATAGGAAAAGCATTTATTATTGGTGCTTATGAGTGTACCGGTAGCATTTAGATTCTAGAACTTGCGTTAGTGATGCATCCCGAGACCGCTAGTGAGACTACATTCGTGTAGTAGGATTTACTACATGATAAGAGGCATTAGGATCACCCTTGTGTTAAACCCGTATTACGATTACTTGACCGTTTAAGTCATATTACTTGGCTAGTTAAGTCAACTAATTTTTCCCACACCCTTAGCGTTGTACTCATTTTTAGTACACGATACCCCTAGTACACCCCTCCGAGCCTATCTTTTCGTTTCTAACTTTAAGCATCTTACTTAAAGGAAGAATTTGTTACACCCCACTTAAATGTACACCCAAATCGCCTTAGCCTTCCGTGTATGCGCTCATTTTTAGTGCATTATTGTTATTTGTTAAACCCTAAGTTAACTTTCTAATTGATTACATGGTTGCTAAGTCGAGTCATATCCTTGTACATATTGTTTTGGGACGATTGGGACTCATGGGTAAGTACTTATTTTATGGAGTAATGGGGAAGAACAACACTTATTACCCCCATATGTACGTTAATCTTAAAAGTGCTCCAAGTGTTTTGATTTTCTTAATTCGAGTCATTAGAATAGTTTAATGTAAAGTATGTAAAGATTCAAGTGTAAGGGGAATGCTCAAACCCCTATGATGTATTATTTTGGATGGTAGGGTAAGAGTGTATGAAAAAAAAAAAAAAAAATCGAAAAAAAAAAAATCGAAAAAAAAAGAAAAAGAAAAAAAAAATAGAAAAAGAAAAAAAAAAAAATAGAAAAGAAAGAGAGAAAAAACATACGGACTACCATCCCGTTTTCATTCTATGTTCATTTTATGTTTTTAGTTATTTTTCATTTATTAGCTTAAGTCGAGTCTAGTCTTGGCTTAGCAACGCCATCCTGTACATGTAATTAACTAAGATTGTTAACTCGCCACCAGTAAAATTCCCTTTATCCAACAAAACCGTGTAATTCATATCCCTACACCTAACGTTATAACCTTTAAAAGACCTCTTTGATAGTTTATCCTAGGTGCTTACGCCATGTGGTGGAGGTTTGATCCTTTCCCAAGCCTATGGTAATCTATTTTGCTATGACAGGTAGTGAGAGATATCTTCCATTTCCATAATGTTATATTACTTTATTACACCCGAGAGATGTGAGTATCTAAACACTATTTGTGAGGTGCTTGTGTATGACCTCCGTGCTTGTCTATTGGTCTTTAGTGGAACGATTATTTGTTGTAATTACTTTTATATTAGTGTTAAATGACCCCTAACTTGTCTTTTGAGTAGAATAAAAGCTCATTTGCTTGAGGACAAGCAAATCTCAAGTGTAAGGGTATATGATGAGGCGAAAAATGATCCGTTTTTAGGGGGTCATTTAAGCCCGAATCCGAATTTATTTGATCAAATATTGCCCTAAATCGTTCCTTTTGTGATTTTAGGTGTTTGGAGAGTGAATTCTGGAAAAGAGGCTATTTTGGACGTTTTTGGAGCATAAAGTGAAGAAAACAACAAAGTACCAAATCCAAGCTGGAATTACAAGGTGACGGCGTCAAGAATTTACTGTTGACGGCGTCAGAAAGGATGAATATTTTACCGAAGGTTGTGAAGGCGTCAGATGAAGAGATGACGGCGTCAAAGTGACCAAGATTAATTTACCGAGGGTGGTGACGGCGTCACATAGGCCGTCACGATTGGATCTAGGGCGTCCGAGGAAGTATATGGCGGCGAGTTGACGGCGTCAGATTTTACTCTTGACGCCGTCAGGACGATTTTCCTATATATAGTTTTCTAGTTTTTTCATTAAAAAAGAGAGAAGTTTTGGTGAAACCCTAAAGACGATTTTGGTGCCTCTTTTACAGGTTTTTCAAGGGTTCCAAACCCTTGAGACCTTGCATTGTAATTGAGATAAGTATACTCTTAATTCAATCAATATGTCTATGTGTTGGTTGTCTATCTTTTGTTCTTATCTTAATTCTACTATGCTAGGCTAAATTTCCTTTGTGTTTGCTTAGATCTAATGAAACCTAGATGTTGATTATGTGTTGATTACTTGTCTATTCTTGTTTTGAATGAATGATATTATATGTTAGGCTTAAGAAAACTGGCAGATCTCCAAATGGTAACATGCTTGAACGTCTTAAGAAACATGAACCGAGGCGTACTAGGTCTTTATTGGTTGTATTTAATGCATGAGCCACTGTTTACAATCCCTATAGTTGTGCTGGGTCATGGTGTAGGAGGAGATAAGAGCTCATAGAGTTGGGGAGTTATGTATGCCACTCCACGAATGGTATTAAGGAATACAACCCGTCATTCATACAAGTGTAACAAGTAATTAACATGTAAAAGATATCTAGGGAGTAATGAAGTCTAAGTAAACACAATTTCTCCAACCACTGCTCACAACCTTAGTTTAATATTAGTTTAATTTCATTTTCATTAGTTAATTAGTTATAAAGTAGTTTTTGGGTTAGTTGATTAGCAACTAATTCCGCCCACTCCTTCAAAACCCGAGATTTTACTTGCTTTCATAAAATATAAAAACACAAAAATAATCATCTTCCATCTCTAGAACTATTAATTAGGCTTTCTAATCCTAGCGACACTATTCCTAAGCTGAACGATCAATCCCCCGGTACTTGTCACTATACTATACTACAACGATCAGGTACACTGCCTGGTGGGGGTTGTAAGCCTCGCGAGATCCCTCGAGAGGTAAAGCAAGGTGCGATTCCCACGCATCATAAGCGTGTCTCGAAGAGGACTTGTCTGAGTAGAGTGTACCGTTTTGAGAAACCTTTGTGGACTTGACCAGGCCGGGTAATAATTTCAAGCTAGTCTAACTAGTGATGTAAGCGTGTCTCGAATGCTTGTTCATGATCACTAAAGGTGGATCAATTCAAAAGTGCAACTCTTCCCGACATATGCAAATTTATTATCAAAACATCGGTGCACAGGTTAAGGGGGAGCATTTGAATATGGTAAAATTCTCAACGTGTTAACAAAATGTGTTTCTTAATCATAAACACGTAGAGAGAATTTTCAATGATTTGGTTTATGGCAACATAGGATAGTCATGAAGTTATAAGGTGGCTAAGGTTAGGAAAACCATCCTATGATCCGCCAGAGCCGGAGGGATCTACCCAAGGACAATACCGAATAGATAGTATTAGAAAGTCCTTAGGTATGATTATGAAAAAAGGAGTAATATGAGAAAGGAAAAAGAAGGGGTTGAAGAATTAAAAAGAAATGAAATGAAAAGGGGTGAAAAGAAATAGCCCTCATATTATTCAACCTTAGGGCAGAAACCGGGTTCAATTCATATGCTACTGATGGTTGCTAAGGCGACATCGGTATTGAAGACAAGATGTCATGGACCCAGTGACGCACTGCACTAAACCTTCTAACCACTCAAGTTCTCTCAAAAGAGGTTTTTTCATTCTCACAGGGAACCGGTATAATCTATCAACTTATCTCTTAGAGATGGTTGATATTGAAGCACGAGACTTCTCCCTAATATCCGCATAGGAAAACCAATTGCACTTAATTGAGTCTAGAGCCACGAGATGCATAAAAAGATCTCATAGGAACACGTGCTACTTCTATCCTGGTTGTTCAACATTAAGGACACCAGTGGCAAACTTGAGAGTCCTACATAGATCTTAGTAATCTACCAGAACATTCATGAGAAATTACTAATGTGATCTTCAGTGATTGAATGGAAATTCATGCCAGGGTCAACATCAAACAGCCCTGAAAACAGGCCACTTTGGTAATTCCTTGTGGATTACGCTTAGTGGTCACGACGGTTACCAATGGTCTACAGTCGTGGAGTGAACTCCAGCAACTCACCCAGTCATTGATTTACTTAGGTAGATCGCGTAAATCTTCTCGGGGGTTGCTGATTGGGAATGGTCTTGGTAAGGGTTAGAAGGAGTCTTCACACTATGCTGTAGACGATCTCTAATTCCAAACTTGTAAGTACCGGATGATTTGTTGCTAACTGTTTGCTTGCTGGAATTTCTGACGGTTGCAGTAGATTGCTAAAAAGATGCTGATCCATTAACCCATGCTAACACTTCAACATCTTAATCAAGAAATCATGATCATTGAATGGGCTTCATCTATGCTTCCACAACTCTGATGCTGAAGATCATGATCCTGAAAAGTGTGAGCATGCCGATACAAAGATATCTACGTCACATGGAGATGTTACTACACAAAGATGGCTTGGAGACATTCATTTGGATGATACACTCAAAGCAAAGTCAAAGATTATCCAACACATAAAATAAATCATCTAATGTCCACTACTGGAAGCACACAGATTAATGACTATGAAGAATCACTGACTACGAGCTACGAAGATTCAATTCAAAGAATAGAATGCTAGAATTCAATTTGTATTTTCCGGGGTGACCTCCCTTAGGGGGAGATTGTTAGGAATATAAATATTCACGTGAAAGACTCGGTCACCCCGAGTATAGATTAGCATTACGTAGCTCGTAGACTTATTAATATATATTTAGTAGTTAGTTAATATAATTGTAATTAGTATTCGTGGAGTGGGTCGGGTCTTTACCCACTTTCAGCTCACTCCACAGCCCGTTTCATGAGGCATTATTATGTAAACTATAAATACCCTCTCCCACCCAAGGAAGAGGGTTGGAGCTTCCTTTCATCTAATCTAATATCTCACATTTTCTCTTCACTTTCTCTCTCTAGAAAATCCTCCCAACTTCTTTATCTCTCTAGTTTTCTTTCATACTTAGTATCAATCTAACCACAAAACAAAACATGTTATCATTATGAGTATGTTACACTTTTTCCTCGATTCCCATCATGTGATCTTCGATGAACCTAAAATAAAAGATAGACTTCATTAAGTATCATAAGTTCACTTAAATAACTAAAATATATGTACAAAAATCATGATAGCGCGTCTGAAAACATGTTACAACTAAGCATTATCAGAGTTTGGCCAAATTTTTTAATTTTGACAATATTTATAGACCAATCGGATAGCTTCATTTATCCTTTGTGGCAAAATTGAGCACTCTTATTAATGTAATTTCATTTGATCAACATATGTTTTCCACTTTTTAAAATATATAAAAGATTAAGTTGCACAGAAAATGACAACTAAATAAAAGGGTAAATCGCAAAATATGCCCCTATCCTGATTTTTCACCCTATGCCATTTTATTTATTTATTTATTTTTTTGCAAATTATATCATAATTATTTACTTTTTGTAACAAGTTATGCGCCTTGCACTAACATTCGTTATTTTTTTCATTCGTGCGTTTAAGGTTAGTGCCTTGCGAAATTACTGATTTACCCTCATCTTCTTTCCTACTCTCATTTTCTTTTAAATTTACACCACCACCACCCTCTACCACCACACAACCAGCGCCACCACCCTCCACCAACACCCTTCACCACCCTCTACCACCATACAACCAATCCCTAGCTGCCTGTGTATCGATCTCGATGTGTGCCCGTGCAAAAATCTCTTCAAGCTCACCTTGTCTCTTGAAGGCAATCTCCTCCATTCTGCTAGCAAAAAGCTTACATATCTAGCCTTTCAACTTCCACCTTAGCCTAGTAAACAAAAAAGGTAACGTTTTAAGAATTAGTAACCCTTTTCTGTTACTAGGCACAATGTTGTATCTTCTTCAACCGTTGCTTCTTATCTTCATTTAATGCTAAGACGGTGTTAGCAAGCCTAGCTAGTGTGTCATTGCTAATGCTTTTTGACTGTACGCCCTTTGCATCTTTCAAACTTGGATGAACCTCTGTCACAGTAGTGTAAAAGACAAGCCCAAGAACAGCACAAAGATCATGTACCGTGGTCATGATTTAAAAAAAAAAAAAAATGAAAGTCACAAGTGAATTATCTACGATTCCGACAGACGATTTCTCTCCAAGAGATGCAAGAAGAGTTGAGAGTTCAAGTTTAGAATCTGCCAATGCCGGAAGAAGGCGTGCCCTTGACTTTGCAGCTTGGTCAACTTTCCTCTTGTTACGTCTAAGCACTCCTGCTCTAACTAAGAAGCATCTTATCCCTCTCCTCGTCGGTTTCACCTACCCCGTCCCAAATTTTCTGCATCGATGTGAGATAGTTACTCAATGGTCAGTTTGGATCACAGAAAATGTTCGACTTCTATAAACATTATCTACCACTTAAATAGTTTATTCTTAGTTTCTAGCCAAGATTCTCTAAGTAAAAGCGAAAGAAAAAGAATTTCCAACTATATAATTAGTATAGAACTATCATGTAAAATCATAGCTCACCTGCAACTGATGAAGTAACGAGCCACAGGTTGTTTCTCCAATAACCGTATTTTGGACATCCACCTCGGCCAGTTGGTATCACCCCAACCTGTTATGAATCAACAGTTAGCAATCAAAAAATATACTACTTTTTTAACTTTGCATTTTTAAGGCAAGCATTAAAATGAGTTGTTGCAAAGTTATGGTGCCGTCAGCATTGTGCTTATAGTAGTGACAGTTATATGAGTGAAGATTTAGTGGTAACCTTGGATATTGACATGACTAAGATTTCTGTATGCATCTTATCTATAATGTCGATCTTAGATTTGGACCAGTTTTATCACAACAATATCAAATGACGTATCAAGTTTGTTTTCTTAGATTCTTTGTACTAGTATTGACGTATCGATATACTTAGGGCTTACGTATATGTTGTGATGTTATACGTTACAATAGCACCTGATGTCTCGTGTTTGTTTGCTTAGATTCTTTGTTCTAATATTGACTAATCGATATACCTAGGTGTTATGTATATGTTGTGATGTTATACGTTACAATAGCAAATGAGTCTCGTGTTTGTTTGCTTAGATTTTTTGTACTAGTACTGACGCATCGATATACTTAGGGCTTACGTATATGCTGTGATGAGATCAAAATATTATCTCATTTATGGATTAAACATAGGAATAGGAATTTCAATCCTAACTGGATTGAATGGATTTGTGATCCAAAAAACGCTTGTAATGTTTTGTAAGTTCTTTTCTCTAGTATCTTGCTAGAGTTTTTAATATATTGCCATTCAAAAAAAAAAAAAAAAAAAACGTATATGCTGTGATGTTATACGTTACAATATCAAATGATGTCTCGTGTTTGTTTGGTTAGATTCTTTGTAGTAGTATTGACGTATCGATATACTTAGTGCTTACGTATATGCTGTGATGTTATACGTTACAATAGCAAATGACGTCTCATGTTTGTTCGCTTAGATTCTTTGTACTAGTATTGTCGTATCGATATACTTAGGGTTTACGTATATGTTGTGATGTTATACGTTAACTATCTATAGCATGACGACATGCCATAGCCCATAGATGGTTTAACGTGTGAAAGGCGTTGTTATATACAGTAGTTACGATATTTAAGAAAAATAACCAAAAGCACATACACTTCAATTTTATGATGTACAAACTGTCTCTTACTCAACATGATCATTATAAACCTTAGAGTTTCACGACAAGATCTTTATTTATTTTTTTCTTAATATATCTTCATTTCTTACATGTCACACATCATATTACGAGTCATTATGAGCTGTCTTACGTTAAACACAGTCACATTGTTTTTGTGTTACTCGTTGCTAATAAGCATAAAACATGTGAACATCTTCACATTTACCTTGATTATTTTGGGTTAACTTTATCATATGGAATGTAACCAACAAAGCTTCTTACGGTTTTGTAGTTATATGAATCACATTTTTTGTAGCGACTGAAATCCTAGCACTTTTATACCCGTCTTTCCATATTAATACCACGCCACCCTCTCCCTCATGCCTTGCACCCTCTACCACCACCTTATTTGTATATAAGAAACTGCCAATTAACAAAGATTCACATCAAACTCTTTCTATCTAGCACTCTTGAAAATGGACCCTAACAAACAGATAAAATGCCCCCGTTGTTGCCTAATCTGCCTAAGTTATGATAAGTTTAAGGTCCATGTGCCACAACACGTGTATCTTTGAACTTCATCTTGCAAATGTGTTTTAGTTATCTTATGTTTCATCCTTGCTGTGGATATATGGTTCTCATGAATAAATGTGTTTATCGCTTTGGTACTTCAAGATTGACCTATTAGATTATATCATTTCATTTATTTCCATATTTCTTCATTTTGTGTTTCATAAGAGATTTATGGTTACATATCAATTGTACACACCACATATATGCAGGGAATGTAACTCTTTCGTTTTTTTGGCTTATTGAACTCATATTGGGTCAAAAAAATTTCTTACTTTGAACGGTGTCATTTCATTCGCGCTCTTGTATATATAGGTAATAATGTAAAGAGTAAATTACACTGTTCGTCCCTGTGATTATACCCAATTCCATTACAATCAACTTTTTTTTTTTTTTGCACCTACTGTCTTTATTTTGAAATCTTGTAACATCATTCGTCCTCATCTATAACATCTGGTAAAAACTCCTATTAAAGCTCCTCATATGCAAGGTACATGAGGGTACAACGATATTTTTATCTTTAATCAGCCATCAAGATTAAGGGAGTGTTTGGGAGTGCTTATTGAAAATAGATTATACATTTTGGAAATGGATAATCACATAATCAGTTCTTACAAAATGTGATTCTGAAACATAATGTTTGGGTTTGATAATGTTGTTTGATATCGCAATAATTAGTTAATTAGTTTTTTGAGTGTTTAGCAAATTAGATTATTCAACAACCCAATATATAAAATTATGAAAATGGACATTCTCGTTTTTTAACTTTTTTTAACATACGTATACTGTATACGTATAAGTTTACATTTAACAAACATATGTATGATAATCTATAAGCAAAGTGGGCCTTTTTTTAGGGTTGCACTTGTTGATTAAAATACCTAATACACTTTAAGGGTATGTTTGGCGCAATGGATTGAAGCTGGAGGAGAAGTTAGGGCTGGGGCTGAGGCTGAGGCTGAGGCTTATATTATAAGTCAAAAGGTGAAGCTTTTTTTTTTTTTTTTTTTTTTTTTTTTTTTTTTTTTTTCTGTAAAGCTATTTGGCGTATTAATTGAACTGATGCTTATTAATAAAATCGCATAAAAATACATCAAATTAAAATTCCGGCTTTTACGTAATAATCCATTATATTTTGAAGAGTATTTAAGTCATTTGCTAGCTATAAGCCCTCATAAGCTCTTTTCAATAGGCTTGGACTATGAAGGCTTATGGCTTATATAAGCCTCCACAAGCCCGTGTGACAAACAAGACTTATTTTATAAATTGTCTTATTTTAAAAGTTTAAGTCCCCTAAAAGCCTCTCCCAAACACAACCAATATCTTATCGCCACTGCTATACCTTCTTTTTCAACGATAAAAGCATTATATCAAAGATAAAAGATGGCAGTTTGGTAATTTTTGTTGGAAAAGCACAATCACCTTACACAAAAGCAGGTGAAGAATTGCTTTTGGAAAATCACATTTTGAGGTATGTAAAACACAGATAAGTGATTTTCAGTTTCATCTTGCCAATGGTCTTTTTTTTTAGGGTTGCACTTGTTGATTAAAATAACTTCTGCACTTTATCTTATCGCCACTATTATACCTTCTTTTTCAACGATAAAGCATCATATCAAAGATTAAAAAAATGGCAGTTTCGTAATTTTGCTGGAAAAGCACAATTGCGTTTCACGAAAGAAGGTAAAGAGTTGCTTTTGGAGAACCATGTTTTGAGGTCTAAAAAACCAGATAAATGATTCTTAGTTTCATCTTGCTAAACACTCTAAGTATATTATTTGCATTTTGTAAATGCAATTTTTAAGACTTATTTTAATACTAAACTTAACTTATTATTGCTTATATTTCATTTCTAAGCATTTCCGAGCTCACTCGACTTGAAAACGAGAGGATATCTCGCATACTGTGAAAATCAACACGCAACGCGTACAGGCACGAACTGTAAACCTAATAAACTTCGTCTATAAATGTTAAACCTTTTATAAACTTTTATTTATAAGTTTATAACTGTTAATGGTTACTATTTATGTGACCACTCGTATTTCATGAAAATTACACTTTAAACTCAACCGTGCATGTTTTAAGTTCTCAGTCAAGTTTTATCGAGCTTAAACTAGTCCCGACTCATAAAAGCACAAAATTTAACAAACAGCCCTTCTACTTTGCCTATAACCGCCGCCTATCTCCAACTCTCATAAACTTTACACTTTGTTTTAATACTTTTAGGGAGTATAAGGTTTAGTTTAGGGTTTCTTATCATTTGATACCTAGCCACCATCACCATATCCCCCCCCCCCCCCCCTTTCTCTCTAGCCAGTGACACCACACGACCACCACTCACCACCACATAAAATCACCACTTCTCACTAGTTTCGGGTCAAGAACAAGAGATCGAAGGTTTTAGAGTCTCGTTTGGGGTTTTTGTTCGCGTATTTTTGGGTCGACCTTCGTGATAATCCGCTCTCAACCTCACGAGCCATTATATTGAGAACTAATGAATATGTATTTTTTTTTCCGGGTGAGATTAGAGATAGATGGAGTTTGATAGAAAGGCACCTTTAAATAGAAAACAATGATGAAACCAAATAGCGACAAATTAATCTGGCCGTTAAGAATCCCATCATTATAGCAAAGTTAATGAAACGCCGGATGCCAGATGACCCGAACCTCCTCGCATCAGCCATATCATAATGACTATGAAAAAAGACTTATGCAAAAAATCGAGAACATTTTAATGGGCTTTTCACTTTTATTAAAAAAATGGAATTCTAATGTTTGATCCGGTAGGCCTTTGTTAGCACTAAATTACATCCATTGATCAAGTGAGCTTTTTTAGCACTAAATACCAAAAAGAAATATTTACATTAAGGGAGAGTTGCATATATACCCATTAAAACTCAAAAATTTGCATATTTTCTCAAAATACAAGTTTTCAATACATGATGTACAATGCAAGTTAAACATTTTTAGGTATATATGCAAATATGCAAGTTTTAGTAGGTATATATGCAATTGCCCCTTACATTAAAACATAATTTTCAAATATATTTACGAAAGCTAATATTTCAACACATAGAAAATTTAAAGATCAAGAGAACCTATTATAACAAATATTAGACCTAAATCAGTGTATTGGGATTGCTTCAAGTTGAAAAATTAACTTAGCTAAAGTTGCGGGAGTATGAGCCATTCGATTTTATTAAATGGCTCAAATCAAAAGAAGTTCTTTTGATTTGAGCCATTGGATCAAATCCAATGGCTCAGAAATGCCCAACTTGAGTCAAGTACCCTAAATCAGCTCCGCCGAAATGTGCGACAACCTCGTTACTCGTTTATAACATAGATCGTGGACGTATCAGAAACCCCTGTTTCTTTACATGTGTCTTTTTTGTCTTATTCTTTTATAAGGCAAGTGGGTTGTAGATAATGCACATCACCAACAGACCAAGTCATAATAGTGTAGAGCCATATTTTAAAGAAGCCACACAGCGGTTTCTTCATTTAAATGAGTATACCGTTTGGTCTCCTCTTACAAAATTATCTCCTCTTACAAAAATATATTTTGGTATTAACAGATTAAGGATTTTATGTTCTCAGCAATTTACAACCATTACAGCATTGACTTGGGATTTTAATATTATTTTGTGAAACAATTTTTTGAAGTATCGTCCAAAAGTTTCAAATTTAGGAGTTGAAATTTATTTCCTGGCATTTCAAAACGAAATACATTATTTTGCATTATCTTAAACGATATATCAATTGTCACTGAGATATAAGCTATTTTTCTAACTGTGAAGTAAAATATAAGATGCTAACAATATCAAAAGCATATTCAGACTTGCAAACTTAACTAAACATACATATCTTTTGACTTGAATTTTATTTTTGGCATATTACTCTCACGCATTTTGATACAGACAATAACTCATACATTTCTTATTCGAAGCTTAAACTCACACCCTATAATTAGCTGAGTGGACATGGGATAGACACACATATATCATGTGCTAGCTCAAAGGCCCTTTGTAATTATTGGTCTTGGATATATAATAACTTAATATTAAGGACTTGACTACAGACAAACGACAGTAACTGCCAATGTAAGTAGGAGAATATTTACCAAAACTTATTATATATATATAGACACTTGGAAACTTATTATACTCCGTATATAGATATATTTATATAATATCTTCGAAAGTTCGTGCCTAACAGAAAAGTCGTCTCTATACGCTTGACTTTCTTTGGTCTATCCGTTTTCGCTGCGTTTATTATATATATAGAGAGACACTTGGGAACTTTAACATTCAACTCACCAAAACATAGAAAAAGGTGGCCAGAAAGAAATGCAAAGATGGACTGCAGAAAATTTGAGTTGACCATTAATTCTGCCAACGATTTAAGAGAAGTAAGAAGACTTTTTAAAATGAAAGTCTACGCTAAGGTACTTTCTTATACCGTATATTGATACAATTTGATTTTAGAAAATAGATAATATCACGTACTGTTATCATGAGATTTTTGTCTATTCATCATCTGAACTATAGCTTAACATGTAATCTGCACAAGCACGTACATGTTTAAAATTTTTGAGCGAATTGTAGTTGTATGTTTAGTTGTGGGAAATTGATATAAGCAAAATACAAATTTTACAGTAGCATAATTTTTTAGCATATGTTGTGAATTCTAATGGAATAATGATATGAAAGACGGATTAGAAGAGAGTGAAAATCTTAGGTGGTGTTTGTTTTACAAAAAGAGCCTCTTAATAGCCTTTCGATCTGATTCATTCAAACGCGCTAAAACATTTGGCCTATTAAGATGTGTAGCAGCTCATCTAGTTTGTGAGTCATTGCAGATTTTGAAAAATCAGGTTAAGTACGTGTTTAATCTAGCAAAATAATTTGATTCCAAAACCAAATCTTGTCCTCGAATATACGTTGAGAACGAAATCTCGGCACACTGTATTTTATATTTGACCTGCTAGCTTAGACTACCCTTTCATTTTCAAAGTGTTAACATTACTTTTTTCGAAACTTTGTGTACATCGTTTTTATAAAGAGCTAAATTAATGTTGAAAACGTTGTAGTCCCAGTTTCGATTGGCAAATGATACAAAAAACCTGAAAATAGGATATTGTTTTCTGATACACATGAATCCACGGTAGGTACTTATTGGGAGTAACAAGAATATGGAGAAGCGGACTCCTGTAGACAAGCACGGCCAGACCAATCCAGCATGGAACTACACAATGAAGTACTCCGTAAGCGAACCATGGTTACAACATCATGGCACGATGGTTGTGATAAAACTATATTGTAAACGTAAGCTTGGTGATAGATACATAGGAGAAGTTCATCAATCGCTGAAACAGCTTTTTGATTATGCGTATCCAATGGGTGGAAGTGCAGTGGTACATTTCCCGGTTCAAATGGGGTCTGCTGAGTCACAAGGGCAACTTTGTTTCTCGTATAGATTTGGTGACAAGGTGGCCATTGAGAAGTTGATGCTTGCAGAAAGTATAGCATCTTTCTTATTAACCAGTCCACATAGTGCAACTTGACAAATTCGCGTCTCGACTTTTTCCCTATACTTGCGTGATAATCGTACTCATTATTGCAGCAGTCGTTTTCATTGGATCTGTTGTATATATGTATTGTGTTAAACAGTTTTTTTAAGACAAAATAGCTATAGTTATCTTTGGTACGGAGTATTTTGATATGATTCGGTCAACCAACAAGAAGAAGACCCATTTGTTTTGTTGAGTGAAGACCAATTCATAAGGAAGACAAACCCACGTTTTCATAAAGTTAAAATTAGTAGGACACCATGTAGTCCCATGTTTACTTTCATTCATTCCTAGTCTAGTCTTGTTGCTTAAGTTTGGAAGATCATACATTTTCATTTCTAGTATTTAAGTGTAATTTGCTTCGTGAAATAAACAATAAGAAAATATGTTTAAAGTAGTCATATTCCTTTCTTAATTTCTTGAGAGTTGTTGTTAACTCAATTAGCAATTTTTATTAGGAGATTGACCTCCTCTAATTGGTCTCTATCATATTTTCTCTCATATTTGCACGTAGTAATGAATGATGATTATGATTCTTATTCCCTCAAATCTAAGTTGGCAAATACCATGAATTATCTAGCATAAATATTGGTCAACAAACACATGCATATATAACTATTACCCTTTCCCAAAACATGTAGTTTTAGTTCATATATTTGGGGGGCGTGATGATATAGGGACCCCCAAGTAGGGGGGCCGGTTTGCTACAGTAGCATGCATCGGGGTTGTATTGTGTACATTACGGTGTTGTACTGTATGTTTCGCGGTTTGTATAGTTAACTCTAGAGGTTCCCTATAGTATATCTCATTTGATGCAAATTGTGTTACTTTATACTCTTCTACTTCCTATCATTATTTGGGTACATCCCTTTTATCACAAGCCTTATTTTTTATAAAGATATTTTCATCCAATCACATTCATCGGCAATTAGTCAAGATGTAAAACGATAAATATACATATATACATCAAACATTTGACTGTCCCAACCGCTTATATAATTTGAAAAGACAAGTGAAAATTTAAACAAACAAAAACACATATTAATAAATCCACTAACAATATTGAAACTAAAAGGGCTAATGTCACAAAAATGTATCATAATTGTCATGATTTTCTTTTATATGTATTGAACAAATTTTTTTGCTATTCTGTGTACTAAACCTTGATTTTCTAAGCTTTTTTGTGTACTCTATAACCATTTTGCTCCTTATTTTATTAACCCGAGAGAGGCAAAATGGTAATAAAGTATAAGTTTAGTACACATTATAGCAAAAAAATCATTCGATACATATAGAAGGTATAAGTGACAACTATGATACATTTTGGTGTCATTAGCCCTAACTAAAATAAGCACAAATTCTAGCACACCATGTAAAATCAACATTTATGATTAATGAAATTATAGAAACGTGCTAAAAATTAAAATTTAGAGAGCTATGTTGACTAGGAAGATTTTGAGGATGTTTGCAGCATGTTCCCTTATCTACGTCAAGTGTTAGGATGAACACGTCGACATATAAATGTGGCTTTTCATTCGCAACTTCACATTTTTCTGCTAGTTGCGGTGAAACCTATTTAAGGCTAATATTCATTATGAATTATTTTCGATATCCGGTGCATCGTGGCGGAGCCATTTTATAATTGCATACATTCGATCTATCCGATTCAAATCTAAGTTCAATAATTCCTAAAGTACCAAATATAAATATATTTGGCATAAGCTCAACCGATTTGTTGCGTATTTTGTTGACTAATATGACTTTGCCACTTTAATAAACAGGTGCTAAAAAATCGTCAAAAATCATAGTTTTATATTTGATTTAACTATCCAAAGCAATATTGTATCCAAACCCAAAACACTTGGGTGTGCTACAAAACCTTTTTTAATAAGATATCTTGAAAATAGCATACGAAATGATACAACATTATAGTTGAATAAAACGTCCATTGTTCAAATCCTTTATACAACATATTGTTGGGATATAAAATATCAAAGTACTTCTGTATGTCAAAGTACTGCTGCATAAAGAATAAAGTCAAAGTATTGCTGAAGATAAAAGTCAAAGTACTGCTGTTTTCTGAAGAATGCTTAAAGTACTTTGAAGAAAATAAGGACTTATGTGCAATATTAGTTAAAGGATTAATGTGTAATATTGAACGAGTATTCTAGAATTAGTTAGGGATAATGACTTATCATTCAAGATATATGTTGTAAACCGACTTAAGGTTATCTATATAAAGAGCCTTAAGAGGTATTAGTCGATATAAGTTTTAGAGTTGTTCAAAGTAGATAAATAGTTAGGGATTGTTGGTGAATCTGTGTAATAAAGAAGGTTCAAAGTTTGGTTAATATAAAAGTTCTTCTTAAGCTTTGTGTTAATAGATTCCGCATACTTTATAAGGTTAAACAGTGTTTCAATATTAATAGTGTTAAGTTTACTTAATATTATTAAACCTTTACAAGCTACAAAGTAGTTTGATCAGAGTACATCGATCCAACAAGTGGTATCAGAGCTTGTGTTGGAAACTCTGATTAAGAAGACAAACCTTCAAACCGATTTCACTACAAACCCTTCAAGATGTCGACAGAAGCTGCACCTGCTCCCTCAATCACTGCTGTTAGAATCCCTATTGTTAAGAAGGGAGAATATGACTGATGGGCCATGAAGATGAGGCAGAACATTGCCATCACAGACCATGCACTGTGGGATGTGATTGTCAATGGTAACATGCAAATTGATGAACCAGTAGAGGTACCTGGACAACCAACACCACCTAAACCTAAACCAACCGTACCTGCTGCTACCAAAAGAAATTAAGACAAAGCTCTCAACATACTGCTTTCTGCTATTCCTGATGGTCACTTATTAAAGTTTCATAATGCCAAGGATGCTAAACAACTATAGGCTGCAATTAAGAAGAAGTTTGGAGGTAATGATGCTTCCAAAAAGATGCACAGGAATTTGCTGAAGCAACAATTTGAAACTTTCACTGTTGGTGAAAGAGAAGGTCTTGGTTCTGCTTATGAAAGATTCCAAAATCTTCTGAGTATGCTAGAACTATATGATGCTGAGGCATCAGTTGAAGATGCTAATCTGAAGTTCTTGAGAAGTCTGCCATCAGCATGGCATGTAGTTGCTACTATGATCAGAGGACAATCAGGGCTGGATACAATGGACTTTAATGATCTCTACAACAATCTGAAGGTGTATGAGCATGAGATGAATGGTACTACAGGTTCAAGCACACATCAAAAACCTCAAAACATTGCTTTTGTCTCTTCTGAAAACAGAAGCAGTACTTCCAACAAAGGTACTGCTTATCCTGTCCAAAGTACTGTGACTGAAACTCAGGTTCCATGTACAACTATGGTCACTACCAATTCATCACAATCAATTACCCCCACCTCAGATGATGTTCTATGTTCATTTTTTGCTCAACAAGCATCTCTACCTGTCATCTATCAAGAAGATGTATTGCAAATAGATGATGATGCTTTGGAAGAAATTGATATCAGATGGCAAGTTGCCATGCTCACTGCAAGGATCAAGAAGTATGTGAATAAGACAGGAAAAGGCATCAATTTCAGAGCTAAACAGGGAATAACATTTGATAAGTTCAAGATTGAGTGCTTTAACTGTCAAAGGACTGGTCACTTTGCAAGGGAGTGCAAATTTGCAAAGTATCAAGCAAACAAGATGATCAGAACCACCCAAGCCTGAAAGAAAAGAGATTCCTATTACTGAACCAAAACCAAAAGCTTTGGTTGCTCAAGAGAATCTGTCAGAGATTGATTGGTCCAATGAATTTGATGATGAACCCGTAACCTATTCAATGGTTGCATTGGAAGACTGGAGCACAACATTTGATGAAGAGCCTGGATATGCTGCTTTGGAGTCAAGAGATGGTCTAGGAAGCTTTGATTGGAGCATGGAGTTTGAAGAAGCACCTGTTCAGCTTGCTATGGTAGCTGCTTCACCAAGTTCATCCACTAGCTCTGAGGTATGCTCTAAGTGCAATGATATGTATCAAAAGTTACTTAGTGAATATGTAGCTGAAAGAGATAAATTTCAAAAGGCTAGGGCTGAGATAACTGGTTATCAATTGACTTTAGAGTCAATGGAGGCCAAAATCATTACACATGAAAACAATGAAGTAGCATGGGCTGAAACATATAAACAACAGGATTACCTAGTTAAGTTAAGTGAATGGAAACTAGGATGTAAGGTGTCTGAACTAGAGAAAGTTACTGCTGAGAGAGATAAGTTATTAGCAAAACTTGTTGTTTGGAATGAATCAGGTCTGTCACATGTTCAATTTGTTGAAAAGCAAGAACATCAAACCTTAAAACTGGCTTAGGTTATGATAATGATAGCAATGAAGGCATTCCATTTAAGAGTAAGGATCTAAATCTTACAGTAGATACCTCCACTAGTGATGAAGAGTTCATAAGTCTAGATGAAAACACTTATAGTGATGAGGAATACCCTAGTCCAACACCTCCTGTATTTAAGAAAGAAAAGGGGTATAATGTAGTTCCTAATCCCCCAGGTAGCTTTCAACCACCTAGAAAAGATGTTGACTGTTATGGGATAGATAATCTAGAGTTTAGGAAGAAGCTTAAAAGTCAATCTAACCTTAAAACTTTAGAAAAATCTGTTGAAGCACCTAAGGTTGATGAGAACAAGTTTTCAAAACAAGCAGTACCTTCAAACACTTTTTGAAGTACTGTTGATCACTCAGCAGTACCTCAAAGAAAATACTTTCAAAATACTGCTAATTTTAGAAAACCTTATGGAAGGGGATTTGGGGACATTGGTCCAAAGGTCTGTTATGTATGTTATAGTCCTCATCATTTGATTAAAGACTGTGATTATCATTCAGAATACTTAAGTAAATATCCAAAGACCAGAATTGCACAACCAAGTCATAGGGAGAATAAGCCAAGGGACAACAAGCCAGTTTGGAATTATACAAATAGGGTTAACCATAGTAATTTCTCAAAAGACTATAGGTACCCTCATCAGAAAAGATCATACTCCAAACCATCAGTACCTTCACAAAGTACTGATAGAAAGTTCCTTAACCAAGAAGCTTCTAGCAAGCACTCAAGTGTAAGACCTAGGAGGTTCAACTACTACAAACCTAGAAGGCCTTACAACACAAGAAAAGATGCTAGAACACAGAACCCAACTCCTAAAGTTACAACTAAATGGGTTAAGAAAGAAAGTACTGCTGGGGTAGAACCAGTACTTTCAGAGGTTAAGGGTGAAAAAGGGAAAATTGATCATGATAAACCAACAGTGTTGGAAACAAAAACCTTAATTCTTGATCATGTTTTCAAAGACAGTGGTGATTACATACTCAAAAATTTTGAGTATGTCACTCCACAAGGGGAACACAAGTCAGTAATGGCTTGGGTTCCTAAAAATAACTAACATTTTTCATGTGAATGCAGGGAAACCCAGAAGAGGAGCTTAAAGATCATCTTATTGTAGATAGTGGTTGCTCTGGAAGTATGACAGGAGAAAAGGAGCTCTTGTCAGATTTTAATGCTTATTTTGGAGGAAAAGTTGCATTTGGGAATGATCCTGACGGAGGAAGAATAACTGGCAAAGGAACTATCAAGGCAGGAAACATTGATTTTGAGGATGTTAGATATGTGAAGGAGCTCAAATTCAATCTTTTGTCAGCCTCTCAGATTTGTGATAAGAAGTATCCTGTGTTATTCTTTGACACATAATGTCTCATACTTTCTCCTGCTTTTAAGTTAGAAGATAGAAACTTGGTGATGCTGAGAGCACCAAGAACTAATGATGTGTACAACATAGATTTAAAGAATGTCAATTCTACTGAAAGAGCAACATGTTTGATTGCAAGAGCAACTATGGAAGAAGCACATCAATGGCACAGAAGATTGGGGCATGTCAATATCAAGAACATCAATAAGCTGGTAAAAGGAAATTTAGTTAGAGGTTTACCTTCTAAAACATTCAAGAATGATCACTCATGTCTTGCTTGTAAGAAGGGTAAACAGCACAAGACTTCTTGTAAGAAGATTGATGAGAAAACCATTAGAGAGCCTTTGGAATTGCTGCACATGGATCTGTTTGGACCTATTTCAGTTGTTAGTCTGAACAAGAAGAAGTACTGCTTGGTTGTAACAGATGACTGTAGCAGATTTAGTTGGGTCTTTTTCTTATGCTTCAAAGATGAAACTTTTGATGCTATTCATGATCTTATGATAGCACTTGAAAATCAGTTAAGACTCAAGGTAAGAGGCATTAGATGTGATAATGGGACTGAGTTCAAGAATCAGCTAATGGATGACTTTTGTGCCAAGAAAGGAATTAAAAGAGAGTTCAGTATTGCTAGAACTCCTCAGCAAAATGGAGTTGCAGAAAGAAAGAATAGAACTCTTATAGAAGCAGCAAGGACAATGCTTGCAGACTCTCAATTACCTGTTCCATTCTGGGCTGAGGCTGTAAGTGCTGCCTCTTATGTGTTGAATAGAGTATCAGTGACAAAACCTTAAATGAAGACACCTTATGAGTTACTCATGGGAAAGAAGCCAAGCATCAAGTTTATGAAACCTTTTGGATGTCCCCTAACCATCTTAAACACTGCTGATAATTTGGGCAAATTTGATGGGAAGTCAGATGAAGGATATTTATTGGGATATTGTACCACAACCTACTACCAAGCTCCACACACCTACTCCCTAGGCCTTTTTCCCTTGCCCTCATAGTTATGCTTTCCTTTTTGAGCAGTTTTTCTCTTGTCATCAAAAGAAGCTTGCTTTCTTGGGCAAGCCAGGCCAAGAACTTGTTTGAGTCTAAAGAGTACTGCTTGGGATCAGTTTAGCCATTCCATAGCTTCTGCATTTATTGGTCTTATTACCAATCAACCTTTCAATTTCTCATACATGATCCTTGAAGGTATGCTTACACATATTAAGGCTGGCAAACCTTTTCTAATGTATCCTAGGTTTGTTCAACTTCTTTTAGAGAATCCATTAGATGGGATACCAAAACCTCGGGATTATGTACCTACCATTAGGATGCCACCTAAAGTGTTCACTTTTATGTCTCATAAGGGAGTAAATTTTTCGGGTAGGAATACACCTCTCAATGCTTATATGTTAGAGGTAGCTCAAGCTGTTAGGGATGAAGAAAACAATAGTGGTTCTGCACATTCTAATAATGCTGATCAATCTGATTCTGCTGAGCATTCTGCCTCAGTACATACCCCCACACCACTTATTGTTTCCCCTCAACATGGTGTTTCAAGTGAAAGGACTCCCTCAGTGTCAGATTCCTTGGATAAATCTATTTCTGCTCAAGGTTCTTCTCCACAAAGTACTTCTTCTAAAGGTACTGCTTCAGAGGATACACAGGTACCTACTCCCAATGATTATACTTCCACAGGTGGGTTTCAAACACCTGGAGGAGATGAGGGAATTGAATGTGCTGTGAGTACTTCTGAATTGACTAAAGAATTGGAGAAGTTGAAGACAACTGTTAATGCTCAGGCTGCAGAAATCAAGAAGCTAAGAAAGAAGTCAGAAGGTTGAAGAAATTTGTTTGGCCTCTTGTTCAAAATTTTCGGCTTTATGTGAAAGAAAAGAAGCAGTCTCAGAAGCGAAAGTCAAAATCTTCAAAGAAGTCTTCTAAATCCAAGAAGAGGCATAGGCGGTCATCATTTACCAAATTGAGGAGGAATCAAGATGAGAATTTGGATAAAGATGATGCTGAGATTAAATATTCAGAAGATGCTCACCTTTGGCAATATCTAGAAAGTCCAAAGACTCTTGTACCAGAAAATTACATTCAAGAAGATGTGAATATTGCACAAGAGGATGTGAATATTGCACAAGAGGAAGATATTGAGCAAGAAGTTGTTCAAGAAGATGTTGAGCAAGAAATTGTTAACCAGGATGTGGATGCACAGAATATTCAAAGTGCTGGTGTTCAAAGTACTGCTGCAGAAAACATAAGTTTGCAAGGTACTGCAGAGCAAGGTTCTTCTTCTAGGAATATTGATGAAAGTGGAGTCACAGCAGCTGGACCTTCTACTATGAATTATGAAGATGAAGCTGGTCCTTCTACTTTTGTACAGCAAGAAGAAGTAAGAGTGCATACTGCAAGTGATGATGGAACAATTGCTCAAGTTATGATGAATTTGAGGAGACCTACTAGAGGAATACATATTTCTTAGCCTGCATAAAAAGTTGCTGAAAGTACTTCTGAATCAGAAGAGCTAGATCCAAAAGATAAAGGGAAAGGGATCAAGGTTCAGAAAGATATTAAGAAGAAAAAGAAGAAATTTTCTATTGCTCTGATCAGAGAACTAAAGATTGCAGAGGATGAAGAGCTTGCTAGAAAGCAACAAGCTGAGTATGATGCTGAGTATTTGGCAGAAGGTAGTAGGCCAATTACAAAGAAGCCAATGACTATTGCTCAGGAAAGGAACTGGATGAAAAGTTTCTTGCAAAGAAGAGGATACAAAAACTTACACAAAATGAGGTATCCAGAAGTGAAAGCTTTGTGGGATAAAGTACAAGAAGATATCAGGAAAGAAGTAGAAAACTTTGTGCCTATGGAAGTTGATAGAAAGAAGAAGTTAGAAGATATCAGAAAGGAACAAGCTGAGAAAAGGAGATTGAAAAGAAAGAAAGTAGTTCAAGATGATCACCTATCAAAAAGACTGAAGATGATTCATGAAGACACAGTTGATGAACTTAGAAACTATTTCAGAGTTGTAGATTTTGAGAATAAGAAGATTAAAGATTCTGGAAAGAAGTCCAAGATAATCTCATTCTCTGTAGTTGAATAAAAAGAAGGAAACTATCTTATGTTCAGCAGAGAAGATGAAAGCTTCACAGTTTTCAACATGTTATGGGATGTTTTGCATTGTATCACAAGAGCAGATCTTTATGATTTATATATGCAAGTGCAGACATACTATGCAGAGATTGAAGCTTCAGGAGTGGGATTAATTTTGCTTGGAGATTTATTTACCATCTGGGAAACTGAAGAAACAAGTGATGATCCTCTGTGGAATGATCAAGAGAATTGGGAAATCACAAGATGGAGATTCTTTGAGTCATCAGGAGTTCATACACTAGAGATGGAAGATTGTACCATGATTCATATGCTTGCTAAGAGGAGATATCCATTGATTAAAGAAATTATGCTCAGAATGCTGGATCATGGAATGGAACTTGAAGATGAATTTGAAGTAGCTTTGGATGTTATCAAGCTATTTATCAGATGGACCAAGTCTGAAGAGTAATATTGCATAATACTGGTATGATTTGTTTTGTAAAATAAGTATTTTTTAAAGTACTGCAAAGACAAACAGTACTTTATCAAAGTACTGCTTGCTGATATAAACCAGTATAAGTCCTTTAAAATAAAATAAAAAGTTTTGATGTTTAAAAGAGAAGTAAAAGGATTTGAAAAGAAACACATGGTGTTAGTATTTATACTGCACAACAAATGGTAATCAACTCACCATGTTTAACAGACAAGAAAAAGTTTGACTCATCAAGAGGGTACGGCTCTGATGTGATAATCAAATCCGTTTTTAGTTGACAATTTACTAAAAATTGTATGGTTTCAACTCACCATATCTGTATAAGTAAAGAGTTGGCTAGCCCACAAGGAAAAATGGCTTGTGGTAAAGGCTGTAGAAAATCCACTTTTGGTAATTAGTTCACCATGATTTATATCAAAGAACTAACTAGTCCAAAAGCAAATGGCTATTGGTAAAGACTAATCAAATCCGTTGATAGCTGATGATTTGCTAAAAATCATAATTTTCAATGATTCAGCTCTCACAGGAGTTAACACACCTGGAAGTGATGAGAATAGTATGAAACTTTTAAAGATTTGATGATTATTGTACCAAAATGTTGCTGAGAAGATTTATTGAAAGACAAGATGCTGATGAAGAGTACTTTGACACATGGCAGATAGAAGATAAAGGTATAAAGAAACAATCTTTCTGAATGATTAAAGATTTGAAGATCAAAGATAATAAAAGAAAGTTCAAATCAAGCAAGTGGAGTTCAAGTTAGGGGAGGATTATTGGGATATAAAATATCAAAGTACTTATGTATGTCAAAGTACTGCTGCATGAAGATAAAAGTCAAAGTACTGCTGAAGATAAAAGTCAAAGTACTGCTGTTTACTAAAGAATGCTTAAAGTACTTCGAAGGAAACAAGGACTTATGTGCAATATTAGTTAAAGGATTAATGTGTAATATTGAACGAATATTCTAGAATTAGTTAGGGATAATGACTTATCGTTCAAGATATATGTTGTAAACCGACGTAAGGTTATCTATATAAAGACCCTTAAGAGGTATTAGTCGATATAAGTTTTAGAGTTGTTCAAAGTCGATAAATAGTTAGGGATTGTTGGTGAATCTGTGTAACAAAGCAGGTTCAAAGTTTGGTTAATATAAAAGTTCTTCTTAAGCTTTGTGTTAGTAGATTCCGCATACTTTACAAGGTTAAACAGTGTTTCAATATTAATAGTGTTAAGTTTACTTAATATTATTAAGCCTTTACAAGCTACAAAGTAGTTTGATCAGAGTACATCGATCCAACACATATCTACTAGGCAACTTATAATCGGACATCCTTCCGGTATTTATGGTTCATTGGCATTGGCAACACTTGATGCACCCTCTTTGGAGAACGACATGGGGTGATGTGTCTCGCGACTACTAGTTTTAAATTTATAACACGAATTACCGGATAAAGCTAAGAACACACGGGCAAGTATGACCCTTTCGTATGTAGTTAGTTTTGGTTGGTAAGCCGAGGTCGTTCACTAGGATTTGGGTGTTTTCAATTGTGAAGAATCTATGTAACACTAAGCAATAAAAGGGGTGGTAATTGGTTGTCACGATCCAAAATACCATATAAGCAATAAGTAACACGAAAATGATGATTATGTAAATTCAATAAGATTAAAAACTACACTTGCTTAGACTAGTTTACATCCTTGATAAGCATGATTGTGATAACTCTTCTTAACATGTTGGTTATGATGATTAGTTGGTGTTCTAATCAATTGTTCTTACAAATTAAACCTTGGCCAAGATCTTAGTTTATAAAAACAAGCATTAAGTTTAGCCAATCAATTCAAGATCAATTCAAGGTTCATAAGGTTGGGTCAACAATCTTAAACACAAAAATAATCTTTTGTTTTATCAAATACTCTTAAGAAATGGTCAATACAAAAGGTAACCGATCATAGACAAAAGGTTACAATTGATTGCAAACTACTACACTTTCGACCAATTAGGCGTTTTACAATCAATCCAATCTGATAGACAAAAGTTTTCTCATTACAATCACACTTTAGTTTCTTTGTTTAACCAAGAATAATTTTGGTGGAAAACAATCATTCATAGATAAATGATTATAACTAGTTGAATAACAAATAATCTTTCGACCTATAAAATCATTAGCAACTAGTTAAACTTGATTCAACAAATGTCACTACGAAACTTAAGCACAATTGGATCTTAGAATTAACTTGAAATTGAATTAAAACATGTTATCATAATCATAAGCAAACCATTAAATAATAAACATCATCTAAGCAAGTGCACAAAGGAACTAGCCACTCATAGCAAACATGAACATATCAGAATTTTGAACATTAGAAACCATGATTAAAAGTCTTACAATGATTGAAATAAGATAACAAATGATGAAGTAATGATGCCTCAAGTATTGGTGATGACTTCTTAATGTTTTGACCTCCAAATGATGACTTCTTGGACCTCCAAAGTTTCCTGGGATTTTATGGACGAATTTTGGTATTGAGAGGAAGTAATGGTGGTAGGAAAGATGTTCTCTCAAGTTGGGATAGAGAGAAATAGTAAGTGATGATTAGAAATGCATGTAAAGGTCTCTATTTATACTCCTCTCAAGGCCTAGACTCATCAGTGCATCAACTTGGCCTCCAAGTAGTTTAGAAGGACATAGAATACCAAAAAGAATGGCCTAGAATCGGGTAGAATGAGGTAGAATGAGTTTTTGCAAAAGTTTAACGAGCTGACTAACCAATCGGTTTTGGGACATTACCGATCGGTTGGATGAGACATGTAGGTCTAACCAGTCGGTTGGTTTCCAACCGATCCGGTTGGATGAGACATTTTGATCTAACCGATGGGTTACGGGCTCATACCGATCGGTAGGATTCATTTGACAGAAAATGATAAACATGAAAGTTGTTGATCTTTCTCTTAGCTTTTCGTGGCCACTTGAATCAACTAAATTCGAGTTCGTATGCTCAACTTATGGCCAAAATGGTGAAGGTGTGTCGAGAACAACGAGTCTTCCAATAAATCTTTGTTTTAGCTCATTTCTTTCCTCTTTTTCTCTCTTGTGCTTTATTCTTGAGTCTTTGGAGTGACAACTTCATGACTTTTAGCTTCTCGAATATGCTCCAAGAGACTTTCATTTGTCGGGAATTCTTCGTACATGCATAAATCTTCATTTATTGATCATTTCTTCGTCTTTTTCATCATTTTTCTTCCATGAACCTAAAATACGAATTATGCTCAATTAAGTACCATAAGTTCATAAAAGTGACCATAAAACATACGAATAACGCCACTAAAAACATGCACAATTTGAGCATTATCAAATCCCCAACACTTGAACTTTGCTTGCCCTCAAGCAAATCTAGAATTAAGAAAATAAATACACATGGTGCATGAAAATGATTAAAAAAAATGTGATGCAAATCTACCAAGTACAATTACTAGATACGATTCATCATTTTTAAGCGTTAGTGGTGAAAAACCGAGATGTTTGACAATACCCATAGATTTTCTTGCTTGATTAACATTTCTAAACACCTCACGAAAAAGAAACGAAGTATAATTCACTCAATCACTCAATCACTCTAAGTCCATGTTGCTAGTTACCGAACAAACCACGAACCCAAAAATGATTATAGTTACAATCTTTCTTCTCTTTGGACTTTCACATACCGATACATCGATTCGCCATAATAATATTCTTCATATTTAGCACATTGGCTAACAACACATCACATAACTTTCTTTCTTCATCTCCATATAAATATATAGCACATTGGCTATAATTGTCACCTTATAGTTGTGATGACTTATTCTTTTTTTTTTTTTTTTTTCACTTTTTTTCCTTTCATACATAACATCTCCCCCACACTTCGCATAAGCATCACCACAAAAAAATACAAACACGAACTTGCGCACCTTCATCTTTGTTGGAATGGCACACATGAATGACAAGTGTGGCTAACTAATAATCATAAAAAACAATCCAACATACCAAGCAACTAGCAACCCACCATTTAGACTTTGACAAGGGTTAGGCTAAGGTTTAAAGTGTAAAATATTTTTGTATTTTTCTTTTTTTCTGGATGTAACAAAAGAAAAGGATGGCTAGGAGGGTGAACTAAGGGTATCTAGCGCTAAAGATGAACGCTAACAAACGGGTTCCAAATACGAGGTTAACTAACCGATGTGGTTAGCAAAAATTATTTTGTAAACGGATGGCCATTTCGTTTTATTCCTAAGGTGTCTCTTTATCACACGAATACACTTATATCACACGAATGCTATCTTACTGCGGTCTGGTAATGATTTACAAGTACAAGTTATAGAATAAATAAAATCACCGGCACACTCATAGCAAAAGATTCAAGCATAAAAGATGTATGCTATATATGAAACAGGCTAAAATCCTCACAATTTAGTGGTAATGGCTATAATATGTGCTAGTAAATGTTATCGATCCCAGAATGGATTGCAATATTAATCGGGACACATCTCGAATTTTTCAAAAATTACAGGTTTCACCAGTGGGATTATCCAGTTATTCTAATATATTAACCTAAAAGCATGAAAACAACTAGATCACAAGGGCAAACAAGTATACAAAAATTTATTTTCAAATTGGCCCAAAAATTCGGAAAGTCAAAAATGAGTTTCGTTTTTCACTATTTACTTTCCCCCCACACTTAAGTTATGCATTATACTCATGAAAAATAAACTTCAAAGCATGTAAAATGGGAAAAATAAATAAGTAAATAAATAGTCCAAGAGAAACGAAACTTCTCGGGCCAAGAAATCGCGATCGAACCTTCATATGATAAATTGTTAAGCATCTGAGATCAATCAATTTCTCTTCCACAATACATCTCCACACCAAGTATAATGTCACCAACAATCCAATCTCCAAGAGCTTATTAAATCTGCAAAAACAAACTAAACTACAAAAACACATAAAATTCTAAAACTCACTTTCGTAGGCATCACGATTGCATTTAGCGTATGCAACAAGCCTTTTAAACCCCTCGGTGGCCCGAGTGGACGAGTGAAGTCTCTTGAGGGTTTCCAGTGAACATACCCACAAAGTTCAAAATGTTTTAATTTTAAAAACAAGTACTTATTTATTCACAACGTACTAAATTAATAAAATTTAAAATGCAAAAACCAAATTATAGGTAGAATAAAAGGAATGTTACTCTTGTAAAAACCAAAAGACATTTAATCAGCAATCTTATGGTACTGATACGAGCCACAGGAGCATAAGTATCAAAATAGTTTATTCCTGACTTTTGTTTAAAGCCTTGAATGACTAGTCTAGCCTTGAAATTTTCAACAGTTCCATCTACCTTCATTTTCTTTTTGAAAATCCATTTACTACCTAGAGGTTTGTAACTAGGTGGTAGATCAGTCAACACATAAGTGTTATTGCCTATGATGGAGTCCATCTCATCATTAATTGCTTTTTTCCAGAAAGCAATATCCTGGGACTTCATTGCTTCTTCAAATGTTTTGGGATCATCCTCAACAATGAAGCAATAGGAGTATTGTTCAGAGACCTCACTCCTTGTATCTTCAATTAAGTATAATTAAAACTCAGGTCCAAATGACTTTGGAGTCCTGACCCTATTACTCCTTCTGAGCTCAGGTTCAAGTTGTTGTTCCAAAACCTCATCAGAAACCTCATCAGGGATCTCTGAACCACCAATATCATCAGTTCCATTTGGAATCCTCTGATTTGGTCTAAGTACTGATGAAAATCTATTCTCATCAAATAATGCATCCTTTGATTCAATTATTGAGTTAATTGAAACAGATTCATTAGGTTCAATAACACAGAACCTATAAACCTTGGAATGCTCAGCATATCCAACAAAGATGCATTCAATGCCTCTTTCACCCAAAGTTTTTTTCTTTGGATTAGGGAGTCTTACAACAGCCCCACAACCCCAAACCCTGAGATAATTCAGGTTGGGTTTCTTTTTAGTCCAGAGTCCATAAGGGGTAACCTTGTTCCTTTTATTAGGAACCCTATTTAGTAAATAGCAAGCTGTTAACATAGCTTCACCCCAGAACCCTTGACTCAGCCCTGAATAGGACAACATGGAATTAACCATCTCCTTCAGCACCCTGTTTTTCCTTTCAGAAATACCATTTTGCTGAGGAGTATAAGGGGCAGTCGTTTCATGGATTATATCAACAGACTGAAAATACAGAATATCCATGTACTCACCTCCCCTATCAGTCCTGAATCTTTTGATTAGAGACCCTTGTTGCAATTCAACTTCGGTTTTAAATACTTTAAATTCATCTAATGCTTCATCCTTAGTATGTAACAAATAAACGTAACAAAACCTAGAAGCATCATCAATAAAAGCAACAAAGTATTTCTTGTTCCCCAAAGAGGGAGTAGCATGAAGATCACATAGGTCTCTATGAATTAGCTCCAAAACTTTAGTTTCACGTTTTACACTTTGAAATGTTTTCTTAGTAATTTTGGTCATCATACAAGTTTTACACTTTTCAGTGTCTATATCAAAGGCTGGAATTAACCCATCCTTAGACATATCTCGCATTCTTTTAAAGTTTATATGGCTAAGTCTTGCATGCCATATGGTTGATGAGGCGAAAAGTGAACCGCTTTTAAGGGGTCATTTAAGCCCGGATTCGTGATTATTCGATCAAATATTGCCCTAAATCGTTCCTTTTGTCATTTTAGGTACTTTTGGAGAGAAATCTGGAAAAGGAAGCATTTTGGACATTTTGGAGCATAAAAGTGATGAAAACGACAAAGTCTCAATTTTCCTTGCTGGGAACAGTACCTGACGACGTCAAGATCTTCTACATGACGGCTTCAAGAGCTACAAAAGAGGTAGAAGTGGAAAATACACGTGACGATCCAGAGAGTTTTTGTGCATTGGAGATGACGGCGGCACCCAAGGCCGTCATGATCCAAGTATTAGTGACGGCCCAAAAGAAAATCACACATGACGGCGTCACAAGTAGATCTAGGCAATACGATTTCATTATGGCGGCGAGTTGACAGTGTCACAACTTAATAAATGACGCCGTCACCCTGTAAAATCTATATATATTTTTCCAAATTTCATTCATTAGTGTGCAACTTTGAGGAAAAAAAACACTAGGTCGAATTTTCCAGCTTTTTCAAGGGTTTCAACCCTTTGAGTCTTTCATGTTCAATTAAAGATAAGTACTCTTTCAAATCATTCAATATGTCTATGTGTTGTTTGATTATATCTTACGCTTGTCCTTTATTTAACATGCTAGGCTAGATTTTTTTATGTTTGCTTAGATGTAGTGAAACCTAGATGTTGATTATGGGTTGATTGTTTGTTTATAATTGTTACGAATGATTGTATTCGATGTTAGGCTTAAGAAAACTGACAGACTTCCATTGGTAACTTGCTTGAACGTCTTAAGAAACATGATCGGAGGTGTACTACGATTTTTGGTTGTATTTAATGCGTAGGAGAATTCTAATGATCCCATGTTAGAAGCTTCTAACGGCTCGACATAGGAGTGAAGTAGGATCCTATAGAGTTAGGGAATATTATACACGGCCCTACGACTAGTATTAAGGAATATGACCTGTCATCCATGCAATTGTAACAAGATATCAACATGTAAAAGATATCTAGGAAGTAATGAAACCTAAGTAAACACAACTTTCCTCATTATTGTTACCACCACATTAGTATAATAGTTGAATTTTCATTTATTTTATTTTATTTTGATTGCATCTTTAGTAAATTGGGTTAGTTGGCTAGCAACTAATTCCGCCCACTCTTTCAAAACCCAATATTTTTACTTGCTTTTATAAAAATATAAAAATACAAAAAGAATCATCCCTCACCTCTAGACTAAATTTAGTAGACTTTCTAATCCTAGCGACACTATTCCTGAGTTGAACGATCAATCCCCCGGTACTTGTCACTATACTATACTACAATGATTCGTGTGAAAACCAATTATATATAATATAGTATAGTATCGAAGTGATCCGCAAAGAAATACGGATCACACGAGTCGTTTCCCAACGAAGGCGAATGGAATCGAGAATATCGATTCGTGAAATCGTGATTTGGAAAGTGAGAAAGTGAAAATTAGAAATCAAATAGTTCACGTATTCACAAACAAATATGAAATATGCAGAAAGTACAAGCTAATTATGCACCAAAGTGAAAAACGTAAAAACGGAAACGCAACCGCAAAATTTAAAACGTAACGTTAAACGAAAAATGATATTATGAACTTGAAAATATTTTCTAAAAAACTTAAACTAATAAAAAGAATTTTAAGAAAAAGAAAAATATTTTTTTGAGTTTTTATTTATTTTCTATGATTTTTTTATTGATTTTTAGGATTAAAATTGAATTAAAAATAAGGAAAAATAGAAAAATAACTTGGAAAATTGAAAATTAAATTCTAAAAATTCTAAAATATTATAAAAGAATTTCTAAAAATATTTTTGTATTTTTTACAGCTTTTTCTGATTTTTTTTTATGATTTTTGCTATTTAAAACTATTTAAAAATTGAATAAAAATAAAAAAAAATAAGAAAAATAGTAAAAAGGATTGGAAAATTCTAGAAAAATTCCAGAAATTCTAAAATAATAAAAAGAACTTAAAATAAAATTTTGAAATAAAATTGAAAAACTGAACTACTTATTTAAGGAAAACTGCTTATCTCAAGTGCTTATTTTTAAGCACTTGAGATCCAATTAATCTGAAATTTGAAATTCAAGATGAAAATGATGCAATGAACTCAAAGAATGCAAGAAATGATCAAATCAAACTCAGAATACCACAAATACTCAAAGTGCAATGCAAAAAGTTAAAAATAAGCTCATGAAAATTAATAGATTAAGCTCAAGAACAAACAGATATAAGAATGTGATGCACAACACTGATTTAACTTCAAATACAACTCAGAAAGACATACAAACTAAGAAATAGCAACTATGAAGATCAGTAGGCTAATATAACCAAGTAGTCAAATCTGTCTCAGCCTAGCAATTTCACTAACTCAAACAGCAGCTATGAAAAACTCAGAATTCCAAAATGAAATGAGCAGAACCAATTTTTTTTTTACCAACAGAAATATAGAATCTTACAAATTTTTACCAAAAACTTAGGTGTAACACTTTAGAACAAGTTCAATTCAACAGCTATATACTAAATGCTCTGCAACAATTTACTTATTAAAGACTTCTACACTGTATTCTACTGATTTAATGATAAAATCTAGTTAACTTCACCTAATGAAAACAATTTATTCGGAAATTTGAGAAGGAAAACAGTAAAACCAAACAGAACACAAGCAATCCAAACACCCTAATAATTGACAGCAAGAATGAAATCCCACAGAACTCTTTCAATACAAGCAACAACAGGATCCAATCACAACATGAGTCCAAAAATTCAATTATTCAAAAAGTAATTCAACAGTTAATCACTCTAACTAAATGTCTACAAAACAGATTTCACATAAGCATTATGATTTCAGATTACAAGCTATGGCAGTTACTCAAATTGAAACTAATAAGCACAATTCTACACTTAATCAACAAACTACAATATTTATCAAATTAAATCTAAGACAACCTAAGTACCAGCAGACCTACAGAGTTCAAACAACCCTATATAGTAACAGATCTCAGAAAATTAACTACCACAGATAGCACAATTCAAGCGATAAAACAGATGATCAAACAACTAAAAAATAGATCTCCAAATTACTTATCACTCATTCATATGCAACCAAAGCAATTTATATCCAAAAGAAACAGTTCACAGGTTCAATACAAATCCAACTTAGATCCACAATATCCAAAACTCAGATCTATAAACTCAACCAACTAGCTACAATGAGTGCAAGCAAATCACTAATACATCCACTGGTTACCACAGTTCCACAATATGATAGATGATCACTATAACACAGATGATACATCAAGCAACATAGATCAGTTATAAACCACTTCTCAGTACTCAATATATGCAAATATTCAACTATGATATCCAATGAAATAGTTACACATATGCAGAACAAATCCAACTCAGACAATCTATTCTGCAAATTTCTATGATAAAACAAACTCAGAACTCAGATCAGCACTCTAAACTCAGATCTTATCAAACTCAAACTACTATCAATCTCCAAATATCTATCATCAACTACTAACAAAACTCAAAATTACAACTACTCTACTAAGTATTCAATAGAACAATGCTCAAATAAAAGCTAATCTACACTAATATATGTTAACATAGCTACTAAATTCAAAACAGATATACCAAAGGAAAATTTAAATCAAGAGTTTACCAAGTAATTCCCCCTCAGCAGGAATAGAGGGGGCTCACTAAGTAAGCCTATCTTTAAGATAGGCTGATTTCTCCTCAATTCTGTATCAGTCTATCCATAAGCTCCAATACAACTACTTCAATCACCTCTGATCTTGATGATGTACTGACTCAGACTCAATCACTTCACTAATAGCTATCAAACTAATAGTGAAATGTGTAAAAAGAAAAATAAGCTCTATGATGAGCTATACTAATATCTTTTATAATATTTTTTATATTTTTTTTTATTTTTTTGATTTTTTTTTTTTTTTTTTATATTTTCTGATAAAGGTAAAAAGAGAATATTAGACTAAAGTAAATAGTTAAGCTGAATGAACTAAAATAAGCAGAATTAAAACTGAAAGAAAACAGTAAAAGCTAAAGGAATTGAACAAATAGCTAAAATTATAAAAAGTAAACTCAGAATTTTATTAAACTCTTCATAAAAGTATTACATTATCTATTCTAAATACAATCTGAAATAAAATTTGCAGCATAACAATAAAATAAAAACTACACAAATGAGGCTAAAAACTACACCTATTTATAGGGGATGAGTGAGTGAGTGAGTGTCAATGCTGGTTGGCAATCCGAGCCACTATCTGTGCTTCTTTCTTCTCATATCAGCCCTCAGATTAGTATTGTGTTTCTTCAAATCCATATGAGCCCTCAGATCAATATCAATGATGTGGCCTGACCAATTAGCTTCCTCCATCTGTCCAAGCATGTGCTAGTCCTTTCTCTGACTTGTCAGCAGGATCCAATGCAAGAGAATGAAACGACTCTTCCAATCATTAGCAGCCAAGTGTCCACTTCGTATCTAGTTTTCTCTCTGACACATGATAAATCACGTGATCGGTTTCTAGAAGCTCTTATGATTGGAAATCGATAGGTTAATTGGAGTAAATTGAACCAATTGACCATGGTTTGGTTAGCTAGGGTTCATGAGTATTTGGGGGTTCTGGGTTAAGGGAGATTTGGGGGTAAAATGAAACGGGTTAGGTTTTATTATTTTTATTTTGACTTTGGGTAAAAACTTTGACCGGGTTTAGAAATTGGGTGGACCGGGTAATAATAAGGTAAGGTTTGGGCTTTGTGGGCTTTTGGTTAAAGGTAAAATTGGACTTACTTTATTGGATCAGGCTTTTGTTATTTTCATATTTGGTATCAAAAGAAATTTCAAGGACCATTAGTGTAAACTTCCAAACTTTAAGGGTTGAATGTGTAATTTCCTCAAAATAAATTTTAGGGACTAATCTTGCCAAGTCTGAATAGATGAAGGACATAAATTGACTCTTGGATTCCCGGCTTTGACTATTTAACCAACTTCTACTCTCGTGCTCGTTTTTCCGATATTCGTGTGATTTTTTGTCTTTTATTGATAAATCCGTTCATGCACATTCACAAAACAAAAACAAGTGTTTTCTTGGCATTTGTTATCTCAAATAGTCATTTTGGGTCGGTATTTGGCCATAAAATGGTGAGTGAATAAGCACTCACCATACAACGATCAGGTACACTGCCTGGTGGGGGTTGTAAGCTTCTCAAGATCCCTTGAGAGGTAAAACCTTTTGTGAGGGTGCAATCCAACGCATCAAGTTTTTGGCGCCGCTGGCAGGGAATAGTTATTGTCTACGTTACGATTTCTTTTTATTAGGTCTACTTGCTAGATTCCTTTCTAGTAAGATTTTATTTTTATTTTTAAGTTTTCTTTAGTCTATCTTTTTCTTTGTGCCTTTGTTAGTAAATTAAATTCATTTACTATTCCGTTGGCCATTATGGAAAACGCGAATCCACCCCTTTCCCCTAGTGAAATGGCTTTGTTGTGTGAACAGATTGAGAATGAGATTAGGGAACTTAGGGAGCTTAATAGGTTAATTAATGTTCAGCTCGATCATGCATTTAGTGACCTAGCGACCGCCTTGTATTCTAATAAGGACCCAGGATCTAATGATTTTGAGGATGTTGTTGAGGAACTTGAGGAAGGGGATATAGCTCCGAAACCAGATGACTATTTCAACCTATATCCCACTAAGGAGGAGACTGCGTACTATACTAATCTTATTGATAATCCTCGACATCCTTTTACTAGAATTGACCCTAAGATAAAGAGAGGCTATCCTAAGAATGCTAAGATACCATGTATGATTGGGTATAAGCACATTGACAAGACTTACATTGATTTCCAATCCCCAATCAACATTATGTCATCAAGTGTCTATAATGATATAGTGAAAACAAGACTTAGACCTAGAAAAGATCCCAAATACCCCGGTGGATTTTGTAACTTTGTCGGGAGAATTGAAGGTCTACAGTTACTTGTGGAAACTCCTTACTCCCATTTCTTAGGTTTTGTATCTCAATATTTTATTTTGTTGAGAAATGAATTGCTTCATATTTTCTCATTTCAATAATTTTTAGTCCGATTGTGATACCTAAGTTAAAATGATAAGTAGTTATTCATTTTCTCTTAAGAACCACTGCAATAGAAATTCGATCCACATCAAGGAATTTTGGGGTACATACAATATCAAAGATATAAGTTGCGGAGTACAATCACGTGCACCTCATGTGACTGATTACTAATCACTAATCACATGCACCTCACGCGCCAACAACTTATTTATACATAAGCTTTTATTTGATACAACTTTCAACTTTCTCTTTTCTTCATTTTTCACTTTTTTTCACTTTTCTCATATTTTTCATACTTTTCACTTTTTTCTCATAACATCAATGGAAGCTTATCGGGTAGCTTCAAAACCACATAGATAATCAACTTTTGACTTTTGATTTTTTCACTTTTTGCTCTTATTTTTGATGTTCCTTGATATGTACGCAACTTCTAAAGCAAAAATTCTCTTAAGAAAACAAAGAACTAAATATTATTCAAACCGAAATACCACTAATTAACCTAGAACATCTATTATATATGGGCAACATCGGAGTAAAAAGCCACAAGTACCTCTCATGAGCTCTAAAGAGAACCACTACTCCACGTTTAGCATCTCACTTCTAAATAAACTCTATCATTTCTCGCTCTTTGCAATTTAAGATTCCAAATAATGAAACCCGCGAATACTTAGCCGATAATCAGCCACGCATATATAAAGTCAGTTACGGAAACTTGCAAATTCTAAAAGAAGAATTCGCGTTTTCTAGCTCCTTATGTAAAAGACTAGCGAAAGCTTTTAAGCTGCGCACGTATAAAGTCAAGTACGGGAACTTGCAGATTCTTAAGAAAGAATTCGCATTTTATAGTTCCTTGTGTACAAAACTAGCACAAGCTTATGTGATTATCATTGGTTAAGGGAACAAGCTAGGGCTCAACACGCCCGCTCAAGTCAAAATATTTATTCCTACTCTCGCCAGCAAGAAAGTCAACAAGGTATCAAAACACTTATTCAAACTTTATTATATTTTTGCACAATCTTTCTCATTTTTTTTTCATGACATTTTCATTCAAAATTTTTGAAATTTTCTCATTTTTTCAATTTTTTATTTTTTTGGTGGAAAAACGGAGTTGCAAGAGTGCACGACATGTGAAACATGCAAGGTAAATCGAATCGAAGATTCACCCCCCCCCCCCCCCCCCGACTAGAATTAAACATTGTCCTCAATGTTTTATGGGTTAAGGTAATCCTAACAAAATTCTAGGCTGTTTATTAATTATGCCAAAGAAAACATTAGTCGATAAGATTTAACGGATATAGGATTTCCAAAAGCACCGATGAATGAAAATCGAGCGGAGAAGATAACGAGCACGAGAGTCATCATAAATCACGGACAATCCTGAACAAACATCACAAACAACCACGGAACACAAGAGTAGAAGAGGCACCCCCTCCTCATGTTTGGTGTTAGAAAATAGAAAATAAGATGATGAAATTGGATAAGCATGGGTTGCCACCCACGAAGCGCTTGTTTTTGTTCACCGAGTCACAAGAGCTTGACTCGATCCCCGAATTCAATTGTCCTTGGGGAAAGTTTGGAGATCCGGGACTACCATAGTCGGTACATCCCCTCCAAAATAGTGTTTTAAACGGTGACCATTCACCTTAAAATTGGGACCATCTTGTTGAGCTAACTCAATGGTTCCATAAGGGAAAACTTGGGTTATTGTGAATGGTCCGGACCAACGGGTTTTAAGCTTACCCGAGAATATCTTTAACCGAGAATTAGAAAGTAGCACTTGATCACCAACGTTAAAAACGCGGTCTTTGATCTTGGCATCATGAATTCTTTTTGTTTTCTCTTTATATATCAAAGAATTCTCGTAAGCTTGATCACAGAGTTCTACTAACTCATTCAATTGAATTTTTCTATGATCACCCGCGGTTTTCAAATCAAAGTTTGCATGTTTTAAGGCCCAGTAGGCCTTGTGCTCTAGTTCAATGGGCAAATGACAAGCTTTCCCGTAAACCAGCTTATATGGTGTACACCCAATGGGAGTTTTGTAAGCGGTCCGGAAAGCCCATAATGCATCTTCTAATTTGTCGGCCCAAGAGGCACGGTGTTCTCCTACTGTCCTTTCAAGTATACGTTTTAAACCACGATTGGAGACCTCAACTTGACCACTCGTTTATGGATGATAAGCCGTGGAAAGATGATGTGTGACACCATACTTAAGCATAACTTTTGCAAATTGATCATTGCAAAAATGGGTCCCACGATCGCTTATGATGGCTTGAGGTGCACCAAATCGGGCAAAAAGACTCTTTATAAACTTAACAACCACTCGGGCGTCATTTGTGGGGAGCGCCTTCGCTTCAACCCCGATTTGATAAGTAATCGACGGCCACGAGAATATATTTGTTACCCCTAGACGACGGGAATGGCCCCATGAAATCGATGCCCCAAACGTCAAAGATCTCACAAATTTGAATCGCATTTTGCGGCATTTCATCCTTTTGAGAGATTTTCCCTTGACGTTGGCAAGAATCACATATTTTCACCAATTCATGGGCATCCCGATATATCGTCGGCCAATAGAAGCCGAAATCGAAAACCTTCTTAGCGGTGAAATTGGCACCATGATGTCCCCCCCTTGGTCTACTATGACATGCCTTAAGTATTTCAACGGCATCCGTACCATGAACACACCGCCGGATCACTTGATCCGCACAGACTTTGAACAAGTAGGGGTCGTCCCAAAAATAATGTTGGACATCTTTAAAGAATTTCTTCTTTTGCTGGGACGACAACCCTTTCCTAATGAATTTCCCCGCATGGTAATTCGCAAAATCGGCGAACCATGGGGTACTTTGGTCAATTTTGGTCACACTCCCAAGTGTCTCGAGAGGAAATGTTTCCGTAATTTCCTTATTCTCGAGAACACTTTGATGGGGATTCTCAAGTCTAGAAAGGTGATCAGCAGCAAGATTCTCAGCTCTTTTCTTGTCTCGTATTTTGATATCAAATTCTTGGAGCAAAAGAACCCACCGCATTAAACGTGGCTTAGCATCTTGCTTCGCCATTAAGTACTTCAAGGCTGAGTGGTCCGTATACACTATGCACTTTTTAAGCAACAAATAAGGTCTAAATTTCTCAAAAGCATAGACGACCGCTAACATCTCTTTTTCGGTGGTTGCATAGTGTATAGGCTGAAAATACTTTTTCTTACATTGCCCCAGAACTGCACCAATGGCATAATCGCTAGCATCACACATTAGCTCAAATGGTAAGTTCCAATCGGGGGCAACTAAGATTGGTGCCTCCGTTAACTTCTTCTTTAAAACATTAAATGCATCGACGCATTCATTTGTGAAGTTAAACGGAGCATCTTTTTCTAAAAGGTGAGTCAGAGGCCGGGCTATTTTAGAAAAATCTTGAATAAAACGTCGGTAAAAACCGGCATGACCAAGGAAGCTTCTAATTCCTTTGATGGTAGTCGGGTGTGGTAATTTAGCAATAACATCGACTTTTGCCCGATCTACCTCAATTCCAAATATATGGATATCTTATGGCCGAGGACTATTCCCTCTTTAACCATGAAGTGGCACTTCTCCCAATTTAGAACTAAATTAGTGTTTTCACACCGAATTAGCATATTTTCCAAATTGGAAAGGCAAGAGTCGAAAGAATCTCCATAGACGGAGAAGTTGTCCATGAACACTTCCATGGTTTTTTCAATCATATCGGAGAAAATGGCCATCATACACCGTTGAAACGTGCCTGGAGTGTTACATAAGCCAAAGGGCATTCTACGATAGGCAAACGTTCCATATGGGCAAGTAAAAGTGGTCTTTTCTTGATCCGGGGGATCAATGGGAATTTGAAAGTACCCAGAAAAGCTATCGAGAAAACAATAGAACTCATTTCCCGCTAAACGTTCAAGCATTTGGTCCATAAAAGGGAGCGGGAAATGGTCCTTACGTGTTGCATCATTCAACTTTCAGTAGTCGATACAAACTCTCCATCCGGTCACAAGTTGAGTCGGTATAAGCTCATTATCGTCATTCTTCACAACAGTGATTCCGCCCTTCTTTGCCACACAATGAATCGGGCTAACCCATGAACTATCTGAGATTGGATAAATCATTCCAGCGTCAAGGAGTTTTATAACTTCCTTTTTGATCACTTCATGGATTTGTAGGTTAACCCGTCGTTGTTGTTGGACAAAAGCTTTGTGATTTTCTTCAAGAAGAATCTTATGAGTACAAAATCAAGGGTCGATTCCCTTAATGTCGGATATTTGCCAAGCAATCGCACTTTTATGCTTCCGAAGTACATCTAAGAGTCGTGTCTTCTCCTCATCTTTTAGGCCTTTTGATATTATAACCGGTAATTTATCATTTTTTCCAAGTATGCGTACTCGAAATTAGGAGGCAAATCCTTGAGCTCGAGCTCTGGAGGATTCTCAATAGACGGCTTAACTTCTTTTACGTCTGCCATTTTTAAGTCAACCGGAGGGGAAGAAACAATCGGTTTTTTGTTTAACAATTTTTCAATTAATAAAATGTCCCCCTCCGGATCAAAGTTGTTATTATCAATTTCCGGTGAAAATGATTCATTTGCAAGACAAGCATTGATTTCTTCCCAAGCGAGATCACTTCCCTCAAACGGAGTGAGGGAAAGGGAAGAATCGGAGACGATCGGTTCAAAATAAGGAGTGGGATTGCCACTCGAAGCATTATCGGTAAAACCAAGAAATTCTTGAGCATACTCCTCCATAGTTTCATCAATAACATCGATACGGTTGACGGAAGAAACATCGTAATCGGAGAAGTATCTCGCGGTTTGATCAAGGTTAAAAGTGACGGCTTCATTTCCAACACGTAAAGTAATCTCCTCGTCATAAACATCAATTAAGGCACGACCAGTCCTTAGGAAACCTCTCCTGAGAATGAGAGGAACCCGTGGATCAGCATCGAAATCAACAACCACAAAATCCGCAGGGAAATGAAATTTCCCAACATTGACAAAAATATCCTCAGCTATGCCAATTGGACGAGACGTAGATCGGTCGGCAAGCTCGAGGGTCATAAGCGTCGGTGTCAAGTTAGGAAGAGACAACTTTTTCCATATCGACATCGGCATAAGGTTAATGCTAGCACCAAGATCGGCCAAGGCGAAGCATTGAACCATACCCGGAAAATTGCACGGTATAAGAAACTTGCCAGGGTCTTCAAGCTTTTCGGGTAGCTTTTTAAGAAGAACCGCTGAGCAATTCTCGTTCATTTGAGTCCTTGACATTTCAAAAAGCTTTTCTTTGTTATTCAAAAGACCTTTTAGCATTGAAGCAAATTTAGGCATCAAAAGTATAGCATCCGTGAGACTTATATCAAAGTGTAACTCTTGAAAAATCTGATAAAATTTCTCCATTTGGTTTTTATCCTTCTCGCGGTGCTTTTGTTCATTTAAGCGTGACGGATATGGAAACTTTGTTTTAACGGGTGTTTCATTTTCATTATCATTAACAACCTTTTCCTTTCATTTAGACGTCGGGACCACCGGAGGTTGGATGTTCTCGGTCCTTCCATTATTAATAGGAATTTCCGTATCCGTTGTCACCTCGGGTTCACGGGTGACTACCTTGGGAGGTAGAGAAGAAGAGGTAGTCGGAGCCGTCGGTCCATCATAAGTAACACCACTCCTTGTTATGATCGCTTTTGCATCGCCCCTCGGGTTAGCGATCGTGTTGCTTGGCAAAGTTCCAGAGCCCGAGGGTCGATCATTTAAACGCTTGTTAATTTCATTGATTTGAGTCGCAAACAATCTCGTTGTTTCATCTTGTTTAGCCATTAAAGCTTCTTGACTCTGAATCAAATGTTTAATCAACTCTTCTGTGGGCGACGGATTTGGAATAACAGCTTGATTTTGATTATTAAAACTTTGCCCACGGTTTTGAAAATTGCCATTGTTTTGAAAATTATTCCCTTGAGGCAGGCCTTGGTGATAATTTCCCCCATTTTGATTTCGTTGAAAATTCTGATTTTGTCCTTGAAAACCATTATTTCCACGGTTGTGATTTTGATTGTTATTGAATTGATGATTACGGTTTTGCACATTGTTATTCTGATTCACTTGATTAGGTTGATTAAACCCTGGTGGTCCTTGAAAATGGCTCGAACGGTAGCTGAGGAGATTACGGTCTCCTTGAAGAGGTGGGTAACCGTTGCCACCCATGTTCGCAGCATACACGTTCTCTTGAGCAAAAGAGCCGGTCGTCGGACATTCATAATACGGGTGTGGACCACCACAAGTAACGCAACCTTGATTAACGACATTGACTTGTTGACTTGATTTTTCCATAAACATTGCATCAACTTTTTTTGTTAAAGCCACAATCATATTTACCAATTCATCATTATTTTTACCATTGTTAGACACTTGTGGTTTATTTCTCGACATTCTAACACGAGCCTTATTTACGATTATCGTGAAGGCATCATTCGTGTTCCTAGCCAACAAGTTACCACCCGCAGCAGAGTTAAGCGAATCTTGATCAGCATGACATAACCCATTATAAAACGGATCAATCTGCTGAAGGTCGGTAAACCCGTGGTTCGGACATTTCTCTTTCAAATCTTTGAATCGGTCCCAAGCTTCACTAAACGTTTCATCAAAAGCTTGTTGGAACTGAAAGATTTGAGAACGTAGGTTAGAAGTTTTAGAGGGAGGATAGAAGTAATTCACAAACTTGGAAGCGAGATCATTCCAAGTGTGAATCGAGTTAGGCGGTTCCTTTTCCAGCCAAGTTCGGGCTGCTCCTTTTAAGGAGAAAGGAAATAACTTCAATTTCACCACATCGTGAGGAACTTGGTTCATTCTAATCGTCTCAGCGATGTCGGTGAAATTTCTGATGTGAGCATAGGGGTCTTCGTGATCGAACCCGTGAAAGGATATACCCATGATCAAATTGAGTAATCCGTGATTGATCTCAAAGTTGGCATTGATGTCCGGAATCACAATAACTCTCCTCACACCATTGAACGGTGATTGGAGTTGTTCTTCCATCGGACGTGGATCAAATGCCTGTTGTTGTCCCACCGGCGGGATAACATTGTGCTGCGGACCACCCATCGGCGGGGGTCCGTTGTGTTGTTCGTTATGGTCCATCTCCTCGTCGTCAAGGAAATGAACCCGACTCGTATGTCGTAAAACCCGCTCGGGTTAGAGAACGGAGACGTAAGATTCTCAAATGAAGATCGGGTGTGCATATGTAAAACCCAAAATTTCATAACATGTAAAAATTACCAAAATGCCCCTGCAGTTTAAAATTTTAATAAAACACTTATATAAGCACCACATAAATCACAAACAACTAAGAAATTGCAACATATGACACATGATAATTTTTATATGTATAATATAATGTCCTAAATGCTATAAAAATAATTATCCTTTTTAATTATTTATTTTTGGGCCGATTGGAATTAATGTGTACACTTTTAAATAGTTTAAATTGTACAAATAATTGGAGATAAGCTCAAGATAATTTTGGAAATGATTGGGACAGTAAATGGGCCAAGTAAATCACTCCCTAATCATCTATAACTCAGCCAAGATTTGTAACATCATTTTATAATTCCAAAACTTAACAATTTCTCTCCTAAAAAAACTCTCTATAAGGCATACAAATTTCTTGAGGATCTGGGACAATTTTCGTGGGTTCTAGCATATACAAGGAAGGTTAGAAAAATAGTGGGTGTGGCTGGGATAGCTGGGTTCGAAGGTTGGAGTTTTAGTTGTTCAATTATTCCAAACCGAGAAGAAAGAATTTTTCTGCTCCTTTTCACTCGTTAATTCTTCAACAAGGTAATTTTCATATGTTCTAAGATTAATATGAGACGTGGGAAAAATATCCATGCACTCCAAAAAAATCGTTTGAATTAAAACACAATCAAAAACCCTAAAAACAAGGAAAATTAATAATTTGCTACATATATTTTTCTGGGCCTTGTTCATATTTTTTTCATGCTCATACATGTTTATATTACTCATATAAAATGGATTTATAATTATTTGAAGCTTGGAAATCATTGTGTAAATTGTTACATTTTAACTGATTGTAAATAAAATAAAAAGGGGGTCGGATTGCATGAAATATTAGGGTTCCTTATTTTTTTTGGTTCATTTATGAGGTAATTGATTGAAAATAAATGTTATGAGGTTTTGGAAAAAAAAAATTAGGGTTAATGATTTGTAATTAAAAATGGTACCGATTGTATTTTATTAAATATAAGGGTGTGTTTTGTAATTATTGAAACTTGTGGGATATTTTTGAAACTTATTTTGGAACAGTAGCAAATCTTAAAAATTGATACTTGAGGGGTGTATGTGTAATTTTGGATAATTAAAGGTTTATTTGGTATATTATTAATTAAAAGGGTTAAATTGTAAATATTATAACTAGAGGGACTAAAATTGTAAATATGGTTAAATCATAAATATTTCAACCTATAATTGGTGTGAGGGCTGTTTATGTCATTTTTATATAGTTGTGGTGCTTATTTGATAATTATATTAATTAATGGTTTAATTATGGAAAATGGATAAATTAAAGGGTTGATTTGTAACTTTTGAAACTAGAAGGGTATAAAGTGTAAATCTGGAATTCTGGACATATGTGGGTCATTTATATGTGTGCTTATGTGTATGGTTTCATTTGTGACCCTTGACTTGTTTAATTGACGGAATTAACCCTTGATCTTTATATTAAAATCCGGGAAACCCTAATCTCACAAATACCCTATAAAATGAAAACCGTGATATATGAAGCTATGAAATTTGAGATGGTATTAAAACTAACCTATGAGAATATGCTAACATTGGAAAACTTGCAAAATCGGGAAATTTACTATTCATGGAAACTTGCTAATTATGGAAAGTACTAGTTATGGAAACCTTCTAAATAAGGAAACTTACTAAGAATAGAAAGTCTTCTAAAATACTTAAACTACTTAAAGTGGGAACTTACTAAATATTGAAAGTTACCTAAAATAGAAAGCTGCTAAATATGGAAAGTTTCAAAAAATGGAAAGTTAACTAAAAAGAGGTAACTTGGGTAATTTGAACTCGTCGTAATTCGTATCCACTTCTCTTCTAGGTTCAGTGAAGCGGGAGTGATCCGTCTCTCTCTTTGTGATTTGTGACCTTGCTATTGCTTTGGATTGAGGTACAGATATTCCGTACTCTTTCAGTAGGAGTGCACATTTTTCTCTCTTGACCTTGTCTTTGACTTGATTATCATGTTATGACCTCCGTTTGGCTTTGGTTTTGATCCTTCGTACTTGAACCTATGAATGATGTGTTTCACCAGAAATTGTGATCCTATCGTTATTCGTTTGAACCCTTGTGACCCGTTCGATAACCTTTGTGACCTAAATCTTTGAAACTTTGTAAGACCTTGGGTATTCATTGGGATATTATACAGGGAGATAAAACCCTTGTGAGACTTGAATGTTCTTTTGGGGTAATACAACGGAAGGTGAAATTCTTTTCTTAATTATGATATGGAAATAATTAAAGGAGAACTATTTTATAACGACATTTTTAATATGATTTAAGACCACTTACTTATGGGACCTTATAAATTCATACAGACCACTTTTGAAGGATATTGGATGAAAACCTTTAATAAATATCACTTTTATAAATGTCATCTTTTGGAAGACCTCTTCTAAATGAATCTTGTTATAAACCTTTTTAAATGGGATTGTACTACGAACCTTTAAAACTAGTGATGGAAACCCGCTAAATTGAACTTTGTTTTAAACTCTCATTATGACCCTTTGATTTATGAACTATGGGAATTTGGGACTTGGAATAGTGAACCTTGTGGATTGGGAACTTTGGCTTTGACCTCTCCATTTTGACCCATTGATACTACATCCTTGATCGACCTTTTGACATTGATCCTTCAATATTGATCCTTTGATATTGACCTATGATACCGAACCTTGATACTGAATCTTTGACATTAATCCTTTGACCTACCTTTTGATATTGACCTATGATCTATTGATAATGACCTTTGGGTATTTGAACCTTTGGGTATTGGCCCTTTGATATTAAACTTTTGATATTGAACCATTGATATTGAACCTTGACCACTTGACCCTTCAGTATTTACCCGGGGTATTACTTGTTGTGGAGTAGCCACAACTATAGCATTGATGCACCAATGTTATGTACTCTAGCGTAGTTGGAGAGATGTACTACGCCGTCCCCGATCTACTATTGACTACTGCTTTGATTGTGATTGTTATTGGCCTACGGGGGCGTATGGATGCATCCTAGATTTGTATTGTATTGATTGATTGATTGATTATTTGGAGCTACTACATTGTCTACATTGCTACATATTGTATTGGTGACTGGGTATGCGTGCATTGCAACCCCTCACATGTTGGGAGTTGATCACTTCATATTGGGCTACTATTGTATTGAATTGATTGATTGATTGGGCCTGGGGAAATACTGAATTCCACATACATCACATCTTACATCATACACTTAACCTTTATACTTAACCTTTGACAACCTTTGATTATCCATTGACACCATATGTAAACTATCTTCGTACTCCTTTGCTTATCATATCTATTTTGTATTGTATTGTTATTCGTTTGATATCTGTTCACTAAGCTTTGTAAGCTCAGCCGCATTTCTTTTCCTGCGGCAGGTTTAGTAGGAAGTTGGGTTATGGACGAAGGTTTTGCTTTTGGGCTTAGAAGACTTCACCATGTTAGCTACTGGCTGGACTTAGAGTGGTTTAGAAGTGCTTGATGTTGGGCTTAGTTTAGTTTGTTGCTCTTTTGTAGTTTGTATTTTGATTAGTTTTCTATTGTAACCCTTGTAAACTTTGTTGGTAATGTATCTCCGTTTCACTTGTGTTCTGATTTGACTCTATAATGTTACACTTTGGCCCTTTTTGGGTTGAGGTGTTACAAAATGGTATCAGAGACAGGTTTGGATCGGCGGATGCAACATCCATAGAGCTTAGGCTATGACCTGTGTGTTTTGGACCATTAGGCTTCCACTGTAGGAACATAGGAAACCACTTTGAGAACTTGCTTTAGGAATCCCCTATATGAACTTAAGTTTTGGCCCGTATGGAATGGATAGACTTTAAGAGATTTCTTATGTATCTTTGCTTCTGCATTACTCTAATTCATGCCTTACGTTTAGCTATGCCTTTTGGAATCATCCTTTTGGAGTTAGAGATTTTGCACTACCTAAGTTTACCACTAGTAAGTTGGAAGGCAATTAAGACTGCATGGTAATGCATAACGCTAATTTGATTTTATCTTCGATCCCTGATCTATTTGTTAATCCTTTTGACATCTCTTTGGGCATTCTGAGAATCTACATGGCGATGACGTGTTTGATGCACTCTATGTCCGTATCTTGCTTTTGGTGAATCCTCTGTAAGTATTCTGACATTATTTGATTTTGTTTTACTCATCTCTTCCATCTCTAAGAAGTCGGGTGGTGTTTAACCACTAGTATAAGAGTATCTCTTTCCCTTTGGAACGATAAAATCTGCTATGTTAATCTGCCTTTCTTTGGAAAGTCAACTTCGATTTGATTTTGATATGTGGTTGGTTGTTTAAGCATTCGAGATGCTGACAACTGTTCTGCGATGTCTCACCGTGATGTATTGAATTGTTTTGAAAATCCTCTACCATGATTCCTATCATTGAACTTTTGCTATCATTATTTTCTCTAGAGACTCGTACGTTACATTTGCGGTTATGAAGTTCTCTTGCACCTATTGTGTTCACCGAGGAATGAACATTATTGTGTGAATTATTTTTGGCACCCTGTAATTTCGGATACGATAACCACCAAGTTTCCCACCGGAGGATGGAACTGGATAGAACCTGAAGATGACAGACAACGGTAACTACCCTGGAGAGTTGATGGCATACCTCGCAAAACGGAAGAGTGGACAAGCAGAACGCAGGAACCTGGTCAAGACGGCGAACCTTGAGCTGATGAAGAACATACAGTCTCACTTCCCTATTCATCTTAGTCGTACTAAGATGAATTGAGAGTGGAATCAGACTGAATGATGAGGAGATCGAAGATCGTACCAGAGATTCACATTCCAAGAAGAAACTGCAGGAGGCTCGAGGAATCAAACTCTAGTTAATGACTTCGTTTCACTCTCAGATTGGAAGATGGACAAAGACTGACTACTCAGACATAAGAAGATTCTGAAGAGACGAATTCCTGAAATGAACCTTATGATGGGGGAATTGATGCCTTAGCGATATGTTTCTTTCTGATGATGATTGTTTGATTTTGTTACATCGACCTCGTTTTATTATTGATCTTTGAATAGGACTAACCTAGGAGTTAGTTGGACTGTTAGGTGGATTAGTTTCACTGATTGAGATAAAGTATGATCATCATGGGGGCATATTTATATGATGCTAGTATTATGACGCCTGGCCAACGTGATAATACTTACATCATATAACGTGCACTTGTTGTGTTCATAGGATGTCTTGAGAAGTGCCTTAGTGGAGACCTAGATTCTGTTTTCGTTTGCGATGATCTGCGAATAGTGAGACCTTAGGATTCTTTTGATCGGTACATTGATCTGCCCTATCGCCGCACATTTTGATACGCGTCACGCGATTGTTTGACTTCGATATATGGATTAAATCCTAAGTTCCATTGTAGAGTTCCCTGCCATTTAATGTTATCGGTCAACTTATATTCTATCTATATGAAATTGATTTCAGCCACACCTATGCCTTGCTATGTATACGCTCCTCACGATCGATGAATTCGTTTCATGATGATCTGTTATGTGTTAAAATATGAAGTTTTGGACTCTGAGAATCAAGATCTGTTGAATTGAGAAAATACTGTTGGAGGTTGTTTTGAAGACGAAACTAATTGTGAATCTGAAGAGTTAGACTTATATATGTCACCTTCATCCTGCTATCTTCCGATACATTCTCATCTAACTAGTTCAGTTCCTTGTCCGCGAATGGAATACCCACCCAATCCTACATCATCCTTTGGATATCTTTTATATGGATATGATTGTCATCGGTTACTTTCGAAATGAGATTCTTTTGATTTGGATTCTACGTGATATGCCTTCTATGGGGAAACCAAAACCATCTTTGAATCGTTACGATCAAGTATTGAGAAACAAGATTTTTCTATTGCTGAAATTCTTTAAGTCTGATATTCTGCGAGTTTAAGCTACTCCTTCTCCTTGATCATAGTTGGCGTATCTTCGTTTCGCTTCGCTACCTTACCTTTTTAATTTTCGAGGACGAAAATTCTTTTTGAGGGGGTAATAGTTGTAAAACCCAAAATTTCATAACATGTAAAAATTACCAAAATGCCCCTGCAGTTTAAAATTTTAATAAAACACTTATATAAACACCACATAAATCACAAACAACTAAGAAATTGCAACATATGACACATGATAATTTTTATATGTATAATATAATGTCCTAAATGCTATAAAAATAATTATCCTTTTTAATTATTTATTTTTGGGCCGATTGGAATTAATGTGTACACTTTTAAATAGTTTAAATTGTACAAATAATTGGAGATAAGCTCAAGATAATTTTGGGAATGATTGGGATAGTAAATGGGCCGAGTAAATCACTCCCTAATCATCTATAACTCAGCCAAGATTTGTAACATCATTTTATAATTCCAAAACTTAACAATTTCTCTCCTAAAAAAACTCTCTACAAGGCATACGAATTTCTTGAGGATTTGGGATAATTTTCCTGGGTTCTAGCATATACAAGGAAGGTTAGAAAAATAGTGAGTGTGGCTGGGATAGTTGGGTTCGAAGGTTGGAGTTTCAGTTGTTCAATTATTCCAAACCGAGAAGAAAGAATTGTTCTGCTCCTTTTCACTCTTTAATTCTTCGACAAGGTAATTTTTATATGTTATAAGATTAATATGAGACGTGGGAAAAATATCCATGCACTCCAAAAAAATCGTTTGAATTAAAAACAATCAAAAACCCTAAAAAAAAGGAAAATTAATAATCGGCTACATATATTTTTCGATGCTTATACATGTTTATATTACTCATGTAAAATGGATTTATAATTATTTGAAGCTTGGAAATCATTGTGTAAATTGTTACATTTTAACCGATTGTAAATAAAATAAAAAGGGGGTCGGATTGCATGAAATATTAGGGTTCCTTATTTTTTTTGGTTCATTTATGAGGTAATTGATTGAAAATAAATGTTATGAGGTTTTGGAAAAAAAATTAGGGTTAATGATTTGTAATTAAAAATGGTACCGATTGTATTTTATTAAATATAAGGGTGTGTTTTGTAATTATTGAAACTTGTGGGATATTTTTGAAACTTATTTTGGAACAGTAGCAAATCGTAAAAATTGATACTTGAGGGGTGTATGTGTAATTTTGGATAATTAAAGGTTTATTTGGTATATTATTAATTAAAAGGGTTAAATTGTAAATATTATAACTAGAGGGACTAAAATTGTAAATATGGTTAAATCATAAATATTTTGACCTATAAATGGTGTGAGGGCTGTTTATGTCACTTTTATATAGTTGTGGTGCTTATTTGATAATTATATTAATTAATGGTTTAATTATGGAAAATGGATAAATTAAAGGGTTGATTTGTAACTTTTGAAACTAGAAGGGTATAAAGTGTAAATCTGGTATTCTGGACATATGTGGGTCATGTATATGTGTGCTTATGTGTATGGTTTCATTTGTGACCCTTGACTTGTTTAATTGAAGGAATTAACCCTTGATCTTTATATTAAAATCCGGGAAACCCTAATCTCACAAATACCCTATAAAATGAAAACCGTGATATATGAAGCTATGAAATTTGAGATGGTATTAAAACTAACCTATGAGAATATGCTAACATTGGAAAACTTGCAAAATCGGGAAATTTACTATTTATGGAAACTTGCTAATTATGGAAAGTACTAATTATGGAAACCTTCTAAATAAGGAAACTTACTAAGAATAGAAAGTCTTCTAAAATACTTAAACTACTTAAAGTGGGAACTTACTAAATATAGAAAGTTACCTAAAATAGAAAGCTGCTAAATATGGAAAGTTTCAAAAAATGGAAAGTTAACTAAAAAGAGGTAACTTGGGTAATTTGAACTCGTCGTAATTCGTATCCACTTCTCTTCTAGGTTCAGTGAAGCGGGAGTGATCCATCTCTCTCTTTGAGATATGTGACCTTGCTATTGCTTTGGATTGAGGTACAGATATTCCGTACTCTTTCAGTAGGAGTGCACATTTCTCTCTCTTGACCTTGTCTTTGACTTGATTATCGTGTTATGACCTCCGTTTGGCTTTGGTTTTGATCCTTCGTACTTGAACCTATGAATGATGTGTTTCACTGGAAATTGTGATCCTATCATTATTCGTTTGAACCCTTGTGACCCGTTCGATAACCTTTGTGACCTAAATCTTTGAAACTTTGTAAGACCTTGGGTATTCATTGGGATATTGTACAGGGAGATAAAACCCTTGTGAGACTTGAATGTTCTTTTGGGGTAATACAACGGAAGGTGAAATTCTTTTCTTAATTATGATATGGAAATAATTAAAGGAGAACTATTTTATAACGACACTTTTAATATGATTTAAGACCACTTACTTATGGGACCTTATAAATTCATACAGACCACTTTTGAAGGATATTGGATGAAAACCTTTAATAAATATCACTTTTATAAATGTCATTTTTTGGAAGACCTCTTCTAAATGAATCTTGTTATAAACCTTTTTAAATGGGATTGTACTACGAACCTTTAAAACTAGTGATGGAAACCCGCTAAATTGAACTTTGTTTTAAACTCTCATTATGACCCTTTGATTTATGAACTATGGGAATTTGGGACTTGGAATAGTGAACCTTGTGGATTGGGAATTTTGGCTTTGACCTCTCCATTTTGACCCATTGATACTACATCCTTGATCGACCCTTTGACATTGATCCTTCAATATTGATCCTTTGATATTGACCTATGATACCGAACCTTGATACTGAATCTTTGACATTAATCCTTTGACCTACCTCTTGATATTGACCTATGATCTATTGATAATGACCTTTGGGTATTTGAACCTTTGGGTATTGGCCCTTTGATATTAAACTTTTGATATTGAACCATTGATATTGAACCTTGACCACTTGACCCTTCAGTATTTATCCGGGGTATTACTTGTTGTGGAGTAGCCACAACCATAGCATTGATGCACCAATGTTATGTACTTTAGCGTAGTTGGAGAGATGTACTACGCCGTCCCCGATCTACTATTGACTACTGCTTTGATTGTGATTGTTATTGGCCTACGGGGGCGTATGGATGCATCCTAGATTTGTATTGTATTGATTGATTGATTGATTGATTATTTGGAGCTACTACATTGTCTACATTGCTACATATTGTATTGGTGACTGGGTATGCGTGCATTGTAACCCCTCACATATTGGGAGTTGATCACTCCATATTGGGCTACTATTGTATTGTATTGATTGATTGATTGGGCCTGGGGAAATACTGAATTCCACATACATCACATCTTACATCATACACTTAACCTTTATACTTAACCTTTGACAACCTTTGATTATCCATTGACACCATATGTAAACTATCTTCGTACTCCTTTGCTTATCATATCTCTTTTGTATTGTATTGTTATTCGTTTGATATCTGTTCACTGAGCTTTGTAAGCTCAGCCGCATTTCTTTTCCTGCAGCAGGTTTAGTAGGAAGTTGGGTTATGGACGAAGGTTTTGCTTTTGGGCTTAGAAGACTTCACCATGTTAGCTACTGGCTGGACTTAGAGTGGTTTAGAAGTGCTTGATGTTGGGCTTATTTTAGTTTGTTGCCCTTTTGTAGTTTGTATTTTGTTTAGTTTTCTATTGTAACCCTTGTAAACTTTGTTGGTAATGTATCTCCGTTTCACTTGTGTTCTGATTTGACTCCATAATGTTACACTTTAGCCCTTTTTGGGTTGAGGTGTTACAGCATACACCACGAGCAAAATCAAAAAGAAAATGAAAAAGAAAAGAAAAAAAAAATCTTTTTGTTTTTTTATATTTTTCACAAAACTTTTTATTTCTTTTGTTTTTCTTTTCTTAAAACGTAACGTTAATCGAAAACCGTTTCTTTCAAAACCACGCGCGACGGGACGGGAGAGAAGAATGGATCTTTCTTCAGTTAGCAATTTAATGTCTTAGCTTCCGTATTTCCCGCTTAATCGGTTGTAGTAAATGAAATAATCCGATAATTAATTAATTTCACGTTTTCGTTATATTGCGAGACTTATTTGGTTTACAACGCCCTTTCTTTCGATCGAGTCGAGGCTGTAACTTTTATTATTTTTTTGGTATTTTGTAAACACTTTAGGAAAAGTGTTTTGAATTTTTCAATTTTTATAGAAATATATATACAAAGTAGAGGAAGGCTTAACAAAACACGATTTTTCAAAAAGATATTCAAAAATTCACTTCCGCCCTCCCCAGCAGCGGCGCCAAAAATTGATTCGTGTGAAAACCAATTATATATAATATAGTATAGTATCGAAGTGATCCGCAAAGAAATACGGATCACCCGAGTCGTTTCCCAACGAAGGCGAATGGAATCGAGAATATCGATTTGTGAAGTCGTGATTTGAAAAGTGAGAAAGTGAAAATTAGCAATCAAATAGTTCACATATTCACAAAGAAATATGAAATATGCAGAAAGTACAAGCTAATTATGCACCAAAGTGAAAAACATAAAAACGGAAACGCAACCGCAAAATTTAAAACGTAACGTTAAACGAAAAATGATCCAACGAACTTGAAAATATTTTCTAAAAATCTTAAACTAATAAAAAGAATTTTAAGAAAAAGAAAAATATTTTTTTGAGTTTTTACTTATTTTCTATGATTTTTTTATTGATTTTTGGGATTAAAATTGAATTAAAAATAAGGAAAAATAGAAAAATAACTTGGAAAATTGAAAATTAAATTCTAAAAATTCTAAAATATTATAAAAGAATTTCTAAAAATATTTTTGTATTTTTTACAGCTTTTTCTGATTTTTTTATGATTTTTGCTATTTAAAACTATTTAAAAATTGAATAAAAATCAAAATAAAATAAGAAAAATAGTAAAAAGGATTGGAAAATTCTAGAAAAATTCCAGAAATTCTAAAATAATAAAAAGAACTTAAAATAAAATTTTGAAATAAAATTGAAAAGCTGAACTGCTTATTTAAGGAAAACTGCTTATCTCAAGTGCTTATTTTTAAGCACTTGAGATCCAATTAATCTGAAAATTGAAATTCAAGATGACAATGATGCAATGAACTCAAAGAATGCAAGAAATGATCAAATCAAACTCAGAATACCACAAATACTCAAAGTGCAATGCAAAAAGTTAAAAATAAGCTCATGAAAATTAACAGATTAAGCTCAAGAACAAACAGATATAAGAATGTGATGCACAACACTGATTTAACTTCAAATACAACTCAGAAAGACATACAAACTAAGAAATAGCAACTATGAAGATCAGTAGGCTAATATAACCAAGCAGTCAAATCTGTCTCAGCCTAGCAATTTCACTAACTCAAACAGCAACTATGAAAAACTCAGAATTCCAAAATGAAATGAGCAGAACCAATTTTTTTTTTACCAACAGAAATATAGAATCTTACAAATTTTTACCAAAAACTTAGGTGTAACACTTTAGAACAAGTTCAATTCAACAGCTATATACTAAATGCTCTGCAACAATTTACTTATTAAAGACTTCTACACTGTATTCTACTGATTTGATGATAAAATCTAGTTAACTTCACCTAATGAAAACAATTTATTCAGAAATTTGAGAAGGAAAATAGTAAAACCAAACAGAACACAAGCAATCCAAACACCCCAATAATTGACAGCAAGAATGAAATCCCACAGAACTCTTTCAATACAAGCAACAACAGGATCCAATCACAACATGAGTCCAAAAATTCAATTATTTAAAAAGTAATTCAACAGTTAATCACTCTAACTAAATGTCTACAAAACAGATTTCACATAAGCATTATGATCTCAGATTACAAGCTATGGCAGTTACTCAAATTGAAACTAATAAGCACAATTCTACACTTAATCAACAAACTACAATATTTATCAAATTAAATCTAAGACAACCTAAGTACCAGCAGACCTACAGAGTTCAAACAGCCCTATATAGTAACAGATCTCAGAAAATTAACTACCAGAGATAGCACAATTCAAGCGATAAAATAGATGATCAAACAACTAAAAAATAGATCTCCAAATTACTTAGCACTCATTCATATGCAACCAAAGCAATTTATATCCAAAAGAAACAGTTCACAGATTCAATGCAAATCCAACTTAGATCCACAATATCCAAAACTCAGATCTATAAACTCAACCAACTAGCTACAATGAGTGCAAGCAAATCACTAATACATCCACTGTTTACCACAGTTCCACAATATGATAGATGATCACTATAACACAGATGATACATCAAGCAACATAGATCAGTTATAAACCACTTCTCAGTACTCAATATATGCAAATATTCAGCTATGATATCCAATGAAACAGTTACACATATGCAGAACAAATCCAACTCAGACAATCTATTATGCAAATTTCTATGATAAAACAAACTCAGAACTCAGATCAGCAATCTAAACTCAGATCTTATCAAACTCAAACTACTATCAATCTCCAAATATCTATCATCAACTACTAACAAAACTCAAAATTACAACTACTCTACTAAGTATTCAATGGAACAATGCTCAAATAAAAGCTAATCTACACTAATATATGTTAACACAACTATTAAATTCAAAACAGATATACCAAAGGAAAATTTAAATCAAGAGTTTACCAAGTAATTCCCCCTCAGCAGGAACAGAGGGGGCTCACTAAGTAAGCCTATCTTTAAGATAGGCTGATTTCTCCTCAATTCTGTATCAGTCTATCCATAAGCTCCAATACAACTACTTCAATGACCTCTGATCTTGATGATGTACTGACTCAGACTCAATCACTTCACTAATAGCTATCAAACTAATAGTGAAATGTGTAAAAAGAAAAATAAGCTCTATGATGAGCTATACTAATATCTTTTATAATATTTTTTATATATTTTTTTATTTTTCTGATTTTTCTGATTTTTATTTATTTATTTATTTTTTATATTTTCTGATAAAGGTATAAAGAGAATATTAGACTAAAGTAAATAGTTAAGCTGAATGAACTGAAATAAGCAGAATTAAAACTGAAAGAAAACAGTAAAAGCTAAAGGAATTTAACAAATAGCTAAAATTATAAAAAGTAAACTCAGAATTTTATTAAACTCTTCATAAAAGTATTACATTATCTATTCTAAATACAATCTGAAATAAAATTTGCAGCATAACAATAAAATAAAAACTACACAAATGAGGCTAAAAACTACACCTATTTATAGGGGATGAGTGAGTGATTATGTGCCAATGCCAGGTTGGCAATCCGAGCCACTATCTGTGCTTCTTTCTTCTCATATCGGCCCTCAGATTAGTATTGTGTTTCTTCAAATCCATATGAGCCCTCAGATCAATATCAATGATGTGGCCTGACCAATTAGCTTCCTCCATCTGTCCAAGCGTGTGCTAGTCCTTTCTCTAACTTGTCAGCAAGATCCAAGGCAAGAGAATGACACGACTCTTCCAATCATTAGCAGCCAAGTGTCCACTTCGTATCTAGTTTTCTCTCTGACACATGATAAATCACGTGATAGGTTTCTAGAAGCTCTTATGATTGGAAATCGATAGGTTAATTGGAGTGAATTGAACCAATTGACTATGGTTTGGTTAGCTAGGGTTCATGAGTATTTGGGGGTTCTGGGTTAAGGGAGATTTGGGGGTAAAATGAAACAGGTTAGGTTTTATTATTTTTATTTTGACTTTGGGTAAAAACTTTGACCGGGTTTAGAAATTGGGTGGACCGGGTAATAATAATGTAAGGTTTGGGCTTTGTGGGCTTTTGGTTAAAGGTAAAATTGGACTTAATTTATTGGATCAGGCTTTTGTTATTTTCAGATTTGGTATCAAAAGAAATTTCAAGGACCATTAGTGTAAACTTCCAAACTCCAAGGGTTGAATGTGTAATTTCCTCAAAATAAATTTTAGGGACTAATCTTGCCAAGTCTGAATAGATGAAGGACTGAAATTGACTCTTGGATTCCCGGCTTTGACTATTTAACCAACTTCTACTCTCGTGCTCGTTTTTCTGATATTCGTGTGATTTTTCGTCTTTTATTGATAAATCCGTTCCTGCACATTCACAAAACAAAAACAAGTGTTTTCTTGGCATTTGTTAGCTTAAATAGTCGTTTTGGGTCGGTATTTGACCATAAAATGGTGAGTGAATAAGCACTCACCATACAACGATCAGATACACTGCCTGGTGGGGGTTGTAAGCTTCTCAAGATCCATTGAGAGGTAAAACCTTTTGTGAGGGTGCAATCCAACGCATCAAGTTTTTGGCGCCGCTGGCGGGGAATAGTTATTGTCTACGTTACGATTTCTTTTTATTAGGTCTACTTGCTAGATTCCTTTCTAGTAAGATTTTATTTTTATTTTTAAGTTTTCTTTAGTCTATCTTTTTCTTTGTGCCTTTGTTAGTAAATTAAATTCATTTACTATTCCGTTGGCCATTATGGAAAACGCGAATCCACCCCTTTCCCCTAGTGAAATGGCTTTGTTGTGTGAACAGATTGAGAATGAGATTAGGGAACTTAGGGAGCTTAATAGGTTAATTAATGTTGAGCTCGATCATGCATTTAGTGACCTAGTGACCGCCTTGTATTCTAATAAGGACCCAGGATCTAATGATTTTGAGGATGTTGTTGAGGAACTTGAGGAAGGGGATATAGCTCCGAAACCGGATGACTATTTCAACCTATATCCCACTAAGGAGGAGACTGCGTACTATAATAATCTTATTGATAATCCTCAACATCCTTTTACTAGAATTGACGCTAAGATAAAGAGAGGCTATCCTAAGAATGCTAAGATACCATGTATGATTGGGTATAAGCACATTGACAAGGCTTACATTGATTTCCAATCCCCAATCAACATTATGTCATCAAGTGTCTATAATGATATAGTGAAAACAAGACTTAGACCTAGAAAAGATCCCAAATACCCCGGTGGATTTTGTAACATTGTCGGGAGAATTAAAGGTCTACATGTCTTTGTTGGGAACTTTACTTATATCGTTGACTTTATGATTTTTGAGGACCTAGCTAGTGTTATCGATTGTCGCTTATCCCATGTTGTGTTTGGTAAGCCATTTGTTTAAGAATCTAAGTTAGAATATGATGAGATAGAAGGGACGATTTGATTTGCTAGTGAAACTGATAGGATCACATATAGGATGCCTAATAGAATGAAAGAATTTTGTTTTGTGCCTCGATTTGATATGGATAACATTGGTGCCTTCGAGGACATCAATGAAGAGGATAAGAAAAAGGGCATGGACTATGTATGGGAGAAGAAGAGCCTTTTCTATAAGGATTGCTTGACTCTAGGACCAAAATATAAAGCTGATAGGGAATTTGCCAATAGGATTATTGGAGCAATTGAGAAAAAGGTGGTTGGTCTCTATAAAGAACATTTACAATCGGTTCCGTAATACAAAACTAAGATTGGAGATGACCTAGAGAATGAGACCAATGATGAGGTCACGTAATAGCCCATGACCTTGAGTCTAGCTACAAGACTCGTAAATCAAGAAAAGCGCTTCTTGGGAGGCAACCCATGTTTTGTGTGATTTTTATTTGTTTGATTGTTATTTGCTTCCGTATGCATGCTTTATTTTTATTGTTGGTAGATCATGTTTCAACAAAATTGTGAAAATGCTTTATTTTGTCGTTTAACTTCGTCTTAACTTCATATAAAGGTATTTTGCAAAAGCTAAGTGTAAGGGGAAACCCCAAATTTGTTCCTAAGAACGAAAATTGATCATGATTCGCCACAATATTAAATGAACATGTATATTAGTATTTGTTAGAGTCAAATACTTGTATCGAGTCATAATGATGTTTTGCAGGATTTTCCAGGAAGTAGGACATAAGTTTTTCCAGAAATTTTTCGGAAACTTAACGTAAAGATTTCTGCATGTCACTTTTGACGGCGTCAGGAATTAACACCTGACGGCGTCATGTGTAAAATTTTTGAAATTTTGCGAGTTTTGTTTTTCTAACGGAGTCTTAAAGTTTTTGTTAATTCTTTAGTTTTATAAACTCCAGGAAATTTGCTAACATTCATTCAACAAGCATTATATCTTACATTGTTTTCTAGGACTTGTTAGTATATATAGATTGCCGCCGATTTTACGCGAGGTTGCCTTGATTGTTTTCTCAGGTTTAACAGGTTATATATGACAAGAAGATGATTTATTTTCTAGAAGGGAAGCTTTGAATGTTCATTTACTTGGAGGAAGATATAACCTTCTTGATACACTATCCACACCGGACGAATCATGGGAGTATTTGTTTTCATTCTTTTACCTATTTTACTTTTACATCCTTTAATTGAACATTGGTGACGATGTTCATCATAAGTGTAAGGGGAGGGTAAATGATGATACCTTATAGGATATAATTGCACTTGAGTTTGTTTGTTTGATGGTAGGTGTGTAATAAAACTAAGAGAAATACTTGTTAGTGTAATTTTAGCGCCAAATTTAAAATTTTTTACAACATTTAGGAGTAAAATTGTTAGAAATGAAGCTGAGCGATATTTACGTGAATTGGAGTAGACAACTAATATGCATAAAGTGCAGGGACTACTAATGTAATATTGTAAAATTTGTCTCATGTAATGCCTAAAAATACCCATCAAGGCTTCACTTGAGGGGCGTGGGTGTGTAAGCTTATCTTTCATAATAAAAGTATCTTTGTTTCACCTCACCTTCTCTCTACTTTCTCTCTCTAGAATAATGATGTATTTCGATCAACCTCGACCTCCGGAAGGTGATTCTTGGGTTCTACAATTGGCATCAGAGCAAACCGGGGGCGAATCGTGGTGTTTTGTGGTGAAAAATCGTGTTTTTGGGTGAAAATCTCGAGTTTTTGAGATGATCATACGTATTTTACCGAGTTAGGACTGGATTTTATCGAGTTAGGAAGATTTTTTACCGAGTTAGGGTTGATATTATCGAGTAAGGGTTTACTGTTCTATCGAGTTAGCATTTTTTGTCGAGTTACGGATTTATCGAGTTAGGCATTTTTGTCAAGTTAGTGACAATGTACCGAGTTAAGGGATTGACGAGTTTGCCATTTTAGCGAGTTAGCTAAAACACCTTATCGTTTATCGAGTAAGGATTTCTATTGGGCTTATCTAAATGAAACTCTGCCAAAATTGCTCTAGGTTATCGAGTTACAAAAGCTTATCGAGTTTGAAGGTTACCGAGTTAGGGGCATTGTTGAGTTAGAGGCATTATTGAGTTAGGGATTATCGAGTTATGAAGTTTTATCGAGTAATCAAAGGTTACCGAGTTAGGGACTATTATCGAGTTAGCAAAAAAAAAAAAAAAAAAAAAAAAAAAAAAAAAAAAAAAAAAAAATTTTTGGCGGGAAAATTTGAGTAAAATTTATTTTTGAGAGGAGACTAAACGTTCAATTTTTACGCGAAATTCAAAGTTTGGTATAACGTTGAAATTTTTGGCCCGACATTCAAATTTTTAGGCCAAAATTCAAATTTTTTCGGAACAATTTAACGTAAAACTTTTTAATACTCAAATTTTTCTGGTAACCTTAGCATTGTATTTCTTTGTGATTTCCAAATTTTGAGCGAGAAAATTTTCCAATTCTATTTTTGGAGGGAAATACGAAATCACTACGAATCAACTAGTTTGAATTTCATGCTACACCAAAAACACACCACGAATTGCTTAAAAGATCCTGATCAAGATTCACCAAAGGTCAATGGCTAAATTTTAAACGTTATCAAAGGTGACTACGGGGATAATTTGTTTATTACTTATTTGAGCTTGAAGTGACGTTTCACGGGTTCGTGCACTTAGTATCTCAAAGTCTAGGGGTTGGTTGGATGAAGACTTTTGAAGATCCTTGTTAGAGCATTCATGGGATAGTGATTAAGACTTGGACATCTAGCTATGTGTGAGATCTATAAACGCATAAGTTGGTTCTTAATGCTCACAATAGCTATCACTTTAAGGAGTTACGTTGTAGTGCTCAGTGTCACAAAAGGTTGTGGATTGTTCAAGAGACGGATATACAATAAAGGATGGATGGTTGGGTATATGCCACTACCTATATTGTAAGGAGTAACGTTGTTGTGCTCAATATAGGTTCTTAATCAAGAATAGTACAAGTATAAGTCACAAGTCTGGGGAATTTTACTTCACACTCAAATTTGTCATATCGGGTTGTCTCCACACGTGGTCACTTACTATTAGCCAGTGGAAGTGAAAAGAGGTTGATCTGAGATGAATTGTAGATAGAATAGTTATTGCCATTTCACTCATGAGGTATTGATTTGTATGTTGCTTCCAGTTGATATGTTTATGTACATATATTTATGATGATTCTGGGAGATCGTCATTATTCAGGAGAGAGAAATGTGTACATCAGGGCTTTTATTGAAGAACTGGAAGCATTCTAAGTGAGTTAAAGATGACGATATGACGCTCCCCAAACAAACCTGTGAAAAGTTACATATTATCAATTGGTATCAAGAGCCAGCCCTACCGTTCGAGGTTCTAACACTCGGAGTGGTGGCCTATAGAGTGGTGGCTTGGACCCAAGGAGGGGTGCCAACCTTGACCAACATAGTCGTGACCAACGAGGACGTTGGTTCTTCAAAGGGTGGGGTATTGTTACGATCCCACATCGCCCAAGTATGGGATTGGGTGGTGGTTTATAAGTCTAGGTGTCCCCTCCTCTTACAAGCTAGCTTTTTGAGTGAGTTCTACACTTGGACTTATGAACCGATACGAGCCTAGTATGATGCTGAAGATGACGACATGATGCTCCCCAAACAAACCTGTGAAGAAGTTACATATTATCAGTCTAAGATTCATTTTCCGCTGTGCATGACATGATATGAGATTGAAGACAATTTGGCCAGAATTCAAAGATACTTCTTCAACAAGCATCAAGGTTATATCAAACGGGTTGTCTATTTGGGAGGGAGCATGTATAAGAAAATGGCTTACTAATTAGGAGGGAGTAATAACCCAATTAGATTAGCAAGTGATTCATCTACAAGTAAAGAAAGATTGCTGGGGATATTGATGAAGAAAAGAGCTATGAAGTCCTCCTCAGCATTGTTGCGCTTACTTTGATTGTTTTATTTTACTTGTTAGGAATCATTGTAACCAATTCACGTATATCTCCAACTGGAGGGAGATTGCTAGAAATGAAGCTGAGCGATATTTACGTGAACTGGAGTAGACAACTAATATGCATAAAGTGCAGGGACTACTAATGTAATATTGTAAAAGTTGTCTCATGTAAGGCCTATAAATACCCCTCAAGGCTTCACTTGAGGGGTGTAGGTGTGTAAGCTTAACTTTCATAATAAAAGTATCTTTGTTTCACCTCACCTTCTCTCTACTTTCTCTCTCTAGAATAATGATGTATTTCGATCAACCTCGACCTCCGGAAGGTGATTCTTGGGTTCTATAGAAACTTTAGCCTTAACAAGCGTCTCATGGATAGGAGTTGTATGACTAGCACAAAATCGTACCATTCAGAAAAATTTTCCACCCAAATATGTGAGGTTCGCCTTTAGATTTGATAGGAAAAGCATTCATTATTAGTGCTTATGAGTGTACCAGTAGCATTTAGAATCTAGAACTTGCGTTAGTGATGCGTTCCGAGCCGCTAGTGAGACTACATTCGTGTAGTAGAATTTGCTACATGATAAAGGCATTAGGATCACCCTTGTGTTTAAACCCGTATCTTAATTACTTATCCATTTAAGTCATATTACTTGGCTAGTAAAGTCAATTAATTTTTCCCACACCTTAGCGTTGTACTCATTTTTAGTACACGAGACCCCTAGTACACCCCTCCGAGCCTATCTTTTCGTTTCTAACTTTAAGCATATTACTTAAAGGAAGAATTTGTTACAACCCACCAAAATGTGCAACCAAATCGCCTTAGCCTTCCGTGTATGCACTCATCTTTAGTGCATTATTGTTAAATGTTTAAACCCTTAGTTAATTATCTAATTGATTACATGGTTGCTAAGTCGAGTCATATCTTGTACATATTGTTTTGGGACGATTGGGACTCATGGGTAAAGTACTTGTGTTATGGAGTAATGGGGAAGAACATCAAATTACTACCCCTATATGTGCGTTAATCTTAAAAGTAATCCAAGTGTTTTAATTATCTTGATTCGAGTCATTAGATTAGTTCATTGTAAAGTATGTAAAAATTCAAGTGTAAGGGGAATGTACATTCCCTATGATGTATTATTTTGGATGGTAGGGTAAGAGTGTATGCAAAAAAAAAAAAAAAAAAAAAAAAAAATCGAAAAAATTAAGAAAAAAAAAATAATAGAAAGAGAAAAGAGAAAAAAACATACGGATTACCATCCCGTTTTATTCAATGTTTATTTTATGTTTTTGTTATTTTTGATTCATTAGCTTAAGTCGAGTCTAGTCTTAGCTTAGCAACGCCATCTTGTACATGTAATTAACCAAGATGATTAACTCGCCACCGGTAAATATTACCTTTATCCAACAAAACCGTGTTTTTCCATATCCCTACACCTAACATTATAACCCTTTAAAAGACCTCTTTGATAGTTTATCCTAGGTGCTTATGCCAAGTAGTGGAGGTTTGATCCTTTCCCAAGCCTATGGTAATCTATTTGCTATGACAGGTAGTGATAGATGTTTTTCATTTCCTTATTGTGATATATACTTTATTACACCCGAGAGATGTGAGTATCTAAACACTATTTGTGAGGTGCTAGTGTATAACCTCCGTGCTTGTCTTTGGTCTTTAGTGGAATGATTATTTGTTGTAATTACTTTTATATTAGTGTTAATTGACCCCTAACTTGTATTTTGATTAGAATAAAAGCGCATTTGCTTGAGGACAAGCAAATCTCAAGTGTAAGGGTATTTGATGAGGCGAAAAGTGAACCGCTTTTAAGGGGTCATTTAAGCCCGGATTCGTGATTATTCGATCAAATATTGCCCTAAATCGTTCCTTTTGTCATTTTAGGTACTTTTGGAGAGAAATCTAGAAAAGGAAGCATTTTGGACGATTTTGGAGCATAAAAGTGATGAAAACGGCAAAGTCTCAATTTCCCTTGTTGGGAACAGTACTTGACGGCGTCAAGATCTTCAACATGACGGCGTAAAAAGCTACAAAAGAGGTGGAAGTGGAAAATAAACGTGACGATCCAGAGAGTTTTTGTGCATTGGAGATGACGGCATCACCCAAGGCCGTCATGATCAAAGTATTAGTGACGGCCCAGAAGAAAATCACACATGACGGCGTCACAAGTAGATCTAGGCAATACGATTTCATTATGGCGGTGAGTTGACGGCGTCACAACTTAATATATGACGCCGTCACCCTGTAAAATCTATATATAGTTTTCCAAATTTCATTCATTAGTGTGCAACTTTGAGGAAAAAAACCCTAGGTCGAATTTTCCAGCTTTTTCAAGGGTTTCAACCCTTTGAATCTTTCATGTTCAATTAAAGATAAGTACTATTTCAAATCATTCAATATGTCTGTGTGTTGTTTTATTATATCTTACGCTTGTCTTTTATTTAACATGCTAGGCTAGAATTTTTTGTGTTTGCTTAGATGTAGTGAAACATAGATGTTGATTAAGGGTTGATTGTTTATTTATAGTTGTTACGGATGATTGTATTCGATGTTAGGCTTAAGAAAACTGCAAACTTCCATTGGTAACTTGCTTGAACGTCTTAAGAAACATGATCGGAGGTGTACTACGATTTTTGGTTGTATTTAATGCGTAGGAGAATTCTAATGATCCTATGTTAGAAGCTTCTAACGGCTCGACATAGGAGTGAAGTAGGATCCTATAGAGTTAGGGAATATTGTACACGGCCCTACGACTAGTATTACGGAATATGACCCGTCATCCATGCAATTGTAACAAGCTATTTACCTGTAAAAGATATCTAGGAAGTAATGAAACCTAAGTAAACACAACTTTCCTCATTATTTTACCACCACATTAGTATAATAGTTGTATTTTCATTTCTTTTATTTTATTTTGATTGCATCTTTAGTAAATTGGGTTAGTTGGCTAGCAACTAATTCCGCCCACTCCTTCAAAACTTGAGATTTTTACTTGTTTTTATAAAAATATAAAAATACAAAAAGAATCATCCCTCACCTCTAGACTTAATTTAGTAGACTTTCTAATCCTAGCGACACTATTCCTGAGTTGAAAGATCAATCCCCCGGTACTTGTCACTATACTATACTACAACGATCAGGTACACTGCCTGGTGGGAGTTGTAAGCTTCTCAAGATCCCTTGAGAGGTAAAACCTTTTGTGAGGGTGCAATCCCACGCATCAATGGTTGAATCATTAAGTTTAGAGGTTGACATAAAAGTTGAATTACCAATATCATTAACAATATTAAGCCTGAACATTTGATTGCACAAATAGCCAAAACCAATAAATGCACCATGCTTAGATAAAACAAACTTATTAGATTCAATAACTTGTTTATAACCACAATTATTCAAAACAGTACTAGAAACCAAGTTCTTTCTAATATCAGGAACATGTAAAACATTAAACAAAGAAACAATCTTTCCAGAATAAACTTTAAATCCACACATCCTCTTCCATGCACCAGGGCTGTTGACTCATTCCCCATATGAAGAATAGAACCATCATTCATTGACTCATAAGTCTTGAACCAACTTCTATCTTTACATACATGAATTGTTGCTCCAGAGTCAACCCACCACGCATCATCATCATCCTGCACAAAGTACACATCAGATATATATGTAACATAATAAATCTCTAAAGACTAATTAAATATATTCTATCCTTTTAGAGAATTGGTATTACCATTCCCTGATCTACTTGTGCCTGATCATTGGTTTTATTGCCAATCTTAACACCTTTACAATCCTTCCTGAAGTGTCCAGTTTTACCACACTTCCAACAAGTCACTTTTGGTTTCTTGTTAAGATCAGATTTGGTGTTATCTTGATGCTTACGTTTGCCCTTGTTGTCATTGTTCCTGGAGGAGTTGTTATGCTCTACCATATTGACAACTGATGGACCAGTAGCATTGTTACTCTTTGGCTTGTCAATGTCTTGTGCTTTAAGTGAATCCTCAATGCACAAGTGACTGCCCAACTCAGCAAGAGTTAATTCCTCCTTCTTATGTTTCAGCATATGCTTAAAATCTTTCCAAGAAGGAGGTAATTTATCAATGATACAAGAGACTAAAATAGCCTCATCCATGTTCATCTTGTGTTGTGTGAATCGACCAAGTATATTAAGAAGTTCATTGTATTGTTCCATGACAGGTCTAGAATCAACCATTTTGTAATTGTTAAAATTACTTACAAAGAACTTATTACTTGATGCATCCTCAACCATATATTTGGCTTCCAAGGAATCCCATAGTTCTTGAGAAGTTTCAACATTCTGATAAATATCAAACAGAGAATCGGACATACCATTGAGAATTAAACCCCTGCAGACATAATCATCATTCTCCCATTTGCTTCTTGCCCTCATCTGTTCCATAGTAGCATTTTCTCCATAATCTTCTGGAATCTCAGTTGTCAGAACATAAACCACATTCATACTTGACAACAAGAAGTGCTTCTTCTTTTGCCATCTTCTGAAATCAACACCTTCAAACTTTTCCAACTTGGAAAAGTTAGCAGCCATTTGTCTCATAGCAGCAGCCATTGATTATCACTAATAGTTTCTATTGATTGTTGGTAATATAGTGTTTGTAAGTGTTCCCAGATTAGGGTTAAGATAATCAATGAGTACCGGATATTCACTTGAAATCGTGTTGTCACTTTCCAATAGAAACTATTCGACCCTATGCCTGGGTTACACGAATATCTCAATGGAATAAGACCAAGTGATGCTCTTATTTTAGGCACAAATCAAGAACAGAATCACATTCAAGTGTTTAGGGTTTGTGTTGAATCGTATATGCAAATCTGTTATAACCTCTATTTATAATAGAGTTTACTTAAACCCTAGCCCATGGAATTATGTATAATTAACACCTATTAATTATAACATAATACTTTCCATAATAGTAGGAATCAGTGGTTATCAGTGGAAACAATAACACTATCAGTGGTAATAATAACACTAGCAGTGGAAACTAGCAGCCGAATCCACTGTCAGTAGAATCACACTATCAGCAAAAACAGATTCATGCTATCAGCAAAAATAGATTCATGCTATCAGCAGAATCAATAAATAACCACTATTGAGTCAGGGATTCGGTGACCAAATGGGTGTACACTCCGTACCTCCAAACCCATTACCAGGTGTGAATTAATCCCTCAAGTGCACTAAATTTTCCAACAACAATTAGTTCAAAAGCTTGTGTATTTGCTAGCCAAAATCCTTGTGTAAGCACTCATGGTTGCTTTTGACAGGATATAGGCTGACATTAAAGCAGGCCACCCTTTGACTTCTAAGGTTCCATCTTTAAAAACATTCAAATATTCATCAAGTACTTCATCTATTTTCCCTTCCATTAGGTTTTCGACATCACTCAAAATTCCTTTCGCCTTTTCATTTTTCAAACCCTGAAACTCGCACAATTGAAAAAATCATGTTGGGAATAATATAAAGTAATACAAATTGTTTTGTACAAAATTGTAAAATTACAACAACTGATTGAGGCCTACGAATAGAAGTGTACTTAAACAGAAATTCGTCCTATCTAGTACGAACTTGTTTAGAGGATAAAACAATCAAATCAAGTATGAAGCTTGATTATAGCGAATATGATATGTTATGATGATGGAAATAGATGATATTTGTGTGTTTTTGATGATTCCAAAGTGAGAAATTCGTCCTCTACATATAGGCACATGGTGACCCTTCAAAATAGTCATAATGCCTCTTCAAACACTTCTTTTCGTAACAGTCACAATTGTTCAGAATTGTCGTCACTTTAGCGATGACCTAGCGATAGAAAAACCGTCGCTAATTACCACTAGTTCAAACAGTCGCGATGATTCGATCTTTGATGCCTTTTCAATAGATCTAAATGTAACCATTGCGATTAGACGTGTCTTTACCATAATAACGGTCAATTAGAGACGGTTTAGTGACAGAAAATCTGTCGCTAATATCCATTTCATGGATCTCTATAAAAACACAACAAACTGTTTAGTAATGTTCTAACAATACCCCACATTAATTTTCTATTCAAACACCAAGACATTTGAATAAAAAAAATAAGAAAATTACTTATTATTTGATGAGGCGAAAAATGAACCACTTTTAGGGGGTCATTTAAGCCCGGAATTGAAGTTATTTGATCAAATATTGCCCTAAATCGTTCCTTTTGTGATTTTAGGTACTTTGGGACAGAAATCTGGAAAAGGAAGCAATTTGGACGTTTTTGGAGCATAAAAGTGAAGAAAACGCCAAAGTCTTAATTTTCCTTGCTGGGAACAGTAGGTGACGGCGTCAAGAAGGAAATTCTGACGGCGTCAAGAGTAATTTCCATGACGACCCAGTACAGAATTGAAGGCGTCACGAAGTAGGGCCTCAAGAGTAAAATACGTGCGGCCTGGAAAATGCTATGACGTGACGGCGTCAAAAGTAGATCAAGGCAGTCCGAGAAGTATTTTGGCGGCGAGATGACGGCGTCACCAATTTGGTCTTGGCGCCGTTAGCCTCAATTTCCTATATATAGGTTTCTAATTTTCATTCAAAAAAATGAGAGAAGTTTTGGAGAAACCCTAAGGCCGAACTTAGTACGAATTTTACAGGTTTTTCAAGGGTTCTCAGCCCTTGAACCCTTTCATGTGTAATTGAGATAAGTGTTCTTTTAATTCAATCAATATGTCTATGTGTTGGTTGTCTATATCTTGTTCTTGTCTTAATTTCATCATGCTAGGCTAGATCTATCTTGTGTTTGCTTGGATCTAATGAAACCTAGATGTTAATTATGTGTTGATTACTTGTTTATGGTTGTATTGGATGAATGATTTCGATGTTAGGCTTTAGAAAACTGGCAGATCTCCAAATGGTAACATGCTTGAACATCTTAGGAAACATGAACAGACGTGCACTAGGTTTTATTGGTTGTATTTAATGCATGAGTAAATTCTAATGATCCCATGTTAGGAGCTTCTTAGCCGGCTCGACATACGAGTGAAGTAGGCACTCATAGAATTGGGGAATTAAGTGCGCCACCCCATGAATGGTATTAAGGAATACAATCCGTCATCCACGCAACTATAACAAGTAATTAACGTGTAAAAGATATCTAGGGAGTAGTGAAATCTAAGTAAACACAACTTCTCCACTTATTGCTCACAACCTTGTTTAATTTAGTTTATTTTCATTTCTAGTATTTTATTTTGATTGCATCTTTAGTATTGGGTTAGTTGACTAGCAACTAATTCCGCCCAAATCCTTCAAACCCGAGATATTTACTTGCTTTAAAAAAAAATATAAAAATACAAAAATAATCATCCCTCATCTTTAGAACTAGTATTTAGGTTTTCTAATCCTAGCGACACTATTCTTAGCTGAACGATCAATCCTCCGGTACTTGTCACTATACTATACTACAACGATCAGGTACACTGCCTGGTGGGGGTTGTAAGCTTCTCAAGATCCCTTGAGAGGTAAAGCCTGGTGCGATTCCCGCGTATCAAGTCTTTGGCGCCGCAGCCCGGGGAATAGTTATTGTCTAGGTTAGAATCTCTTTTTATTAGGTCTACTTGCTAGATTCCTTTCTAGTAAGATTTTATTTTTATTTTTACGTTTTCTTTAGTCTATCTTATTTCTTTGTGTTTTTGTTCGTAATTCTTCACCACCCGACATCATGGACGATGGGAACATCTTTGAACCCGTCATCCCACCACAACAAAACCCACCACTAGAACCTCTTAGGCCCCGAACCTTAGGAGAGTATTCCCGACCTAGCCACCAAGGCTACCGAAACACCATTGAGCTCACTGGAGCCAATGTGACCCCCTTGCGATCCGACACAATCCGGTTGGTGCAAAGCGGATGTGCATTCCATGGACTTTGTTCCGAAGATCCAAACCAACATCTTAAGGACTTCCTTAAAATCGTAGATTCCATAGACTTAGATGTTGAAACTAGAGAGACAACCCGATTACGCCTATTCCAATTCTCTCTACGGGATCAAGCTAGTCAATGGCTTGAGCGTTTACCCGCGGGATCCATCACCACATGGGATGATCTCACCACTCATTTCCTTGCTCAATTTTTCCCACCGGGGAGAACTACTAAGCTTAGAAATGACATCTTGATGTTCCAACAACGTCAAAATGAATCTCTTTATGAAGCATGGACTCTTTTCAAGGACTTACTCCAAAAAATCCCTCATCATGGCATAGATCTTTGGCTCCAAGTCCAAATCTTTTATGACCATATCGATCTCTCCACGAGGCAAGCCATTGACCAATCGGCCGGTGGTAAGCTACGTGATCTAAGTGCGGAACAATCATGGGAACACATAGAAGATCTTGCTCTCTATGACAACGAAAGTGGGAATGATCCCCGTGATTTGAACAAAACGGTCAAGGCAATATCTTTACCTTCGAACAATTCTAGCACTCCCGACCGTAGGATCATGGAACTTGAGGACCAAGTCAAGTTTCTCATGAATTCTTACGAAGCTCCTAAGCCTTCAAGCCAAGTGAACAAAATCACTTCTTCATGCGAATGATGTAGTGGTCCCCACGACACTCGTGATTGTGTGGAACTCCCCGGAACAGCTTTTGCGGACTACGCATCCACGCGTACCGACGAAGTGGGAGATAAGTGGTACACTTTCAAGCCCAAGCCAAACCCTTACGGTGATTCATACAACCCCTCTTGGAAAAATCACCCAAACCTTAGGTGGAAACAAAATCAACCCAATTCTTCCAATCCGCCTAATCGTTACCAACCAAACAGTCCACCCTCCAACCGTACTTTCAACAACAATCCTTCTAACAATTATGGTAGTACCAGCAATCTTGAAGGATTGATGTCTAAGTTCATGGCATCTCAAGAAGCTCGTATAGCTAGGTTTGAAACCGAATTCAACCAACAACAAACGAAGATGACCAACAAGATTGACAACTTGTTGAAGGCCCTCAACAATCAAGCGTTAGCCACACCTAGGAAGGACACTAGGGACACCAATAACGGAATCTAAATTAAGGACCCCTCATCATCCAAACATGTCCACTTTGTCAATGTTGTCACCATTAAGCCAATAGATAAGAAGATAGAAGAAAGGGACAAGGATGAAGTTGGAGTAGAAACCAAGACTAGGGATGAAAGTAGGGAAGTTGAGGTTAATAAGGGAGAGGAATTAGAGGAAGTAGAAAGTATAGAGAAATACTTTGATAAGATGCCCACCAAGGAAGAACGGGAATACCATAAGGATTTATTCGATAGTCCCGAGAGACCATATATCCTTGGCACACCCCTTATCAAAATGGGAGACCCCTCTAACATTAACGTACCATGCAATATTGGGCACATGCATATATGGAAAGCTTATATCGATCCTAGATCTCCTATTAATATCATGACTAGGACTTATTACAATTGGGTGATGAATAAACAACTTGAATTTAGGATGATGCCCAATAGGAATTTGATAAGTAATTTTGTAGGAAGAGTGAAGGGATTGCATGTGATTATAGGCAATCTCACTTATGAGATCGATTTTATGATAGTGGAAGATACTCGTCTGGTGATAGATGATTGCCTAAGCCAAGTAATATTTGGAAAACCATTTGTTGAGGCCACTAGGATGAGTTATGACCCGACTCTAGGGATAGTTAGATTCAAGGAAGAAAATGATGAGGTTGCGTATCAACTGCCCTAAGAAATTGAGCAATATCGCCTCCTCTCTAATATAGAAAAAGAACACAAGCAAGCGGCTTATTATAGGAATGAGGAGAATAGACGTAGAGGAGTAGAGTATGTGAAGAGTAGGATGCTTGGTTTCTACAAAGAATGCTTGCAACTAGGTCCAGAATACAAAACTGGTTTAGAAGACGACCTAGAGAGTGAAACCAACGATGAGGTCACATAGTAACCCATGACCTTGAGTCTAGCTACAAGACTCGTAAATAAAGAAAAGCGCTTCTTGGGAGGCAACCCATGCCTTGTGTGATTTTATTTTGTTTGTTTGTTATTTGCTTCCGTATGCATGCTTTATTTTTATTGTTGGTAGATCATGTTTCTCAATTAAATAGTGGAAATACTTTACTTTGTTGTTTTGGCCTAGTCTTAACTCCACCTAAAAGTATTTTTGCAAAAGATAAGTGTAAGGGGAAACCCCAAATATGTTTTCAAGAAACAAACCGATCATGATTCTCCACAATATTAAGTGAACATGTATATTAGTATTTGTTAGAGTCAAATGCTTGTATTGAGTCATAATGAAGTTTTGCAGGATTTTCAAGGAAGTGAGACCAAGTTTTTCCAGAAATTTTCTGGAAACTTAACATAAGAATTTCTGCAGGTCACTTCTGACGGCGTCACGAGTTAACTCTTGACGGCGTCACGTGTAAAAAATCTGGAAATTTTACCGGTTTTGTTTTTCTAACGGAGTCTTATGGTTTTTGTGAATTATTAAGTTTTATAATCTCCAGGAAATCTGCAAACTTCATTCCACAAGCATTATATTTTATTTTGTTTTCTAGGATTTAGTAACTTATATAGGTTGCCGCCGATTTTATGCGAGGTTGTCTTGTCTATTTTCTCAGGATTTACAGGTTATGTATGACAAGAAGATGATTTATATTCTGGAAGGGAAGCTTTGATTGTTCATTTTCTTGGAGGAAGATTTAACATGGCCACTTTATTATCCATACCGAGCGAATCAGGGGAGTATTTGATTTCATTCTTTTTACTTTTTCACTTTTACATTCTTTACTTGAACATTGGGGACAATGTTCATCTTAAGTATAAGGGGAGGGTAAAATGATGATACCTTACATGTACACTTTCGCTTGAGTTTGTTTTGTTTAATGGTAGATGTGTAATAAAACTATGAGAAATACTTGTTAGTGCAATTTTAGCACCAAATTTAAAATTTTTTACAACATTTAGGAGTGAAACTTTAGCCATAGCAAGCGTCTCATGGATAGGAGATTGTATGACTAGCACATAACCGTATATTCAGAAAAATTTTCCACCCAAATATGTGAGGTTCGCCTTAATATTTGATAGGAAAAGCATTTACTATTAGTGCTTATGAGTGTACCGGTAGCATTTAGATTCTAGAACTTGCGTTAGTGATGCATCCCGAGACCGCTAGTGAGACTACATTCGTGTAGTAGGATTTACTACATGATAAGAGGCATTAGGATCACCCTTGTGTTAAACCCGTATTATAATTACTTGACCATTTAAGTCATATTACTTGGCTAGTTAAGTCAACTAATTTTTCCCACACCCTTAGCGTTGTACTCATTTTTAGTACATGAAACCCCTAGTACACCCCTCCGAGCCTATCTTTTCGTTTCTAACTTTAAGCATTTTACTTAAAGTAAGAATTTATTACACCCTACTTAAATGTATACCCAAATCGCCTTAGCCTTCCGTGTATGCGCTCATTTTTAGTGCATTATTGTTATTTGTTAAACCCTAAGTTAACTATCTAATTGATTACATGGTTTCTAAGTTGAGTCATATCCTTGTACATATTGTTTTGGGACGATTGGGACTCATGGGTAAAGTACTTATTTTATGGAGTAATGGGGAAGAAAATCATATATTACCCCCATATGTACGTTAATCTTAAAAGTGCTCCAAGTGTTTTGATTTTCTTAATTCGTGTCATTAGATTAGTTTATTGTAAAGTATGTAAAGATTCAAGTGTAAGGACAATGTTCATTCCCTATGATGTATTATTTTGAATGGTAGGGTAAGAGTGTATGCAAAAAAAAAAAAAAAAAAAAAAAAAAGTTCAAAAAATCAAGAAAAAAAGAAAAAAAAATAGAAAAAAGAAAAGAGAAAAAAACATACGGACTACCATCCCTTTTTATTCTATGTTCATTTTATGTTTTTGTTATTTTTCATTTATTAGCTTAAGTCGAGTCTAGTCTTGGCTTAGCAATGCCACATTGTACATGTAATTAACCAAGATTGTTAGCTCGCCACCAGTAAAAACTTCCTTTATCCAACAAAACCGTGTATTTCATATCCCTATACCTAACGTTACAACCCTTTAAAAAGACCGCTTTGATTGTTTATCCTAGGTGCTTACGCCATGTGGTGGAGGTTTGATCCTTTCCCAAGCCTATGGTAATCTATTTTGCTATGACAGGTAGTGAGAGATATCTTCCGTTTCCATATTGTAATCTATACTTTATTACACCCGAGAGATGTGAGTATCTAAACACTATTTGTGAGGTGCTAGTGTATGACCTCCGTGCTTGTCTATTGGTCTTTAGTGGAATGATTATTTGTTGTAATTACTTTTATATTAGTGTTAAATGACCCCTAACTTGTATTTTGACTAGAATAAAAGCGCATTTACTTGAGGACAAGCAAATCTCAAGTGTAAGGGTATATGATGAGGCGAAAAATGAACCACTTTTAGGGGGTCGTTTAAGCCCGGAATTGAATTTATTTGATCAAATATTGCCCTAAATCGTTCCTTTTGTGATTTTAGGTACTTTGGGAGAGAAATCTGGAAAAGGAAGCAATTCGGACGTTTTTGAAGCATAAAAGTGAAGAAAACGACAAAGTCTTAATTTTCCTTGCTGGGAACAGTAGGTGACGGCGTCAAGAAGGAAATTCTGACGGCATCAAGAGTAATTTCCATGACGACCCAGTACAGGATTGAAGGCGTCACGAAGTAGGGCGTCAAGAGTAAAATACGTGACGGCCTGGAAAATGCTATAACGTGACGGCGTCAAAAGTAGATCAAGGCAGTCCGAGAAGTATTTTGGCGGCGAGATGACGGCGTCAACAATTTGGTCTTGACGCCGTCAGCCTCAATTTCCTATATATAGTTTTCTAATTTTCATTCAAAAAAAGGAGAGAAGTTTTGGAGAAACCCTAAGGCCGAACTTAGTACGAATTTTACAGGTTTTTCAAGGGTTCTCAGCCCTTGAACCCTTTCATGTGTAATTGAGATAAGTGTTCTTTTAATTCAATCAATATGTCTATGTGTTGATTGTCTATATCTTGTTCTTGCCTTAATTCCATCATGCTAGGCTAGATCTATCTTGTGTTTGCTTGGATCTAATGAAACCTAGATGTTAATTATGTGTTGATTACTTGTTTATGGTTGTATTGGATGAATGATTTCGATGTTAGGCTTAAGAAAACTGGCAGATCTCCAAATGGTAACATGCTTGAACGTCTTAGGAAACATGAACTGACGTGCACTAGGTTTTATTGGTTGTATTTAATGCATGAGTAAATTCTAATGATCCCATGTTAGGAGTTTCTTAGCCGGCTCGACATAGGAGTGAAGTAGGCACTCATAGGATTGAGGAATTAAGTGCGCCACCCATGAATGGTATTAAGGAATACAATCCGTCATCCACGCAACTATAACAAGTAATTAACGTGTAAAAGATATCTAGGGAGTAGTGAAATCTAAGTAAACACAACTTCTCCACTTATTGCTCACAACCTTGTTTAATTTAGTTTATTTTTATTTCTAGTATTTTATTTTGATTGCATCTTTAGTATTGGGTTAGTTGACTAGCAACTAATTCCGCCCAAATCCTTCAAACCCGAGATATTTACTTGCTTTCAAAAAAAATATAAAAATACAAAAATAAGCATCCCTAATCTTTAGAACTAGTATTTAGGTTTTCTAATCCTAGCGACACTATTCCTAGCTAAACGATCAATCCCCCGGTACTTGTCACTATACTATACTACAACGATCAGGTACACTGCCTGGTGGGGGTTGTAAGCTTCTCAAGATCCCTTGAGAGGTAAAGCCTGGTGCGATTCCCACGTATCATTATTCTATTTCCATCAAACGTAATATGACATGCATCAGATTAGGAGTCTTTTGGACTTGAACCTATCCTAGTGAGTACATATCGGATCTACTTTGTGGATAGTGAACATAAGTCTTGAACTAGCCACGTTTTGTAGTAAATCAAGACAATAAGTATCACACATATCATATTTATGCAATATCAGATTTTTACTGTTGTGTTCATTTCGGTCGTGAACATATCCTTATTCATGAGAATATTAGAGAACTTACCCATCTGGTTCCCAAAGATGCGACCACACATCAATCTCGCATGGGCTACAAATTATGATTCTTCAGCAGCTTTGTCTAAGGCTACAAATTATGCTTCCATTGTTGATCCGGTATTCACAATTTGCTTAGACGATTCCATGATACAGCAGCCCCTCCAAGTGTAAATACATAGCCATTTGTGGACTTTCCTTCATTATGATTGGAAATCCAGTTGGCATCACAAAATCTTTCTAACACAGGAGGATATTTAGTGTAATGTAATCCATAATCCATTGTATGCTTAAGATATTGAAGCACTCTAACTAGTGCAACGTAACGAATACACCATCACGTGATGAGTCAATCACCAATCAGATCCCACATTCAACTTATAATATTCGAACAACAACAACATTCACCTTTTCAAATATGTAACTTCATCAACCCACAAATAAACAAGTACCACAACCTGATCAGTCCCTATCACTAACTGCTCTTGCAATAGATGTCAGACAAGCAACAACTAATTAGTCCATGACCAAATAAGACGAGGTTGTTCCCACGAAAACCAAAACTGACCGATAGCAATATCTTGTTTCAAATAAATATCACAGCCCCACAATTCGAATATCAAAACACACTTTCGTGAACCAGCTAATAAAAGAAAATCAACACCGACCCATGTTTTCAACTAATTGCATCAAAGTTAATTGACCCCACGATTAACATTCCCATCTTGCTGTCTAGTCAGAACCAATTATTTATAATAAGACCCATTCGAATAGAGATTTCATATATCGACCAATTAAATATAAAAAGAATAAAATAGATATCGATACCCTTAAAAATCAATTACCTCATAAACCTTTGACCAATCAATTAGACCTTCATCAAAACTGCTTCATTCGTCCGAAACTGCTTCTTGTTTACAACTGCTCTTTATTCATAAACATGAACATGCAAACCTTGAAACCCTAGATATCAAGAGCCCCCTCTGTCATAACTCGTAATTTCCAGTCATTTTCCAAACCTCGACAATTTACTATTCACAAGTTACTATTCATCATTTACTATTCATCGATCACTATTCATCATTTTTGAGGTCAATTTGACATTCCGAGAAACATTCAGAAATTTTACTATTCACTTGACACTATTCATTTCCGAGAGAAAACCACTATTCACGTGCATTACTCATGTCATCGTAAATTTAGTTTACGAGTATTTAAATTCGCGTAACCGTATTGGTTCAGGAGCGAATCCATGCATTATCATTTGGGACATCTCATACAGACTAGAAGTAGTCTACGTATCATCATTATGATACTTGCATACTATCCCACTCGTAGGATAATTAAATTAATACTTTTGGTATAATTAACTTTTACATATAATTATTTCTATCTAAACGTTAGCAAACGATCAATAATGTGACTAACACGTCCGACACTCCCGACTATGATTCCAATATATTTTTATATTCATTTTTATAATATAAAAATAATAATATTAATTTACCCGGTATTTTGGAGATTTATTTTAATTATTAACGTAAGTTTACAAAAATTACGACGGTTTTCGTAGAAATTAAACAACAATTATCTAAACACTCAATAATTATACCCGACCTATTTTTATAATTTTTACAACTTTATTATGTCCCGGTTAACTCCGTTAAAATTTATTTTTAGTTAACTCGGTACCCCGGTATTCCCTAAAACTATTAATATATATATTATAACACTAATACCTCACCAAATCTCTTACACACTCCACATTTTCTTCCTTCCTTCCATTATGCCCCCCCCCCCCCCCCCCCCCCCCTCCATTCCAATCTCTTACACCTTTGAAATTATCTACTAACTCTTAATTGCTTGTACCTTATGTCTAAAAGGAAAAATATATAATATACCAAGACCATTATTTTCATTCCATTATCTCAAGTCAAGAAAAAAAATCTCATTCTCTCTTTTCTCTCTACTCCTATACACGGCAACAACAAGGGGAGGGCAAGACCAAGAAATTTTCCAAGATCAAGTATCACACTAGTTTATTTAGGTTATTCTTGTAAGGTTTTGAAATACAAACTTAAGAATACTAAGGTTTTTCATCATCTAATCACACCATCCTTCAAGTAAGTATAAGAAACTCATTTTTATAATTTTATCAAGTTTATACAAGATCCATATGATATATATACTAGATCTACATGCATATGCTATTTATACCACTTTATTTTTATAAACTTTTAACTTCTGAACCTTAGGAAGTGATTATTGTTAGATCTTTGTTAGATCTACTTTGTTTACGAAGTTTAGGAACCCATGACACCTTAAGAAGGTGTATGGTAGGATTAGACTAGTTTTGTGGTGATTGAAAGTGGTTTGGTTGAAGTTGGAACTAGATTAGAACCTTAGAAATGGTTTTTGAAACTATATATTGACCTACTGTCCCTATTCTTAAAACGTGGAAAATTCAGTAGGTGATGGATAATTTTTGACCCAAGATTTAGAAAATACTTTTAAAAATGAAACTTATGGCGAAACAACGGACTAAAACGAGTTTATAACGAAGGAGATATGATTTTTGTAAATTTAACGACGAAAACTATTTTTCTGAAAAACTGCATGCTGTTTGACATTTTTCGACGGACAAATAGAGACGTTTGATGTAACCTAGTGGAGCCGAGCTATCGAAAATATATTAGTATATACTAAAACGAATCCGTGAATATAAAGAACGAGTAAAATGAGCTTAAAACGACCAAGTTATACCCGTTTTAACATCGTCAAAATTATATATATATATATATATATATATATATATATATATATATATATATATATATATATATATATATATATATATAGTCACTACTAGAAAATAATATAACTACGTACTAAATGACATATTTTCTAGATTTCTTATTCAAGGAGTTTATTTTAATAAACGAAATACGTACGACCCAAGGGTTTTTACGCGACTACTAGACATTATTTTAAAGTATTCAAGACGAGGATTATAACACTAACATTTTTATACGATTTATTACGACAAGTTTTTATAACTCTATTTTGACTTATTTTTCCTAAGTATGGAAAGTATTTTATTTGACAATAACAAGTATTTCCAAGTCACGAGTGGTATAGGTATCATGTGCATGTGCATGTGCATTCATTACATCACGGCATGATCTAAATTAGATCACAATTATTCATTTAGGTTGCGGCTAGTGTTCGCGCCTCATTGCCCCGATTACTTTACCATCGTTGTACCATCTTTGTACTATCACTCCAGGTGAGTTCTCATAGCCCCGTTTTAATTACTTATTTGATTTTAAATCCCACGGGGGAGAATACATTGCACAATTATTTTTGTACATGCCCAAGTATTAAATTCCATACATTGCTTAAGTTGTTAGTACTATCACTTCAAGTCCCCTTATTATCATGGACCGTTAATTATATTGCCAATCGAGAGTGTGTGGATAGATCTATCGAGGGTGACGCCTCCATTCGTGTTTGGGTTGCTCCATAAGGAAAACGAATGCATTTCATGTCTGAATAATTTGAGTGTCTGATAAACACTCCTTTGGGGCCAATTTTAGTACGTCTATCTTCGGGGTCATGAGCTTAAGATCAATGTAGCACTTTGACATATTGTCACCTTGCTTTTACTTTTACTTTTACTTGTGGCTATTGTACATACGATTTAACTTATAAACCTATGATTATTCACCAACTTTATGTTGACCATTTTTCGCAATGTATTTCTCAGGTTATTAAGCTAGCTCATGTTGCATACATTTGGACCTTCATGGAGTCGCGGAGTCGACGCGTCTCACCATATTTTCTGCACTTATGAAATGTTTGATCTTGTTGAACTTATTTTAATTATATTGGCAAACTCTTTTGGGACCTAAGCTTTGTAAACTCAGAATGTTTTAATGATCAAACGCTGTGTTTTTTTTTAAACGACACTTTAGGTCGTTCAATATAACTGTAACTATGGTGCTATGACCGTCACCCCCAAGTATTCCATTCCGCTGCCATTCAGGTAAATTGGGGGTGTGACACCCTCTCTGGTACCAATTGTAAAACCAAGATCAAGCCCATCTAGGATAGTAACATTGATTAGCACAACGGAATAAGAACACAAACAATCAATATTAGTAATCATGTTTTCTTTTATTAAATATAAAATAAACTACTTATACAATTAACTACTACATGCTCTATGCGTTTCTAGATTCTCATTGGAGAGACTTGCTATAAAAGGATGATCTATAACCTAGATACCTACCCTCTTTATATAATAGAGGGAGGTTACAAACCATAGCTTACTAAGAAAGCTAACTATTACATAATAGGCCCTTATTGTTTCTTCTTTCTTCATTCTTGCTTGTGGGTTTTGTAATCTTCAAATCTGCAATTCCCTACAATCTTCCCCTATTTGATATTACAAAACAATCTGGATGAAGAAACAATGCTAAAACATGTCATCACAAATAATAAGCTGCACATCATAACTCTTCTTCCCCTTTTTGTAATCATCCAATAGGGGTCTTGTGCATCTCGTAAACGCTTCCCCTCTAGTGATGCATGTAGATGGATAAGTATTTTTGAACAATAAGCTTCCCCTTAAAAATATACTAACCATCTCATGAATCTCGGACTTTAATTGACTTCAACGTCATCCAACATTCAAGGGCGTCGTTGGACCTATAAAACTATATCATATAATAATCAGCGGAAACAAACCAGCAGAAACCGATCCACAGAAACCAACTCATTTTTTTTAAAAGCAGTAACGAATGAAAACAGCAAGAATAAGCAACAGTATCAAACATCAGAAACAAATAAGCACACCATCACAAAGTGTAAGAGCAGCAACACTTTTAATCTTTAACCAATTTACCCACATGATCGAGATTAAAGTATCCAACTTCCCCTTAAGTAGTGCATGAAGATGGTCAAGTATATTAACAATAAGCTTCCCCTTAAAAGTATACTTGCCATCTCTTGAATCTAGTAGGCTCCATGGAGTGATCACTGATGAAGAAAGTCAAATATAACTGATTTGATGAAGAAGTTAAATCTCCCAAACTTGCATCTTATGTCTTGCACTATCCACGTGACGTCGAACTCATAAAATATGAGTAGTGAAGATCCAAGGCTCTTGACAAACTCCTCATTGACTTATCCAATGAGACACTAAGCATAAATAACGTAACTCCTTCAAGTGATAGCAAATGTACGCATTAAGCACACTAAGATGGATGGTACCCCTTCGCTAGATTCATCAAGTCTTCGTCACCCTACACACCAAGCAAGTTATCTTAAAAAGGTCCTACTCCCTTTAAGATATGATAAGAACACAAAACCTGTGAAAATCAACTACAAAATCAAACAAGCGATAATCAAATGTCTTCAACAAGTAATCTTCTCAACAAAATAATGATGGTTGATAACTTCGTCCTCCCTAACCATTAGTCACATCAGAACTATCACTAAAACAGATGAACAGTAATCTCACATGACTAGTAGGAATCAAAACCGACCAAAACAAAAAGTATATAACAAGCCAGCAGGAACCATAAAGAAGTCAGCAAGAATCGTATGTATCAGCAGGAACCCACCAGTAGGAATGAAACCTAACCAGCATGAACGACCAGCAAGAACCATTGTACAAGACCAGCAGGAATAAACCAACCAGCAGGAACAAGTACGATCAGCAGAAACCAAAAGCAACCACGAGGAACTGAGAAACACAACCCGCATGAACATATATGACCATAGATAACAACCAATCACATTCACCTTTAAGCTGCTGACCCAATAAATAAATCAACCAATCGAAACCATTTGCATAATATACTGATCGACAATAAAGCAACAGCAGCAATGACCAATCCGCCTTACAATCAACAGCAGCAACGAATACACCATCACGTGATGAGTCAATCACCAATCAGATCCCACATTCAACTTATAATATTCGAACAGCAGCAACATTCACCTTTTCAAATATGTAACTCCATCAACCCACAAATTAACAAGTATCACAACCTTTGATAAGTCCCTATCACTAACCCCACTTGCAATAGATGTCAGACAAGCAACAACTAATTAGTCCATGACCAAATAAGACGAGTTTGTTCACACGACAAACCAAAAATGACCAATAGCAATATCTTGTTTAAAATAAATATCACAGCTCCATAATTCGAATATCAAAACACACTTTTGTGAACCAGCCAATAAAAGAAAATCAACACCAACCTATGTTTTCAACTAATTGCATCAAAGTTAATTGACCCCATAATTAACATTCCCATCTTGCTGTCTAGTCAGACCCAATTATTTATAATAAGACCAATTCGAATAGAGATTTCATATATCGACCAATTAAATATACAAAGAATAAAATAGAGATCGATACCCTTAAAAATCAATTACCTCAGACACCTTTGAACAATCAATTATACCTTCATCAAAACTACTTCATTCATCTAAAACTGCTTCTTCTTTACAACAGCTTTTTATTCATAAACAAGAACATGAAAACCTTGAAACCCTAGATATCAGGAGCCCCCTCTCTATTACCAATTGTAAAACCAAGATCAAGCCCATCTAGGATAGTAACATTGATTAGCACAGCGGAATAAGAACACAAACAATCAATATTACTAATAAGGTTTTCTTTTATTAAATATAAAATAAACTACTAATACAACTAACTACTACACGCTCTATGATTTTTCTAGACTCTCATTGGAGAAACTAGCTATGAAAGGATGATCTGTAACCTAGATGCCAACCCTCTTTATATAATAGAGGGAGGTTACAAACCTAGCTTACTAAGAAAGCTAACTATTACATAATACGCCTTAATTATTTCTTCTTTCTTCATTCTTGCTTGTGGGTTTTGTAATCTTCAAATCTGCAATTCCCTACAACTTGAATTACTAGTTGTATACTTGATTGTATCTTGATATACATCAAGTGTTTTTAGTATCTCTTAGTTGTTGTGTTGATCATTGTGATCTTGTTGAGATCTTAGGGATCTCTTTAGTGTTGAGTGATTTAGTTTTGATCAAGTGGATCAAGAATAGATTGTGTGGCTCTTGTGAGGATCGTGAATATTGTGTAAGGGTCGTGTGGATCGTGGTAGATTAGTACTAGCTAAGATTAGTACTCGACATCTAGCTTAGTGTCGGAAAATAACGTAAGCGACATTGTATGGTTTTCTTCGCCTGAAGGGAGCTTTGTTGCCATAGTGCTTAGAACTCTCGAGTGTGGTACTCGGGGATGGAGTAGGGCGAAGAAGAGCTTCGTGACCAAAACACTATAAATCTCGTTGTCTCGGTTTAATCTTTCCATCTCTTTTCTTTACATACTTATTGTTTGATTGTGTTAGCATAGTATTGTGTTCATATTGGTGTGTTTGATTGATTTCATCCACATTTGAATCTATGTTTTTCACAAAGAAATTTTTATAACTAAAGAAAACAAGTCAGTAAGCTATTCAACCCCCCTTCTAGTTTCCCACAATTGGTATCAGAGCCACGTGAGGCAAGTTTTTAAAGTAAACTGTATTTTAAAACTTGAATCGATCAATGGATTTCGACAAATATCAAGAAGGGCAATCTATGAAAGACCACCACTTTTTGAAACCGATTGTTTTATTTTTTGGAAACAAGATTCGAAACGTATGTGAAATCAAAAGACATTGATCTTTGGCATGTTATTACCGATGGTGACGTTAAACCAATTGAAAATGGTCAAATTATTCCTTATGATCAACAAAGTGATAATCTTAAAAGAAAGCTAGCCAAAAATGATGAGGCTAAAATGGTAATTTACAATGCTTTGCCGAAAAAGGAATTTGAAATAATTTTTATGTGCAATACAGCAAAGGCAATTTGGAAAACTTTGTTAGTCGCCCATCAAGGTAATAATCAAGTAAAAGAGAACAAGATTGATCTTCTTGTTCAACAATATGAACAATTTTTCATTCCGGAAAATGAAACCATAGATAGTGCTTTTGTTAGATTTAATACTATTATTACTAGTCTTAAAGCTCCTGATGAAGGTTATTCCAGCAAGAACTATGTTAGGAAGTTTCTTAGGGCTCTACATCCCAAATGGAGAGCAAAGGTCACTGTCACTGAAGAGTCAAAGAACTTAGTGACATTATCACTTGATGAACTCATTGGAAACTTGAAAGTTCATGAAATGATAATCAAGAAAGACTCCGACATAGTCAAAGGCAAAATTGAGAGAGTTAGATCTCTAGCATTGAAAGTTGAGAAAGAGCCTAGTGACGAGGAAAGCTCTAACTCCGATAGTGAAGATGAAGAGTATGCATTAGCGGTTAGAGCCTTTAAAAAGTTCTTTAGAAGAAAGGGTAGATTAGTTAGACAACCTCGTGATGAGAAGAAGTCATTCTCAAAGAACCAAGACGATAAGAAAGGAAAGAATGATAGAAAATGCTTTAGATGCGGAGACCCAAATCACCTCATTGGATATTGTCCTAAGCCACCAAGAAACAACTACCAAAGTGCCTTAGTAGGAGGATCTTGGAGTGATAGTGATGATAATGAGGAGAAAAAGCCCAACGACGAATCATGTCTTATGGCTCAAGCTTCAAGTGAGGTACACTCTAATTCTTCTTACTATAATGATGAAAATTCATCTATAAATGATAACATGCTATATGATGAATATAATAAATTATGTAAGGTAAGCTCTAAAATTATAACTAGAAACAAAACATTAAAAGTAACTTTGAACAAACTGGAAAAGGAGATCTTGGAACTAAAAGATCAAATAAAAGAACTTGATAAAAGAAAGGATTGTGATGATAGCTGTGAGACATGTTACAACCTTAGAGTAGAGAATGTCCAACTTAGGAAAAACGCATTGAAAATTATTAAGTTTGAAAAAGATGCTTCAACAAGTCAAACAAAACAAGTAGAATTTAGTAAACCTACAAGTTTTGTCAAAACAGTGGACGACACCATTAAAGGTACCGATGGCCCCACTAAAATTAGTGGTACCGTGGTACCGTGTGGTGCAAAGAACAGAACAGAGTCGAATCTGAAAAATAATTTAAGCCCTGAACTAAATCACAAAGTAATTAACAAAGTTGAAGCACCTTTGGTTAGTAAAAAGGAAGTCAAAAGTATTTATAAACCTTTGTCAACACCTGGACTTGGTTTTGTAAAACCTAATTCTAGATCAAAGACTCCTCCACTTAGGAAAACCAATTTGCCTAAACCTCGGTCAAGGACTCCTCAACCGAGAAGTAACTTTAGAAAACAAAGTTATTCAAATAATCCAACAACCTAGAACAACTTTCGACAACAAAGTTACTTGCCCTGGGAAATTTGTCATCCTTTCCAACATCTTAGTCAAATGAAAATAATGCATAGGATGTTTAACACTAACAACTTTGGGCCCATGAGATATTGGGGACAAAATGTTTGAGTTTCTATCCTATTCAATAGATATGCTTGGGAATTGACTTGGAGCCGGATGAATAGATCAAAGATAGTGGATGTACTAATCACATGACAGGTAACCGAAGTCTATTCGCTTCTTACAAAGCGTACGATGGAGGTAATGTTACGTTCGGTAGCAAACTTAAGGGAAACATTATTGGAAAAGGTACGATTACTCAAGACTCCCTTACTATTAGAAATGTTGAGCATGTAGATAACTTAGGATTTAATTTGCTTAGTATTAATCAAATGGTTGACAATAAGTGTAGATTAATCTTCTCGAAATAATGTAGTGAGATAACTAAGTATGGCAAGACCATAGGCAAAGGAGTTAGGAAAAATGGCCTATTCGTTATAAAGATAGGAAATACACCTCAGGATAAGATTTGCCTAGCAACTATAGATGACAATTCCACATTATGGCATAGGAGACTAGGTCATGCCAATATGCGTTTAATATAATCATTGGCATCAAAAGAATTAGTTAGAAATCTTCCGAAGCTTAAGTTCAATAAACATTTTTGTGATTCCTGTAAAGTTGGTAAACAAGCTCATTCTAGTCACAAGGCCAAGAATATGGTCTCTACCACTAGATGCCTAGAACTCCTTCACATGGACTTATTCGGTCCATCCGCCGTACGTATCTACGGAGGAAATTACTATACACTAGTAATAGTAGATGATTACTCTAGGTACACTTGGACTAGGTTTCTTAAGAATAAGACACAAGCTTTCGAAGAATTCGAAATCTTCAGTAAAAAGGTCCAAAATCAATTAGATTGTAAGATAGTATCTATTAGGACGGATCATGGTCGGGAATTTGATAATGAAGTGCAATTTGGAGTTTATTGTGATGCTAATGGTATTACTCACAATTTCTCAGCTCCACGCACTCCACAATCAAATGGGGTAGTTGAGCGGAAAAATCGCACCCTGCAAGAGATGGCTAGAACAATGCTCAATGAGCAATCTATTCCACAAAAGTTTTGGTGTAATGCCATAGACACTTCAGCTTATATACTTAATAGGATATTGATTAGACCAATATTAGGCAAAACACCATACGAAATCTTGAAAGGAAGAAAACCTAGCTACATTAGACTATTTTTGAGTATTTAGAAGCAAGTGCTTCATTCTAAACACCAAAGACTACCTCACCAAGTTTGACCAAAAGTCTTACGAAGGTGTATTCCTAGGTTACTCCCAAAATAGTAAAGTCTATGTAGTTCTAAACAAGGAGACTATGAAAGTCGAAGAATCACTTAACGTGACATTTGACAAAAGTCCTCCTCCCACGAAAACATCACCGTTGGTGGATGATGATCTAGATGAGGAAGAAGCTACTAAGGTTAATACAAGAAAGTTCTAGAAAATGACATTGAGGATGAAACAGTAGAAGTTGACGAAGTCGTTAACATTAAGGAATCTAAAAACCATCCAATAGAAAATGTCATAGGAAATTTTAACCAAAGAACTCTTAGGTCACAAGCATAAAACAAAAGTAATTTCTTTTGTTTCGTATCCACCGTAGAACCTAGGAATGTCGGTGAAGCGATTAAGGATGAGAATTGGATAGTTTCTATGCAAGAAGAGTTAAACCAATTCACCGCAAATGAAGTATGGGATTTAGTACCTCCTCCTAAGAATCAAACCATCATAGGAACTAAGTAGGTATTTAGAAATAAGCTCGACAAAAATGGCGTCAGAACTAGGAACAAGGCTAGATTAGTAGCACAAGGCTACAATCAACAAGAGGGAATTGATTATGATGAAACTTATGCACCCATAGCTAGATTAGAGTCTATTAGAATACTCCTTGCCTATGCTTGTGCCTTAGACTTTAAAATATATCAAATGGACGCGAAAAGTGCATTCCTAAATGGTATTATCAACGAGGAGGTATAAGTAGCACAACTTCCAGGATTCGTTGATTTCGAAAAACCGAATCATGTTTATAGACTCAAGAAAGCTCTCTACGGTCTTAAACAAGCTCATAAAGTTTGGTATGATAGACTAAAGGAATTTTTGATTAAACACGAATATACCATGGGAATGGTTGACAACACACTCTTTATGAAGAAACGCGATTCACACCTCATTATTGTTCAAATATATGACGACGACATTATATTCAGCTCAACTTGTCCTAAATTATGCAATGATTTCTATAAAATCATGCATGACAAGTTTGAGATGAGCATGATGGGCGAATTAAATTTCTTCCTTGGTCTACAAATAAAACAAATGGAAGATGGTATCTTCTTTAATCAATCTAAGTACATTAAAGAGATGCTTAAGAAATTTGGTCTAGAAGAGTCTAAACCCATGAAAACTCCCATGTCTACGTAAGTGAAACTCACGAAAGATGAAGAATGTATGTCCGTAGATAACACTAAGTATAGGGGCATGATAGGTAGTCTATTATATCTAACGGCAAGTAGGCCCGATATCATGTTTAGTGTCTGCCTTTGTTAACGCTTCCAAGAGGATCCCAAAACCTCTCATCTTGAAGCGGTTAAACGTATCTTCTGATACGTTAAAGGCACTATACACTTGGGATTATATTATCCCAAGGGGATCGGAGTGGAAACTATTGTCTATGCTGACTCTGATCATGCGGGAGATTATGTGGATAGAAAAAGTACGAGTGGCATTTGTACCTTCATGGGTTGTTGTCTAACTTATTGGTTCTCCAAGAAACAAACGGCTCATGTTATCTCCATGACCGAAGCCGAATACGTAAGCACCAGAAAGGCATGTCAATAAGTACTATGGATGAAGCAAGCTCTTATCGACTACGACATCCATCTAGACAACATACCGATTATTTGCGACAACAAAGGCGCAATCAACTTGAGTAAGAATCCCGTCCAACATTCCCGTACCAAACACATCAAAATTCGCCGCCACTTCCTTCGCGATAATGTCCAAAAAGGAAACATTTCTATTGAGAAAGTTCCCTCTCAAGACAATATTGCCGACATTCTAATGAAACCTCTCAAACGCGAATCCTTTAACTATCTCTGTCTAGGTATAGGAATGATGGAACACATCCTATAAACCCCCTCTTATGACCATTTGAATATTTCATTTGAAATATTAAGGTCATCCTTCACATCTCTCTAATGACTACTGAAGTCATCCCGTGTTGTCTAGTTTAGCTCATCTATATCTCGTTAGAAGAATTTATTAGGTATAAATTCTTTCCTCGTGTCAAAGAGTCTCACTAAGTCAGCGAGACTAGTTCGTCTAAAATCAAAAAGGGACAAAATTTTGTTCCAGCAGACCACGGCACCACTAAAGTGGGCACGACACCACTAACTTTAGTGATACCGCGGTACCGTAGGTCTGCAATTGTTGTATATCAGTCTCTTTTCCCTCAATTCACATTTGAACATTCCCAATTTCCTCTATTGCTGTCAAAGTCGAACCTCACAACCCAAATCTCAATTACACCATCTCAAATAATATTGGAGGCATTATTCTTCAAGGAAATCAATCATTACTAATATCTTATCATCAATTGTAAGTTGTTTCATTCTAATCTTTCTTTGATCATGTGTCTAGGGATATTTTTACACAAAGAATTGGAATTGGGGATCTCTTAATAAGTTATTTTTAAATTCTCCCAACATAGAATCCCATTTAAGAGATTAGATTAGCAAATTACACATAAACCTCTCAAACTTAAAACCCAATTTCATAATTTCCCAAACCTCACAAATCTAGGATCATGAAATATTATTTTTGTGCATTGTTAATTCAAATTCAAAATGTTTTCTCATGAATACATGATCTCATTAATATCAATAGAATTACATAACAAATATGTACTCTTCGAAATATTCAATTGAGCAAAAGCAAAATGAGGAGTGTTTGGGTAAGGTTATTAAGTTAATTTTAGAGTCGAGATTATCGCATCTCCACATAGTTTGCATATAGGCACACACTAGGCACATGTCTTCATGATAAACATCATTGATGATTAAAAACAACTTATCTTTTATAGGTTCCAACCATGTCTCACCTCTATGATTTTGATCACCTCTCAACCGACAACTACATGCCCGACATCTCTCATGAACTTACAACACCCGAAAATTACATTCGTCCTTATATAAATCTTGAAACCTATCGATTTCATGAAGGTCGTGACATTGATCCCTCTCTAATCTATGATAGAGATATCAACATGTCATTTAGGGCTATAGGTCTCGATTGTCTACTACACATTAACGAGTACATTTGTCCTCGCTTTGTGGCGGAATTCTTTCAACAAGTTGAACTTGTACGTAACGAGGATCAATCTTTGTCACTTTGGTTTTGGATTCGCAACTTCAAGTTTGTCCTTACTCTTGAGCAATTTGCTCAAATTCTTTGAATTCCCAATCATGGGCAATGTGCCTACACCGAAGATTGGTTTCTTGAGTCACTCTTCAACTATAGAGAAGAGAATAGTCCTTATTGTTCCTATATACCCACTCCAAGCGAACTTACTAAACTCCTTCGTACTCACAAGTACATTCCTTTTCTCATTCGTTTGACAGAGATTCGTCAAGAATTGCTTTCTCAAGCAATCATCCTTAAGGAAAACGTTCTTAGTCTACAAAGTGTCCGTGAGCAACTTCCAACGTGTTGTTCTCATATGTTCTTTTGTGCCTCACTCATCAACCATACAACCTTGCCTACTTCTTCGCAAAGCGAATTGTACATCTCAAAGGTAACAAAACTAAGTTGACACCTTATGGGATGTTCCTAACTCGTCTTTATCACTTCATCATGAACTTCCACCCATACCTTCGTGGTCCACAATACTCGCTTGTCAAACCCGTCATGGAACCCATTAATGAGTTTCATATCTCTTCTATTTTTATTTCTGCCTCCTCTGTCGACTACGACATCTATGACGACCCTACGGATGTGGAAGTGGTGCGAGCTCAACTCGAGAATGTGATGGAACCTAATGAAGTTGAAATGATCTTTGAGAAGCATGGCCTTTAGTAGTTAGGAAGAGATTAGTAGTTTTATCTCTTTTTAGGAACTAATAATATTTGACTTAACTTATTGCATGCTTAACTATCTCCCTAACTTCTTGGATTATTTAATTCTTATATCATGATGGATGATAGATTATTTTGTCCATTTGGTTGCATGCTTAGTTCTTCATTGATACATGTTTGACCCTCTCTGATTGCTAGATGTAGAGTATTATTGGACTTATTTGGTAAATTAATCCTTAGTGACTTGAGGTACTATCATTTCCTGCAAATAGTCTACCTAGGAAACTCCCTCTAGTTGTTAAAACATAGGTATCAAAGAAAAATTTTGCTCTTCCCAGGACACGGCACCACTAAAAATGCCACGGTACCATTAAATTTAGTGGTACCGTATGCTATTTAGTGGTACCGTCCCATGCTAAGACGAAATTTACTGTTTCCTCCAGAATTTTGTATCCCTATCCTCCAAACCTGAAAAAATTTGCACACTCTCATACTCCTTAAGGTTCCTCTAGACCCCCATAGGACATCCTTATCACATTTAATTCAAATTACAATACTCTTGCCTATATAAGGCTTCACTCTTGCAAGCATTTCTTGAAACTCATCATCATCCTTACACCCTTCATTCACTATGGCTTCCACACAAGGATCCACATCCCACATCTCCAAGAAACCTAGAATTACCATTAGGCCTTTGTCCAAACCTCTCTTTGTTGATCTCACCAAAGATGATGAAGTCACCACACCACCTTCCCAAAGCAATCAAAACTCACCACCTCCACCTAATGCTCCTTCCAAATCATCATCTACTAGGACATCTTCATCATCCTCCTCTTTCAACACCATGCCATCATCCATGGACTACACACTCTCATCTATCACACCATTGGACTATGATATGCCTACTCCATCACCAACATACTCACCACCACCTCCATCACTAATCATTGGCCCTCCTATTCAACTCAATCTGGTTGATATTCATAGTGCTAATTGCATGTGTTGTCTTCACAACCGTAACTTCATTTCCTCTTTAAGAGATGAACTCTACTACATGTTCTCTTATGTGGAACAACTCTTGACACCACCACAACCACCAATCATGTCACCATCACCATCTCTTAGCCCATTCAACTAACATGCTTATGTTTAGTTATCATGAATAACTCTTAGGATTTCATCTTGGACTAGAAGCAAATCTTAGGACCTCTCAAATCACTAAAGATTAATATGTGCTTCTTATAGTTGTAGATTTTGTTATGTCTTTAATGTACTCATACTTTATGTGTGGATTTCCTTTCAATGCATGGGCTTATTTTCTTATCTTAGTTGTTCACTCGAGGTTGGATATTTGTCTTAGTTGCTACGTGTTAGATATGCTTCTCCTGTCATCTAACTTTGTTTTGTAGCAAGAAGCATTGCTCGATTCCTTGGTATGCTTCAAATGAGGGAGAGTATACATCAAGGGGGAGCCTTCGTAGTCTTTTTGCTTCGATAAAAAGGGGGAGAAGTGGATATAAACTCACACTAAACACTTGTCGAAACTAGTTTTTCACATAAAATGAGTTTATGTTTTGTCATCATCAAAAAGGGGGAGATTGTTGATGCAAATAATATCTAAAAACATTATTCTCATCTTTTGATATCTCTATGTTTTGATGATAACAAAATGTGAAAACATCTTACGTCAAAATTAACATAAACAAATTTTTAGTCAAAATATCTGATTTCTACGTCAATCACTCTAGGTATGTTACAACTTGACAAATGATCAAAGAAGTGAATTTGTGTTTTGAACTTAACATTTTTAGCTTGACAAAACTTTCTTTTCAAAAATACATTTTACAAATTATTTTTGAATTATAAAAAAATGTTTTATTTAGGAAAAATCATTTCAAAAACATTCCTAACAGCTATATTTTTTCCAAACCAGCTCCAAACTCCCCCAAATAAACTTTCACCACTAAAGACAAAAATGGGAGCATTTTTGTCTGGCACGGTACCACTAAATTTAGTGGTACCGTGTGACAATTAGTAGTGTCGTCCCCTTTAAAATGGTCAAATTTCCAGATTCTATAAATACCACTTCATTCCCTAGATTTTGTCTATCCTTTCACACACATAACTTTCTGGTTTCCATCCTCTTTTTCTTTCTACACTCCTTTGATCATTAGTTAGTTTTCTTTTGTTTAAAGAGTGATTCTTTCATCCAACCAAGAATCATCTACATACCTCTACTAGTCAAGAGTGATTCTTTCATCCAATCAAGAATCATCTACATACCTCTACTAGTCAAGAGAAGAACACAAAGTTTCAAGAAGATACAAAGTGTTGGTGTCATAGAGTAGTGCACTTGCATTACTAGTTGTCTACTTGATTGTATCTTGATATACATCAAGTGTTTTTAGTATCTCTTAGTTGTTGTGTTGATCATTGTGATCTTGTTGAGATCTTGGGGATCTCTTGAGTGTTGAGTTATTTAGTTTTGATCAAGTGGATCAAGAATATATTGTGAGGATTGTGTGGATCGTGAATATTGTGTGAGGATCGTGTAGATCGTGTGAAAAGTTAGGATCGTGTGGATCGTGTGAAAAGTTAGGATCTTGTGGATCGTGGTAGATTGGTACTAGCTAAGATTAGTACTCGACATTTAGCTTAGTGTTGGAAAATAACGTAAGTGATGTTGTATGGTTTTCTCCGCCTGAAGGGAGCTTTGTTGACATAGTGCTTAGAACTCTCGAGTGTGGTACTCGAAGAGTGAAGTAGGGCGAAGAAGAGCTTCGTGACCGAACCACTATAAATCTCGTTGTCTCGGTTTGATCTTTCCATCTCTTTTCTTTACATACTTATTGTTTGATTGTGTTAGCATAGTATTGTGTTCATATTGGTGTTGATTGATTTCATCCACATTTGAATCTAAGTTTTTCACAAAGAAATTTTTATAACTAAAGAAAACAAGTCGGTAAACTATTCAACCCCTTCTAGTTTCCCACAATTACCTTGAATCACAATTGATTAAACTTTTCCTGAGCATGATTTTCATCTTATGAGGACTTTGTCTTCTTGTGTTGTTGATACAAAAGTTGGGCGTTCCTTGTTTAGATCCCTGTTCTCGTACCAATTAGACCTTAATGCTTGAGACCTGCGCACTAAGAAAGCAAACAAACACCGTTAGGCTTATCGTGGGATTGTCTCCCACGATTATCCTTCGGCGTGAGAGTAAGTAATCGATTTTAGGGTTATGTAGAAGAGTTAGGGTTGTGAATCGTACCTTTAACGAGATTTATGATATTGTTTATATAGGCACGGAATCCTTATTGGATACGTGCGCCTCACTCTTCGGTATATATCCATTTTGGATATATATCCCTTAAATAAGAGATATCCATATCACAACTATAAATAACTTTGGGCTTGGGCTTTCGTGAGCTCAAACCGTTAGCATACTGGCCCAAATCATTGTTATGATAGCCCACTCGTGGCGGGCTTGGGCGTTAGTAATGTTTATCATTTGGGTTCGTGACCCGAATATAGACTAACATCATCATGTCCCCCCAGTCTAGCGTGCGCGGATTGTAACCGCGTATACTAGACTAATAATATTAGCGGTAAGCGTGGCGGGAAAGATTCAATATATTCACCGCGAAAAATTAAGGACTATGTATCTAGTCCTAAAATATCGCAATAATTCCTCGGAAAATGGGGAGGTTATCCACGTGCCCTTTGGGAAACATGAAAAAGTGCTTGTACCGTATGGTATTCTAGCCACACGATGGAGATAGTGGGATCCACGTGGCATTCATCCTAGGTAAGGGGAAAACCCTATATAAATGGTTCCCCGTTTCACTGTTATAACCAAAGTGAAAAAACGTCATTTCCCTTTAAATCCTTCTTCAAGAAAACTTATATCTTCGAGAGGTAATTATGCGTGCGCATTAAAATGGTCCGTCAGTTAGAAGAGTTTCGTTCTGAAATGGATGAGGATGAACTTCGTCAGTTCATCTCTGACTATTACATTCCTCTCGATGTGCTTCCGGAATTACCGGATGCCGATGCATGTATCACGGATTTTCCTGAGGGGAAAATAGGGGTATACACGCTCTTTTTTGAGTTCGCAAACCAGCGTGTGCCTATATCCCTATTTTTGAGTGACGTGCTCAACTTTTACCGCCTATATATTTCGCAGCTGCACTGTATAGGTGCGGCAAAAATAACGAATTTCGAGGTAAACTGTCATTTACTCGCAAGTGCGGCCTACCATCAACCTTTTTCGCGCATTCTACCATACTTCGTGGTCGAACGGGTGGGTGACATTTTCCAAGCGCCCAGGGCGCTATCAGTGTTACACTGATAAAATAGACGCCCTAAGGGGTTGGAGGGAAAGGTGATTTTGGATAGATGATAAGGTTTTCACCACGCTCTCTGGGTTTTATACCCAAGGAGGGATTTTAAAAGATGAGCGCCCAGATCCTGGTACGTACAGCGTGGAGGATGCAGAGATCATTAATGAGAACCGCATCCAAATCAACTTCTATCCCGAGGAGTTCTTGGTGCACATGGGAATGAGCCACAACTACTTCGGGGGAAGTGATGAGGTACCAACATTTTTGGATGGAAGCGGCCGGGGTGGGTGCTTGTCCTTTATTATCCTCGCGTTTATAATGTAAGCTTCCTTGTATATATATTGATTTTATCCACTAACTTGCTCTTTTCTTGTTTGTTCATGTGTCGCGCAGAGATGGATCTATTTGCCGTGGTGAAGTTAGCAAAGCCTACGCAGGTGACTGTGGGTGTGCACCCTCTGAAAGAAGGTGAGGTGCCCATTTTGGAGGCTACTGTCGGGCGCCTGCCGGAGCTTGTGCGAGAAGAGTCTTCTGACGCATCACAGCCTGTTGTGAATGCGACCCTAGTACAGACTGTGCCTACGAAGGGAGTGGTGGCGCCTGAGCTTGCGCGCGCTGAGTCGTCCACTAGTGCTGGGATCCTCAAGGTGTACACTGACTCTAAAGAGGAGTGCCAAGGTTCGAAGCGCAAAGCTGCTGATGATGGTGGTAAGGGTACCTCCAAGCGCAGACGTCATACCATCATTGTGGATGAGTCCACAGATGAGGAGACGTCATTGTCTTTTGCTGCGCAGGAGAGTGCTGAGACTTCTCTTCCTACGTAAGCAACCTTTGTTTGAGTATTTATGTATAGATATATGTTTTACGCAGTGCCATTTCTTAACTTCTTTGTGTTTGCGTGTAGCGACAGTGCTGCAGGGGGTGATGCAGCGTTCGTTGAGGGGACGGTGCCACCCCAAGCGGGCTCATGCTCAAATGGAGGAGCCGGTGAGGGCGAATGAAGAGATGTCTGCACAGCAGCTGATGGAAGAGCTGGGCGCTACTGCTGAGTGTCAGGCTGAGTTGGTTACTCAACTGAAGGCATGGTATGTTGGTGAGGATAGCAGTCTTGCTCAGAAGGATGAGGAGATTGCTTTGCTTAAGGCGCAGTTGGCTGATGCGCAAGCAGATGTAGAGTTTACATCTGCATATGCTTGGAGGCTCGCAAATGAGAAGCTGTCTTTGCTGGCTGAGGTGAAGCGAGAGCGCGGTGAGATGCATCAGTACAGGGCTAACTTCTCTTGGCGTTTAAAGTACCTTCAAGAAAAGAAAACCGAGCATTTCGCTCACCTTGATGAGCTGCGCGAGCGTGTGGAGGGTGCTCTGAAGGTGCAGGAAAGCAAGCTGCGTAAGCTAAGTATAGAGTACGATGAGGAGTTATATCCTCATCTTATGTCTACTATTGCAGAGCGCAGGTATGTATATTCTTTTTGAATTCTTTGTTTACCACTATATGCCTTAATGCTCTTTTATCTTCTAACGCGTACGTTGTTGTATGTGTAGGTGGTTGATCAGCCATGGTTTGCGCTTGGCTGCCATGGGCACGCTGGAGTCCCAGGAGGTTGTAGAGGCCTTTGGGAAGGTCGTGGAGTGCGCCATGGCACGTGGCAAGGCCCAAGCTGCGGAGGAGCTTCATGAGAATAAGATGCTAACTGTGTCGCTTGTAGAAGTTCCTGGGTATAGGGTTGATGCTTTTGATGAGCTGGTGGAGGCCAAGGAAAAGATGAAGGTCTTCGACTTTCCTCATATTGCCCGCTTAGAGCGTGATCAGGATTATCCTATAAGTGTGATCATGCAGGGCTTGACTTTGGCCAGACACATAGCTGAAGATGCGGAGGCGCACCTTGACTTCTTCTTGAAGCCAGATGAGTCGTAGTTGAAGGTGCCTGTTTTTGCCCGTCCCTGTCATATGCTCAATCCCTTCACTCTTGAGAAGGAGATTTCCTTGAAGAAATGCTTAGAGGCGCATGAGACAAGGGCTACACATAAGAAGGGCGTAAAGGGGAAGGCCATTCTTTGCGGTGTTGGCGCAGCCCATCTCCCCAGGTCTGACGGGATTCCCGTTAGCGTGCCAACGGTGTCTCAGGAGGATAGCGGCCTTTTAAGAAGGCTAAGTGAGGCTGGGTAGCGTCTACAACTAGTAGCTCAAGCCGTAGGCGTGCACATAGCATCTAGATGTCTTATGGATTTTTGTAGTTATGACTTGTATAAACTCATGGTTCTTATGAATAATAATTTTTATCTTTTTTCGTACACTTTGTTATTTGTACTTAGATTGTTTTCTTTTGTGTAAAAGATCATCCAAGAGTCAAATTGAAACCGTGACATACTTAAAATGATTTATATTAAGTGCGTAGCTTAAAAAATCATAAGTGTGAAGATAGACTTGCATTGTTTTGCAAAGACTATATTAAATGACCAAGAGTCTTGGCTCGTTGATTGCTAAACCTGTATGGTGTACGTTATGTTGCATATCCGTCGTGGGATGTGCACTTTAAACTTACTTCAACGTCTTGAAAGTAAGGTGCTTAGCAAGGATACGTGATCCAATGTTGATGGGTTTGCAACTCTCTTACTCAACGAGTTAGTTAGTAGGTTTACTCATCCTTTCTGCTGTCGTGGGTCTTAGTAAGTGCATGCACGCCATGTAGGCAAAATGTAGAATAACAATATTGAGACATAAGTAAGATTGTAAGCAATAAAGTTAAATGTGTTATGGAATTAGCTAGAAACCACAACGTTTTATTATTACTTGCAAGTTTTTGAAAAAAAAAAAAAAAAAAAAAAAAAAAAAAAAAATTCCTTAAAAGAAAATTCAAATACACAGGCATTTATTGAGCACGTACTAAAGTGCACAGTTGTCTGTGCGTGGGCTGTAGCCTTTTCTAAAGATAGCATCTCTTGAGATTGCAGATGTTCCAAGTGCGTGCCAGCTCATGGCCTTCCATATCGCGCAACTTGTATGCACCATTTCCTAGTGCATCTGTGACCTCATAGGGTCCTTCCCATTTGGGTCCAAGTTTGCCTGTGTCTTCTGCGTGGCTCGCGTCATTGGCACGGTATACAAAGTCTCCTGGCCTGAATGAAGTGTGTTTGACTTTTGCATCGTAATACTTCTTCATCTTTGACTTAGCCTTTGCTTCACGTATAGCTGCGCGTTCACGCCTTTCTTCCAACAGATCCAAGTCTATGCGTCACTCATCGTCATTTGTTGTGACATTTATTTCTGTCGTACGGATAGTTGGCATTCCAATCTCAACTGGTATGACAGCCTCTGTCCCATAGACAAGAGAGAATGGTGTGTCTCCAGTACTGGTTTTAATTGTCGTGCGGTGCGCCCATAACACATGTGACAATTCGTCCACCTACCTTCCTTTATGTCTGTCAAGGCGTGCTTTTATGCCTTCGCCCAGACTGCGATTCGCGCATTCAACCAAGCCATTGGTTTGTGGGTGCTTAACTGAAGCAAAGTGTTGTATAATGTGTAATTGCGTGCACCAGTCTTTGAATGGGTTGTCACAGAATTGTTTTCTGTTGTCCGAAATAATCTCTCCAGGTAGTCCAAAGCGACACACAATGTTGTCCCATACGAAGCGTTTGACTTGGTTGCCGGTGATGCTTATGACTACTTTTGCTTCGATCCACTTGGTAAAATAATCTATAGCTACGATGAGGAATTTTAGCCCTCCCGCTGCAACTGGGAAAGGGCCTGCAATGTCAATGCCCCATTTATAGAATGGCCATGGTGAGGTGATGGGGGTTAGCTCTTGTTGTGGTCGGCGCGGAATTGGTCTGTGAACTTGGCAATCGCTGCATTTTTTTTATCATATCCCGCGTGTCGCGGTGCATAGTGGGCCAATAGTATCCTGACCGTAAGGCGCACGCCACTACAGACCGTGGTCCTGAGTGCATACTGCATGAGCCAGCGTGAATCTCTCGGAGTATGTAATCTGCCTGGAGAGGTCCAACGCACCGGAGCCATGGTTGTAGGAATGAACGTCGATATAGGATGCCATCTCAGAGTTCAAATCTCTGTGCTGTGCGCCATACCATATGAGCGTCCTTTTGATCTTGTGGTAAGATTCCTTTGCTTATAAAGTCAATGATAGGTGTCATCCACGTAGGATCCTGTTCTTCAATCACCGTGGATATTTCCATCTCCTAGATTGAATTGTCTTTCAGAGTTTCCACCAATACCTGTTTTGATAGGTGAGCAAAGCTTGTAGATGCGATTTTACTAAGCGTGTCAGCTTTCCTGTTTTCTCCTCTAGGGACTTGTTTGATGGTAAACCTATCAAAATTCTGAATTAGAGACTTGGTTTTTTCGAGGTATTGGACCATGTGTTCATCCTTGTCTTCATATTCACCTAGCACGTGATTGGCTACGAGCCTGGAATCTACATTTGCCTCTAGGTTACGTACACCCATTTGAGTTGCAATGCGTAGTCCAGCAAGTAGGGCTTCATATTCTGCCTCGTTATTTGTGGCTGTGAATTCGAAGCGCAGTGCGTAAGTGAATTCCACTCCTTCTGGATTAGTGAGGATGAGGCCCGCGCCTGATCCATCCACGCACGAGGATCCTTCTGTGAATAGAACCCATGGTTCTTGTAATTCTACCTTGCTTGTTGAAGGTGGAGTATCGGTATCTGGTTTCTCAACAATAAAGTCGGCTAATATATGCCCCTTGATTGCGGTGTGTAGTCTATACGAGATGTTATACTCGCTCAATAACACACTCCATTTTTGTAGCTGTCCTAATGCGTCAGGTTTAGAGATAACTTGTTTGATAGGCTGGTCCGTTATGACAGCTATTGGGTGCGCCTGAAAGTATCTGCGCAGTCTTTTAGCTGCAAATACTAAAGCTAGGACCAGCTTTTCCATGGCAATATAGTTAGTTTCTATCTTCTTGAGTGCTTTGCTCACAAAGTATATGGGTGTTTGAATGGAATTCCTATCTGTCAGTAATACCGCGCTGACTGCTCCATGTGTTGCAGATAAGTACATGATCAATTCTTCTCCTGGTCAGGGTGCGACAAGTTTGGAAAGCGCTGCAAGATGTTGCTTAACTTGTTGGAAGGCTTCCTCCGCCTCTCCAGTCCAACGAAAGTCTCCCTTTTTTGTGCACTTCGTGAGTGTTTTAAAGAGAGGGAGTGACTTGTCTGCTGATTTGGACAAAAAACGGTTTAGCCCAGCTAGCTTTCCGTTTAATGACTGGACTTCTTTCAATGTGCGTGGTGAAGGGAGATCGATGACAGCTTTTGACTTTTCTGGGCAAGGTTTGATGCCGTCAGGTTCTATTAAATATCCAAGGAACATGCCTTCTCTCGCGCCAAAAGTGCACTTCTTGGGATTTAACTTCATGTTTATCTTTCCCAGTGTTTTGAACGTCTCCTCGATGTCGCGCACCAATTCCTCCTCAGTATGACTCTTTATAACAAGGGCATCTACATAAACTTCCAGGTTGCGACCTACTTGCTTTTCAAAGGCCATGTCCACCAATCTCTGGTATGTTGAGCCCGCGTTCTTTAGACCAAAGGGCATTTTTGTGTAGCAATATACCCCTTGACTTGTGTGGAAGGCTGTTTTTTCTTCATCCTCCTCTGCCATCTGAATTTGGTGGTACCCTTTGTATGCATCTAGGAAACATTTAAAGGGATATCCGCACAGGGATTCTATCTTCCAGTCTATTTCTGGTAGCGGGTAGCAGTCTTGTGGACATGCTTTATTAAGATCGGTAAAGTCTACGTACATTCTCCAACTGCTGTCACTCTTTTTTACCATTACTGGATTGGAAAGCCAGTCATGTAGTAGACTTCCCGCATGATGCCTGCGTCTACTAGTTTGTGTACTTCTTCCAAGATGGCTTTTGCGCGATCCAGAGCTTGGCCGCGCTTTTTCTGTCGTATTGGAGGAAATCCTTGTCGGATTTGTAGCTTGTGCTCCGTGATAGATCGTGGTACTCCAGTCATGTGCTTTGGTTCCCATGCAAAGATATCTAGGTTCTTTTGCAAGAGTGCGCACACAGCTGCTTTACCTTTGTCAGATAGAGACCCTCTAATTGATATTTGTTGATCTGGGTAATCAGGGTGAATAGCAATCTTTAGGTTTGGTATTTTAGATGTGCGCTATTCTGGAACCTTCTCCACTTCACTGGTTACTGTGTTGCATTCTTTAGGCGGCACAGTAGTATTATAGAGGGTGACAATGCCCCCTTCTACTGGGACTTTGACCATCCCATGTGCTGTGGATGGTACAGTGCGCATGGATGATATTCCAGGTCTCACAATGATGCCGTTGTACGGTAAAGGAGACTTGATTATCAGGAAGTTTATCCAGGTTGCTGTAGAGTGTTGTTCATCCCCCACGACTACGAGTAAGCGTAATTGCCCCATAGGCCATATTTTTTCTCCTGTGAAGCCAGTCAGCGACGTTGTGGTTGGGATTAACTGACTTTGTATCTCTGGTCGCAGCCTCTTGAAGCAGTGTTCATACAGAATGTTTGCGGATGCTCCTCCATCAATATACATGCGACGGATATCGTGTCCGCCAGTATGTATCTCAATGGTTTGTGGCTCTACTACTGTGTTGTCCGCAGCTAGAGTGGGGAAGGATATTTCATTCCCAAAAGAGAATTTTTGGCTGACCTTTTGCTTCGTCTTGCGCTGCCATGACTGTATCATGTAAATAATGTCAGCCTTATCTTTGGATGGCTCTTTCTTACCTCCATTCTCTTGTTTATCCTTTCATTCTTTAATATTTTTAACGAGATGATCCATTCTACCCTCCTTTACTAATTTGTCAATTAGTTGTCGTAGTTGGACACACTCGTTAGTGGTATGGCCCTTTTGTCCATGGTATTCGCAGTATCCATTCCCTACACGCCGATCCTCTGGAGTGCGCATTGGTAGGGGTTTTAGGAATTTTGGGCCTTCTATTACAAATATCTCCCTCGGAGTCTTCGTGAGGGGGGTATACTTGTCATTATCTCGTCCGCTTCCCTGACTAAGATAATTCTTGCTGCGATTGCTACTCTGATCATTGGATTGTCTCCTAGGCTGTTCTTGCTGCCTATAATTTGAGTAGCCTTTTTTACTGTCCGCAGCAGCTGCTTCTCCTTAGATGAAGGACCTTGTGCGCTTCATTAGTTCATCGAAGGTTTGGGGAACCTTATCATTTAATTTCCTAATGAGTTATGGGTTGTTAATCCCATTCATGAACCCTGAAATTTTTAGCACTTTAGGACACGCCTTGACGTGTATACATTCATCCTTGAAGCACTCCACGTAAGCACTGGTTGATTCCCTTTGGCGCTGTTTTACTCTGGCCAGTTCAACAGGGTTCTTAGCGCACTTCCTTCTCTGAGTGAAGTTCAAGCAGAATGCTTTTCGCAACTCTTCAAACCCGTCTATGCTCCTTCGTGGAAGCTTGCTAAACCAAGTTCGCACATTCCCCACTAATGTGGAGTTAAACATATGACACCACACAGCTTGTGGCCAATTTTCGATAGTAGCAGCGGATTCAAAAAATTTTAGGTGGTCATCAGGATCACCCGTTCCATCATATGTTTTAATATTGGTGGGCATGCGCCTTTTCTTGTGATCAGAGTAATCGCTGATGCGCCGTGTGAATGCATCAACTTTTTGGCGACGCAAGGAAGAGACATGTCTTCGTCTTCTTCCTCGCGACGTCTTCCTCTGGACTTCCAGTGTCCTGTCTCTTTATCCTCGTTGTCCGAGGAGTCACTTGAGGAGAAGTCATCCCTTTTTCGGCAATTGCGCCATTTTTCCTCAGAGGAAGAGCTTGAGGGGCTTTCACTTGGGGAAGTTCGTCTTCCCAACTTGTCGTAAATTCTTCTGCTTCTAGACCTTGAGGAGCTCTCGCTCGGTGAGCGTTGTCGTCCAAGTCTATCTTGTATCCTGCGACTACCAAGTCTAGAGTGAACATTGGTACGCCTCTCACCATCTTCGTATTCCTCCGAGTATTGTGAATCAGATGTTGTACCAAGTCTGTCATGGACATTGGTACGCCTTTCATTATTTTCACCCCCCCCCCTCTGGTAGCGTGGTGGGGATGTTTCTGGGTTAAAGTTAAGCCGGGCTTGTAGGCTCTGGCTCGACCTTCTCCTTGCCTCCTCTTGCATGAGGCTAGTTAAAGCTTCATAATTTTGTGACACGAAATTACTTAGCGTTAACTCAGGCGCGTCCTCTTCTAGTGCAACAATATCTGCTTCTGGGTTAGATCCCCTATCTCGATTAGGCGCGCCTGGTGGCACAGTGTTGTCCACAATAGGTGCCGTTTGATGGGGAGTGTTGAAGAGAGTGCGCAGAAGTTCTTCAGCGCTTGGAACCACCGTGGTGGTTTGAGTAGTCCCTGTGGGCAGTTCTACTGCTGGGAGAATTGGGGTTGGGCCCGGTTCTTGGTGACCAGGCGCACTGGTTGTTCCAAAGGCTTTCCTAGAGGTCGAATCTTGACGGTTCTTCCTCTGGGGTCACCACGTGTTTTTTCCAACTGCGGAGTCCGCTGGCTTGAGTTTTTGTGCTTCGTCATTCTAGTTCTTAGTGTAGGGTCCCACGGATGGCGCCACTTGTTGATACAAAAGTTGGGCGTTCCTTGTTTAGATCAATGTTCTCGTACCAATTAGACCTTAATGCTTGAGACCTGCGCACTAAGAAAGCAAACAAACACCGTTAGGCTTATTGTGGGATTGTCTCCCACGATTATCCTCCGGCGTGAGAGTAAGTAATCGATTTTAGGGTTATGTAGAAGAGTTAGGGTTGTGAATCGTACCTTTAACGAGAGTTATGATATTGTTTATATAGGCACGGATTCATTATTGGATACGTGCGCCTCACTCTTCGTTATATATCCGGTTTGGATATATATCCCTTAAATAAGAGATATACATATCACAACTATAAATAACTTTTGGCTTGGGCTTTCGTGAGCCCAAACAGTTAGCATACTGGCCCAAATCATTGTTATGATAGCCCACTCGTGACGGGCTTGGACGTTAGTAACGTTTATCATTTGGGTTCGTGACCCGAATATAGACTATACGTCATCATGTGTTGAGCACAGTTGCATTGTTGACTTGTGTAGATAAGCTTGTTTGAGCTTGTTGAGAAGCATTGTCTTCTTTAGTCTTGGATATATAATAACTTAACATTAAGGACATGCCTACAGACAAACGACAGTAACTGCCAATGTAAGTAGGAGAATATATATAGACACTTGGAAACTTATTATATATAGATATATTTATATATATCTTCGAAAGTTCGTGCCTAACAGAAAAGTCGTCTCTATACGCTACTTTCTTTGGTCTATCCTTTTTCTCTGCATTTATTATATAGAGACACTTGGAAACTTTAACACTTGACTCGATCACCAAAACTTAGAAAAAGGTGACCAGAAAGAAATGCAAAGATGGAGTGCAGAATATTTGAGTTAACCATTAATTCTGCCAACGACTTAACAGAAGTAAGAAGACTTTTCAAAATGAAAGTCTACGCTAAGGTCTTGCTTTCTTATATATTGATACAATTTGATTTTAGAAAATAGATAATATCATGTACTGTTATCAGATTTTTGTCTATACAAATTTTTAGTTATGTTTAGTTATGGGAAATTGATATAAGCAAAATACAAATTTTACAGTAGCATAATTTTTTAGCATATGTTGTGAATTCTAATGGAATAATGATATGAAAGACGGATTAGAAGAGAGTGAAAAATTAGGTGGTGTTTGTTTTACAAAAAGAGCCTCTTAATAGCCTTTCGATCTGACTCATTCAAACGCGCTCAAACATTTGGCCTATTAAGATGTGTAGCAGCTCATTTAGTTTGTGAGTCATTGCAGATTTTGAAAAATCAGGTTAAGTACGTGTTTAATCTAGCAAAATAATTTGATTCCAAAACCAAATCTTGTCCTCGAATATGCATTGAGAACGAAATCTCGGCACACTGTATTGTATTTGACCTGCTAGCTTAGACTACCCTTTCATTTTCAAAGTGTTAACATTACTTTTTTCGAAACTTTGTGTACATCGTTTTTATAAAGAGCTAAATGTTGAAAACGTTGTACTCTCAGTTTCGATTGGCAAATCTTGATACAAAAAACCTGAAAATCGGATATTGTTTTCTGATACACATGAATCCACGGTAGGTACTTATTGGGAGTAACAAGAATATGGAGAAGCGGACTCCTGTAGACAAACACGGCCAGACCAATCCAGCATGGAACTACACAATGAAGTACTCCATAAGCGAACCATGGCGTTGTACTCTCAGTTTCGATTGGCAAATCTTGATACAAAAAACCTGAAAATCGGATATTGTTTTCTGATACACATGAATCCACGGTAGGTACTTATTGGGAGTAACAAGAATATGGAGAAGCGGACTCCTGTAGACAAACACGGCCAGACCAATCCAGCATGGAACTACACAATGAAGTACTCCATAAGCGAACCATGGTTACAACATCATGGCACGGTGATTGTGATAAAACTATATTGTAAACGTAAGCTTGGTGATAGATACATAGGAGAAGTTCATCAATCGCTGAAACAGCTTTTTGATTATGCATATCCAATGGGTGGAAGTGCAGTGGTACATTTCCCGGTTCAAATGGGGTCTGCTGAGTCACAAGGGCAACTTTGTTTCTCATATAGATTTGGTGACAAGGTGGCCATTGAGAAGTTGATGCTTGCAGAAAGTATAGCATCTTTCTTATTAACCAGTCCACATGGTGCAACTTGACAAATTCGCGTCTCGACTTTTTCACTATACTTGCGTGATAATCGTACTCATTATTGCAGCAATCGCTTTCATTCGGTCCGTTGTATTTATGTATTGTGTTAAAAAGACAAAATAGCTATAGTTTTCTTTGGTATTTTGATATGATTCAGTCAACCAACAAGAAGACCCATTTGTTTTCTTGAGTGAAGACCAATTCAAAAGGAAGGCAAACCCACGTTTTCATAAAGTTAAAATTAGTAGGACACCATGTAGTCCCCATGTTTACTTTCATTCCTAGCTAGTCAATAGTCTTGTTGCTTAACTTTAGGAGATCATGCATTTTCATTTCTAGTATTTAAGTGTAATTTGCTTCGTGAAATAAACAATAAGAAAATATGTTTAAAGTAGTCTTATTCCTTTCTTAATTTATTGAGAGTTGTTGTTAACTCAATTAGCAATTTATATTAGTAGATTGACCTCCTCTAATCGGTCTCTATCATATTTTCTCTCTTATTTGCACGTAGTAATGAATGATTATTATGATTCTTATTCCCTCATATCTAAGTAGGCAAATACCATGAATTATCTAGCATAAATATTGGTCAACAAACACATGCATATATAACTATTACCCTTTCCCAAAAACATGTAGTTTTAGTACATATATTTGATGTGGGGCGTGATATAGGGACCCCCAAGTAGAAAGGTGGTTTGCAACAGGGGTCGTACTGTGTACATTGCAGTGTTGTACTGTATGCTTCGCAGTTTGTATGATTGAATCTAGAGGGTCCCTATAGTATATCCCATTTGATGCAGATTCTGTTACTCTATACTTACTCTATACTCTTCTATTTCTCATCATTATTTGGGTACGTCCCTTTTATTACAAGCCTTATTTTTTATAAAGATATTTTCATCAAATCACATTCACCGACAATTGGTCAAGATGTAAAACAATAAATATACGTATATACATCAGACATTTGACTCTCCCAATCGCTTATATAATTTGAAAAGACATCTGAAAGTTTAAACAAACAAAAACACATATTTATAAATCCACTAAAAACATTGAAACTAAAAGGGCTAATGGCACCAAAATGTATCATAGTTGTCATGATTTTCTTTTATATATATTGAACAAATTTTTTTTGCTATTCTGTGTACTAAACTTTGATTTTTTAGGCTTTTTTGTGTACTTTATAACCATTTTGCTCTTTATTTTATTAACCCGAGAGGGGCAAAATGGCAATAAAGTATAAGTTTAGTACATAGAATAGCAAAAAAAATTCGTTCGATACATATAAAAGGTATAAGTGACAACTATGATACATTTTGATGTCATTAGCCCTAACTAAATTAAGCACAACTTCTAGCACACCACGTAAAATCAACATTTATGAAATTATAGAAACTTGCTAAAAATTAAAATTTAGAGAGCTATGTTGACTAGGAAGATTTTGAGGATGTTTGCAGCATGTTCCCTTATCTGCGTCAAGTGTTGGGATGAACACGTCGACATATACATGTGGTTTTTCATTCGCAACTCCACATTTTTCTACTAGTTGCTGCGAAACCTATTTAAGGATGATATTCGTTATGAATTATTTTCGATATCCGTCGCATTGTGGCGGAGCCATTTTATAATTGCATACATTCGATCTATCCAATTCAAATCTAAGTTCAATAATTCCTAAAGTACCATATATAAATATATTTGGCATAAGCTCAACCGATTTGTTGCGTATTTTGTTGACTAATATGACTTTGCCACTTCAATAAACAGATACTAAAAAATCGTCAAAAATCATAGTTTTATATTTGATTAACTATCCAAAGCAATATTGTATCCAAACCCAAAACACTTGGGTGTGCTACAAAACCTTTTTTAATAAGATATCTTGAAAATAGCATACCAAATGATACAACATTATAGTAGAATAAAACATCCATTGTTCAAATCCTGTACACAACATATCTACTAGGCAACTTATAATCGGACATCCTTCTGGTATTTATGGTTCAATGGCATTGGCAATACTTGATGCACCCTCTTTGGAGAACGACATGGGGCCTGCTCAAAATTCACTCCTAGTTGCTGAAGATGCATCTAAAGCTCTAAATTTTGTAATTAGTGAAGAGTTAAGTCAAAGTCAAACTAGCCCGAAAAAGAAGAGGCAAGTTACCTACATACCTATAGTGTTCAATTTGATAGTAGTTCTAAAAAAACTTACTAATAATGGGCATAATAAAATATCATATATACCCTTTTTATATTTATCTCTTGTAAATATAATTGGAATTTGCCAAACGTTCAATTTTACAAAAAGTGATTATTACACTTGCATGTAGCAGAAACATATACACATTATCTCGTGCACCATGTTCTATTAGAGCTGATTCTTTTATTTTGATTCTACAAAAATACATCGAAATATATTCTACATCACATTTGTAAATATCATTGATTTTATCTATTTGACATTTGATGTAATTTACAGGCGTAGATCATATGCATACATTTATTCAAAGGATGTGACACCATTTCTGTCAAAGAAACACCTTGAAGGACCACGTGAGGAGACAATGCAACCTAAACCGGAGTTTCTGCACCATCTTCGACACCTATTATGCCTCTATTATAGGCCAGGCTTATTTTCACAAAGCCTGGACATACACAATTAGTGCAAAAGCTAGTGTATTTGTTAGCCAAAATCCTTGTGTAAGCACTCATGGTTGCTTTTGACAGGATATAGGCTGACATTAAAGCAGGCCACCCTTTGACTTCTAAGGTTCGAGCTTTAAAATCATTCAAATATTCATCAAGTACTTCATCTATTTTCTCTTCTATTAGGTTTTCGACATCACTCAAAATTCCTTTCGCCTTTTCATTTTTCAAACCCTGAAACTCACACAAGTGAAAAAATCATGTAGGAAATAATATAAAGTATACAAATTGTTTTGTACAAAATTGTAAAATTACAACAACTGATTGAGGCCTGCGATTAGCAGTGTCCTTAAACATAAATTCGTTCTATCTAGTACGAACTTGTTTAGAGGATAAAACAATCAAATCAAGTATGAAACTTGATTATAGCGAATATGATATGTTATGATGATGGAAATAGATGATATTTGTGTGTTTTTGATGATTCCAAAGTGACAAATTCGTCCTCCATATATAGGCACATGGTGACCCTTCAAAACAGTCATAATACCTCTTCAAACACTTCTTTTCGTAACAGTAACAATTGATCAGAATTACCGACGCTTTAGCGACAACCTAGCGACAGAAAAACCGTCGCTAATTGCCACTGGTTCAAATAATAGTGATGATTCGCTCTTTGATGCCTTTTCAATAGATCTAACCGTAACCATTGCGATTAGACGCGTCTTTACCATAATACCGGTCAATTAGAGACGGTCTAGTGACGGTTTAGTGACAGAAAATCTGTCACTAATATCCATTTCATGGATCTCTATAAAAACACAACAAACTGTTTAGTAATGTTCTAACAATACCCCACATTTTCTATTCAAACACCAAAATACCCCACATTTGAATAGAAAATAAGAAAATTACTTATTATTCTATTTCCATGAAAATGTAATATGACATGCATCAGATTAGGTGTCTTTTGAACTTGAACCCATCCTAGTGAGTACATATCGGATCTACTTTGTGGATAGTGAACATAAGTCTTGAACTAGCCACGTTTTGTAGTAAATCGAGACAATAAGTATCACACATATCATATTTGTGCAATATTAGATTCTTACTGTTGTGTTCATTTCAGTCGTGAACATATCCTTATTCATGAGAATTTTAGAGAACTTAGCCATCTGGTTCCCAAAGATGCGACCACACATCAATCTCGTATAGGTAATGCCAATCAAGGATATTCCGTAGCATTCCACTGTAAAAGCCATTAGCATTATTAAGAATTAAAATTCAGCCCTTAATCATCAATGGAAAAACACACAACATTCATTATAGGAATGGGCATACCTCTGTGTTAGTACTTTTGAGTTTTCCTCAACTAGTTTTCCTATTTAACTAGACCATGGGATCTCCAATTTTGCTAGGTTAGGTTTCCGCCTAGCATTATGTTGGCTTTAAGCCCATACCCCTTGATGTAAATATGACTTGTTCTCTACAAAGGCCATTTGTCAAAGGATCTGCTATATTTTCCTTTTACTTAACGTAGTCGATGGAAATGATTCCATTTCTTAACAAGTCCTTTATCGTATTGTGGCGACGTCTTATATGCCTTGACTTGCCGTTATAGATTTGATTCTTTGCTCTGGTAAGAGCAGCCATACTATCACAATGTATACACACAGCAGTCACAGGTTTTGGCCATAAGGGAATACCCTCTAGAAAGCTTTTAAGCCATTATGTTTCTTTAGCAGCTTTGTCTAAGGCTACAAATTATGCTTCCATTGTCGATCTGGTATTCACAATTTGCTTAGACGATTTCCATGATACAGCAGCCCCTTCAAGTGTAAATACATAGCCACTTGTGGACTTTCCTTCATTATGATTGGAAATCTAATTGGCATAACAAAATCCTTCTAACATAGGAGGATATTTAGTGTAATGTAATCCATAAGCCATTGTATGCTTAAGATATTGAAGCACTCTAACTAGTGCATCCCAATGATCTCATCCCGGGTTGTGTGAATATCGACTAAGCCGACTTACACTATATGCCAAATCCGGTTGTGTACAGTTCATTCTATACATCAAGCTTCCTAGTACTTGTGCATATTGTAACTGAGATACACTTTGTCCTTTGTTCTTCTTGAGTTGAACCTTAGGATCAAAGGGAGTTACAACCGGTCTATCATCATAGTGCCCAAAATTCTTAAGGGTCTTTTCAATGTAATGAGATTGGATAAGGATGTATCCATTTGAATTCTTATACCAAGAATGACATCTGCTTCTCCCATGTCTTTCATCTCAAATTAAGAATGAAGCATTTTTTTGGTTTAGTTTATAACATCCATATTTGTTCCCATGATCAACATATCATCTACATATAAACAAATAATGACAAATGGATTTTTGTATTGTTTAACATAGACACATTTATCACATTCGTTTATCTGATAGCCGTTTGATAATACAGTGTTATCAAACTTCTCATGCCATTGCTTTGGAGCTTGTTTAAGGCCGTAAAGAGATTTAACCAATTTACATACCTTATGCTCTTGACCTTTGACAACAAACCCCTCGGGTTGTTGCATATATATTTCTTCATCTAATTCACCATTTAAGAACGTAGTTTTCACATCCATTTGATGTATAATCAGGTTGTGAATTGCTGCTATTGCCATTAATGTTCTTATAGAGGTTATCTTTGTAACCGGTGAGTAGGTGTCAAAGAAATCTTGACCTTATTTTTTACGGTATCCTTTTGCTACTAAACGAGCCTTGTACTTCTCTATGGTACCATCGGGTCTTAGTTTATTTTTGAATATCCACTTATGGCCTCTTGGTTTATGTCCCGAAGGTAGATCAACCAATTTCCATGTATTATTATGAACAATTGAGTCTATTTCACTTTGAATAGCCTCTTTCCAGTAAGGTGCTTCTGATGAATCCATAGCAGCCTTTTATGTTTGTGGTTCTTCATTCACAATATAGGTCATATAATCAGGTCCAAAGTCTTTAGAGACTTTTGCACCTTTACTTCTTCTACGTTCATCATTATCTTGTTGAACCTCATAATTGATGTCTCTTTTATCTTGAGACAACTGATCATCTAACACTCTTTTCCTTGGATTTGATATTTGTTTCTCTTTATCCTTATAAGGAAAGATATTCTCAAAGAAATTTGCTTCAGCAGATTCTATAATTGTGTTGTTGCTTAAGTCCTCTACATTGGATTTGTAAACCAGGAACCTATAAGCAGCACTATTCTTTGCTGGACCGAGATAAACACAATCGATTGTTTTTGGTCAAAGTTTGGTTCTCTTTGGTAAAGGTATTTGAACCTTTGCTAAACAAACCTACACTTTTATCCTTTTATAAGAAGGCTGTTTTCGTTTCCATAATTGATATGGAGATTTGTCACTCTTCCTATGAGGAATTTTAATCAACACTGTATTTGCAGCAAGACATGCTTCACCCCATAGACTATGAGGAGCCCCTGAAGTAATTAACATTGAATTAATCATGTTCTTCAATGTTCTATTCTTACGTTCAGCCACACCATTTTGTTGCGGGGTGTATGAGGCTGTTGTTTGGTGTACAATACCATAAGTAGAACCAATTCAGCAAAGACATTGGATTTATATTCTCCTCCTCTATCAGACCTTAGAATTTTGATCTTTTTGTCTAGTTCATTTTCAACTTCTACCTTATATGTCTTAAACATATTCAAGGCTTCATCTTTGGTATTTATTAAGTACACATAACAAAATTTGATGCAATCATCAATGAAAGTGATATAATAATTCTTTCCTCCTCTTGATGGTGTTGCTTTGAAATCACATAAATCTGTATGGATTAAACCAAGTATTTCATTTGATTTTTCTACAGATTTATGTGAATGACTCGTGTATTTAGATTCAACATAGATTTCATACTTGGATATTTTATCCATTGTGCATTTAGGCAACATACCTAAGTTTATCATTCTTTGTAAGGAACGAAAATTAACATGGCCTAATCTAGAATGCCATAAGCAGGAAGGATCAATCATGTACATAGAAGCGGTGCTAGTGCCCGCGTTATTATTATTAATAACATTGTCATCAGTTACAACACTTAGTTTAAAGAGTCCCTAATCAAGGTAACCCTTTCCTACATACACACCACCCTTGGTGATTACAAACTTATCTGATTCAAATACAAGTTTAAATCCCTTATTACTAAGAATAGGGCCAGAAATCAGATTCTTGGTGATGTTAGGCACATGCAACACGTTTGAGAGTACAAGATCTTTTCCAGAAGTCAACTTCAATATGACTTTGCCTTTTCCTTCAATCTTTGAAGAAGTTCCATTCCCCATAAACATTGGTTCAGTTTCGTTCACCTTTTGGTAAGAAACAAACATACTTCATGAATTACATATGTGCTTTGTTGCACCAGTATCTAACCACCAATCAACATCATTTGTAGTCAAGAGGCTTCAATTACTCCAGTAAATTCTTTGGGATATTCCACATGGTTTGCTTGGTTGGTATTTCCTCCAGAATTTCCGCCTCCATGTTCTTTCTTGTGCCGACAATCCTTGGCTTTATGCCCAGATTTCTCACAGACCCAACAATGATAAACTTTCTTGAAGTTGTGGTTCTTTTGTTGGGTGTAATTCTTCTTTTTATCCTTGGAAGAATTCTGTCCAGAACTACCACCATTTTTGTTTTTTTTGTGGTGGTTCTTTGATTTGGAAGAGCTTTCTCCAACCATGTTAGCATTTGGTTCTATTGAATTTGCATCAGCCTTTTCCTGCATCTTGTTATCTTCCTCAACACGAATTTTGGGAACAAGTTGCTCAAAACTCATATCGTTGGTCAAATGTTTAAGATATAACTTCAATTTTTTCTAGGATGGGGGTAATTTTTCAATAATGGAACCAACAAGAAAGTTAGAGTTAATACCCATGCCTTCTACTTCCTATTCGTGGACTATGATTCGGAGTTCTTCCACTTTTTTCACAACATGCTTTGCATCATTCATCTTGAAGTTCAAGAATTTTTCAACAACAAACTTCTTAGAACATGCAACTTCAGTCCTGTATTTCTTTTCCAATGATTCCCAAATTTCCCTTGCACTTGTAAAGGAAGAATAAATATCATACAGGGAATCATCCAAAGCATTCAGAAGATAATTTCTGTAATTATATTCATTATGATTCCATAGCGAGGTGGCCCTTTCATAGTCTGCCATTTGTGCCTTAGTAGGAACATTTTGTCTCTCCACATACGGATCTGTTGGTTCAGGATCCGTGAGAACATTTGACACATGCAACGTTGTCAAATAAAATAACAAATTCTGTTGCCAACGACGAAAATCAGACCCTTTGAACTTTTCAGGTTTTTCAACATGTGATTTCAGAATCAATTGATCCATCTTGAAAATTTCTGTTTAAGATTGTAGGGAATAATATAAAGTAATAAAAATTGTTTTGTACAACATTGTAAAATTACAACAATTGATTGAGGCCTGCGATTCGCAGTGTCCTTAAACAAAAATTCGTCCTATCTAGTACGAACTTGTTTAGAGGATACAACAATCAAATCAAGTATGAAACTTGATTCTAGCGAATATGATATGTTATGATAATGGAAATAGATGATATCTGTGTGTTTTTTATTATTCCAAAGCGATGAATTCGTCCTCTATATATAGGCATATGGTGAACCTTCAAAACAGTCATAATACCTCTTCAAATGGCCTTAGAGACACTTCTTTTCGTAATAGTCACAATTGTTCAGAATTAGCGACGCTTTAGCGACAACCTAGCGACAGAAAAACCATCGCTAATTGCCACTGGTTCAAACAGTCGTGATGATTCACTCTTTGATGCCTTTTCAATAGATCTAACCATAACCATTGCGATTAGACGCGTCTTTACCATAATATCGGTCAATTAGAGACGGTTTAGTGACGGAAAATCTGTCACTAATATCCATTTCATGGATCTCTATAAAAACACAACAAACTGTTTAGTAATGTTCTAACAAATCACACGGATGAGAAACAGTGATTTACTTGAATCTTTTGGTTTCTGTCATCATAATCAGTTCACTAAATATTTTATAGTGAAATTCAAATTTTAAGCAAAAAAAAAAAAGTATTTATGGGCAACCCAGCTCCACCTGTTTTGACCCGTTACTTAACCCACTCAATCTGCCCATTTTTTGGCCCCTATCGATTATACGTTTGGTTCCATTAATTGAATTAATTTAAAACTTTATCAATACATTTGGATCATGTACCTTTAACTTTCTCTTAAAGAAGGAAACGTTTACGATCCTTGGCGATTCGGATAATTCCAGAAGACGAATGAAATCCTCAACCATAAGTTTCGCTCCATAATAGTTTGTTTGTACACATTATGTTAGTTGTGTCGACCAACAACCCTGATTACTAGAGTGGAATGACTTCGATCGTGAAGTCAAACACACCACAACAAGTTATGATTGACAGAAAAGGAGAAAGCGAGCTAGCACACAAGGTAATATCCCTAATCGATTCTTGATTAGTATTGATAGAATAACGTACATGACTCATCCCCCCTCACTTCCTTTTATAGAGATGAGGGGAAGGTAAACCGACTCTAACAATGAGTCCTAATGTCGGCTGTGATAATATGCATAAAAGGAGAAACGGGTTGGGCTTGAGACGCAAGCCAACCCAACGACCCTTAACTCTGTTCGACTAATAATAAAGTAGACTTAACACTTAACGACCCTAGACTCTTGATATAAGCTAAAATAAAGACTAAACATAACAATTTCCACCTTAGGCTTTATATTAGCCTATGCCAACACTCAACAACTCTAATAAGTGTTGAAACTTATGTCCAATTACCACCTTCGTCAAGGCATCCACAACATTGTGTTTATTACCCACCTTTAGAACTTCAACCGTCTTTGCTTCCAAGACATCTCTAATAAAGTGAAAATGCACATTGATGTGCTTAGTCCTTTCATGAAAAGCATGATTCCGCGATAAGTGAATCGCACCCTGATTATCACAATTAACTGCCACAGTGTTAAGCTCCACCCCCAACTCTTCCAAGAGTCCCCTTAGCCAAATAGCTTCCTTCACAGCCTCCGTAAGGGCCATATACTCCGCCTCTGTAGTTGAAAGAGCCACCACGCGTTGTAGTGTTACCTTCCAACTTACAACACATCCATGTACTAAAAACACGTAACTGATGTTGTCGTTGTATAGGTTTTTATTCCTAATCAAGTTTTAAATTTATATTTAACCGACTTAACCTATAAACAACACTAACGGGCAGTGTACCCGATCAATGTAGCCTAGTTGGTAAGCAGAGTGTCGATCACTAAGAGTGAACGAAAACCTAATTTGTCTATCAGTATTTTAATATTCTAAGTTAGTTTTACAATCTAATCTAATGCAAGGGGTTTTAGTCTGAGAGACTAGCACATATTTGGTTTTAATTAAATAGTAAATTAATGAGAATGAAACAGCAAATAGCAACACGTACACAGATAGATAATAGAGACTATAAGAAGACCTGTCTTGATAATTAAGTATCTTGTCACTTATTTTATTGCTAGTTTTATATGAAGTGTATTAAATCTGGTCTTTCTCGTTGGATCGAGTATATCGGCGAGTAAACCCTTAATGATCACTTATGCCTATCCTCCTATTCTAGAGACGCTAGAATAAATAGGCGAGGGGCAGATATGGCAGTCCACCGGCTCAGCTAGACATAGAGGTTATCAGAGCACTAATATAAGTTACCAAAGACATCAACATATAAACTTTAATTAATGGGAAAGAAATATTAAGGGGAGTGTACGATGTTCCGTAGTCACATATCACAAGCCCATCTATCCTAATGAATTAAAGCTTCCTATTACAATAAAACAAAACTACTTAATGAATTATATACATGCAGGACCTTCTTACAGCTCTAAGATCTTTGTTTGGTGTGTGTCTTGTGAAGCTTCTTTGACTGAATTCGTCTCTTAGGGTTTTGCTCTTGGTATCTTGCACTCTAAATTCGTCTGTCCTTTGGGGTATTTATACTTTCTGTCTGAGGGTAGATGCGGCGCATAGAATAGTGAGATGCGGCGCAGATGCGGCGTAAGATTAATATATTATGGAATATTCGTACATCGTCTTCAGATGCAGCGTAACTTAGTTCTTGTATGCGGCGCATGTCCTTTAGCGTCTTGGATTACATCTGGTGAAGTCTTGATAGTGATATGCCGTATCTCAGAAATATGATGCAGCATATCTGGAGTAGAACAGGCTTGAACTTATTCGTTAACCAAAGTTTCATATGCGGCGCATTCTTCAAAGTCAGCAATGGTCTTCGAATTCATCTAAGTATGATATTGCGGCTTATCTGCTGAGAGAGATACGGCGCATCTTCTGGGATCCAGTAGACTTTTGACATCTTGCTAGTTTTGCTCCATATTTCATCCAAAATCGTTAAGTTTCACCAATTACTTGTTTTTACCTGAGAATTACTAAAGTAAATGATTAAGTATCGATTTTCATGAATAATATAATAAAACAAGTCAAATAAATAAGATAAATGATGACACTAAAATGTAGTTATTTGAGTTCATCAGTAACCTGTGATCGACCTACCTTTATCCGGATCCTTTGCTTAGTCTAAATCAACAAAACCTGTTACGTCCACATGGTTTCCTTGATTTGTCCCATACACCAAATCCACGTTTGTAGTACCCCGCAAATATTTCAAAATCCACTTCACTGCTTCCCACTGTTTTTACCCAGATTCACCAAATATCTGCTAACTACACTTACCGCATGCGCGATGTCTGACCTTGTTCATACCATCAAGTACATTAAGCTCCCAACCGCAGATGAATATGGCACCTTACTCATCCTTTCAACATCACAATCCCTAATCGGGCAATCCTTCAATGACAGCTTGAAGTGCCCACCGAATGGCATATTAACCGATTTCCCATTGTCTATTCAAAAATTATTTAAAATATTAGAATCATAACCGGATTGTAACACCCTCAGAATCTTGCGACCCCGATCCCTGATGATCTCCATACTAAGAAATTTCTTTGCTTCCCCGAGCTCTTTCATGTCAAACTCCTGTTTAAGAAAATACTTGCTTGACCCAATCTTAGCCTTGCTTTTACAAGCAATCAGCATATCGTCTACATATAACAATAGTTAGATATACTTACCTGGTGCATAACTTTTGTAATATACACAGCTGTTGTAACTGATACACTTAAACCCGTTGCTAAGCATGTACTCATCAAACCTCCTATACCATTGCCTATGTGACTGTTTCAAACCATAAAAGGACTTCTTTAGCAAACATACCTTGTTACCTTGTTCATAACCCGGTGGCTGCTTCATGTAGATCACTTCTTCAAGATTCCCATGTAAAAATGTTGTCTTTAGATCAAGCTGCTCTAGCTCATAATCTCTACACGCAGCCAATGCAAGTATAACCCGAATAGATGTGTGTCGAACTACCAGCGAAAATACTTTATTATAGTCAATACCTGCCCTTTGTGTGAATCCACGAGCCACCAACCTCGCCTAGTGCCTAGGCTTTTGAACACCTTCAATCCCTTCCTTTATCTTGAACAGCCATTTGCAGCTCACCAGCTTTAGCCCAGTTGGATGATCTACTAACTCATAGGTCTTATTCTTCCTTAGAGAATCCATCTCTTCATCCATAGTAGCTTTACACTTAGAACTGTCTTCACAAGCAACTACCTCCTGGTATGTCAACGGTTCATGAGTACCTTCTTCCTCTGTTGTAGCAAACGCGTAACCAATCATATTACTCTCATCCCGAAACCTCAAAGGTTTCGTTCTTGTCCTTGGCTCTCTATCCTGAGCCAACTGATAATCTGTGAGATCCGGTGTCTCATCAGTTTCTTGATCCTCTACATCTTCATCATTGCCATCTTCCTGATCATCTGTCTGATCTTCCTCAAGCGAATGATTATTTAACCTTTGCAGTTCCACCTCAACCTGTAATTCCTCAACAGACTTATCAGTACTGATGCGTGGTTTTGTAACCTTGCAAAAGGTTTTACCTCTCAAAGGATCTTGAGAAGCTTGCAATCCCCACCAGGCAGTGTACCTGACCGTTGTAGTATAGTATAGTGACAAGTACCGGGGGACTGATCGTTCAACTCAAAGAATAATGTTCGCTAGGGTTAAAACTCAATTAAACTAGGTCTAGAGGTGAGGGATGATTCTTTTTGTATTTTTATATTTTAAGGAAAGCAAGTAAAAATCTCGGGTTTTGAAAGAGTAGGCGGAATTAGTTGCTAGTCAACTAACCCAATTAAGTACAAATGCAAATAAAATAAAAATGACACTAAAGTAAATGTGGAGAAAAACAATAATAAGAGAAAATGTGTTTACTTAGAATTCACTACTCCCTAGCTATCTTTTACTGGTTGATTAGTTTGTTACAATTGCATGGATGATGGGTTATATTCCTTAATACCATTCGTAGGGCCGTATACGATCTTCCCTAAATCTATAAGCTTCTACCTCTTCCTATGTCGAGCCGACTACTAGCTCCTAACATAGCCTCCTTAGTAGTAACCTATGCATTAAATATAACCAATTTATCGTAGTATACATCTGATCATGTTTCTTAAGACATTCAAGCAAGTTACCAATTGGAAACATCTAAAAAAATAAATAAATAAATAAATAAATAAATAAAAAAACAAACTAGCCTAGCATGTTAAAGTGAAGACAAGCATAAGATAGTATCAAACAACACATAGACATATTGAATGGTTATTGGAAAACTTATCTTCAATTAAACATGGATGAAACAAGGGTTTGAAACCCTTAAAAATAAGGTGAAATTCGTTTAGGATTTCTCCAAAATTCTTCTCTCAAAGTTGCACACTAATGAATGAAAAACCAAAAACTATATATAGAGTTTTGAGTCTGACGGCGTCAAGAGTAAATTCTGACGCCTTCAACTCACCGCCATAAATACTATTGTATTGCCTAGATCCAATTCTGACGCCGTCATATGTAAACTCCCTCTTGGCCGTCTCTTGCATTTTGTACGTGATGGCCTAGGTGACGCCGTCACGTGTAAATCCTCCAAAAACATTCTGGCGCGTCACGTGTAACTTGATTATCCACCTTTTTGCCAATGATTGACGGCGTCATAAGCAAATCCTGACGCCGTCAGGTACTGTTTTTAGCATGAATTGGAGACTTTGTCGTTTTCTTCACTTTTTCGCTCCAAAAATGTCCAAAATGCTTCCTTTTCAAGATTTCTTCTCAAAAGTACCTAAAATGACAAAAGGAGCGATTTAGGGCAATATTTGATAAAATAATCTCGACTTTGGGCTGAAATGACCTCCTAAAAGTGGTACACTTTTCGTCTCATCAAGTACCTGCACCAGAATCCTTCAACGTGTCTTTTTCTCAATCGTTGTCGATGGAGACTGATTTATAAGATATGCGGTCGTACATGTTGCTTCCGCCCAGAAAGTCTTGGGCAATTTAGAATGAATTAATAAACAACATACCTTATCCATGAGAGTTCTATTCATCCGTTCTGCTAATCCATTCTACTTCGGCGTCCTGGAAACTGTCAAATTTCTAGCAATCCCACTCTCAGTACATAGCTGCTCAAACTCCCGGTTACAGAACTCAAGACCATTATATGTCCTCAGCTTCTTAACCATCCTCCCAGTCTCATTATCTACTAACTGCTTCCACTCTTTGAACTTTCAAAATGCTTTGTGTTTGAACCTGAGAATATTGATCAGTGTTTAAATACTCATCATTTTTGGTTAAATCTGAACTGCAAAACATTTTAAAACACTCAGAATTGCATCAAAATGCAGAAAATATCCCAAAGATTGTGTTTTATATGTTTCAGATGCAAAATGATTGAAAACAAATGAGAAACAAACAAAGTTTGCATAATTGGCAGTTTCAGTCTCCTAAATTTCAAAACTTGTCAAAATTAGTCCCTGAGCATTTATTTTGAAAGATAAGTCAACCCATGTCCTTTAAAAGTCAAATATTATCAAAAATGATCCTTGGGTAAAAAGTTTCAAAATTTTGCAAGATTGGTCCCTGAAGTTTCATAATTGGCAGAAAAGGTCCCTGGGAATTTTAAAAAAATGGAAAAGTTAATTTTGGTCCTTGGAATAATAAGCTTGGCATGATTGGTCCTTTGAAACACTTTGGGAAGATTACATTTTCAGTCCCTCCATTTTCAGAAATTACAAAAGTGGTCCTTGTGAAATACCAAAATCAAACCGGACCCTTTTTATTACAAAACCAAAAATCCAAGTCTAAAACCAAGCCAAGCCCAAACCCCCTGCCCGGCCCAATCCATAAACTAATACAACCATGGTCAAACTGGTTAAACACCCCCGTGTTCCCTTTCCCCCCAAAACCTGAAAGCCTGTCCCCCTGCTCCCACCTTTTTCACCAAACCCACCACCAACACTCTCACTTGTCCCTAACCAACCCCCTCCTCATTAATGCCTCACCAATTCCACTAAAACCTGCCCAATTACAAGTACCCCGCTTTGGCGCCAAAATCCTAATCAAGGGCTAGGATTGATTAAATCTCAAATTGATGGTGGGGATATAGTCTTTGGTCAACAAAGAAGCATGTGGGGCTACCAATTTGCAATAGGGATACATGTGGAAGCTTGGAAGGATTATTTCCATCTCGTAGTATAAGTATTACCTTGTAGAAGCCTTACATGGCGTGTAATTTTTAGTAACTTAGTCTTTTAGTACTTCATTTTCAATTGTAATCAGTATTTGAAATTAATGAAAGTTTTATTTTAAGTTTATTTCTAGTTTCCAAATTTCAAGTTTCATTTAAGAGTTTCAAGTATTAGTTTAGGTTCATTAGTGATCCTAAGCTATTTGTGAACTCATATAAGCCAAAACAGAAAGCTTTCAGAAGCTTTACAAGCTTCTATATCAATTATAAACTTAGTTCCATAAAAATAATCAAAAATATATAAAAAATCAAAATAAAATATAAAAAATCATGGACAAAGGGTGAAGAAGCTTGGAGCAAGGTGTATTCTGGATTGCCTTGGGTTAGGGGCTTGTGGAAGCCAATAGGAAGTGGTCATTAGTCCTTGTTTCTTGGAGAATAGCTTGGAAGGCTTTTGTAAGAATTTTTCTTCAAATCTTTGTTTGTGCTCAATTGTATTCATTTGTAGTTTGTTACTGCTCATTTACCTTTTTACTTGCTTATTAGATTAGTTGTGATAATTAGGTTGTGCTTTAGTTACATTTCATTCTAGTTTCATAGCAATCTGTGATCATAAGTGGTGTTTGGATTTGACTGTGTGGTTAGTTCTAGTTGGTCTCAGTGTTTAAGCCTTGTTCATACAACTCACTCAGTACCTTATCAGTCCAAATCAACCAAATTTTAGTAGATATAAGTCCCAAAAGCCAAAATCACTTTAAAATTGGTCTAAAATTCTTCTGTGAAGGATTTAGAGAGGCATAAACCTCATTTCAAGTCACGGATGTGTAATTTTGCTTGTTTTAGTCTTCTTACAGCTTAACTAATCATAATCATTCAATAAATCAAAATCAAAGTTCACTTTAGTCAACTTAGAAGTAAAATCAAAAAGTCAAAATTCAAAGTGTTTGCAAAAAACCAAAAGTTCAAAGAATTTTCAAGAATTTTGTAGTAACTTTCAGACCTTGAGCTTTTCAGATATTAAAGCGCTCCACTTAATCTTTGAAAATCCATAAGTGGCTTATTTTTGAGAATTTTTTTTATAGCTTATTTAAGCCTGAGAAAAGGCCTGCAGGGTCAAATCTCACTTTGCACCAGGGCACCTTTGTGTTTTTTGTCAAAGTTCAAACTTCCCTCCAGGGTGCAAATCAAAATGATAGGTCTTGTTTTTTAGCTTTTTGGAAAGCTCTTCAGTAGTACTTTTTAGATTTTCAATAAAATTGGATCTCAGTTCTCTCTAGTATAGCTTATTTTGCCTTGGAAGTTTGCTTATTTTACCATTGCATACTGAGTCATCAGTATAATCACATCAACTTCATCAGGTCATATCTAGTTCATTGGTGGGCCCCACCCTTAGCTTTTTGGCTTTTTGATGAGGCAAAAAATGATCCATTTTTAGGGGGTCATTTAAGCCAGAAATGGAATTTAATTGATCAAATATTGCCCTAAATTGTTCCTTTTGTGATTTTAGGTACTTTGGGAGTGAATTCTGGAAAATGAAGCATTTTGGACATTTTTGGAGCATAAAAGTGAAGAAAATGGCAAAGTCTTAATTTTCCTTGCTGGGAACAGTACCTGACAGCGTCAAGAAGGATTTTATGACAGCGTCAGGAGCAAAATGGATGACGGCCCAGAGAAAACGTAACGGCATCAGAACAAGGGCGTCAAGAGTTAATGTGGTCACAACCCATAGTAGAAATACACATGACGACGTCGGATCTGGATCTAGGCAATCTGAGAAGATTTTTGGCGGCAAGATGACGGCATCAGAACTTTCCTCTTGACGTCGTCACCTCATAAAATCTATATATACTTTTCTAATTTTCATTCATTAGAGAGGAACTTGTGTGGAGAATTCTAGGGCCGAACCTTATAAACCCTAGCTCATTTGTAACAGTATTTTCAAGGGTTTTCACCCCTTGAAACCCTTCATGTTCAATTGAGATAAGTTTTTCTTTCAATTCATTCAATATGTCTATGTGTTGTTTGAATATATCTTATGCTTGTCTATATTTTAACATACTAGGCTAGATCTTTTGTGTGTTTGCTTAGAAGTAATGAAACCTAGATGTTGATTATAGGTTGATTGCTTGTTTATAGTTGTAATGGATGAATGATTTCAATGTTAGGCTTAAGAAAACTGGCAGATCTCCATTGTGTAACTTGCTTGAACGTCTTAAGAAACATGAACCGATGTGTACTAGGTTTTTATGGTTGTATTTAATTCATGAGCGAATTCTAGTGATCCCATGTTAGGAGCTTCTTGCAGGCTCGACATAGGAGTGAAGTAGGAGCTTATAGAATTGGGGAAGTAAGTACGCCACCCCATGATTGTTATTAAGGAATATAACCCGTCATCCACGCAACTGTAACAAGTAATTAACCTGTAAAAGATATCTAGGGAGTAGTGAAATCTATGTAAACACAATTCTCCCATTTATTGTTCACACCACATTAGTAATTAGTTTTATTTTCATTTTTGTTATTTTATTTTGATTGCATCTTAGTTATTGGGTTAGTTGACTAGCAACTAATTCCGCCCATTCCTCTAAAATCCCGAGATTTTACTTGTTTTCATAAAACATAAAAATACAAAAAGAATCATCCCTCACCTCTAGACCTAGTTTTTAGGTTTTCTAATCCTAGCGACACTATTCCTGAGTTGAACGATCAATCCCCCGGTACTTGTCACTATACTATACTACAACGATCAGGTACATTGCTTGGTGGGGGTTGTAAGCTTCTCGAGATCCCTCGAGAGGTAAAGCCTGGTGCAATTCCCACGCATCAAATTTTTGGCGCCGCAGCCCGGGGAATAGTTATTGTCTAGGTTAGGATTTCTTTTTATTAGGTCTACTTGCTAGATTCCTTTCTAGTAAGATTTTATTTTTATTTTTAGGTTTTCTTTAGTCTATCTTACTTGTTCGTGTTTTTGTTCATAACTCTTTACCATCCGACATCATGGAAGGTGATAACATCTTTGAACCCATCAACCCACCACAACAAGACCACCCACAAAACCCACCACTTACTAACCAACCTCTTAGGCCCCGAACCCTAGGAGAGTACCCCCAACCTAGCCACCAAGGCTATCGAAACACCATTGAGCTCACCCAAGGAGCCAATGTGTCTCCCTTGTGATCCGACACCATCCGGTTGGTGCAAAGCGGATGTGCATTCCATGGACTTCGTTCCAAAGATCCAAATCAACATCTCAAGGACTTCCTTAAAATTGTAGATTCTATAGACCTCGATGTTACAACTAGAGAGTCGACCTGATTACGCTTATTCCAATTCTCTCTGCATGATCAAGCTAGTCAATGGCTTGAACGTTTACCCGCGGGATCTATCACCTCATGGGATGATCTCACCACTCGTTTCCTTGCTCAATTTTTCCGTCCGGGGAGAACTACCAAGCTTAGAAATGATATCTTGATGTTCCAACAACGTCAAGATGAAACTCTATATAAAGCATGGACTCGTTTCAAGGACTTACTCCAAAAAGTCCCTCATCAAGGCATATGTGGAAAGCTAGAAGGGGGTTGAATAGTTTTACGTCTTTTTAATTTGTTATAAGAGATAGTTTTAGTGTTTTCTTAGTTTTTAAAATTTAGATTCGATAATATTTCATCTCAAGTCTTGCACAATATAAACAACTATCAATAAGTAAGATATAACAATGATAAGTAATGAAATAAGTAAGAGATGGAAAGATCGAACCCCGAGACAAGAAATTTATAGTGGTTCGGCTACAAGGACACCTTCCTTGCCCTACTCCACTCCCCAAGCACCTAACTCGAGAGTTTTCTTCACTATATCAACAAGCTCCCTTATGGCGGAGAAAACCTTACACACCAATTTACACACTACAACTTCTTCACACCTAAATCACAACTTCTACACAACTTCTTCACACCAATCTATTTCACAACTAACTACTTCACGCCTATCTTCTTCACACCAATTTACTTCACAACTAACTACTTCACGCCTATCTTCTTCACACCAATTTACTTCACAACTAACACCTTCACACCTAGCTTCTTCACTATAATCTAATTCCTAGCTTTTCTTCTTCACACCAAACAACTAACTAATCACACAATCAATATACCTAGCACAACTATCTACAATCAAATGTACACAACAATCTTCACAAAGAATAATGTAAATAATCTTGATGATGCACCAACAACTTGGATGTGGAGGTCACAACAAGTTGTAATACTTCTTGTCTTGGGGGATAGAAGTATTCTTCTCTTGCACTTGAGAGGATGATGTTTGAATCACTTTGAAATGAAGAATTATGCACTTATGATCAAAGGATTAAGAGAATAGAAATGTGGATCTAGAACAGAAAGTTTAGGAGTGCAAAAGGTGAGAAAATTATGTGGGATGAACCAGTATTTATAGGGGGAAAATTTATTGTTCTGGAGCGTGGCTGGTCCCCTTAATTAGTGGCCGGTCCCCTTAATGATTAAGGGGGCCACCTAAGGAATTAAGAGGGCCGGCCCTTCAGAACGTTGGATTTTCTTGTCTTTTAGCTCGGAATATTTTTCTGGATAAAATTTGCCATTTTTGGTTGGAAATTTGAAATCATATATTTATAATAAATTAAACATATTCTTTTAATTCCAAAAGTAATTTTGTAAAAGATATAGAATGTTTAATACATTTTATAAAAATTCTGGTGATTAGAAAAATTTCCTTTGATCATGAAATGCAATAAACACTTTGTTTATTCATACCTTAAGTGATATGGATGCAAAGACAAATATTAAACACTAAAAACTTGTTTACGTCATAAGTTTTAGATTAATGAGTTTATGCTTTGTAATTATCAAAATATAGAGACATTGTTAATATGCTAACAATGTTTTTAGACATTATTTATGTCAACAATCTCCTCCTTTTTGATGATTACAAAACCTTAAACTCATTAGGTCTAAAAAATAATTTTTAGACAAGTATTATTAGAGTTAAACATTCTCTTCTCCCCCTTTTTGTAAAATCAAAAAGTTTAATGCTCCCCCTTGATGTATGCTCCCCCTCATTTGAGAGCACCAAGGGAATGAGCTATGGAAATCTTGGCTACACAAAATATTAGAAGAGAACAAGACACATATACATGCAAAGCAATAATTATGCAAATAAAAATAGATTCATTCAAGCATCATAGAAAGCATTACAACATTCAATATGCTTAAGGCATATTGATCACAATAAAACAAAAGAAAAGACATAGCCCTATATTGCCTAAGGGAGCACTTGGACTTGCTTGCAACCCATGGTTGATTGTTTTATTTGCTTGAAGGAGAACATAAGCATAAAGCTTAGTTGTTAGATGGAGAGGGATATGGAGTGGGGTATGGAGTGGAAGAGGTGGATCTTACGATGTTGTATCGTGTTAAGGGTGGTATGGGATGAGGACGAGTGAGGAGATATTCAATCCAAGAAACATCTTCACTCAAGTATAGGATTTGTTTTTGAAGGAAAATGCAACTAGGCCAATAGTGAGTGTGGTTTGTAACTTGATCCAAGTTGAGAGAGTGGGGTAGGCAATTGTTGTAGGGTGATGATGGAAGTTTCCCTTTGTTGCGTTGTGCAAGATGCATGGCATTGAGATCACTAAGATCATGGATTTGGGATATTTCATCACGGAACCTTTGCTTTTCCATAGCAATGCGGAGAGAGTCATTGTGTTGATATGGATGGATTGGGTTTGTGAAGTTTGAATTGTAGTTGGATGGTTGATCAGACTTGTATGGATCATTATAAATGGTTGGTGGATGAGATGAGTGGTTTGGCATGAAGGAAGATGTTTGGCCAATGTTGTATGGTTTGTAAAGAGGGTCAAATGAATGTCCTTGTGAATTTGGTGTAAAGTTTGGGAAGTAGGTGGTTGGAGGTGTTGAGTGATTTCCAACTTCATTGGTTATGATGGATTTGTTACGAGGGCTTTTTCTTCGCCAAACGGGTTTTTCCGTCATTCTTGCAAGCCTTGAGGCTTTTGGTTTTGGTTTGTTTGGAGAGGTCATGAAGGGATGAGTGAAGAGTTTTGAGGATTGGGGGTATTTATAGTGTGAGATTTGAGTGTTTATGGATGGATAAAGTTTGTTTGGGAGATTAGGACAAAATGTGTTGGCGAAAATGGGAAATGTAGGTTGAAATGGGCTAAAAAGCAAAAAAGATTCTGTAAACCCGACAATCAGATGGCCGGTCCCCTTAGTTAGGGGGCGGTCCCCTCAATGATTAAGCGGGCCGCCTTACAAAATTAAGGGGGCCGCCCATCTGGTGATTTCCAGGTTACCAGAATTGGGTTTTTGGCAGAAAATTTGCAAAAAGGTTGTGTATTTGGATTATAATTCAAGCAAGTTCAATTCCTTTAGGCAATATAGCATCTAATCTAATCAAGATAAAGCATGCATGCAAAAACACATAAGCAAAAGAGCAAATAAGCAACACATAATAAGCAAGAAGAGATAAGTAAAGGCAAGAGCACTTAAACTTCCTAAGGTATCTATCTTAGATCAAAGGCAAAGGCAACTAGTGAGTCAAGCTTCTAGTGATGAAACAAGATGACAATGTTATGAGTGATTATGTCCTAGTGTGTGCCTATATGCAACAAATGTGGAGTTGTGATTGTTTCGACTTCTAAATGAAAAGGAAATTCTTAAGAAACAATCCAAAATCTCCTTGATTCGATTTTTGCTCGATCATGAATGTCAAAGATATATATTAGATTGTATACTTTGACAATTTATGTGAGAGTTTATGCATGATTTTGGAAGACAATGTTTTTAGCATTAGTCAACAATGCAAGGAAAATGATGTTCATGAGATTCCTAGATGTGAGAATAATTTTTAAAAAAAATTGATTGGGTTTTACAAAAGTGTTTATGCAAAGAAAATGAACTTTCCCAATCTTTAATTTTGTGCAAAATAGATTCCTAGACTCAGAAGTGGAGAAGTGAAAAAGAAAGAGAAAATTTTATCTAAATGCAATAAAATTTAGTCAACTTGTTCCATCATTCCTAATCCTAAACGCAAGTGGTTGAATAATTCACGCTTAAGGGGTTTTGTGAATATATCCACAATGTTATCTTCCGATGCAACTTTTTCTATAGATATGTTTCCCTTTTGTACATTATCCCTAAGAAAGTGGTGGCGTATTTCTATATGTTTAGTCCTAGAGTGTTGCACCGGATTTTATTTAAATCTATCGCACCTTTGTTATCGCACATAATGGGGACATTTTCTAACCTAATGCCATAGTCTACGAGATCTTGTTTCATCTATAGTGCTTGTTGACATGCCTTTCCAGCGCTTACATATTCGGCTTCGGTGGTAGAAATAGCAAGAGCGGTTTGCTTCTTCGAAAACCAAGATGTTAGACAACTTCCCAAAAACGTGCAAATACCGCTAGTGCCTTTTCTATCTACGTAGTCTCCCACATGATCCGAATCTGCATAGATGATGGTTTCTATGCCGGATCCCTTAGGATACCATAATCCTAAGTGTATAGTGCCTTTAATGTATCGGAAGATACACTTAACCGCTTCTAGGTGAGAGGTTTTGGGATCCTCTTGAAAAAGGGCACAAAGGCAGACACTAAACATGATATCGGGTCTACTTGCCGTCAAGTATAGTAAACTACCTATCGTCCCTCTATACTTGGTGTTATCTACGGACTCACCTTCATCATCCTTTATTAGCTTTACTTTCGTAGACATGGGAGTTTTCATGGGTTTTGAGTCTTCTAGGCCAAATTTCTTAAGCATTTCCTTAATGTATTTAGATTGGTTAAAAAATATTCCATCTTCTAATTGTTTTATTTGTAATCCTAGGAAGAAGTTAAGTTCACCCATCATACTCATCTCAAACTCATCATGCATGATTTTGGCAAATTCATCACACATGTCTTGACAAGTCGATCCAAATATAATGTCATGAACATATATTTGGACAATGATGAGATTTGGGTCTTTCCTTTTAGTGAAAAGAGTGTTATCTACCATTCCCATGGAATAATCATGTTTAATAAGAAAAGCTTTTAATCGATCATACCAAGCTTTGGGAGCTTGTTTGAGTCCATACAAAGATTTCTTTAACTTATAAACATAATCAGGTTTTGCGAAGTCAATGAATCCTGGAGGTTGTGCCACATATACCTCCTCATTGATAAAACCGTTAAGGAATGCACTTTTCACGTCCATTTGGAATAACTTAAAATCTAGGGCGCATGCATAGGCAAGTAATATCCTAATTGATTCTAATCTAGCTACGGGGGGATAAGTTTCATCATAATCAAGTCCTTCTTGTTGATTATAACCTTGGGCAACTAACCTAGCTTTATTCCTAGTAACTATTCCATTCTCATCTAACTTATTTCTATATACCCATTTAGTTCCTATGATGGTCATATTCATTGGATTTGGGACTAATTCCCAAACATCATTTGCCTTAAATTGATTTAATTCTTCTTGCATAGCTATAACCCAACTTTCATCTTTTAAAGCCTCATTAATATTTTTAGGTTCTATTGCTGAGAGGAAACAAAAGAAATTATTTTTATCTTGGGCTTGTGACCTAAGGGTTCTTTGGTTAAGATGTCCTATTATATTATCTAATGGATGTGATTTAGATTCTTTAACATTAACAATTTCGTTATTTCCTAAGTGAATGTCTTCATTATCATTTCCTATGGGTTTTGTTTTACTAACCTCAATAGCTTCATCTTCGACTAAGTCATCATCTTCTAAAGGTAATGTTTTAGGAGGTGATGGTGTTTCAGCAAATGTTACATTTAGTGATTCTTCTACTTTCATGGAGTGTTTGTTGATTATTATATATGCTTTACTATTTTGTGAGTATCCTAAAAATATTCCTTCATATGATTTTGGATCAAACTTAGTGAGGTAATCCTTAGTGTTTAGAATATAACATTTACTTCCAAATACCCTAAAGTAGCTTAAGTTTGGTTTTCTACCTCTTAGTAACTCATAAGGAGTTTTTCCTAGAATTCTCCTGATGCGTGGGAATTGCACCAGGCTTTACCTCTCAAGGGATCTTGAGAAGCTTACAACCTCCACCAGGCAGTGTACCTGATCGTTGTAGTATAGTATAGTGAAAAGTACCGGGGGATTGATCGTTCGGCTAGGAATAGTGTCGTTAGGATTGAAATTAATCTAACTAGGTCTAAAGGTGAAGGATGATTCTTTTTGTATTTTTATATTTTATGAAAAGCAAGTAAAAATCTCGGGTATTGGGAGAGTGGGCGGAATTAGTTGCTAATCAACTAACCCAAAAGCTACTAATTGAACTAATTAACAAGAAAAGTAAACTAGCGTTCCACAAGATAAGTGAAGCATGTCTACCTATGATATGTTACTCATTGCTAGCTATCCAATCCTACCTATTGAATTGTAACCTTGTTTTAATTGACGGGTTGTATTCCTTAATACCATTCATGGGGTGGCGTACTTACTTCCCCAATCCTATAAGCTCCTACTTCACACCTATGTCGAGCCGGCTAAGAAGCTCCTAACATGGGATCACTAAAATTCGCTCATGCATTAAATACAACCATAAAAACCTAGTACACATCAGTTCATGTTTCTTAAGATGTTCAAGCATGTTACCCTATGGAAGTCTGCCAGTTTTCTTAAGCCTAACATTGAATTCATTCAATCAAAACAAGAATCAATAGGAAACAAGAATTATAAACTAAACCAACTAGATCTATTGAAGTTGTCACGCCTTAATTGATGGAGATTGACACACACATCAACAAGCCCCTCATTGATGGAAATAGACACAACATCAACAAGAAATCAATGAGATCTAATCAATTATATACAAGTTTCACATAATCATAAGTAGACACAAGGTGAATTAGCAAATCATCATCAAAGAAGAGCAAACAACAATGATAATGGAAAACATAATTAAGATAGAATCATCAAACCAATACATGATGTTTATGGAGTGATTGAAACCCTCTAAGTTGATGGAAAAACACCCACCTAAACCCAGGAATCGACCTTAGGGTTTAGGGCTTAAAAATGTGAAGTAATGATGTTATATTTATAGGCATGTTTTCTGTCGGCCCGATCTGACGGCGTCAGAATAATCCTGAAGGCATCACGACAACTTTTTTTTACCAAATTGTAGATCTCTTCTTCCTCTTCGCGTGGGCTTTTGAATCACCTAAATCCGAGTTCGTATGCAAAAGTTATGACCAAAACAATATCAGCTACTTCGCGCGCAAGTTTTGACAAGTTAACACGTGACGGCCTTGGGTGACGCCTTCACATTCTCTCTGGGCCGTCACCACTTTTACTCCTGACGCCGTCACCAAAATGCTCTTGACGCCGTCAGGTACTGTTCTCAGCATGTAAAATTAAGTCTTTGGAATTTTCTTCACTTTTATGCTCCAAATACGTCCGAATTGCTTCCTTTTCCAGATTTCTCTCCCAAAGTACCTAAAATCAGAAAAGGAACGATTTAGGGCAATATTTGATCAAATAAATTCAATTCCGGGCTTAAATGACCCCCTAAAAGTGGTTCATTTTTCGCCTCATCATATACCCTCACGCTTGAGATTTGCTTGTCCTCAAGCAAATGCGTTTTTATTCTAATCAAAATACAAGTTAGGGGTCATTTAACACTAATATAAAAGTAATTACAACAAATAATCATTCCACTCAAGACCAAAGACAAGCACGGAGGTCATACACCAGCACCTCACAAATAGTGTTTAGATACTCATATCTCTCTGGTGTAATAAAGTATAAATTACGATATGGAAACGGAAGATATCTCTCACTACCTGTCATAGCAAAATAGATTACCATAGGCTTGGGAAAGAATCAAACCTCCACCACATGGCGTAAGCACCTAGGATAAACTATCAAAGAGGTCTTTTAAAGGGTTGTAACGTTAGGTGTAGGGATATGAAATACACGGTTTTGTTGGATAAAGGAAGTTTTGACTGGTGGCGAGTTAACAATCTTGGTTAATTACATGTACAATATGGCGTTGCTAAGCCAAGACTAGACTCGACTTAAGCTAATAAATGAAAAATAACAAAAAACATAAAATGAACATAGAATGAAACGGGATGGTAGTCCGTATGTTTTTTCTCTTTTCTTTTTCTATTTTTTTTTTCTTTTTTCTTAATTTTTCGATTTTTTTTTTTTTTTTTTTTTTTTTTTGCATACACTCTTACCCTACCATCCAAAATAATACGTCATAGGGAATGGAAATTCCCCTTACACTTGAATTTTTACATACTTTACAATAAACTAATCTAATGACTCGAATTAAGAAAATCAAAACACTTGGAGCACTTTTAAGATTAACGTACATATGGGGGTAATCAATGATGTTCTTCCCCATTACTCCATAAAATAAGTACTTTACCCATGAGTCCCAATCGTCCCAAAACAATATGTACAAGGATATGACTCGACTTAGCAACCATGTAATCAATTAGAAAGTTAACTAAGGCTTTAACAAATAACAATAATGCACTAACAATGAGCGCATATACGGAAGGCTAAGGCTATTTGGGTGTACATTTAAGTGGGGTGTAACAAATTCTTCCTTTAAGTAAAATGCTTAAAGTTAGAAACGAAAAGATAGGCTCGGAGGGGTGTACTAGGGGTTTCATGTACTAAAAATGAGTACAACGCTAAGGGTGTGGAAAAATTAGTTGACTTAACTAGCCAAGTAATATGACATAAATGGTCAAGTAATTATGATACGGGTTTAACACAAGGGTGATCCTAATGCCTCTTATCATGTAGTAAATCCTACCACACGAACGTAGTCTCACTAGCGGTCTTGGGATGCATCACTAACGCAAGTTCTAGAATCTAAATGCTACCGGTACACTCATAAGCACTAATAATGAATGCTTTTCCTATGAAATCTAAAGGCGAACCTCACATATTTGGGTGGAAAATTTTTCTGAATATATGGTTATGTGCTAGTCATACAATCTCCTATCCTTGAGACGCTTTCTATGGCTAAAGTTTCACTCCTAAATGTTGTAAAAAATTTTAAATTTGGCGCTAAAATTGCACTAACAAGTATTTCTCATAGTTTTATTACACATCTACTATCAAACAAACAAACTCAAGCGAAAGTGTATATGTAAGGTATCATCATTTTACCCTCCCCTTACACTTAGGATGAACATTGTCCCCAATGTTCAAGTAAAGAATATAAAAGTGGAATAAGTAAAAAGAATAAAATCAAATACTCCCTTGATTCGCTCGGTATGGATAATATGGTGGCCAGGTTAGATCTTCCTCTAAGAAAATGAATAATCAAAGCTTCCCTTCCAGAAAACAAATCATCTTCTTGTCATACATAACCTGTAAATCCTGAGAAAACAGACAAAAACCCAAAGCATCAACCCGAACAAAGAGAACTCACAATTAGATGTAATTCCAGACTTAGGAATAAAAAAAAAACAATTAAAGATATAATACTTGTGGAATGAATGTTTGCAGATTTCCTGTAGTTTATAAAACTAAAGAATCAACTAAAACTTTAAGAGTCCGGTATAAACAAAATTAGCAAAATTTCCAGAATTTTACACATGACGCCGTCAGGAATTAATTCCTGACGCCGTCAGAAGTGACATGCAGAAATCTTTACGTTAAGTTTCCGGAAAATTTCTGGAAAAACTTATGTCCTACTTCCTGGAAAATCCTGCAAAACATCATTATGACTCGATACAAGCATTTGACTCTAACAAGTACTAATACACATGTCCATTTAATATTGTTGTGGATCATGCTCGATTTCATTCTTATAAACAAATTTGGGTCTCCCCTTACACTTAGCTTTTGCAAAATACCTTTATATGCAATTAAGACGAAGTTAAAAACAAAATAAAGCATTTTCACAATTTACTTTGAAACATGAGCCACAAACAATAAAAATAAAACATGCATATGGAAACAAATAAAATTAAACAAAATAAAATCACACAAAACATGGGTTGCCTCCCAAGAAGCGCTTTTCTTTATTTACGAGTCTTGTAGCTAGACTCAAGGTCATGGGTTACTACGTGACCTCTTCGTTGGTTCCACTCTCTAGGTCGTCTTCTAAACTAGTATCGCTTTCATAGTGTAAGTACCTCGGGTCTTCGAACTCGAAGATATCTTTTCGATACTTAGAACCAAGCTTACTAACATCCTTAAAGAATCCCCATGATAAATCAGAAGTGTTCTTACACCCTCTCCGAATATCTTCATCGCACAAAATAAGTTGGGAACTTATCTTATCAAGCCCGTCATAATCGATTTCCTTAAAGTCTCTTATCTTGTATGGCATTTGGTATGAAACCCTCCTAATTCCATCAGCGAAGGTCATAATTCCATTCCGGTCATCAATTATCAGATTAGTGATCTCGCAAAAGGGCGCCCCAAAAATAATTTGTGATAATCTAGGGTCGACATAGTCTTCGATGTTGTCCACGATCGTAAATTCCATAGTAAATGCCATATTTCCTACAAACACCTGGATTTCATGATCCTTACCAACCACTTTCTCTCCCTTGTAAATCATTCCCCATCTGCAGATATTGTTATAATGGAATAAGGACATAAAATTCTTCGGTAGGAATACGTTAATGTAGATGTTATCGAAGTACTTATGACCGATCATGCAGGGGATTTTGAGATTATTCGGATCACGCCGTCTTATCTTCCCCGACTCTCCATCCTTCGACCCATATAGATTCCCCTCAAGGGAAGGACGATACTCGTACACCTCCTCATTACCCCTATGAAAAATTACCTTCTTAACACCATTGGTGAATAATGCACTACCATCTTTCTCATCAAGGATCACTCCCGATTCATTGATAAATGGTTTCCCAAGAACAAGGTTGGTTAATGTTTGATTGGTGAGAGGGTCCACGTCATCGACCACGGTGAGGTCAGTATTGTAAACAAGCTCTCCAATCCTGATTGATAAATTTTTCATTACTCTCTCGCACGCAATACGTTCTGGGAAGGCTTCGTGGTATAAGGAAAGGGGGATTATGTTGACTGGGAAGCTAGGATCTATATGACTATAGGTTAAGAGCTTTTCCTTAATGGTGCAGGAGATCTTGAAAACTTTAGGGTTGCTTTCCTTAGTCCTATCGCTACTCCCACTAGTAACATCCTCCATTTTTCTCTCGGGTTCCTCTATAATAGATTTACCCAAAATTGTTGGATTTCTCTCATGCTCTTCCGATCTCTCTTTCCCTTCATCTGATTTGCCAGATTCTCGCGCGGTGTACTGCTCGGATGAGTTGGTAGGTTTTCTGGACGAATCGTGGTCTACCCTTAAGGTCTCATCTTTAGCTGTATGACCAAATTTGTTAGTTTGTTGTTGGGTTGGGTTGGGTGTAGAAGCAGATATCGTGGTGATGGTGTTTACGAAATGGATTGGTCCTAGGAGGTTGACAGGTTCTTTTCCTTTAGGGGATAGATGTTTGAATAACTTTCTAGAACTTTTTATTTTCACAGGGGAGGTTGGTGGACTCATGACGGTAACAGACTTAACCTCATCAATGTGAATGGGTTTATTAACAACATGCTCTTTGATAGCAGTTAACAGATTACAAATCTTGTTGTTCATATCAGCCTGCTGTTGTCTAAATTTAGCCTCTAGCGTAGAGAGCTGTAATTCTTGAGATAGAATGAATTTTTTTAGAGCATCTTCACAGCTTTGCCTAGGAATGCCTTGTGATGGAAAATGCTCAGACCAAGTGAGTGGTGAGGAGTCATTGAAAGATACGCTCCACGTTTGGTACCCTCTGAAATTAGGTTTATCCTTCCATGCCTTATAGGCCTCGCCAGAAGTTCGAGGACCTTGACCCACGTGTGACGACGTGAATTCGTTATAAGCACGTTTTGGAAGCTCCATGCAGCTATGAGTCTCGTGAGGGCCATTACATAATTTGCATGTAGAAGCGATTCTGCTTACTTGGCTTGAGGATTTTTGAGCTTCGTAAGATTTCATGAGAGACTTGACTCGACCTTCAAGTTCCATGATCCTACGGTCGGGAGTGCTAGAATTGTTCGAAGGCAAAGATATTGCCATGACCGTTTTGTTCAGATCACGGGGATCATTCCAACTTTTGTTGTCATAGAGAGCAAGATCTTCTATGAGTTCCCATGATTGTTCCGCACTTAGATCACGTAGCTTACCATCGGCCGATTGGTCAATGGCTCACCTCGTGGAGAGATCGATATGGTCATAAAAGATTTGGACTTGGAGCCAAAGATCTATGCCATGATGAGGGACTTTTTGGAGTAAGTCCTTGAAACGAATCCATGCTTCATAAAGAGATTCATTTTGACGTTGTTGGAACATCAAGATGTCATTCCTAAGCTTAGTAGTTCTCCCCGGTGGGAAAAATTGAGCAAGGAAACGAGTGGTGAGATCATCCCATGTGGTGATGGATCCCGCGGGTAAACGCTCAAGCCATTGACTAGCTTGATCCCGTAGAGAGAATTGTAATAGGCGTAATCGGGTTGTCTCTCTAGTTTCAACACCTAGGTCTATGGAATCTACGATTTTGAAGAAGTCCTTAAGGTGTTGGTTTGGATCTTCGGAACGAAGTCCATGGAATGCACATCCGCTTTGCACCAACCGGATGGTGTCGGATTGCAAGGGGGTCAAATTGGCTCCGGTGAGCTCAATGGTGTTTCGGTAGCCTTGGTGGCTAGGTCGGGAATACTCTCCTAAGGTTCGGGGCCTAAGAGGTTCTAGTGGTGGGTTTTGTTGTGGTGGGATGACGGGTTCAAGGATGTTCCCGTTGTCCATGATGTCGGGTGGTGAAGAGTTACGAACGAAGACACAAAGAAATAAGATAGACTAAAGAAAACCTAAAAAATAAAAATAAAATCTTACTAGAAAGGAATCTAGCAAGTAGACCTAATAAAAAGAGATTCTAACCTAGACAATAACTATTCCCCAGGCTGCGGCGTCAAAAACTTGATGCGTAGAAATTGCACCAGGCTTTACCTCTCAAGGGATCTTGAGAAGCTTACAACCCCCACCAGGCAGTGTACCTGATTGTTGTAGTATAGTATAGTAACAAGTACCGGGGGATTGATCGTTCAGCTAGGAATAGTGTCGTTAGGATTGAAATTAATCTAACTATGTCTAAAGGTGAAGGATGATTCTTTTTGTATTTTTATATTTTATGAAAAGCAAGTAAAAATCTCGGGTATTGGGAGAGTGGGCGGAATTAGTTGCTAATCAACTAACCCAAAAGCTACTAATTGAACTAATTAACAAGAAAAGTAAACTAGGGTTCTACAAGATAAGTGAAGCATGTCTACCTATGATATGTTACTCCTTGCTAGCTATCCAATCCTACCTATTGAATTGTAACCTTGTTTTAATTGACGGGTTGTATTCCTTAATACCATTAATGGGGTGGCGTACTTACTTCCCCAATCCTATAAGCTCCTACTTCACTCCTATGTCGAGCCGGCTAAGAAGCTCCTAACATGGGATCACTAGAATTCGCTCATGCATTAAATACAACCATAAAAACCTAGTACACATCGGTTCATGTTTCTTAAGACGTTCAAGCATGTTACCTTATGGAAGTCTGCCAGTTTTCTTAAGCTTAACATCGAATTCATTCAATCAAAACAAGAATCAATAGGAAACAAGAATTATAAACTAAACCAACTAGATCTATTGAAGTTGTCACACCTTAATTGATGGAGATAGACACACACATCAACAAGCCCCTCATTGATGGAGATAGACACAACATCAACAAGAAATCAATGAGATCTAATCAACTATAAACAAGTTTCACATAATCATAAGTAGACATAAGGTGAATTAGCAAATCATCATCAAAGAAGAGCAAACACAATGATAATGGAAAACATAATTAAGATAGAATCATCAAACCAATACATGATGTTTATGGACTGATTGAAACCCTCTAAGTTGATGGAAAAACACCCACCTAAACCCAGGAATCGACCTTAGGGTTTAGGGCTTACAAAAAGTGAAGTTATGATGTTATATTTATAGGCATGTTCTCTGTCGGCCCGATCTGATGGCGTCAGAATAATTCTGATGATGTCACGACAACTTTTTTTTACCAAATTGTAGATCTCTTCGTCCTCTTTGCGTGGGCTTTTGAATCACCTAAATCCGAGTTCGTATGCAAAAGTTATGACCAAAACAATATCAGCTACTTCGCGCGCAAGTTTTGACAAGTTAACATGTGATGGCCTTGGTTGACGCCTTCACGTTCTCTCTGGGCCGTCACCACTTTTACTCTTGACGCCATCACCAAAATGCTCTTGACGCCGTCAGGTACTGTTCTCAGCATGGAAAATTAAGTCTTTGGAGTTTTCTTCACTTTTATGCTCCAAATACGTCCGAATTGCTTCCTTTTCTAGATTTCTCTCCCAAAGTACCTAAAATCACAAAAGGAACGATTTAGGGCAATATTTGATCAAATAAATTCAATTTCGGGCTTAAATGACCCCCTAAAAGTGGTTCATTTTTCGCCTCATCATCTCCTAATTGATACCCTATTTAAAATATAAGTCGATGTATCTACGGCGTGACACCAAAATTTTTGTGGGATGGATTGTTCATTTAACATTGTTCTACTCATTTCTTGTAGTGACCTATTTTTTCTTTCTACTACGCCATTTGATTGAGGAGTACGAGAAGCGGAGAAATTGTGAGATATTCCATTTTACGCACAATATTTTCCGAATTGTACTTCGTTATCAAATTCCCTACCATGGTCTGTCCTAATGGCAACTATTGAGCATCCTAATTTATTTTGAATCATTTTACTAAATATTTTGAATTTTTCAAAGGCTTGGGTTTTGTCGCTTAAAAACCTAGTCCACGTGTATCGTGACTAGTCATCTACTATTACTAAGGTCTATTTGTTTCCTCCATAGCTCCGCACAGCGGATGGACCGAAAAGATCCATATGTAATAATTCTAGGCACCTAGTAGTGGATACTATATTCTTAGCTTTGTGACTAGCATGAGCTTGTTTTCCAATTTTACATGCATCACAAAAATGTTTGTCATATTTTAGATTAGGCAAATTTCTAACTAATTCCTTAGAGGCCAAAGATTGTATTTGTTGCATGTTAGCATGTCCTAATCTCCTATGCCACAATGTAGAGTTTTCATCTAGGGTCGTTAGGCATATCCTATCCTCAGGCTTGTTTCCTAGTTTCATAACATATATGCCACCTTTCCTAATTCCTCTACCTATAATTTTTCCATTCTTAACTATTTCGCTATCCTCTTCGGTAAAAGTGACTCTACATTTATTATCACATATTTGTCCTATACTAAGCAAGTTATATGTTAAATTATCTACATGCTCTACATTTTCAATAGTAAGTGAGTCTTGAGAAATCGTACCTTTGCCAATGATTTTTCCACGTAAGTCACTACCGAAAATAACGTTACCTCCATCGTATGCCTTGTATGTAGAGAATAGCTTGCGGTTCCCCGTCATGTGCCTTGAACATCCGCTATCTTTGATCCATTCGTCAGGCTCCAAGTCAATTCCTAAACATATCTCGTCGGTTTCTTTTGCCATAAAGCACTTTTCGTCTCTTGGCTTTTCAACTTCTTCTTTGTCACTATCACTCCATGTTCCACTAACAAATGCGCCTTGATTTTCATAACCCGGTGGCTTTAGACATTCACCAATGAGATGATTTGGACTTCCACATCTAAAGCACTTTCTTTTCCCGTAGCTGTTACTTCTATTTCTTTAGAATGGTTTTCTTTCGTCTCGTGATGATCTAGTGAATCTTCCTCGTCTCTTGAAGAATTTCTTGAATTCTCTTACGGCCATTGCATATTCTTCGTCTTCACTTTCGTCACTTGAATCATCATCATCACTAGGTTCCTTTTTTGGCTTTTAGAGCAATGGATTTGGTTTGTTCTTTCTTGACTTTGACCATTTCCGAATCTCTTCTTATAATTTCTTCATGAACCTTTAAGTTGCCAATTAGTTCATCTAGTGATAACGTCATCAAGTTCTTTGATTCTTCAATTGCCGTGACCTTAGCTCGCCATTTCGGATGCAATGCCCTAAGAAATTTCCTAACACAATTTTTACTAGAAAATGTCTCATCAAGTATTTTTAAACTTGTGATAATAGTGATAAATTTAGCAAAAGCATTATCAATTGATTCCTCTCTCGGAATCGTAAATTGTTCATATTGTTGTACAAGAAGATATATTCTATTATCTTTGACTTGGCTATTACCTTGGTGAGTAATTAGTAAAGAATCCCAAATTTCTTTGGCGGTTTTACACATAAAAATTCTTTCATATTCTTTGCGTGGTAACGCATTATAAATGACCATTTTAGCCTCATTATTTTTTGCTAGTTTCTTTTTCAAATCATCATTTTGTTTTTCAAAAGATACAATTTCATCCATCTTAGTTTCAACATTATATTGAATATGAGCAAAATCACCAAAGGTAATAATATGCCAAAGATCAAGATCTTTTGATTTCACATACGTTTCGAATCTATTTTTCCAATATAAAAATCCATCACTTTCAAATAGTGGTGGTCTTTGCATAGATTGCCCTTCTAAATATTTTTCAGATTCCATAGATCGTTACAAGTTTTAAAATACAATATATTTTAAAAATCTTGCTCGACCCGGTTCCTGATACCAATTGTGGAAAACTAGAAGGGGGTTTGAATAGTTTTACGTCTTTTTAATTTGTTATAAGAGATAGTTTTAGTGTTTTCTTAGTTTTTAAAATTTAGATTCGATAATATGTGATCTCAAGTCTTGCACAATATAAACAACTATCAATAAGTAAGATATAACAATGATAAGTAATGAAATAAGTAAGAGATGGAAAGATCGAACTGCGAGACAAGAGATTTATAGTGGTTCGGCTACAAGGACACCTTCCTTGCCCTACTCCACTCCCCGAGCACCTAACTCGAGAGTTTTCTTCAATATATCAACAAGCTCCCTTATGGCAGAGAAAACCTTACACACCAATTTACACACCACAACTTCTTTACACCTAAATCACAACTTCTACACAACTTCTTCACACCAATCTATTTCACAACTAACTACTTCAAGCCTATCTTCTTCACACCAATTTACTTCACAACCAACTACTTCACGCCTATCTTCTTTACACCAATTTACTTCACAACTAACACCTTCACACCTAGCTTCTTCACTATAATCTAATTCCTAGCTTTTCTTCTTCACACCAAACAACTAACTAATCACACAATCAGTATACCTAGCACAACTATCTACAATCAAATGTACACAACAATCTTCACAAAGAATAATGTAAATAATCTTGATGATGCACCAACAACTTGGATGTGGAGGTCACAACAAGTTGTAATACTTCTTGTCTTGGGGGATAGAAGTATTCTTCTCTTGCACTTGAGAGGATGAAGTTTGAATCACTTTGAAACAAAGAATTATGCACTTATGATCAAAGGATTAAGAGAATAGAAATGTGGATCTAGAACAGAAAGTTTAGGAGTGCAAAAGGTGAGAAAATTATGTGGGAAGAACCAGTATTTATAGGGGGAAAATTTACTGTTCTGGAGCGTGGCCGGTCCCCTTAATTAGTGGCCGGTCCCCTTAATGATTAAGGGGGCCGCCTAAGGAATTAAGGGGGCCGGCCCTTCAGAACGTTGTATTTTCTTGTCTTTTAGTGGGGAATATTTTTCTGGATAAAATTTGCCATTTTTTGTTGAAATTTGAAATCATATATTTATAGTGAATTAAACATATTCTTTTAATTCCAAAAGTAATTTTGTAAAAGATATAGAATGTTTAATACATTTTATAAAAATTCTAGTGATCAGAAAAATTTCCTTTGATCATGAAATGCAATAAACACTTTGTTTATTCATACCTTAAGTGATATGGATGCAAAGACAAATATTAAGCACTAAAAACTCGTTTACGTCATAAGTTTTAGATTAATGAGTTTATGCTTTGTAATTATCAAAACATAGAAACATTGTTAATATGCTAACAATGTTTTTAGACATTATTTATGTCAACAGCATAGATCTTTGGCTCCAATTCCAAATCTTCTATGACCATATCGATCTCTCCACAAGGCGAACCATTGACCAATCGGCCGGTGGCAAGCTACGTGATCTAAGTGCGGAAGAATCATGGGAACTCATAGAAGATCTTGCTCTCTATGACAAAGAAAGTTGGAATGATCCCCGTGATTTGAACAAAACAGTCAAGGCAATATCTTTGCCTTCGAACAATTCTAGCACTCCCGACCGTAGGATCATGGAACTTGAGGACCAAGTCAAGTTTCTCATGAAATCTGACGAAGCTCCTAAGCCTTCAAGCCAAGTGAACAAAATCACTTCTTCATGCAAATTATGTAGTGGTCCCCATGACACTCGTGATTCCGTGGAACTCCCCAGAACAGCTTTTGCGGACTATGCATCCTCGCGTACCAACGAAGCGGGAGATAAGTGGTACACTTTCAAACCCGAGCCAAAACCTTACGGTGATTCCTACAACCCTTCTTGGAAAAATCACCCAAACCTTAGGTGGAAACAAAACCAAAACAATTCCTCCAATCCGCCTAATCGCTACCAACCAAACAGTCCACCATCCAACCGTACTTTCAACAACAATCCTTCTAACAACTATGGTAGTACCAACAATCTTGAAGGATTGATGTCCAAGTTTATGGCATCTCAAAAAGCTCGCATAGCTAAGTTTGAAACCGAATTCAACCAACAACAAACGGAGATGACCAATAAGATTGACAACTTGTTGAAAGCCCTCAACAACCAAGCGTTAACTACACCTAGGAAGGACACTAGGGACGCCAATAGCAGAATCCAAACTAAGGACCCCTCATCATCCAAACACGTTCACTTTGTCAATGTTGTCACCATTAAGCCAATAGATAAGGAGATAGAAGAAAGTGACAAGGATGAAGTTGGAGTAGAAACCGAGACTATGGATGAAATTAAGGAAGTTGAGGTTAATAAGGGAAAAAAGTTAGAGGAACTAGAGACTGTAGAAGAGTACTTTGATAAGTTGCCCACCAAGGAAGAACAGGAATATCACAAGGATTTATTCGATGATCCCGAGACACCATATATCCTTGGTTCACCCATTATTAAAATGGGAGATCCCTCTAACATCAACATACCAAGCAACATTGGGCATATGCATGTATGGAAAGCTTATATCGATCCTAGGTCTCCTATAAACATCATGACTAGGACTTATGATAATTGGGTAATGAAGAAACAACTTGGTTATAGAATGATGCCCAACAAGAACTTGCTCAGTAATTTTGTAGGTAGAGTGATAGGATTGCATGTGATTGTCAGAAATTTCACTTATAAGACCAATTTTATGATAGTGGAGGATACTCGTCCGGTGATAGATGCTTGCCTAAGTCAAGTAGTGTTCGGAAAACCGTTTGTTGAGGCCACTAAGATGAGTTATGATCTGACTCTAGGGATAGTTAGGTTCAAGGAAGAGAATGATCAAATTTCCTACCAAATGCCCTATAAGATTGAGCAATACCGCCTCCTATCGAACATAGAAAAGGAACACAAACAAGCGGCTTACTATTGGAATGATGAGGATAGACGTAGAGGAGTAGAGTATGTGATGAATAGGATGCTTGGTTTCTACAAAAAATGCTTGCAACTAGGTCCGGAATACAAAACTAATATAGGAGATGACCTAGAGAGTGAAACCAATGAGGAGGTCACGTAGTAACCCATGACCTTGAGTCTAGCTACAAGACTAGTAAATAAAGAAAAGCGCTTCTTGGGAGGCAACCCATGTTGTGTGATTTTATTTTGTTTGATTGTTATTTGTTTCCGTATGCATGCTTTATTTTTATTGTTGGTAGATCATGTTTCAAACTAAAATGGTGAAAGTACTTTATTTTGTTGTTTGGCTTTGTCTTAACTTCATCCAAAGGTATTTCGCAAAAGATAAGTGTAAGGGGAAACTCCAAATATGTTTTTAAGAAACAAACCCGATCATGATTATCCACAATATTAAATGAACATGTATATTCATATTTGTTAGAGTCAAATGCTTGTATCGAGTCATAATGATGTTTTGCAGGATTTTCCAGGAAGTAGGACAAAGTTTTTCCAGAAATTTTTCGGAAACATAACATAAGGATTTCTGCAGGTCACTTCTGACGGCGTCAGGAAGAAACTCCTGACGGCGTCACGTGTAAAATTCTGGAAATTTTACCAGTTTTGTTTTTCTAACGGAGTCTTAAAGTTTTTGTCGAATCTTTAGTTTTATAATCTCCAGGAAATCTGCAAACATTCATTCCACAAGCATTATATCTTACTTTGTTTTCTAGGATTTGTTAGCATATATAGATTGCCGCCGATTTTACGCGAGGTTCCCTTGTTTGTTTTCTCAGGTTTAACAGGTTATGTTTGACAAGAAGATGATTTATATTCTGGAAGGGAAGCTTTGATTGTTCATTTTCTTGGAGGAAGATCTAACCTGGTTACCACACTATCCATACCGAGTGAACCAGGGGAGTATTTGATTTCATTCTTCTACCTGTTTTACTTTTACAATCTTTAATTGAACATTAGGGACAATGTTCATCCTAAGTGTAAGGGGAGAGTAAAATGATGATACCTCATAGGATAAACTTTCACTTGAGTTTGTTTGTTTGATGGTAGATGTGTAATAAAACTATGAGAAATACTTGTTAGTGTAATTTTAGCGCCAAATTTAAAATTTTTTACAACATTTAGGAGTGAAACTTTAGCCTTAGAAAGCGTCTCATGGATAGGAGATTGTATGACTAGCACAAAACCTTATCATTCAGAAAAATTTTCCACCCAAATATGTGAGGTTCGCCTATAGATTTGATAGGAAAAGCATTCATTATTAGTGCTTATGAGTGTACCGGTAGCATTTAGATTCTAGAACTTGTGTTAGTGATGCATCCCGAGACCGCTAGTGAGATTACATTCGTGTAGTAGGATTTACTACATGATAAGAGGCATTAGGATCACCCTTGTGTTAAACCAGTATCATAATTACTTGACCATTTAAGTCATATTACATGGCTAGTAAAGTCAACTCATTTTTCCCACACCCTTAGCGTTGTACTCATTTTTAGTACACGAAACCCCTAGTACACCCCTCCGAGCCTATCTTTTCGTTTCTACCTTTAAGCACCTTACTTAAAGGAAGAATTTGTTACAACCCACTTAAATTATACCCAAATTGCCTTAGCCTTCCGTGTACGCACTCATCTTTAGTGCATTATTGTTATTTGTTTAAACCCTTAGTTAATTATCTAACTGATTACATGGTTGCTAAGTCGAGTCATATCCTTGTACATATTATTTTGGGACGATTCAGACTCACGGGTAAAGTACATATGTTATGGAGTAATGGGGAAGAACATCATATTATTACCCCCATATATACGTTAATCTTAAAAGTACTTCGAGTGTTTTGATTATCTTAATTCGAGTCATTAGATTAGTTTATTGTAAAGTATATAAAAATTCAAGTGTAAGGGGAATGTTCATTCCCTATGATGTATTATTTTGGATGGTAGGATAAGAATGTATGCCAAATATATATATATATATATATATATATATATATATATATATATATATATATATATATATATATATATATATATATATATATATATATATAACAGGAGGCATATGACGTCATTAATGCCACCTCATTGCCCAGTCATTGCCCAGTAATTCATTGTCAGCCATGTCATCACATTGTCATTTTTATAATTTATTTTGTATTTTTTTAATTAATTTTGAAAATCTCTTACATTTTATGAAATTGTAATATTTATTTTATATTTTTATAATTAATTTTGAAAATCTCTACATTTTATGAAATTCAGAGCTAATAGTGCAAAAAAAGTAGCCATCGCAAGTTTCGAACCTTTGGCTGTTCGTTCTCTAACAAGATCCTCAACCATTAGACCATGTCACAAGTTGTGGTATACAATTGCAAAACAAAATCTATAAACCTACTCAACCAATGATTGACCATCCATTCCTTAATTATAGTTTCAGAATTATAAACTTTAACCTAAATATCAGTCGTACCATATGTTTTTCTCAAACCCTAATATTATTCATTCATCCTCCTACATAATGTTCAAACGTTTTTATAAGGCAAATGTCTATTACTTTCTATGGTTCCTTCACTAATTGTATGCCTTAACTTGGCAGATGATTAAGCCAGATACTAGAGCTACACTTATAAAGTTCATGCAACTAATGATGTCTCATAACCCTTCCATGAGGTTCATATCACCCACCTTTGGTGATCGTTCCAAGGTAATATTTTTGTATATAATCTTTGAGTTTTGATTTATTTGATATTAAACTAATGATTGATATATATATATATATATATATATATATATATATATATATATATATATATATATATATATATATATATATATTAAGAAAAAGAAAAAAAAATAGAAAAAGAAAAGAGAAAAACATACGGACTACCATCCCGTTTCATTCTATGTTTGTTTTATATTTTTGTTATTTTTCATTTATTAGCTTAAGTCGAGTCTAGTCTTGGCTTAGCAACGCCATTTTGTACATGTAATTAACCAAGATTATTAACTCGCCACCAGTAAAGATTGCCTATATCCAACAAAACCGTGTATTCCATATCCCTATACCTAACATTACAACCTTTAAAAGACCTCTTTGATAGTTTATCCTAGGTACTTACGCCATGTGGTGGAGGTTTGATCCTTTCTCAAGCCTATGGTAATCTATTTTGCTATGACAGGTAGTGAGAGATGTTTTCCATTTCCATATTGTGATATATACTTTATTACACCCGAGAGATGTGAGTATCTAAACACTATTTGTGAGGTGCTAGTGTATGACCTCCGTGCTTGTCTTTGGTCTTTAGTGGAACGATTATTTGTTGTAATTACTTTTATATTAGTGTTAAATGACCCCTAACTTGTATTTTGACTAGAATAAAAGCGCATTTGCTTGAGGACAAGCAAATCTCAAGTGTAAGGGTATATGATGAGGCGAAAAATGATCCGTTTTTAGGAGGTCATTTAAGCCGGGATTTGAATTTAATTGATCAAATATTGCCCTAAATCGTTCCTTTTGTGATTTTAGGTACTTTGGGAGTGAATTCTGGAAAAGGAAGCATTTTGGACATTTTTGGAGAATAAAAGTGAAGAAAACGGCAAAGTCTTAATTTTCCTTGCTGGGAACAGTACCTGACGGCGTCAAGAAGGATTTTATGACGATGTCAGGAGCAAAATGGATGACGGGCCAGAGAAAACGTGACGGCGTCAGAACAAGGGCGTCAAGATTTAATGTGCTGACGGCCCAGAGCAGAAATACACATGACAGCGTCAGATCTGGATCTAGGCAATCCGAGAAGATTTTTGGCGGCGAGATGACGGCATCAGAACTTTCCTCTTGACGCCGTCACCTCATAAAATCTATATATACTTTTCTAATTTTCATTCATTAGAGAGCAACTTGTGTGGAGAATTCTAGGGCCGAACCTTATAAACCCTAGCTCGTTTATAACAGTATTTTCAAGGGTTTTCACCCCTTGAAACCCTTCATGTTCAATTGAGATAAGTTTTCTTTCAATTCATTCAATATGTCTATGTGTTGTTTGAATATATCTTATGCTTGTCTTGATTTTAACATACTAGAATAGATCTTTTGTGTGTTTGCTTAGAAGTAATGAAACCTAGATGTTGATTATAGGTTGATTGCTTGTTTATAGTTGTAATGGATGAATGATTTCAATGTTAGGCTTAAGAAAACTGGCAGATCTCCATTGTGTAACTTGCTTGAATGTCTTAAAAAACATGAACCAATGTGTACTAGGTTTTTATGGTTGTATTTAATGCATGAGCAAATTCTAGTGATCCCATGTTAGGAGCTTCTTGCAGGCTCGACATAGGAGTGAAGTAGGAGCTTATAGAATTGGGGAAGTAAGTACGCCACCCCATGATTGATATTAAGGAATATAACCCGTCATCCACGCAACTGTAACAAGTAATTAACTTGTAAAAGATATCTAGGGAGTAGTGAAATCCAAGTAAACACAATTCTCCCATTTATTGTTCACACCACATTAGTAATTAGTTTTATTTTCATTTTTGTTATTTTATTTTGATTGCATCTTAGTTATTGGGTTAGTTGACTAGCAACTAATTCCGCCCATTCCTCTAAAAACCCGAGATTTTACTTGTTTTCATAAAATATAAAAATACAAAAAGAATCATCCCTCACCTCTAGACCTAGTTTTTAGGTTTTTTAATCCTAGCGACACTATTCCAGAGTTGAACGATCAATCCCCCGGTACTTGTCACTATACTATACTACAACGATCAGGTACACTGCCTGGTGGGGGTTGTAGGCTTCTCGAGATCCCTCGAGAGGTAAAGCCTGGTGCAATTCCCACGCATCACTTTTTCGAAACCCTAATAAACCAAGTTGTTGAATCAGTGCTTATTTTGTATTTGTGAGCTTATTTGGACCTAGTAATCAGGTCTTGTAGCTGGTCCATTTCACCAAAGAAGTCTGAGACTTCAGGTTTTGTCTTTCTTTCATAAGTGATTATCAGGCTTATTTGTGGGAATTAGGACTTGAATCTTGGCTTATTGGAAAGCCCTATAGCTTATCTTTTAATATCAGGCTTAAGTTTCGACCCCTGACCCCCCTTGTGGCCCCCATAGAGGGCTGCAGTTGGACTAATTTGGCCTATTTGGCCTGTCAATTAAGCCAAGTGCTTATTGACATGTTCTGGCTTATTGTGTATGCTTATCTGATTCCATTGTGCTTAATTCTTGTTAATATTGTTAGTTTCAAGTTTATTTTGGTCTGTGGCACTGTAGTATAGCTTATTCTAGGGATTCAAAATCATAATAAGCTTTTTGCTTATTCTGTCTTACAAATAAGCTTGCATTCTGCTTATTCTCCATGTTCAGCAAAAGTTCCTTTTTCAAAGTTGCTTATAATTAGTATACAAACAAATTTGAAAAAGAAAAATCCAAAAAAGACAAATTTAATAGAAGTGATAGCTTCTGTTTAAGCCAATTGGCTTATTCTCAGCTTTTTGTAGAAGAAATTTTCATTTTTATAATTTTCTTAGGTTCCTTATATCTTAAAATATTTTTAGTAATTTTTTCAGATTTTTCTCTTTTCATTTAATACTTTTTATAATTTAACTTAGTTTTTAATAATTAATAATTAGTTTTTAATTAATAATAATTAATTTAAAAGTCAGAAAAATACAAATTTAATTTTAAAATTAGTTTTAAGATATTTTAGATTTTTCCAAATATTATTTTCATTTTTCTAGTGAAATTTTAGAGTTAGTTATAATTTAGGTTAATTTAAATAATTAAAAAGTAATTAGAAAATAGTAATTAATTAATAATAATTAATTAAATAGTGTAAAAAAATAATTTTCTTTTTCGAAAAAAATTTCTTTATTTATTAGGATTGTAAAAATATCAATTTCGTATCCATAGCCTTTATATTTCTTCAGATTCACTTTTTTTCGTGTACATCAGCATCCGTTTGTAATTAAAACATACGTGATTTGATTTTTACGCGTTTCTTTCTTATCTAATTTCATGTAATCAATCACATAGCTTTCCTAAGCTATTTCATTTCATCATTCTTAAATTTTTCTCATCATAACCCTTTTCTGTGAAAATCACCCGATCATAAGCACGTTCATATACAATTCACACCTCGTCGGGAAATAACGACCCGGTGATACCCTATATTATCCGGAAGCATTGACCTAGGTAGTTTGACCTTGTTGACCATTCACTTGGTCAATTTAGGTTGGTTGTTCAGGCTCAATCAAATATAAACCCATACCCTCCTGGAGTAATCATCAACAATACATAAGAAATACCTCTTACCTCCCAATGATTCCACCTGAGACGGACCCCATAAGTTTGAGTGAACATAGTCTATCACTCCCTGAGTAGTGTACCTTTCTACACCAAAACTAACTCAATGTGACTTTCCCAGAACACAATTCTCACAAAAATCAAGCTTAACTAGACTTTTCTTGCCAAACAGCTCCTGCTTTTCCAGCACTTGTAGTCCCGCCTCACTGATATGTCCCAATCTTTTGTGCTAAACCTGTGCAAGAATGTCTTCTTCTTCAAAATTAGCATTAAGCTCACCCGTCACTGCATGGCCATCCAAAGAGTATACGCAATTATCCCTTCGAGTTCTAGATAAAATGACCCTAGAACCATTAACCACCTTGATTTTGCCCGACTGCATTTTTACGGTATATCTCTCTTTTTCCAGAGTTCCCAGTGATATCAAGTTTCTTTTCAATTCAGGAATATACCTGACATTGTGTAATACAAAACTTCACCCATTTTTCAGTTGTACCCTTACCTTGCTAATATCTCTGATCTTGCACTCCCTGTTGTCACCCAATAATACCCTGCCCTCATCGCATTCCAGAAAATCAAAAAATATATCTAACCTGGGTGTCATGTGGTATGAACCTCCTGAATCCATGATCCAATCTAGCAGAGCCTCTGCACTCATAACCATCATCACCTCAGAACTGTCATAAATTGAACCACTAGAGCTTAGCTGATCTTCTTTCTTGACGAAACCATTTGACTTCTTGCGATTATTCTTTGGACAATTTCTCTTCAAATGCTCCTCAGATTGGCAAATATAGCACTTGAGTCTTCCACCTCGAGACTTCGATCTTGACTTTCCCTTAGACTAATGTGAATTACTGCGATCAATTCTTCCCCTCATGTGTAACCCTTCACCATTATCCCCCTTCGCCTTAGATATTTCTTTGATTTCCTTTGAATTCAATGTGGCCATCACATCCTCCAAAGTCAAAGCTTCTCGTTCATAAAGCAAGGTATCCACAAAGAATTCGTATGATGCTGGTAAAGAAGTGAGTAATAATAAAGCAAGATCTTCATTCTCGAATTTTACCTCAATATTTGCTAAATCAAGAACGATTTTGTTGAACTCATCTATATGCTCGGAAATCGTACGTCCAGCCGGCATGTAGAACGTATACAACTTCTTCTTTAGGTACAACTTATTGGCCAAGGACTTTGTCATGTACAAAGTCTCAAGCTTGGTCTAAACCCCTACTGCAGTCGTCTCCCCGGTAACCTCTCTCAAAACCTTGTTACCAAAATAAAAAATCACGGCACTGTAAGCTTTCTTGTTTAGCTCAGTTTCGCTGTAGCGTCCATATCCGCGGGTAAAACCTCCAGAGTTGCTTCACATACATGTTGGATTAATAAAGCACGCATCTTGATTCTCCATAACCCGAAATCACCAGTTCCATCGAATTTCTCAATGTCAAACTTGGCTCCCGTCATTCTTTAATCCCTTTGTTAATTTGCTAAACCTTGTGATATATTAAACCTCACAATCACAAAGTACAAAGTCCCTTGTGCAATACCCTTAAATTAATTACCTTTTTATATAAAAAACAAAAAATAAACAAAGACCCTTTTTTGTTTATTTTTAAAGCCCCCCTTTTATCTGATGTTGACTAAAAAAAACTATGTCTTTCTTTTTCCAATATACGCCGACAACAAAGAGAAACCAGATCCAAAACAATCAATCTTCTTTGTCGATAAAAAAAATAATAATGGGACCTGTCGATCGAACCTCCTGCTGTAACCTTGTCGATCAAGATCCGAATAACAAGAACTCCTTTTCTGTTTTTGTCGATAAACTGGTAGCCCAAACAGACAGCTTTTGCTCCTTCCAGAAAAATGAACACTAAAACAGAAAAACCCTTCAAATGATCGATCCTAGTATACCAGAAAAAACCCGCGAACCCGGGCTCTGATGCCACTTGTTAGTCGTGTCGACCAACAACCCTGATTACTATAGCTGAATGACTTCGATCGTGAAGTCGAACACACCACAGAAAGTTATGAATGACATAAAAGGAGAAAATGAGCTAGCACACAAGGTAATATCCCTAATCGATTCTTGATTAGTATTGATAGAATAACGTACATGACTCATCCCCCCCCCCTCCTCACCTCCTTTTATAGAGATGAGGGGGAGGGTAAACCGACTCTAACAATGACTCCTAATGTCGGCTGTGATAATATGCAGAAAAGGAAAAACGGGTTGATTTATTGCTAACTGTTTTATGCAGGTACTCATAAATGTTCCTTGGAAAAAGACTGTTACCATCACTCAAAGATCCACATGCTCATACCCTTCAAAGCTCTCTTCAAAGATCTAAGCAAAGCAAAGTTCAGAATGTTTCTAAGTCAAAGTCAAAGAATCTTCAAACTAAAGAAACAAAGATTTAAGTCAAAGAGAAGAGAACTTCACAAAGATTCAAAGTCAAACAAAGTATGAGCATGTTGGAAAAGACGTAAAGATAACATAGTAAAGATGTTGATCAAAGGCAAGAAAGATCACAAAGCATGATTGGAACAAAGGAACTAGCAAAACTATTACACAAGGACTCAAAGTTCAAGAGAACAAGCTTCAAAGATCAAAGATCAAAGTGACAAAAGAGAGATCTCAATGATCACCCTTAGGGGGAGATTGTTAGAATTTGAAGTGTTGATCATTTATGAAATCAAAGTGAGATCTCAATGATCGTCCCTTAGGGGGAGATTGTTAGGATTAAAAGTGACGATCATTATTGAGTCGACAAGTATTGTAATAGTTAAGTATATTGGGCTATGGACTTGGTACTTATTTAGTAAATCATGTAAGCCTTTATTAGAAATTGTAAACCAAGCCCATTAGACAAGGCCCATAGAAAGCCTTTAAGGCATCCATTATTAGGAACTATATAAACACCTCAAAGCTCATTTGAGGTGTGTGCTTGTGTGTGAAAGTGTGTGTGTTTTTAATAAAAGCTTTCTACTTCATCTCTTATTCTCTCTTTATTATTAACGCCACATACATCTTACCAAGTCACCATCTTTCCTTCTTCTAGTGCTTATATTTGTGATAAAGTGGTTGGTTATTTGATTGTCTTAAGGAAACTCTTGCACTTTCATCTTTCATATTGTCTCATAATCAACCAATCTCTTTTCTCATCTTATTTCTTTCTATATCATACTTGTGTTTACAAAATGGTGACCCTACAAGTGGTATCAATCGCCTAACAATGATTTAGGAGTGTGTGGAAATCGTTTTCATCAAACTTTCTCTTTAAAAGTTTCATTTTTTATGTAAAAAACGTGTACTTTTCATTAAAAAGTTTTGATTTTTACGTGTTTTAGTGTTAAAGTTGTTGTTTTTATTGAAGTTTTAGTGATTCTAAGTGTTTTGGGAAAGATTTGATCATTAGAAACAAGTGAAAAAGGAGTTTTTGGGTGAAAAAATCGTATTTTTGAAGTTTTCTGGTCATCCTACGCGTTACTTGGGTGAATAGTACAAGAAACAGCTGTCTACAGTACTTCCTACGCATAACTTGTGGTCAAAACCCTTTTCCTACGCGTAACTCTGGTCAAAACCCTTTTCTTACGCATAACTTTGGTTTTCTACGCGTTAGATTGAGATCCTACGCTTACAATTGATTTTCTACGCGTAAGTTGAAGTCTACGCATAAATTCTTACGCGTAAGTTTCAGAAATCTACGCATAAGTTTCTTCTAAGGTCTTCTCTTCGTGCTACGGTGACTCAGTACTTCCCTGACTTGGATAAGTTTGTGGAATACTTCGACACGGGATATCTTTCAAGCTTGGATAAGTTTGAGAGATCAATTTGGTTGAAAAAACCTTACGCGTAACATTCTTACGCATAAACTCTAAGTTTACGCGTAAAATTAAAGTCTACGCATAAACAATATTGTTTACGCATAACTTAGATCTTACGCATAACTTAAAGGTTACGCATAACATCTTACGCGTAAGATTATTCAAAGTTTACGCGTAAGATTCAAGGTTTACGCGTAAGTTTCTTGACTTTTTGACAACCAAACTTCAAACGGCCATAACTTTTGAACCGTAACTCCGTTTTCGACGAATCAGCTGTCAAAACGACCGTCAGACAGAGGAGAACGACACGCTAAATGATTTATCGATTTAGGCGAAGTTTCGAGGCCTAAAAACACTTCGAGAAGAAGTTATTGAGGTTTTAAGGTTTTAGATCAAATTTTTCACCATAAAAACTTGCATCAACTTACACTAAACACAACTCCTACTTCGTTGGAACGATCCAAGATCAACTTTATCACACATCAGAACCTAATGGAAACAGAAATGCAAATGAAGGAGAGAGATTTTAAGAAAAAATTTATAGTGTTCAAGTCACAGGTTGAGAAGGTTATAAACAAATCAGGATATGAGTCATGGTTCGAACAAGCATTTGAATACTACGTCAGAGACCGATTTCATTATTTCAAAGAAAAACTCAATAAAAACCTGAATCAACTTGAAAAACTACTCAATCAAGAAGAACTTCAAACATGTGACTGTAGGAAAGCTCTTAAAGTGATCCAAACTCAATTTCAGAGTATCTTTAACCCTTGGATAATGGGACAGTCAGAGTTTATCGATGCATTTTACCAAAAATTTTGGGTAAGCTATACGACCTTCAGAACTCAATGCATAAATCAATTGGATGAACTCGAAAAGATACTTGATGCTGAGGAAGCTGTGTTTAATGAGATTGAGAAGCTGAAACGGGAAAAAGAGCTAAAGAAAAGAGAGATGCAGTTAGCGGAAACTGAGGTGATTGAAAAAGAGACAGAGAAAGATGCACAAAATGAAGAGGAAATAGTCAATGCGGGTGATGCATCAGATGTCAGTTCGGTTTTCACAGGCAGTGATTCATCTTCAGAACAGCAGGTTGAAAGCAGCAGTCCTAGCTATGATTCGGATGTTGATGGTACACAAAGGAATGAAGCTGTTTGGGATACCGAGGATGATCATATCAGACCTTCATCAGACACAGAGATATTGACTACGGTACAACATTCATATGCTCATGATAATGTTAATATATTTGAGAATATGTTTGTTCATGATCGGACACATCCTGAGCATCCTGAGTCTATTAGTGACACATATGTGATGAAACAAAATGATAGTAATATTAATTTTGTTACTCCAGATATGGATCCTAATAGAGGTGAGCCTGCCCAGGATGGATCTTCTTATGAACAAGATCGTGCCTTATTTGCTTCATTAATCAATAATTTCAAACGTGAACTTGACAAGTGCAATAACGACAATCGCAAAGCTAAGCAAACGAATGTTTTATTGACAAAAGAGCTTGAGAGATTTAAAGAAATGGAAAAAGGTTTTCAAAATGTAACAAAAAAAAAGCTGAACTTGAATTTGAAAACTCAAACCTTAAATCTCAAGCTCGGAAGTTTGAAATGAATGGAGAGTCCGTCAAACCAATTTTAAAAAGAAATGAAGAACTTGAAGTTGGTTATAGAGAAGCCGTTCTTCGTGAAAAACGTTCCATTCAAAATCTGGATTCTCAAATGGTTATTAACAACAGAAAGGTTCAAGCGCTTGTAAAAGAGAACAGTGATTTAAAATCTGAAAATTCAAGGCTTAAGCAAACCACTTCAAATTTTGAGATTGTAAACACAAAACTTGAGAATGAAAACCAAGAGTTTTTGAAACGAACAAACGATCTTGAAAACAAACTTCGAAAATTGGGACAGACTTCTCAGACTATAAACATGCTGCCTACTAAAGATGAGGAGGTTGAGAAACAAACATCTGGGATTGGTTTTGTGAATAATGCTAATGTGGAAAATGAAAAACCGTGTTTTTTAAACAAAGTGAAAAAGCTGACACCTATTTTGTACAACGCTGAAGATATGGGAAAAGAATTGTCAGATGATCTTATGTTTGAGTCTCAAGACATTTTAAAATCTGAAGAGGAAAAACGTTTGAAAGTAAAACGAACAAAAAACCCACTCTCGTACCACGGCTTTGTGTATGGTTGTACACAATTGACAGATTTTCCAAAAGCATCTTTCAAAAGAAAAGACACAAATGTGAAAAGATTTTTCAAAGAAGCTCAACTTGCTACTTATGATGCTAAGTTATGGCAAAATAAAGCAAGGATACAATTTTGTAGTCTTAAACATCACATTGAGCATACGTTAAAGATCATTTGGTTCAAGCAAGAAAACATCGATCGCAGTATTTTCTCTAATCCTCTTTCATCAGATGAACGCCTTATGATTGAAGTCAAAAAGATTTTGAAAAATGAGATTGAACCTCATGTGAAAAATCTCAACTTAAGTTTTGAGTACTTTGAAAAACATCTTGTCACTGAAATGAGAGAAGATTTAAAGTATGTTCATTCTATTGAAGACGAATTTGATGAAAAATGCTTAATACTTGACATTCAAAAGGAATTTTTCACAAATCAAATAGAGTCGTTCAAGTCAGCATCTGTCAACCATGAGTATGAGAATGTGAATTTCGAACAAACATCTTCTTTGAAATCTGAAAATCTTTGTCTCAAAAAGAAAATCATCGAACTTTCAAAAGAAGCAGCTGATGTCAAAGAAGAATTGTCAAAAAGAACAGCTCAGTTTGAGAAACATCTTGCAAAACTCGAAGCACAAAGTATCTCTTTCCAACTTAAACTGCAAGAGAACAATGAGAAAAAGTTTTCGGAAAACTCTTCGACATCGGTGCTTAAAGGAAAAGAAAAGATTTTTGAAGAAAACTGTGATGATACGACAATCAAGTTTAATCTTGATGAACTTGATACTAAAAATCTTGAATTGGAACATGCTGTGGCATCATTACAAAAAGAAAATGAGCATTTGAAACAGACTTACAAAAACTTGTTTGATTCAATCAAACTGTCAAGAGTTCAGCATCAAACTTCAAACAAATCTGACTCTCAGATCACACAAAATCATCTTTTTGAAAAAGAAAAATCTGTGCTTCAAAAGAAAATTGTTGAATTAGAAAAGATGATTTCTCAACAAACCAAGGATTTTGGTGATGCCAAAAATGATTTTTCAATTGAAACAGAAAAATATGAAAAATATTTTGCACATCTTGAAAATCAAAATGCTTCTTTACAAGAAAAACTGGCATCGTCAGATCATCTTTCTCTTCAAAAAGAATACAATGATTTGAGAACGTCATACAATGCCTTAAAAGCAAAGTTTGATGTTCTTAACCGGTCAAAAGGAAAATCTCAAGTTTCAAACGAGTCTAAACCACAAGTAAGTGTTTCAGAAAAGGTTTACACGGGTGAATCTTCAAAACCATTTTCTAAAAGGGTTTCTCAATTTACCACCTATTCTTTGCAAAAAGGAAGGAAGTTTTCAAAGAGATCTAATTTTTCTGAAACAGTTACTCCTCAAAAGGTTTCAAATGCAAGTGCTCATAAAGAAAAGAATCAAGGTTTTAAAACTCCATACTCTCGTTTTACTCCGGTAAAGCCAGTGTGGAAACCAAAGCAAAGCCGTTCAAAACATTTGAAATATTCATACTCTGAAATGCTTCCGCTACAACAAAGGAATGGCTATGCTTGGAAAAATCCAAATTCTGGAAGGTTTCCATTCATCTCAAAAACGAATTTTCGAAATGAAACACCGAGTTTCAACAATGGATGGAAAACTTCTTCTTCAAGTTTTAAAACTCCAAGAGAGACACCGAGTTTCTCAAACAACTTTCAAAAGCAAAAGAGTTTTAAATCACCGTTGATTCCACGAGCTTTATTTCAAAATGAAACACAGGTTTTCAGTCCTCGTTGGAATTCAACTTCTTTGTCTCGGATTGACACAACTTACAAATGGATTTCAAAATATGGTAACCCAGTTGGCGCCATGCTTAAATGGGTTCCAAAAGTTGTTGTCTAATTCAAATTCATCATGGCTTTCGTATACTTTAGTACGAAACCCGGGCTTCAATGATGACTTCTTAGTATTTTAGCTAAGCACTCGGTCTTCAAATAAAGGAAAGTGCTTAATCATTCAAAGGTTTTAAATATCTTTTGAGCACTTTTCGTACAAACATTATGGCTTATGCACACATAACAGTGTATAACCCGCGATTTTCAAAGAAAGGACCATGTTGTACATTTATGTGCGACAATCCTAAAAGATAAGAAGACTTCTCACCAAAATGCTTATCAAAGTCTTCTTAATTCTTGAGCTAAATTTTGAAAAATGTTTCAAAAGGTTTTCAAAAATTTTCACAAGGTTGCTCAAGATATTACTCCCTCACATCCTTAAATCGCTTAATTTACTCAAAATGTTCTATTTTTGAGGGGGAGTAATAAAAAGACGTTCCAAAAAGATCATGCTTAAAGGAAACTTATACGGAATTTACAAACATCCGTTTCTCCCATATGCTATCCAAAAAGAAAAGGTTTTAATCAATTGGTATCAAAAATACCATGGATATGCTATTTTTGAGGGGGAGAAGACGTGATTATAATGTGATCAATGTGTTTAAGATTGTGGCTGAATCTCAAAGAGCTCGACTCAGAAATGACCCAAGAATTGACGAAACAACAAAAGTTAGTAATCGAAAAGACTTATCCTCGACGGGTAATAACATCAAGTTAGTTACTAGAGCTAGTTGTCACCTAAAAGCTGACAATGGAACTCTTTAACTAGCCACGTAAGCGTGTCTCGAAAAGGATTTGTCTTAGTAGAAATGTACCGTTTCGAGAAACTTTCTGTAGATATGACCAGGCCGGGTAATAACTTCAAGCTAGTCTAACTAGTGATGTAAGCGTGTCTCGAATCGGTTGTGTTCATTGAAAGTGAATCAATTCAAAAGTGCAAACTCCTCACGCATGTGCAAATTTCTTAAAAATCCATGAGCACATGTGAAGGCGGAGTACTTCAAATGAAATGCAAAACTCTCGAAGTGTTAACAAAGTATGTTTTATTATTATAAACACTTTGAGAGATTTTCGCAAATGGTTTGATGGCAACAATAGGATAGTCATGAAGTTATAAGGTGACTAAGGTTAGGAAAAACCGTCCTATGATCCGCCAGAGCCGGAGGGATCTACCCAAGGACAATTCCAATAGATTAGAATTAGAAGTCCTTAGGTATGATTGAAAAAAGGAGAAAATGAGAAAGGAGAAAGAAGGGGTTGAAGAATTAAAAAGAAAAGTTATGAAAAAGGGTGAAAAGAAATAGCCCTCCATATGTTCAACCTTAGGGCAGACACCGGGTTCAACTCATATGCTACTGGTTGTTACTAAGGTGACACCGGTATTGAAGACAAGACGTCATGGACCCAGTGACGCACTGCACTAAACCTTCTAGCCACTCAAGTTCTCTTAAAAGGACTTGTTTCATTCTCACGGGGAACCGGTGTAATCTATTGACTTATCTCTTAGAGATGGTTGATATTGAAGCAGGAGACCCCTCCCTAGTCTCCGCATAGGAAACCAAATTATGCACTTATCGAGTCTAGAGCCATGAGATTCATCAAAAGATCTCTTAGGATACACTTCCTATGAATACACTTGTGTTCGCCAAAAAGGACACAAGTTGTAAGAGTCTTTATGAGATCTATGGATCTTGCCTTATCTTTCATGATGGTTACTATGTCTCAAAACGGTCTACAGTCGTGGAGTGATCCCCAGCGACTCACCCAGTCATTGAGCTACTTAGTAGGTCTCGTAAGCTCTCTCGAGAGTATCTGACATGGGAACGGCCTTGGTAAGGGTTAGAAGGAGTCTTCACACTATGCTGTTGATGATTTCTAATTCCTTATCTGTAAGTACCAGATGCTTTATTGCTAACTGTTTTATGCAGGTACTGATGAATGTTCCTTGGAGAAAGACCGTTACCATCACTCAAAGATCCACATGCTCATACCCTGCAAAGCTCTTTTCAAAGATTAAAGCAAAGCAAAGTTCAGAACGTTTCTAAGTCAAAATCAAAGAATCTACAAACTAAAGAAACAAAGATTAAAGTCAAAGAAAAGAGAACTTCACAAAGACTCAAAGTCAAACAAAGTATGAGCATGTTGGAAAAGACGTAAAGACACCTATATTTGAAGATATTGATCAAAGGCAAGAAAGATCACAAAGCATGATTGGAACAAAGGAACTAGCAAAGCTATTACACAAAGACTCAAAGTTCAAAAAGAACGAGCTTCAAAGATCAAAGATCAAGGTCACAAAAGAGAGATCTCAATGATCACCCTTAGGGGGAGATTGTTAGCATTAAAAGTGTTGATCATTTATGTAATCAAAGGGAGATCTCAATGATCGTCCCTTAGGGGGAGATTGTTAGCATTAAAAGTGACGATCATTATTGAGTCGACAAGTATCGTAATAGTTAAGTATATTGGGCTATGGACTTGGTACTTATTAAGTATATCATGTAAGCCTTATTAGAAAATGTAAACCAAGTCCAAGCCCAAGTCCATTAGAAAGCCCATGAGGCCTTTCTCTCTAACTATATAAGGCACCTTACCTCTCATTTGTAAGGTGTGCTTGTGTTTGAAAGTGTGTGTGTTTTTAATAAAAGCTTTCTACTTCATCTCTTATTCTCTCTTTATTATTAACGCCACATACATCTTACCAAGTCACCATCTTTCCTTCTTCTAGTGCTTATATTTGTGATAAAGTGGTTGGTTATTTGATTGTCTTAAGGAAACTCTTGCACTTTCATCTTTCATATTGTCTCATAATCAACCAATCTCTTTTCTCATCTTATTTCTTTTTTCAATCATACCTAAGGACTTCTAATTCTAATCTATTGGAATTGTCCTTGGGTAGATCCCTCCGGCTCTGGCGGATCATAGGACGGTTTTTCCTAACCTTAGTCACCTTATAACTTCATGACTATCCTATTGTTGCCATCAAACCATTTGTGAAAATCTCTCAAAGTGTTTATAATAATAAAACATACTTTGTTAACACTTCGAGAGTTTTGCATTTCATTTGAAGTACTCCCCCTTCACATGTGCTCATGGATTTTTAAGAAATTTGCACATGCGTGAGGAGTTTGCACTTTTGAATTGATTCACTTTCAATGAACACAACCGATTCGAGACATGCTTACATCACTAGTTAGACTAGCTTGAAGTTATTACCCGGCCTGGTCATATCCACAGATAGTTTCTCGAAACAGTACATTTCTACTAAGACAAATCCTTTTCGAGACACGCTTACGTGGCTAGTTAAAGAGTTCCATTGTCAGCTTTTAGGTGACAACTAGCTCTAGTAACTAACTTGATGTTATTACCCGTCGAGGATAAGTCTTTTCGATTACTAACTTTTGTTGTTTCGTCAATTCTTGGGTCATTTCTGAGTCGAGCTCTTTGAGATTCAGCCACAATCTTAAACACATTGATCACATTATAATCACGTCTATATAAGCACTAGATAAATCAACTTTTCTCTCATTCATCTTTCATATTTGTATTTATCTTTGAGATTCATCTTTTGTTGTTTTGTTCTCTTTAACACATAAATCAAAACTTGTAGGACCTTAGATAAATCAACTTTAACACAAATATAAGCACTAGATGATGATGAAGAAGAGATGAAAGATGGTGACTTGATGTTATGTATATGTTGTGTATATGAGAGAATAAGAGATGAAATAAGAGAGCTTTTATTAAAAAACACACACACTTACACACACAAGCACACCTTACAAATGAGCCTTGGTGTGCCTTTTATATTTCCATCACATGAGATGGATGGGCTTACAATGGGCTTGGGCTTGGACTTGGTTTACATTTTCTAATAAGGCTTACATGATATACTTAATAAGTACCAAGTCCATAGCCCAATATACTTAACTATTACGATACTTGTCGACTCAATAATGATCGTCACTTTTAATGCTAACAATCTCCCCCTAAGGGACGATCATTGAGATCTCCCTTTGATTACATAAATGATCAACACTTTTAATGCTAACAATCTCCCCCTAAGGGTGATCATTGAGATCTCTCTTTTGTGACCTTGATCTTTGATCTTTGAAGCTCGTTCTTTTTGAACTTTGAGTCTTTGTGTAATAGCTTTGCTAGTTCCTTTGTTCCAATCATGCTTTGTGATCTTTCTTGCCTTTGATCAATATCTTCAAATATAGGTGTCTTTACGTCTTTTCCAACATGCTCATACTTTGTTTGACTTTGAGTCTTTATGAAGTTCTCTTTTCTATGACTTTAATCTTTGTTTCTTTAGTTTGTAGATTCTTTGATTTTGACTTAGAAACGTTCTGAACTTTGCTTTGCTTTAATCTTTGAAGAGAGCTTTGCAGGGTATGAGCATGTGGATCTTTGAGTGATGGTAACGGTCTTTCTCCAAGGAACATTCATCAGTACCTGCATAAAACAGTTAGCAATAAAGCATCCGGTACTTACAGATAAGGAATTAGAGATCATCAATAGCATAGTGTGAAGACTCCTTCTAACCCTTACCAAGGCCGTTCCCATGTCAGATACTCTCGAGAGAGCTTACGAGACCTACTAAGTAGCTCAATGACTGGGTGAGTCGCTGGGGATCACTCCACGACTGTAGACCGTTTGAAACGTAGTAACCATCATGATAGATAAGGCAAGATCCGTAGATCTCATAAAGACTCTTACAACTTGTGTCCTTTTTGGCGAACACGAGTGTATTCATAGGAAGTGTATCCTAAGAGATCTTTTTAATGAATCTCATGGCTCTAGACTCGATAAGTGCATAATTTGGTTTACCTATGCGGAGACTAGGGAGGGGTCTCCTGCTTCAATATCAACCATCTCTAAGAGATAAGTCGATAGATTACACCGGTTCCTCGTGAGAATGAAACAAGTACCTTTTAAGAGATACTTGAGTGGCTAGAAGGTTAAGTGCAGTGCGTCACTGGGTCCATGACGTCTTGTCTTCAATACCAGTGTCACCTTAGTAACAACCAGTAGCATATGAGTTGAACCCGGTGTCTGCCCTAAGGTTGAACATATGGAGGGCTATTTCTTTTCACCCTTTTTCATAACTTTTCTTTTTAATTCTCCAACCCCTTCTTTCTCCTTTCTCATTTTCTCCTTTTTTCAATCATACCTAAGGACTTCTAATTCTAATCTATTGGAATTGTCCTTGGGTAGATCCCTCCGGCTCTGGCGGATCATAGGACGGTTTTTCCTAACCTTAGTCAACTTATAACTTCATGACTATCCTATTGTTGCCATCAAACCATTTGTGAAAATCTCTCAAAGTGTTTATAATAATAAAACATACTTTGTTAACACTTCGAGAGTTTTGCATTTCATTTGAAGTACTCCCCCTTCACATGTGCTCATGGATTTTTAAGAAATTTGCACATGCGTGAGGAGTTTGCACTTTTGAATTGATTCACTTTCAATGAACACAACCGATTCGAGACACGCTTACATCACTAGTTAGACTAGCTTGAAGTTATTACCCGGCCTGGTCATATCCACAGAAAGTTTCTCGAAATGGTACATTTCTACTAAGACAAATCCTTTTCGAGACACGCTTACGTGGCTAGTTAAAGAGTTCCATTGTCAGCTTTTAGGTGACAACTAGCTCTAGTAACTAACTTGATGTTATTACCAGTCGAGGATAAGTCTTTTCGATTACTAACTTTTGTTGTTTCGTCAATTCTTGGGTCATTTCTGAGTCGAGCTCTTTGAGATTCAGCCACAATCTTAAACACATTGATCACATTATAATCACGTCTTCTCCCCCTCAAAAATAGCATATCCATGGTATTTTTGATACCAATTGATTAAAACCTTTTCTTTTTGGATAGCATATGGGAGAAACGGATGTTTGTAAATTCCGTATAAGTTTCCTTTAAGCATGATCTTTTTGGAACGTCTTTTTATTACTCCCCCTCAAAAATAGAACATTTTGAGTAAATTAAGCGATTTAAGGATGTGAGGGAGTAATATCTTGAGCAACCTTGTGAAAATTTTTGAAAACCTTTTGAAACATTTTTCAAAATTTAGCTCAAGAATTAAGAAGACTTTGATAAGCATTTTGGTGAGAAGTCTTCTTATCTTTTAGGATTGTCGCACATAAATGTACAACATGGTCCTTTCTTTGAAAATCGCGGGTTATACACTGTTATGTGTGCATAAGCCATAATGTTTGTACGAAAAGTGCTCAAAAGATATTTAAAACCTTTGAATGATTAAGCACTTTCCTTTATTTGAAGAACGAGTCCTTAGCTGAAATACTAAGAAGTCATCATTGAAGCCCGGGTTTCGTACTAAAGTATACGAAAGCCATGATGAATTTGAATTAGACAACAACTTTTGGAACCCATTTAAGCATGGCGCCAACTGGGTTACCATATTTTGAAATCCATTTGTAAGTTGTGTCAATCCGAGACAAAGAAGTTGAATTCCAACGAGGACTGAAAACCTGTGTTTCATTTTGAAATAAAGCTCGTGGAATCAACGGTGATTTAAAACTCTTTTGCTTTTGAAAGTTGTTTGAGAAACTCGGTGTCTCTCTTGGAGTTTTAAAACTTGAAGAAGAAGTTTTCCATCCATTGTTAAAAACTCGGTGTTTCATTTCGAAAATTCGTTTTTGAGATGAATGGAAACCTTCCAGAATTTGGATTTTTCCAAGCATAGCCATTCCTTTGTTGTAGCGGAAGCATTTCAGAGTATGAATATTTCAAATGTTTTGAACGGCTTTGCTTTGGTTTCCACACTGGCTTTACCGGAGTAAAACGAGAGTATGGAGTTTGAAAACCTTGATTCTTTTCTTTATGAGCACTTGCATTTGAAACCTTTTGAGGAGTAACTGTTTCAGAAAAATTAGATCTCTTTGAAAACTTCCTTCCTTTTTGCAAAGAATAGGTGGTAAACTGAGAAACCCTTTTAGAAAATGGTTTTGAAGATTCACCCGTGTAAACCTTTTCTGAAACACTTACTTGTGGTTTAGACTCGTTTGAAACTTGAGATTTTCCTTTTGACCGGTTAAGAACATCAAACTTTGCTTTTAAGGCATTGTATGACGTTCTCAAATCATTGTATTCTTTTTGAAGAGAAAGATGATCTGACGATGCCAGTTTTTCTTGTAAAGAAGCATTTTGATTTTCAAGATGTGCAAAATATTTTTCATATTTTTCTGTTTCAATTGAAAAATCATTTTTGGCATCACCAAAATCCTTGGTTTGTTGAGAAATCATCTTTTCTAATTCAACAATTTTCTTTTGAAGCACAGATTTTTCTTTTTCAAAAAGATGATTTTGTGTGATCTGAGAGTCAGATTTGTTTGAAGTTTGATGCTGAACTCTTGACCGTTTGATTGAATCAAACAAGTTTTTGTAAGTCTGTTTCAAATGCTCATTTTCTTTTTGTAATGATGCCACAGCATGTTCCAATTCAAGATTTTTAGCATCAAGTTCATCAAGATCAAACTTGATTGTCGTATCATCACAGTTTTCTTCAAAAATCTTTTCTTTTCCTTTAAGCACCGATGTCGAAGAGTTTTCCGAAAACTTTTTCTCTTTGTTCTCTTGCAGTTTAAGTTGGAAAGAGATACTTTGTGCTTCGAGTTTTGCAAGATGTTTCTCAAACTGAGCTGTTCTTTTTGACAATTCTTCTTTGACATCAGCTGCTTCTTTTGAAAGTTCGATGATTTTCTTTTTGAGACAAAGATTTTCAGATTTCAAAGAAGATGTTTGTTCGAAATTCACATTCTCATACTCATGGTTGACAGATGCTGACTTGAACGACTCTATTTGATTTGTGAAAAATTCCTTTTGAATGTCAAGTATTAAGAATTTTTCATCAAATTCGTCTTCAAGAGAATGAACATACTTTAAATCTTCTCTCATTTCAGTGACAAGATGTTTTTAAAAGTACTCAAAACTTAAGTTGAGTTTTTTCACATGAGGTTCAATCTCATTTTTCAAAATCTTTTTGACTTCAATCATAAGGCGTTCATCTGATGAAAGAGGATTAGAGAAAATATTGCGATCGATGTTTTCTTGCTTGAACCAAATGATCTTTAACGTATGCTCAATGTGAGGTTTAAGACTACAAAATTGTATCCTTGCTTTATTTTGCCATAACTTAGCATCATAAGTAGCAAGTTGAGCTTCTTTGAAAAATCTTTTCACATTTGTGTCTTTTCTTTTGAAAGGTGCTTTTGGAAAATCTGTCAATTGTGTACAACCATACACAAAGCCGTGGTACGAGAGTGGGTTTTTTGTTCGTTTTACTTTCAAACGTTTTTCCTCTTCAGATTTTAAAATGTCTTGAGACTCAAACATAAGATCATCTGACAATTCTTTTCCCATATCTTCAACGTTGTACAAAATAGGTGTCAGCTTTTTCACTTTGTTTAAAAAACACGGTTTTTCATTTTCCACATTAGCATTATTCACAAAACCAATCCCAGATGTTTGTTTCTCAACCTCCTCATCTTTAGTAGGCAGCATGTTTATAGTCTGAGAATTCTGTCCCAATTTTCGAAGTTTGTTTTCAAGATCGTTTGTTCGTTTCAAAAACTCTTGGTTTTCATTCTCAAGTTTTGTGTTTACAATCTCAAAATTTGAAGTGGTTTGCTTAAGCCTTGAATTTTCACATTTTAAATCACTGTTCTCTTTTACAAGCGCTTGAACCTTTCTGTTGTTAATAACCATTTGAGAATCCAGATTTTGAATGGAACGTTTTTCACGAAGAACGGCTTCTCTATAACCAACTTCAAGTTCTTCATTTCTTTTTAAAATTGGTTTGACAGACTCTCCATTCATTTCAAACTTCTGAGCTTGAGATTTAAGGTTTGAGTTTTCAAATTCAAGTTCAGCTTTTCTTTTTGTTACATTTTGAAAACCTTTTTCCATTTCTTTAAATCTCTCAAGCTCTTTTGTCAATAAAACATTCGTTTGCTTAGCTTTGCGATTGTCGTTATTGCACTTGTCAAGTTCACGTTTGAAATTATTGATTAATGAAGCAAATAAGGCACGATCTTGTTCATAAGAAGATCCATCCTGGGCAGGCTCACCTCTATTAGGATCCATATCTGGAGTAACAAAATTAATATTACTATCATTTTGTTTCATCACATATGTGTCACTAATAGACTCAGGATGCTCAGGATGTGTCCGATCATGAACAAACATATTCTCAAATATATTAACATTATCATGAGCATATGAATGTTGTACCGTAGTCAATATCTCTGTGTCTGTTGAAGGTCTGATATGATCATCCTCGGTATCCTAAACAGCTTCATTCCTTTGTGTACCATCAGCATCCGAATCATAGCTAGGACTGCTGCTTTCAACCTGCTGTTCTGAAGATGAATCACTGCCTGTGAAAACCGAACTGACATCTGATGCATCACCCTCATTGACTATTTCCTCTTCATTTTGTGCATCTTTCTCTGTCTCTTTTTCAATCACCTCAGTTTCCGCTAACTGCATCTCTCTTTTCTTTAGCTCTTTTTCCCGTTTCAGCTTCTCAATCTCATTAAACACAGCTTCCTCAGCATCAAGTATCTTTTCGAGTTCATCCAATTGATTTATGCATTGAGTTCTGAAGGTCGTATAGCTTACCCAAAATTTTTGGTAAAATGCATCGATAAACTCTGACTGTCCCATTATCCAAGGGTTAAAGATACTCTGAAATTGAGTTTGGATCACTTTAAGAGCTTTCCTACAGTCACATGTTTGAAGTTCTTCTTGATTGAGTAGTTTTTCAAGTTGATTCAGGTTTTTATTGAGTTTTTCTTTGAAATAATGAAATCGGTCTCTGACGTAGTATTCAAATGCTTGATCGAACCATGACTCATATCCTGATTTGTTTATAACCTTCTCAACCTGTGACTTGAACACTGTAAATTTTTTCTTAAAATCTCTCTCCTTCATTTGCATTTCTGTTTCCATTAGGTTCTGATGTGTGATAAAGTTGATCTTGGATCGTTCCAACGAAGTAGGAGTTGTGTTTAGTGTAAGTTGATGCAAGTTTTTATGGTTAAAAATTTGATCTAAAACCTTAAAACCTCAATAACTTCTTCTCGGAGCGTTTTTAGGCCTCGAAACTTCGCCTAAATCGATAAATCATTTAGCGTGTCGTTCTCCTCTGTCTGACGGTCGTTTTGACAGCTGATTCGTCGAAAACGGAGTTACGGGTCAAAAGTTATGGCCGTTTGAAGTTTGGTTGTCAAAAAGTCAAGAAACTTACGCGTAAACCTTGAATCTTACGCGTAAACTTTGAATAATCTTATGCGTAAGATGTTATGCGTAACCTTTAAGTTATGCGTAAGATCTAAGTTATGCGTAAACAATATTGTTTATGCGTAGACTTTGATTTTACGCGTAAACTTAGAGTTTATGCGTAAGAATGTTACGCGTAAGGTTTTTTCAACCAAATTGATCTCTCAAACTTATCCAAGCTTGAAAGATATCCCGTGTCGAAGTATTCCACAAACTTATCCAAGTCAGGGAAGTACTGAGTCACCGTAGCACGAAGAGAAGACCTTAGAAGAAACTTATGCGTAGATTTCTGAAACTTACGCGTAAGAATTTATGCGTAGACTTCAACTTACGCGTAGAAAATCAATTGTATGCGTAGGATCTCAATCTAACGCGTAGAAAACCAAAGTTATGCGTAAGAAAAGGGTTTTGACCAGAGTTACGCGTAGGAAAAGGGTTTTGACCACAAGTTATGCGTAGGAAGTACTGTAGACAGCTGTTTCTTGTACTATTCACCCAAGTAACGCGTAGGATGACCAGAAAACTTCAAAAATACGATTTTTTCACCCAAAAACTCCTTTTTCACTTGTTTCTAATGATCAAATCTTTCCCAAAACACTTAGAATCACTAAAACTTCAATAAAAACAACAACTTTAACACTAAAACACGTAAAAATCAAAACTTTTTAATGAAAAGTACACGTTTGTTACATAAAAAATGAAACTTTTAAAGAGAAAGTTTGATGAAAACGATTTCCACACACTCCTAAATCATTGTTAGGCGATTGATACCACTTGTAGGGTCACCATTTTGTAAACAAAAGTATGATATAGAAAGAAATAAGATGAGAAAAGAGATTTGTTGATTATGAGACAATATGAAAGATGAAAGTGCAAGAGTTTCCTTAAGACAATCAAATAACCAACCACTTTATCAACTTTATGTATAAGTTTCATTTGAGAATATGTTTGTTCATGATCAGACACATCCTGCGCATCCTAAGTCTATTAGTGACACTTATGTGGAGCAACAAAATGATAGTAATATCACTTTTGATACTCCAGATATGGATCCTAATAGAGGTGAGCCTGCCCAGGATGGATCTTCTTATGAACAAGATCGTGCCTTATTTGCTTCATTAATCAATAATTTCAAACAAGAACTTGAGAAGTGCAAAAACGACAATCGTGAAGCTAAGCAAGCGAATGTCTTTTTAAACAAAGAGCTTGAGAGATTTAAAGAAATGGAAAAACGTTTAGAACATGCAACAACAAGAAATGCTGAACTTGAAATTGAAATCTCAAACCTTAAATCTCACGTTCAAAAGTTTGAAATGTATGGAGAGTCTGTTAAACCACTTTTAAAAAGAAATGAAGAACTTGAAGTTGGTTATAGAGAAGCTGTTCTTCGTGAAAAACGTTCCATTCAAAATCTGGATGCTCAAATGGTTGTTAACAACAGAAAGGTTCAAGCGCTTTTAAAAGAGAACAATGATTTAAAAAGTGAAAATTCAAAACTTCAGAAAACCACATCAAATTTTGAGATTGTTAACACAAAACTTGAGAATGAAAACCAAGAGTTTTTGAAACGAACAAACGATCTTGAAAACAAACTTCGAAAATTGGGACAGACTTCTCAGACTATCAACATGCTGCCTACTAAAGATGAGGAGGTTGAGAAACAAACATCTGGGATTGGTTTTGTGAATAATGCTAATGTGGAAAATGGAAAACCGTGTTTTTTAAACAAAGTGAAAAAGCTGACACCTATTTTGTACAACGCTGAAGATATGGGAAAAGAATTGTCAGATGATCTTTTGTTTGAGTCTCAAGATATTTGAAAATCTGAAGAGGAAAAACGTTTGAAAGTAAAACAAACAAAAAACCCACTCTCATACCACGGCTTTGTGTATGGTTGTCTACAATTGACAGATATACCAAAAGAACCTTTCAAAAGAAAAGACACTAATGTGAAGAGATTTTTCAAAGAAGCTCAACTTGCTACCTATGATGCTAAGTTATGGCAAAATAGAGCAAGGAAACAATTTTGTAATCTTAAACATCACATTGAGCAAACGTTAAAAGTCATTTGGTTTAAGCAAGAAAACATCACAAACAACGTTTTCTCTAATCCTCTTTCATTAGATGTACGCCTTATGTAACAATTCGCATTTTCAGATTAATTACTATTCCCGGCAGGTCACCCAAGCCTGTACTACTCTCGCATGAGCACGCTTAACCGTATGGGCGATTAACCGTTAGACCACAAAACGCGTTTCTAAGACAATTTGAGTTTTCAACTTATTAGAAAAAGTCAACATATTTTTCCCTCCTCCTTTGACCAAAAATCATTCTTTGATTTTATAAGTTATTCCTTGATTTTTAGGCTTGCGGTTTTAAACCTAAAAGACATTTAACACCAACCGACACTAGACTGAGCCCAGCCTAGACATTATAAGTCATTTTAAGTCATTATTATCCTATTAGAAAAGTTACATTTTACTTTTCTCAATTTTACGCAACTTTCGTACGTTTTACGTATTACGCGTTTTAGACCCGTGTTTCCAGTTTTTAGCAGGGTTTTAGCACCCGATAGAACCTACCACTCATTTTATATTTTATTATGGACTATATTGACATGTTTGACCATACTTTCAAGTTTCATATTTTTAGGATACCCGGTTTTACGTTTCGTGGCCTAAAAACTTACGGTTAGCAACTTACGGAGTCAAAACTAGCTCTATATCTAGGATAATATCATCCAAGACCAAGTCATCCCTCCTTATCCATTCCAAACCGCCACTAGGGGGGGGCATTCACACTTGTGGCATCATCTCATGACTTTAGCCATTGGATCATTTTTATTTACAACTTTGTCTCCAAGTTTAGGTAGTTTCCTAGCCACCTTCCTAACCTCCTCATTCATAGTATAAATAGAAAGCTCATCTCCTTCCTTTCTTCACCACAAAAACGCCACAACATAAATTCATAGCACCATGATCCTTTGATCTTCAATATACAAGTTACATTACAAAGTTCAAGGTCTTAGTATTCTCTACCTAGTTCTTAAGTTTGTTTGGTGATTCCATGGTTGAATTAGGAGCTACACAAGGTTACTAGGGCTGAAGTTAAATGGTTTTCACAAGGGTTAGATCAAGGCTAGCAAGGGTTACAAGAGTTATGGTGAAGGGTTTACAAGCTTAGGTTTAGTGTCCTAGTTCTATACTTGACTTCCTTTCTTTAGAAAGCCAAAAGTTGTAAGCAAACCCTTATACACTTTCTTGCTCAATATCATTTCATGCTTATTATGTTTCTTTCATGCTATATATGGTCTTTGTATTGTGTTCATGATGTTTAAAAATGGATAAAACAAGTATTGGTATACATATGTTAACTTATGACAAGTAAACAAGCAAACTAGTGATTTTTATGGAAAACCACGACCACAATAGTATAACTTTGATATTTGACACTTACTTATTGTTAAAGAGGACTTAACAAGGAAAACATAGCAATTTGAATCACCCAAAACGAGTATACGAGTCAAAAGTTATGACCGTTTGAAGTTAGCGAAACCAAAACGCCGAAACTGCCTAAACCTTACTGTTTGCATTCTGCCAATTTGAAAGTCCCACTTCTGGTCCGATTCATCAAAAAGTTAAAACACGAAAGTTGTCCGGAACGACGTTTTCGTTCAGGAACAAAGAAGCTCGAGCCCTGAAAAGGCTTTCCAAGTGATATTTTCTTCAAATTCTTAACAGCCCATTTTTAGACCAAAGTTACTATATAATGATTATATTTAGATGAGACCAAGAGGTCTAATGACCTAAAGCCAAGACCACAACCATGGCTAAAGCCAAGGTTGAGTCTCAAGACCATGGTAACAATGACCAAGGTCACGGCAAAGCCACGGCTAAAGACCATATAACTATTAAAGATCAAAAAGCTTATATATATATGTTATCGAATACTACAATAGTAGGGAGCCTCATGTGAGGAGTTCATTGAGTAAGCCGTCGAGACGAGTTGTGGATTTATGAGTTAAAGTGTCCTGGCTCCTCGAACGTTTACTTCATGACTTCTGAATTATGTCGGCCCGAACGGTAGTAAGAGATATACAACTTATACATGTTTCATAGACCATTTATATTCAACGACTTACACTATATACTAAGTACTACATCATGAACATTATGCAAGACATATATGGGCAATTCTTCGTATTCTTAGACGTTACTCCAAACCTAAGTCGCAACGTTCTATTATAGGCTGCTCTTAGAGACTTTCGCGATTCGACTACCACTTTCATTTCTCATTACATAGACTTAAGGTGAGTCATAGCCCCTACTTTTTCATACTTGTTTTAACTCTTTGGGGGGGATACATGCACAACTACTTGCTTACTTGTACAAATACTTGATCGCATTATACTTGATTGTTCTATACTTGATTGTCTTATACTTGATCGCATTATACTTGATTTCATACATACATGATTATGTTATACTTAACTGCGTTATACTTGATTGTGTTACTGCCAGTGGCTCCACATTAAGTTGCTGGATGACCATTGAGACTTCCGGTGGCTCCAAATTAAGACCTTGGATGACCATTGAGGCTATTGATACATCCTAACATTTGCGAATGTTGGATACATCATAAACGTGAGGTCTTCGGAGATGAAGTGTAGACTCACGACTAATTGCTTAATTGTTTTGATGAACTTATACATGTCTTTATCATACTATATTGTAGCAGTGGGTTGTGAACACACAGGTTACAAGTCTTTTATGGCGGGACTTGTAACTGAGTGGATTCACGATGCCTTTGCTGTGTGATCATTCTTTAAGGCTTTTTCAACTGTTTTAAGACAAACTCTATGAACTCACCAACCATTGTGTTGACACTTTAGCATGTTATCTCAGGTCTATAAGGCGATAGCTAGTGCGTGGAACTTAGAGTCAAGCTGCATATTCTGAAGACTTACGCTTTTATCATTTACCATTCAAAACACTTGTATACATTTATGTATCATACTTTGGAATCTCATGTTTGTAACTTTGAATTCATTAATCGAATGGTAACTTTTCAAAACGTCTCATTTAGAGTTCGTTTTCTATAACTTGTACTTTGTATTATGAAGTAGCACCCCTATGACACAGTCTTCCGCTGCGGTATTTTGGGGGTGTTACACCTTAACTTAGAAGTCAAAAAGATTTTGAAAGATGAGATTGAACCTCGTGTGAAAGATATCAATTTATGTTTTGAGTACTTTGAAAAATATCTTGTAACTGAAATGAGAGAAGATCTAAAGTACGTTCACTCTCTGGAAGACGAATTTGATGAAAAATGCTTAATTCTAGACATTCAAAAAGAATTTTTCACAAATCAAATAGAGTCGTTCAAGTCAGTATCTGTCAGCCATGAGTATGAGAATGTGCATTTTGAACAAACATCTTCTTTGAAATCTGAAAATCTGTGTCTCAAAAAGAAAATCACTGAGCTTTCAAAAGAAGCAACTGATGTCAAAGTAGAATTGTCAAAAAGAACTGCTCACTTTGAGAAACATCTTGCAATACTCGAAGCACAAAGTATCTCTTTCCAACTTAAACTGCAAGAGAAGAATGAGAAAATGTCTTCTGAAAACTCTTTGACATCAGTGCTTAAAGAAAAAGAAAAGATTTTTGAAGAAAAATGTGATGATACCAATATCAAGTTTGATTTTGACGAATTTGATACAAAAAATCTTGAATTGGAACATGCTGTGGCATCATTACAAAAAGAAAATGAGCATTTGAAACAGACTTACAAAAACTTGTTTGATTCAATCAAGCGGTCAAGAGTTCAGAATCAAACTTTAAACAAATCTGACTCTCAGATCACACCAAATCATCTTTTTGAAAAAGAAAAGTCTGTGCTTCAAAAGAAAATTGTTGAATTGGAAAAAACGATTGCACAACAAACCAAGGATTTTGGTGATGCCAAAAATGATTTTTCAATCGAAACAGACAAATATGAAAAATATTTTGCACATCTTGAAAATCAAAATGCTTCTTTGCAAGAAAAACTGGCGTCATCAGATAATGTTTCTCTTCAAAAAGATTACAATGATTTGAGAACGTCATACAATGCCCTAAAAGCAAAGTTCGATGTTCTTAACCGGTCAAAAGGAAAATCTCAAGTTTCAAACGAGTCTAAACCACAAGTAAGTGTTTCAGAGAAGGTTTACACGGGTGAATCTTCCAAACCGTTTTCGAAAAAGGTTTCTCAGTTTACAACCTATTCTTTGCAAAAAGGAAGGAAGTTTTCAAAGAGACCTAATTTTTCTGAAACACTTACTCCTCAAACGGTTTCAAATGCAAGTGCTCTAAAAGAACAGAATCAAGTTTTTCAAACTCCATACTCTCATTTTACTCCGATAAAGCCAGTGTGGAAACCAAAGCAAAGCCGTTCAAAACATTTGAATTATTCATACTCTGAAATGCTTCCGCTACAACAAAGGAATGGCTATGCTTTGAAAAATCCCAATTCTGGAAGGTTTCCATTCATCTCAAAAACGAATTTTCGAAATGAAACGCCGAGTTTCAACAATGGATGGAGAACTTCTTATTCAAGTTTTAAAACTCCAAGAGAGACACCGAGTTTCTCAAACAACTTTCAAAAGCAAAAGAGTTTTAAATCACCGTTGATTCCACGAGCTTTATTTCAAAATGAAACACCAGTTTTCAGTCCTCGTTGGAATTCAACTTCTTTGTCTCGGATTGACACAACTTTCAAATGGATTTCAAAATATGGTAAACCCGTTGGCGCCATGCTTAAATGGGTTCCAAAAGTTGTTGTCTAATCCAAAAACATAATGACTTCTTAGTATTTCAGCTAAGAACTCGTTCTTCAAAGAAAGGAAAGTGCTTAAATCAATTCAAAGGTTTTAAATATTTTTTTTGAGCACTTATCCTAAAAACATTATGGCTTATGCACACATAACAGTGTATAACCCGCGATTTTCAAAGAAAGGACCCTGTTGTACATTTATGTGCGACAATCCTGAAAGATAAGAAGACTTCTCTCCAAAAAGCTTATCAAAGTCTTCTTAATTTTTGAGCAAAATTTTGAAACATATTTCAAAAGGTTTTCAAAACTTTTCACGATGTTGCTCAAGATATTACTCCCTCAAATCCTTAAATCGCTTAATTTAATCAAAATGTTCTATTTTTGAGGGGGAGTAATAAAAAGAAGTTTCAAAAAGATCATGCTTAAAGGAAACTAATTCGGAATTTACAAACATCCGTTTCTCCCATAAGCTATCCAAAAAGAAAAAGTCTTAATCAATTGGTATCAAAAATACCATGGATATGCTATTTTTGAGGGGGAGAAGACGTGATTAAAATGTAATCATCTTGAATCTCAAAAGAGCTCGACTCAGAAATGACCCAAGAATTGACGAAACAACTAAAGTTAGTAATCGAAAAGACTTATCCTCGACGGGTAATAACATCAAGTTAGTTACTAGGGCTAGTTGTCACCTAAAAGCTGACAATGGAACTCTTTAACTAGCCACGTAAGCGTGTCTCGAAAAGGATTTGTCTTAGTAGAAATGTACCGTTTCGAGAAACTTTCTGTGGATATGACCAGGACGGGTAATAACTTCAAGCTAGTCTAACTAGTGATGTAAGCGTGTCTCGAATCGGTTGTGTTCATTGAAAGTGAATCAATTCAATAGAACAAACTCCTCACGCATGTGCAAATTTCTTAAAAATTCATGAGCACATGTGAAGGGGGAGTCCTTCAAATGAAATGCAAAACTCTCGAAGTGTTAACAAAGTATGTTTTATTATCATAAACACTTTGAGAGATTTTCATAAATGGTTTTATGGAAACAATAGGATAGTCATGGAGTTATAAGGTGACTAAGGTTAGGGAAAACCATCCTATGATCCGCCAGAGCCGGAGGGATCTACCCAAGGACAATTCCAATAGATTAGAATTAGAAGTCCTTAGGTATGATTTGAAAAAAGGAGAAAAGAATGAAAGGAGAAAGAAGGGGTTGAAGAATTAAAAAGAAAAGCAAATGAAAGGGTGAAAAGAAATAGCCCTCCAAATGTTCAACCTTAGGGCAGAAACCGGGTTCAATTCATATGCTACTGGTTGTTACCAAGGTGACACCGATATTGAAGATAAAGACGTCATGGACCCAGTGACGCACTGCACTTAACCTTCTAAGCCACTCAAGTTCTCTTAAAAGAGCTTGTTTCATTCTCATGGGGAACCGGTGTAATCTATCGACCTATCTCTTAGAGATGGTTGATATTGAAGCAGGAGACCCCTCCCTAGTCTCCGCATAGGAAAACCAAATTATGCACTTATCGAGTCTAGAGCCATGAGATTCATTAAAAGATCTCTTAGGATACACTTCCTATGAATACACTTGTGTTCGCCAAAAAGGACACAAGTTGTAAGAGTCTTTATGAGATCTACGGATCTTGCCTTGTCTATCATGATGGTTATTATGTCTCAAACGGTCTACAGTTGTGGGGTGATCTCCAGCAACTCACCTGAATCATTGATGTACTTCGGTGGATCTAGTAAGCCCTTTCAGGGGTATCTGATTCAGGAACGGCCTTGGTAAGGGTTAGAAGGAGTCATCACACTATGCTGTTGACGATCTCTAATTCCGAACCTGTAAGTACCGGTTGATTTATTGCTAACTGTTTTATGCAGGTACTCATAAATGTTCCTTGGCGAAAGACCGTTACCATCACTCAAAGATCCACATGCTCATACCCTGCAAAGCTCTCTTCAAAGATCAAAGCAAAACAAAGTTCAGAACGTTTCTAAGTCAAAGTCAAAGAATCTACAAACAAAAGAAACAAAGATTAAAGCCAAAGAAAAGAGAACTTCACAAAGAATTCAATGCCAAACAAAGTATGAGCATGTTGGAAAAGACGTAAAGTCAACAGAGAAGACGTTGATCAAAGGCAAGAACAACCAAACGACATTTATCAAAGATCACAAAGCATGATTGGAACAAAGAATCTAGCAAAGCTATTACACAACAAGACTCAAAGTTCAAAAAGAACAAGCTTCAAAGTACAAAGATCGAGGTCACAAATGAGAGATCTCAATGATCACCCTTAGAGGGAGATTGTTAGCATTAGAAGTGTTGATCATTTATGTAATCAAAGGGAGATCTCAATGATCGTCCCTCAGGGGGAGATTGTTAGCATTAAAAGTGACGATCATTATTGAGTCGACAAGTATTGTAATAGTTAAGTATATTGGGCTATGGACTTGGTACTTATTTAGTAAATCATGTAAGCCTTTATTAGAAATTGTAAACCAAGCCCATTAGACAAGGCCCATAGAAAGCCTTTAAGGCATCCTTTCTTAGGAACTATATAAACACCTCAAAGCTCATTTGAGGTGAGTGCTTGTGTGTGTATTGTGTGTGTGTTTTAATAAAAGCTCTCTTATTTCATCTCTTATTCTCTCATATACACAACATATACATAACATCAAGTCACCATCTTTCATCTCTTCTTCATCATCATCTAGTGCTTATATTTGTGTTAAAGTTGATTTATCTAAGGTCCTACAAGTTTTTTTTTTCTTTTTTTTTTTTTTTTTTTTTTTTTTTTTTTGAAAGGTGAAAGTGCAAGAGTTTCCTTAAGATAATCAAATAACCAACCAAGTATTACATAGACCTAAGCATGATATATATAGGTAAGGAGCTAGGGCAACATCCTACTCCTTCCCCTTCTTACAAACGTGTGGGCTTTAAAGCCCATGGACCATAAGACTTAAGCCTAGTTAACTTGAAACAATAACATAAATGTAAATTAAGCAACCTATTATTACAAATGACCGAGACTTGATAAAATAGTAAAACTTTGGTTCCAACAATCTCCCCCTAAGGGTCGGTCATCATGGTTGCTTGACGTCTTCGTCTTAATCTTTGACTTTCATAGCTTTAGACGTCTTCTAAATCATTCATCGTTCGTTGTTCTTAGTTGATGTAGTTGTGATCACCTTATTACAAAATGTAATGACCGAGACTTGATAAAATATAAAAGTATGATACATCCTGCGCATCCTGATCAATAATATATCAACTTTATCAATAATATAGAAGCAAAGATGAAGTAAAGATGGTGACTTGGTATATAAAGTGTGGCGTTAAAATGAGAGAAAAAGAGAATAAGATGAAGAGAACTTTTATTAAAAACACACACAATACACACACAAGCATACACCTCAAATGAGCTTTGAGGTGTTTATATAGTTCCTAATAAAGGATGCCTTAAAGGCTTTCTATGGGCCTTGTCTAATGGGCTTGGTTTACAATTTCTAATAAAGGCTTACATGATTTACTAAATAAGTACCAAGTCCATAGCCCAATATACTTAACTATTACAATACTTGTCGACTCAATAATGATCGTCACTTTTAATCCTAACAATCTCCCCCTAAGGGACGATCATTGAGATCTCACTTTGATTTCATAAATGATCAACACTTCAAATTCTAACAATCTCCCCCTAAGGGTGATCATTGAGATCTCTCTTTTGTCACTTTGATCTTTGATCTTTGAAGCTTGTTCTCTTGAACTTTGAGTCCTTGTGTAATAGTTTTGCTAGTTCCTTTGTTCCAATCATGCTTTGTGATCTTTCTTGCCTTTGATCAACATCTTTACTATGTTGTCTTTACGTCTTTTCCAACATGCTCATACTTTGTTTGACTTTGAATCTTTGTGAAGTTCTCTTCTCTTTGACTTAAATCTTTGTTTCTTTAGTTTGAAGATTCTTTGACTTTGACTTAGAAACATTCTGAACTTTGCTTTGCTTAGATCTTTGAAGAGAGCTTTGAAGGGTATGAGCATGTGGATCTTTGAGTGATGGTAACGGTCTTTTTCCAAGGAACATTTATGAGTACCTGCATAAAACAGTTAGCAATAAATCAACCGGTACTTACAGGTTCGGAATTAGAGATCGTCAACAGCATAGTGTGAAGACTCCTTCTAACCCTTACCAAGGCCGTTCCCATGTCAGATACTCTCGAGAGAGCTTACAAGACCTACTTAGTAGCTCAATGACTGGGTGAGTCGCTGGGGATCACTCCACGACTGTAGACCGTTTGAAACGTAGTAACCATCATGATAGATAAGGCAAGATCCGTAGATCTCATAAAGACTCTTACAACTTGTGTCCTTTTTGGCGAACACGAGTGTATTCATAGGAAGTGTATCCTAAGAGATCTTTTTAATGAATCTCATGGCTCTAGACTCGATAAGTGCATAATTTGGTTTACCTATGCGGAGACTAGGGAGGGGTCTCCTGCTTCAATATCAACCATCTCTAAGAGATAAGTCGATAGATTACACCGGTTCCTCGTGAGAATGAAACAAGTACCTTTTAAGAGATACTTGAGTGGCTAGAAGGTTAAGTGCAGTGCGTCACTGGGTCCATGACGTCTTGTCTTCAATACCAGTGTCACCTTAGTAACAACCAGTAGCATATGAGTTGAACCCGGTGTCTGCCCTAAGGTTGAACATATGAAGGGCTATTTCTTTTCACCCTTTCATTTGCTTTTCTTTTTAATTCTTCAACCCCTTCTTTCTCCTTTCATTCTTTTCTCCTTTTTTCAAATCATACCTAAGGACTTCTAATTCTAATCTATTGGAATTGTCCTTGGGTAGATCCCTCCGGCTCTGGCGGATCATAGGACGGTTTTTCCTAACCTTAGTCACCTTATAACTTCATGATTATCCTATTGTTGCCATCAAACCATTTGTCAAAAATCTCTCAAATTGTTTATGATAATAAAACATACTTTGTTAACACTTCGAGAGTTTTGCATTTCATTTGAAGGACTCCCCCTTCACATGTGCTCATGGATTATTAAGAAATTTGCACATGATTGAGGAGTTTGCACTTTTGAATTGATCCACTTTCAATGAACGCAACCGATTCGAGACACGCTTACATCACTAGTTAGACTAGCTTGAAGTTATTACCCGGCCTGGTCAAGTCCACAGAAAGTTTCTCGAAACGGTACATTTCTACTATGACAAATCCTTTTTGAGACACGCTTACGTGGCTAGTTAAAGAGTTCCATTGTCAGCTTTTAGGTGACAACTAGCTCTAGTAACTAACTTGATGTTATTACCCGTCGAGGATAAGTCTTTTCGATCACTAACTTTTGTTGTTTCGTCAATTCTTGGGTCATTTCTGAGTCGAGCTCTTTTGAGATTCAAGATGATCACATTTTAATCACGTCTTCTCCCCCTCAAAAATAGCATATCCATGGTATTTTTGATACCAATTGATTAAGACTTTTTCTTTTTGGATAGCTTATGGGAGAAACGGATGTTTGTAAATTCCGAATTAGTTTCCTTTAAGCATGATCTTTTTGAAACTTCTTTTTAGTACTCCCCCTCAAAAATAGAACATTTTGATTAAATTAAGCGATTTAAGGATTTGAGGGAGTAATATCTTGAGCAACATCGTGAAAAGTTTTGAAAACCTTTTGAAATATGTTTCAAAATTTTGCTCAAAAATTAAGAAGACTTTGATAAGCTTTTTGGAGAGAAGTCTTCTTATCTTTCAGGATTGTCGCACATAAATGTACAACAGGGTCCTTTCTTTGAAAATCGCGGGTTATACACTGTTATGTGTGCATAAGCCATAATGTTTTTAGGATAAGTGCTCAAAAAAAATATTTAAAACCTTTGAATTGATTTAAGCACTTTCCTTTCTTTGAAGAACGAGTTCTTAGCTGAAATACTAAGAAGTCATTATGTTTTTGGATTAGACAACAACTTTTGGAACCCATTTAAGCATGGCGCCAACGGGTTTAACATATTTTGAAATCCATTTGAAAGTTGTGTCAATCCGAGACAAAGAAGTTGAATTCCAACGAGGACTGAAAACTGGTGTTTCATTTTGAAATAAAGCTCGTGGAATCAACGGTGATTTAAAACTCTTTTGCTTTTGAAAGTTGTTTGAGAAACTCGGTGTCTCTCTTGGAGTTTTAAAACTTGAATAAGAAGTTCTCCATCCATTGTTGAAACTCGGCGTTTCATTTCGAAAATTCGTTTTTGAGATGAATGGAAACCTTCCAGAATTGGGATTTTTTAAAGCATAGCCATTCCTTTGTTGTAGCGGAAGCATTTCAGAGTATGAATAATTCAAATGTTTTGAACGGCTTTGCTTTGGTTTCTACACTGGCTTTATCGGAGTAAAATGAGAGTATGGAGTTTGAAAAACTTGATTCTGTTCTTTTAGAGCACTTGCATTTGAAACCGTTTGAGGAGTAAGTGTTTCAGAAAAATTAGGTCTCTTTGAAAACTTCCTTCCTTTTTGCAAAGAATAGGTTGTAAACTGAGAAACCTTTTTCGAAAACGGTTTGGAAGATTCACCCGTGTAAACCTTCTCTGAAACACTTACTTGTGGTTTAGACTCGTTTGAAACTTGAGATTTTCCTTTTGACCGGTTAAGAACATCGAACTTTGCTTTTAGGGCATTGTATGACGTTCTCAAATCATTGTAATCTTTTTGAAGAGAAACATTATCTGATGATGCCAGTTTTTCTTGCAAAGAAGCATTTTGATTTTCAAGATGTGCAAAATATTTTTCATATTTGTCTGTTTCGATTGAAAAATCATTTTTGGCATCACCAAAATCCTTGGTTTGTTGTGCAATCGTTTTTTCCAATTCAACAATTTTCTTTTGAAGCACAGACTTTTCTTTTTCAAAAAGATGATTTGGTGTGATCTGAGAGTCAGATTTGTTTAAAGTTTGATTCTGAACTCTTGACCGCTTGATTGAATCAAACAAATTTTTGTAAGTCTGTTTCAAATGCTCATTTTCTTTTTGTAATGATGCCACAGCATGTTCCAATTCAAGATTTTTTGTATCAAATTCGTCAAAATCAAACTTGATATTGGTATCATCACATTTTTCTTCAAAAATCTTTTCTTTTTCTTTAAGCACTGATGTCAAAGAGTTTTCAGAAGACATTTTCTCATTCTTCTCTTGCAGTTTAAGTTGGAAAGAGATACTTTGTGCTTCGAGTATTGCAAGATGTTTCTCAAAGTGAGCAGTTCTTTTTGACAATTCTGCTTTGACATCAGTTGCTTCTTTTGAAAGCTCAGTGTTTTTCTTTTTGAGACACAGATTTTCAGATTTCAAAGAAGATGTTTGTTCAAAATGCACATTCTCATACTCATGGCTGACAGATACTGACTTGAACGACTCTATTTGATTTGTGAAAAATTCTTTTTGAATGTCTAGAATTAAGCATTTTTCATCAAATTCGTCTTCCAGAGAGTGAACGTACTTTAGATCTTCTCTCATTTCAGTTACAAGATATTTTTCAAAGTACTCAAAACATAAATTGATATCTTTCACACGAGGTTCAATCTCATCTTTCAAAATCTTTTTGACTTCTAAGTTAAGGCGTACATCTGATGAAAGAGGATTAGAGAAAACGTTGTTTGTGATGTTTTCTTGCTTAAACCAAATGACTTTTAACGTTTGCTCAATGTGATGTTTAAGATTACAAAATTGTTTCCTTGCTCTATTTTGCCATAACTTAGCATCATAGGTAGCAAGTTGAGCTTCTTTGAAAAATCTCTTCACATTAGTGTCTTTTCTTTTGAAAGGTTCTTTTGGTATATCTGTCAATTGTAGACAACCATACACAAAGCCGTGGTATGAGAGTGGGTTTTTTGTTTGTTTTACTTTCAAACGTTTTTCCTCTTCAGATTTTAAAATATCTTGAGACTCAAACAAAAGATCATCTGACAATTCTTTTCCCATATCTTCAGCGTTGTACAAAATAGGTGTCAGCCTTTTCACTTTGTTTAAAAAACACGGTTTTCCATTTTCCACATTAGCATTATTCACAAAACCAATCCCAGATGTTTGTTTCTCAACCTCCTCATCTTTAGTAGGCAGCATGTTGATAGTCTGAGAAGTCTGTCCCAATTTTCGAAGTTTGTTTTCAAGATCGTTTGTTCGTTTCAAAAACTCTTGGTTTTCATTCTCAAGTTTTGTGTTAACAATCTCAAAATTTGATGTGGTTTTCAGAAGTTTTGAATTTTCACTTTTTAAATCATTGTTCTCTTTTAAAAGCGCTTGAACCTTTCTGTTGTTAACAACCATTTGAGCATCCAGATTTTGAATGGAACGTTTTTCACGAAGAACAGCTTCTCTATAACCAACTTCAAGTTCTTCATTTCTTTTTAAAAGTGGTTTAACAGACTCTCCATACATTTCAAACTTTTGAGCGTGAGATTTAAGGTTTGAGATTTCAATTTCAAGTTCAGCATTTCTTGTTGTTGCATGTTCTAAACGTTTTTCCATTTCTTTAAATCTCTCAAGCTCTTTGTTTAAAAAGACATTCGCTTGCTTAGCTTCACGATTGTCGTTTTTGCACTTCTCAAGTTCTTGTTTGAAATTATTGATTAATGAAGCAAATAAGGCACGATCTTGTTCATAAGAAGATCCATCCTGGCAGGCTCACCTCTATTAGGATCCATATCTGGAGTATCAAAAGTGATATTACTATCATTTTGTTGCTCCACATAAGTGTCACTAATAGACTCAGGATGCGCAGGATGTGTCTGATCATGAACAAACATATTCTCAAATATATCAACATTATCATGAGCATGTGAATGTTGTACCGTAGCCAATATCTCTGTGTCTGATGAAGGTCTGATATGATCATCTTCAGTGTCCCAAACAGCTTCATTCCTTTGTGTACCATCAGTATCTGAATCATAGCTAGGACTGCTGCTTTCAACCTGCTGTTCTGAAGATGAATCACTTCCCGTGAAAACCAAACTATCATCTGATGCATCACCCTCATTGACCGTTTCCTCTTCTGTTTGAAAATCTTTCTTTGTCTCTTTCTCAATCACCTCTGTTTCCTTTAACTGCATCTCTCTTTCAATTAGCTCTCTTTCTTTTAACTGCATATCCTTTTCAATCTGCTCTCTTTCCCGTTTCAGCTTCTCAATTTCATTTAACTCAGCTTCCTCAGCATCAAGTATCTTTTCGAGTTCATCCATTTGATTTATGCATTGAGTTCTGAAGGTAGAATAGCTTACCCAAAATTTTCTATAAAACGCATCGATAAACACTGTCTGGTTCATTATCCAAGGGTTAAATATTCTCTGAAACTGAGTTTGGATGACTTTAAGAGATTCTTTGCAGTTATGCATATGAAGTTCTTCTTCATTAAGAAGCTTTTCAAGTTGATTCAGGTTTTGGATGAGTTCTTCTTTGAAATAATGAAATCGGTCTCTGACGTAGTATTCAAATGCCTCATCGAAACTTACTTCTAAGCCATAAATATTGATGATCTTCTCTACATATGACTTGAACACTGTAAACACTTTCTTTGAATCTCTCTCTTTGATTTGCATTTTCATTTCCATTAGGTTCTGATGTGTGATAAAGTTGATCTTGGATCGTTCCAACGAAGTAGGAGTTGTGTTTAGTGTAAGTTGATGCAAGTTTTTATGGTGAAAAATTTGATCTAAAACCTTAAAACCTCAATAACTTCCGTTCGGAGTGGATTTGGGCCTCGAAGCTGGGCTTGAATAATCTTTAGATTATTCAACGTGTCCTTCTTCTCGGTCTCGCGGTCGTTTTGACAGCTGATTCGTCGAAAACGGAGTTACGGTTCAAAAGTTATGGCCGTTTGAAGTTTTGTAGTCAAAAACTTACGCGTAAACCTTGAATCTTACGCGTAAACTTTGAATAATCTTACGCGTAAGATGTTATGCGTAACCTTTAAGTTATGCGTAAGATCTAAGTTATGCGTAAACAATATTGTTTATGCGTAGACTTTGATTTTACGCGTAAACTTAGAGTTTATGCGTAAGAATGTTACGCGTAAGGTTTTTTCAACCAAATTGATCTCTCAAACTTATCCAAGCTTGAAAGATATCCCGTGTCGAAGTATTCCACAAACTTATCCAAGTCAGGGAAGTACTGAGTCACCGTAGCACGAAGAGAAGACCTTAGAAGAAACTTATGCGTAGATTTCTGAAACTTACGCGTAAGAATTTATGCGTAGACCAAATCTTTCACCATAAAAACTTGCATCAACTTACACTAAACACATAAATTCTTAAGGAAACTCTTTAACACAAATATAAGCACTAGATGATGATGAAGAAGAGATGAAAAATGGTGACTTGATGTTATGTATATGTTGTGTATATGAGAGAATAAGAGATGAAATAAGAGAGCTTTTATTAAAAACACACACAATACACACACAAGCACACCTTACAAATGAGCCTTGGTGTGCCTTTTATATTTCCATCACATGAGATGGATGGGCTTACAATGGGCTTGGGCTTGGACTTGGTTTACATTTTCTAATAAGGCTTACATGATATACTTAATAAGTACCAAGTCCATAGCCCAATATACTTAACTATTACGATACTTGTCGACTCAATAATGATCGTCACTTTTAATGCTAACAATCTCCCCCTAAGGGACGATCATTGAGATCTCCCTTTGATTACATAAATGATCACCACTTTTAATGCTAACAATCTCCCCCTAAGGGTGATCATTGAGATCTCTCTTTTGTGACCTTGATCTTTGATCTTTGAAGCTCGTTCTTTTTGAACTTTGAGTCTTTGTGTAATAGCTTTGCTAGTTCCTTTGTTCCAATCATGCTTTGTGATCTTTCTTGCCTTTGATCAATATCTTCAAATATAGGTGTCTTTACGTCTTTTCCAACATGCTCATACTTTGTTTGACTTTGAGTCTTTGTGAAGTTCTCTTTTCTTTGACTTTAATCTTTGTTTCTTTAGTTTGTAGATTCTTTGATTTTGACTTAGAAACGTTCTGAACTTTGCTTTGCTTTAATCTTTGAAGAGAGCTTTGCAGGGTATGAGCATGTGGATCTTTGAGTGATGGTAACGGTCTTTCTCCAAGGAACATTCATCAGTACCTGCATAAAACAGTTAGCAATAAAGCATCCGGTACTTACAGATAAGGAATTAGAGATCATCAACAGCATAGTGTGAAGACTCCTTCTAACCCTTACCAAGGCCGTTCCCATGTCAGATACTCTCGAGAGAGCTTACGAGACCTACTAAGTAGCTCAATGACTGGGTGAGTCGCTGGGGATCACTCCACGACTGTAGACCGTTTTGAGACATAGTAACCATCATGAAAGATAAGGCAAGATCCATAGATCTCATAAAGACTCTTACAACTTGTGTCCTTTTTGGCGAACACAAGTGTATTCATAGGAAGTGTATCCTAAGAGATCTTTTGATGAATCTCATGGCTCTAGACTCGATAAGTGCATAATTTGGTTTCCTATGCGGAGACTAGGGAGGGGTCTCCTGCTTCAATATCAACCATCTCTAAGAGATAAGTCGATAGATTACACCGGTTCCCCGTGAGAATGAAACAAGTCCTTTTAAGAGAACTTGAGTGGCTAGAAGGTTTAGTGCAGTGCGTCACTGGGTCCATGACGTCTTGTCTTCAATACCGGTGTCGCCTTAGTAACAACCAGTAGCATATGAGTTGAACCCGGTGTCTGCCCTAAGGTTGAACATATGGAGGGCTATTTCTTTTCACCCTTTTTCATAACTTTTCTTTTTAATTCTTCAACCCCTTCTTTCTCCTTTCTCATTTTCTCCTTTTTTCAATCATACCTAAGGACTTCTAATTCTAATCTATTGGAATTGTCTTTGGGTAGATCCCTCCGGCTCTGGCGGATCATAGGACGGTTTTTCCTAACCTTAGTCACCTTATAACTTCATGACTATCCTATTGTTGCCATCAAACCATTTGTGAAAATCTCTCAAAGTGTTTATGATAATAAAACATACTTTGTTAACACTTCGAGAGTTTTGCATTTCATTTGAAGGACTCCCCCTTCACATGTGCTCATGGATTTTTAAAAATTTGCACATGCGTGAGGAGTTTGCACTTTTGAATTGATTCACTTTCAATGAACACAACCGATTCGAGACACGCTTACATCACTAGTTAGACTAGCTTGAAGTTATTACCCGGCCTGGTCATATCCACAGAAAGTTTCTCGAAACGGTACATTTCTACTAAGATAAATCCTTTTCGAGACACGCTTACGTGGCTAGTTAAAGAGTTCCATTGTCAGCTTTTAGGTGACAACTAGCCCTAGTAACTAACTTGATGTTATTACCCGTCGAGGATAAGTCTTTTCGATTACTAACTTTAGTTGTTTCGTCAATTCTTGGGTCATTTCTGAGTCGAGCTCTTTTGAGATTCAAGATGATCACATTCTAATCACGTCTTCTCCCCCTCAAAAATAGCATATCCATGGTATTTTTGATACCAATTGATTAAGACTTTTTCTTTTTGGATAGCTTATGGGAGAAACGGATGTTTGTAAATTCCGAATTAGTTTCCTTTAAGCATGATCTTTTTGAAACTTCTTTTTATTACTCCCCCTGAAAAATAGAACATTTTGATTAAATTAAGCGATTTAAGGATTTGAGGGAGTAATATCTTGAGCAACATCATGAAAAGTTTTGAAAACCTTTTGAAATATGTTTCAAAATTTTGCTCAAAAATTAAGAAGACTTTGATAAGCTTTTTGGAGAGAAGTCTTCTTATCTTTCAGGATTGTCGCACATAAATGTACAGCAGGGTCCTTTCTTTGAAAATCGCGGGTTATACACTATTATGTGTGCATAAGCCATAATGTTTTTAGGATAAGTGCTCAAAAAAAATATTTAAAACCTTTGAATTGATTTAAGCACTTTCCTTTCTTTGAAGAACGAGTTCTTAGCTGAAATACTAAGAAGTCATTATGTTTTTGGATTAGACAACAACTTTTGGAACCCATTTAAGCATGGCGCCAACGGGTTTACCATATTTTGAAATCCATTTGAAAGTTGTGTCAATCCGAGACAAAGAAGTTGAATTCCAACGAGGACTGAAAACTGGTGTTTCATTTTGAAATAAAGCTCGTGGAATCAACGGTGATTTAAAACTCTTTTGCTTTTGAAAGTTGTTTGAGAAACTCGGTGTCTCTCTTGGAGTTTTAAAACTTGAATAAGAAGTTCTCCATCCATTGTTGAAACTCGGCGTTTCATTTCGAAAATTCGTTTTTGAGATGAATGGAAACCTTCCAGAATTGGGATTTTTCAAAGCATAGCCATTCCTTTGTTGTAGCGGAAGCATTTCAGAGTATGAATAATTCAAATGTTTTGAACGGCTTTGCTTTGGTTTCCACACTGGCTTTATCGGAGTAAAATGAGAGTATGGAGTTTGAAAAACTTGATTCTGTTCTTTTAGAGCACTTGCATTTGAAACCGTTTGAGGAGTAAGTGTTTCAGAAAAATTAGGTCTCTTTGAAAACTTCCTTCCTTTTTGCAAAGAATAGGTTGTAAACTGAGAAACCTTTTTCGAAAACGGTTTGTAAGATTCACCCGTGTAAACCTTCTCTGAAACACTTACTTGTAGTTTAGACTCGTTTGAAACTTGAGATTTTCCTTTTGACCGGTTAAGAACATCGAACTTTGCTTTTAGGGCATTGTATGACATTCTCAAATCATTGTAATCTTTTTGAAGAGAAACATTATCTGATGATGCCAGTTTTTCTTGCAAAGAAGCATTTTGATTTTCAAGATGTGCAAAATATTTTTCATATTTGTCTGTTTCGATTGAAAAATCATTTTTGGCATCACCAAAATCCTTGGTTTGTTGTGCAATCGTTTTTTCCAATTCAACAATTTTCTTTTGAAGCACAGACTTTTCTTTTTCAAAAAGATGATTTGGTGTGATCTGAGAGTCAGATTTGTTTAAAGTTTGATTCTGAACTCTTGACCGCTTGATTGAATCAAACAAGTTTTTGTAAGTCTGTTTCAAATGCTCATTTTCTTTTTGTAATGATGCCACAGCATGTTCCAATTCAAGATTTTTTGTATCAAATTCATCAAAATCAAACTTGATATTGGTATCATCACATTTTTCTTCAAAAATCTTTTCTTTTTCTTTAAGCACTGATGTCAAAGAGTTTTCAGAAGACATTTTCTCATTCTTCTCTTGCAGTTTAAGTTGGAAAGAGATACTTTGTGCTTCGAGTATTGCAAGATGTTTCTCAAAGTGAGCAGTTCTTTTTGACAATTCTGCTTTGACATCAGTTGCTTCTTTTGAAAGCTCAGTGATTTTCTTTTTGAGACACAGATTTTCAGATTTCAAAGAAGATGTTTGTTCAAAATGCACATTCTCATACTCATGGCTGACAGATACTGACTTGAACGACTCTATTTGATTTGTGAAAAATTCTTTTTGAATGTCTAGAATTAAGCATTTTTCATCAAATTCGTCTTCCAGAGAGTGAACGTACTTTAGATCTTCTCTCATTTCAGTTACAAGATATTTTTCAAAGTACTCAAAACATAAATTGATATCTTTCACACGAGGTTCAATCTCATCTTTCAAAATCTTTTTGACTTCTAAGTTAAGGCGTACATCTGATGAAAGAGGATTAGAGAAAATGTTGTTTGTGATGTTTTCTTGCTTAAACCAAATGACTTTTAACGTTTGCTCAATGTGATGTTTAAGATTACAAAATTGTTTCCTTGCTCTATTTTGCCATAACTTAGCATCATAGGTAGCAAGTTGAGCGTCTTTGAAAAATCTCTTCACATTAGTGTCTTTTATTTTGACAGGTTCTTTTGGTATATCTGTCAATTGTAGACAACCATACACAAAGCCGTGGTATGAGAGTGGGTTTTTTGTTTGTTTTACTTTCAAACGTTTTTCCTCTTCAGATTTTAAAATATCTTGAGACTCAAACAAAAGATCATCTGACAATTCTTTTCCCATATCTTCAGCGTTGTACAAAATAGGTGTCAGCTTTTTCACTTTGTTTAAAAAACACGGTTTTCCATTTTCCACATTAGCATTATTCACAAAACCAATCCCAGATGTTTGTTTCTCAACCTCCTCATCTTTAGTAGGCAGCATGTTGATAGTCTGAGAAGTCTGTCCCAATTTTCGAAGTTTGTTTTCAAGATCGTTTGTTCGTTTCAAAAACTCTTGGTTTTCATTCTCAAGTTTTGTGTTAACAATCTCAAAATTTGATGTGGTTTTCTGAAGTTTTGAATTTTCACTTTTTAAATCATTGTTCTCTTTTAAAAGCGCTTGAACCTTTCTGTTGTTAACAACCATTTGAGCATCCAGATTTTGAATGGAACGTTTTTCACGAAGAACAGCTTCTCTATAACCAACTTCAAGTTCTTCATTTCTTTTTAAAAGTGGTTTAACAGACTCTCCATACATTTCAAACTTTTGAGCGTGAGATTTAAGGTTTGAGATTTCAATTTCAAGTTCAGCATTTCTTGTTGTTGCATGTTCTAAACGTTTTTCCATTTCTTTAAATCTCTCAAGCTCTTTGTTTAAAAAGACATTCGTTTGCCTAGCTTTGCGATTGTCGTTATTGCACTTCTCAAGTTCACGTTTGAAATTATTGATTAATGAAGCAAATAAGGCACGATCTTGTTCATAAGAAGATCCATCCTGGGCAGGCTCACCTCTATTAGGATCCATATCTGGAGTAACAAAATTAATATTACTATCATTTTGTTTCATCACATATGTGTCACTAATAGACTCAGGATGCTCAGGATGTGTCCGATCATGAACAAACATATTCTCAAATATATTAACATTATCATGAGCATATGAATGTTGTACCGTAGTCAATATCTCTGTGTCTGATGAAGGTCTGATATGATCATCCTCGGTATCCCAAACAGCTTCATTCCTTTGTGTACCATCAGCATCCGAATCATAGCTAGGACTGCTGCTTTCAACCTGCTGTTCTGAAGATGAATCACTGCCTGTGAAAACCGAACTGACATCTGATGCATCACCCTCATTGACTATTTCCTCTTCATTTTGTGCATCTTTCTCTGTCTCTTTTTCAATCACCTCAGTTTCCGCTAACTGCATCTCTCTTTTCTTTAGCTCTTTTTCCCGTTTCAGCTTCTCAATCTCATTAAACACAGCTTCCTCAACATCAAGTATCTTTTCGAGTTCATCCAATTGATTTATGCATTGAGTTCTGAAGGTCATATAGCTTACCCAAAATTTTTGGTAAAATGCATCGATAAACTCTGACTGTCCCATTGTCCAAGGGTTAAAGATACTCTGAAATTGAGTTTGGATCACTTTAAGAGCTTTCCTACAGTCACATGTTTGAAGTTCTTCTTGATTGAGTAGTTTTTCAAGTTGATTCAGGTTTTTATTGAGTTTTTCTTTGAAATAATGAAATCGGTCTCTGACGTAGTATTCAAATGCTTGTTCGAACCATGACTCATATCCTGATTTGTTTATAACCTTCTCAACCTGTGACTTGAACACTGTAAATTTTTTTTTTAAATCTCTCTCCTTCATTTGCATTTCTGTTTCCATTAGGTTCTGATGTGTGATAAAGTTGATCTTGGATCGTTCCAACGAAGTAGGAGTTGTGTGTAGTGTAAGTTGATGCAAGTTTTTATGGTGAAAAATTTGATCTAAAACCTTAAAACCTCAATAACTTCTTCTCGGAGCGTTTTTAGGCCTCGAAACCTCGCATAAATCGATAAATCATTTAGCGTGTCGTTCTCCTCTGTCTGACGGTCGTTTTGACAGCTGATTCGTCGAAAACGGAGTTACGGTTCAAAAGTTATGGCCGTTTGAAGTTTGGTTGTCAAAAAGTCAAGAAACTTACGCGTAAACCTTGAATCTTACGCGTAAACTTTGAATAATCTTACGTGTAAGATGTTATGCGTAACCTTTAAGTTATGCGTAAGATCTAAGTTATGCGTAAACAATATTGTTTATGCGTAGACTTTGATTTTACGCGTAAACTTAGAGTTTATGCGTAAGAATGTTACGCGTAAGGTTTTTTCAACCAAATTGATCTCTCAAACTTATCCAAGCTTGAAAGATATCCCGTGTCGAAGTATTCCACAAACTTATCCAAGTCAGGGAAGTATTGAGTCACCGTAGCACGAAGAGAAGACCTTAGAAGAAACTTATGCGTAGATTTCTGAAACTTACGCGTAAGAATTTATGCGTAGACTTCAACTTACGCGTAGAAAATCAATTGTAAGCGTAGGATCTCAATCTAACGCATAGAAAACCAAAGTTATGCGTAAGAAAAGGGTTTTGACCAGAGTTACGCGTAGGAAAAGGGTTTTGACCACAAGTTATGCGTAGGAAGTACTGTAGACAGCTGTTTCTTGTACTATTCACCCAAGTAACGCGTAGGATGACCAGAAAACTTCAAAAATACGATTTTTTCACCCAAAAACTCCTTTTTCACTTGTTTCTAATGATCAAATCTTTCCCAAAACACTTAGAATCACTAAAACTTCAATAAAAACAACAACTTTAACACTAAAACACGTAAAAATCAAAACTTTTTAATGAAAAGTACATGTTTTTTACATAAAAAATGAAACTTTTAAAGAGAAAGTTTGATGAAAACGATTTCCACACACTCCTAAATTATTGTTAGGCGATTGATACCACTTGTAGGGTCACCATTTTGTAAACACAAGTATGATATAGAAAGAAATAAGATGAGAAAAGAGATTGGTTGATTATGAGACAATATGAAAGATGAAAGTGCAAGAGTTTCCTTAAGACAATCAAATAACCAACCACTTTATCACAAATATAAGCACTAGAAGAAGGAAAGATGGTGACTTGGTAAGATGTATGTGGCGTTAATAATAAAGAGAGAATAAGAGATGAAGTAGAAAGCTATTATTAAAAACACACACACTTTCACACACAAGCACACATCTCAAATGAGCTTTGAGGTGTTTATATAGTTCCTAATAAAGGATGCCTTAAAGGCTTTCTATGGGCCTTGTCTAATGGGCTTGGTTTACAATTTCTAATAAAGGCTTACATGATTTACTAAATAAGTACCAAGTCCATAGCCCAATATACTTAACTATTACAATACTTGTCGACTCAATAATGATCGTCACTTTTAATGCTAACAATCTCCCCCTAAGGGACGATCATTGAGATCTCCCTTTGATTACATAAATGATCAACACTTCTAATGCTAACAATCTCCCTCTAAGGGTGATCATTGAGATCTCTCATTTGTGACCTCGATCTTTGTACTTTGAAGCTTGTTCTTTTTGAACTTTGTGTCTTGTTGTGTAATAGCTTTGCTAGATTCTTTGTTCCAATCATGCTTTGTGATCTTTGATAAATGTCGTTTGGTTGTTCTTGCCTTTGATCAACGTCTTCTCTGTTGACTTTACGTCTTTTCCAACATGCTCATACTTTGTTTGGCATTGAATTCTTTGTGAAGTTCTCTTTTCTTTGGCTTTAATCTTTGTTTCTTTTGTTTGTAGATTCTTTGACTTTGACTTAGAAACGTTCTGAACTTTGTTTTGCTTTGATCTTTGAAGAGAGCTTTGCAGGGTATGAGCATGTGGATCTTTGAGTGATGGTAACGGTCTTTCTCCAAGGAACATTTATGAGTACCTGCATAAAACAGTTAGCAATAAATCAACCGGTACTTACAGGTTCGGAATTAGAGATCGTCAACAGCATAGTGTGATGACTCCTTCTAACCCTTACCAAGGCCGTTCCTGAATCAGATACCCTTGAAAGGGCTTACTAGATCCACTAAAGTACATCAATGATTCAGGTGAGTTGCTGGAGATCACCCCACAACTGTAGACCGTTTGAGACATAGTAACCATCACGATAGACAAGGCAAGATCCGTAGATCTCATAAAGACTCTTACAACTTGTGTCCTTTTTGGCGAATACAAGTGTATTCATAGGAAGTGTATCCTAAGAGATCTTTTAATGAATCTCATGGCTCTAGACTCGATAAGTGCATAATTTGGTTTTCCTATGCGGAGACTAGGGAGGGGTCTCCTGCTTCAATATCAACCATCTCTAAGAGATAGGTCGATAGATTACACCGGTTCCCCATGAGAATGAAACAAGCTCTTTTAAGAGAACTTGAGTGGCTTTGAAGGTTAAGGGCAGTGCGTCACTGGGTCCATGACGTCTTTATCTTCAATACCGGTGTCACCTTGGTAACAACCAGTAGCATATGAATTGAACCCGGTTTCTGCCCTAAGGTTGAACATTTGGAGGGCTATTTCTTTTCACCCTTTCATTTGCTTTTCTTTTTAATTCTTCAACCCCTTCTTTCTCCTTTCATTCTTTTCTCCTTTTTTCAAATCATACCTAAGGACTTCTAATTCTAATCTATTGGAATTGTCCTTGGGTAGATCCCTCCGGCTCCGGCGGATCATAGGACGGTTTTTCCTAACCTTAATCACCTTATAACTCCATGACTATCCTATAATTGCCATGAAACCATTCATGAAAATCTCTCAAAGTGTTTGTGATAAAAAAAAAAAAACATACTTTGTTAACACTTCGAGAGTTTTGCATTTCATTTGAAGGACTCCCCCTTCACATGTGCTCATGGAATATTAAGAAATTTGCACATGCGTGAGGAGTTTTCACTTTTGAATAGATCCACTTTCAATGAACATGACCGATTCGAGACACGCTTACATCACTAGTTAGACTAGCTTGAAGTTATTACCCGGCCTGGTCATATCCACATAAAGTTTCTCGAAACGGTACATTTCTACTAAGACAAATCCTTTTCGAGACATGCTTACGTGGCTAGTTAAAGAGTTCCATTGTCAGCTTTTAGGTGACAACTAGCTCTAGTAACTAACTTGATGTTATTACCCGTCGAGGATAAGTCTTTTTGATTACTAACTTTTGTTGTTTCGTCAATTCTTGGGTCATTTCTGAGTCGAGCTCTTTGAGATTCAGCCACAATCTTAAACACATTGATCACATTATAATCACGTCTTCTCCCCCTCAAAAATAGCATATCCATGGTATTTTTGATACCAATTGATTAAAACCTTTTCTTTTTGGATAGCATATGGGAGAAACGGATGTTTGTAAATTCCGTATAAGTTTCCTTTAAGCATGATCTTTTTGGAACGTCTTTTTATTACTCCCCCTCAAAAATAGAACATTTTGAGTAAATTAAGCGATTTAAGGATGTGAGGGAGTAATATCTTGAGCAACCTTGTGAAAATTTTTGAAAACCTTTTGAAACATTTTTCAAAATTTAGCTCAAGAATTAAGAAGACTTTGATAAGCATTTTGGTGAGAAGTCTTCTTATCTTTTAGGATTGTCGCACATAAATGTACAACATGGTCCTTTCTTTGAAAATCGCGGGTTATACACTGTTATGTGTGCATAAGCCATAATGTTTGTACGAAAAGTGCTCAAAAGATATTTAAAACCTTTGAATGATTAAGCACTTTCCTTTATTTGAAGAACGAGTCCTTAGCTGAAATACTAAGAAGTCATCATTGAAGCCCGGGTTTCGTACTAAAGTATACGAAAGCCATGATGAATTTGAATTAGACAACAACTTTTGGAACCCATTTAAGCATGGCGCCAACTGGGTTACCATATTTTGAAATCCATTTGTAAGTTGTGTCAATCCGAGACAAAGAAGTTGAATTCCAACGAGGACTGAAAACCTGTGTTTCATTTTGAAATAAAGCTCGTGGAATCAACGGTGATTTAAAACTCTTTTGCTTTTGAAAGTTGTTTGAGAAACTCGGTGTCTCTCTTGGAGTTTTAAAACTTGAAGAAGAAGTTTTCCATCCATTGTTGAAACTCGATGTTTCATTTCGAAAATTCGTTTTTGAGATGAATGGAAACCTTCTAGAATTTGGATTTTTCCAAGCATAGCCATTCCTTTGTTGTAGCGGAAGCATTTCAGAGTATGAATATTTCAAATGTTTTGAACGGCTTTGCTTTGGTTTCCACACTGGCTTTACCGGAGTAAAACGAGAGTATGGAGTTTGAAAACCTTGATTCTTTTCTTTATGAGCACTTGCATTTGAAACCTTTTGAGGAGTAACTGTTTCAGAAAAATTAGATCTCTTTGAAAACTTCCTTCCTTTTTGCAAAGAATAGGTGGTAAATTGAGAAACCCTTTTAGAAAATGGTTTTGAAGATTCACCCGTGTAAACCTTTTCTGAAACACTTACTTGTGGTTTAGACTCGTTTGAAACTTGAGATTTTCCTTTTGACCGGTTAAGAACATCAAACTTTGCTTTTAAGGCATTGTATGACGTTCTCAAATCATTGTATTCTTTTTGAAGAGAAAGATGATCTGACGATGCCAGTTTTTCTTGTAAAGAAGCATTTTGATTTTCAAGATGTGCAAAATATTTTTCATATTTTTCTGTTTCAATTGAAAAATCATTTTTGGCATCACCAAAAGCCTTGGTTTGTTGAGAAATCATCTTTTCTAATTCAACAATTTTCTTTTGAAGCACAGATTTTTCTTTTTCAAAAAGATGATTTTGTGTGATCTGAGAGTCAGATTTGTTTGAAGTTTGATGCTGAACTCTTGACCGTTTGATTGAATCAAACAAGTTTTTGTAAGTCTGTTTCAAATGCTCATTTTCTTTTTGTAATGATGCCACAGCATGTTCCAATTCAAGATTTTTAGTATCAAGTTCATCAAGATTAAACTTGATTGTCGTATCATCACAGTTTTCTTCAAAAATCTTTTCTTTTCCTTTAAGCACCGATGTCGAAGAGTTTTCCGAAAACTTTTTCTCATTGTTCTCTTGCAGTTTAAGTTGGAAAGAGATACTTTGTGCTTCGAGTTTTGCAAGATGTTTCTCAAACTGAGCTGTTCTTTTTGACAATTCTTCTTTGACATCAGCTGCTTCTTTTGAAAGTTCGATGATTTTCTTTTTGAGACAAAGATTTTCAGATTTCAAAGAAGATGTTTGTTCGAAATTCACATTCTCATACTCATGGTTGACAGATGCTGACTTGAACGACTCTATTTGATTTGTGAAAAATTCCTTTTGAATGTCAAGTATTAAGCATTTTTCATCAAATTCATCTTCAAGAGAATGAACATACTTTAAATCTTCTCTCATTTCAGTGACAAGATGTTTTTCAAAGTACTCAAAACTTAAGTTGAGATTTTTCACATGAGGTTCAATCTCATTTTTCAAAATCTTTTTGACTTCAATCATAAGGCGTTCATCTGATGAAAGAGGATTAGAGAAAATACTGCGATCGATGTTTTCTTGCTTGAACCAAATGATCTTTAACGTATGCTCAATGTGATGTTTAAGACTACAAAATTGTATCCTTGCTTTATTTTGCCATAACTTAGCATCATAAGTAGCAAGTTGAGCTTCTTTGAAAAATCTTTTCACATTTGTGTCTTTTCTTTTGAAAGGTGCTTTTGGAAAATCTGTCAATTGTGTACAACCATACACAAAGCCGTGGTACGAGAGTGGGTTTTTTGTTCGTTTTACTTTCAAACGTTTTTCCTCTTCAGATTTTAAAATGTCTTGAGACTCAAACATAAGATCATTTGACAATTCTTTTCCCATATCTTCAGCATTGTACAAAATAGGTGTCAGCTTTTTCACTTTGTTTAAAAAACACGGTTTTTCATTTTCCACATTAGCATTATTCACAAAACCAATCCCAGATGTTTGTTTCTCAACCTCCTCATCTTTAGTAGGCAGCATGTTTATAGTCTGAGAAGTCTGTCCCAATTTTTGAAGTTTGTTTTCAAGATCGTTTGTTCGTTTCAAAAACTCTTGGTTTTCATTCTCAAGTTTTGTGTTTACAATCTCAAAATTTGAAGTGGTTTGCTTAAGCCTTGAATTTTCACATTTTAAATCACTGTTCTCTTTTACAAGCGCTTGAACCTTTCTATTGTTAATAACCATTTGAGAATCCAGATTTTGAATGGAACGTTTTTCACGAAGAACGGCTTCTCTATAACCAACTTCAAGTTCTTCATTTCTTTTTAAAATTGGTTTGACAGACTCTCCATTCATTTCAAACTTCCGAGCTTGAGATTTAAGGTTTGAGTTTTCAAATTCAAGTTCAGCTTTTCTTTTTGTTACATTTTGAAAACCTTTTTCCATTTCTTTAAATCTCTCAAGCTCTTTTGTCAAAAAGACATTCGTTTGCTTAGCTTTGCGATTGTCGTTATTGCACTTGTCAAGTTCACGTTTGAAATTATTGATTAATGAAGCAAATAAGGCACGATCTTGTTCATAAGAAGATCCATCCTGGGCAGGCTCACCTCTATTAGGATCCATATCTGGAGTAACAAAATTAATATTACTATCATTTTGTTTCATCACATATGTGTCACTAATAGACTCAGGATGCTCAGGATGTGTCCGATCATGAACAAACATATTCTCAAATATATTAACATTATCATGAGCATATGAATGTTGTACCGTAGTCAATATCTCTGTGTCTGATGAAGGTCTGATATGATCATCCTCGGTATCCCAAACAGCTTCATTCCTTTGTGTACCATCAGCATCTGAATCATAGCTAGGACTGCTGCTTTCAACCTGCTGTTCTGAAGATGAATCACTGCCTGTGAAAACCGAACTGACATCTGATGCATCACCCTCATTAACTATTTCCTCTTCATTTTGTGCATCTTTCTCTGTCTCTTTTTCAATCACCTCAGTTTTCGCTAACTGCATCTCTCTTTTCTTTAGCTCTTTTTCCCGTTTCAGCTTCTCAATCTCATTAAACACAGCTTCCTCAGCATCAAGTATCTTTTCGAGTTCATCCAATTGATTTATGCATTGAGTTCTGAAGGTCGTATAGCTTACCCAAAATTTTTGGTAAAATGCATCGATAAACTCTGACTGTCCCATTATCCAAGGGTTAAAGATACTCTGAAATTGAGTTTGGATCACTTTAAGAGCTTTCCTACAGTCACATGTTTGAAGTTCTTCTTGATTGAGTAGTTTTTCAAGTTGATTCAGGTTTTTATTGAGTTTTTCTTTGAAATAATGAAATCGGTCTCTGACGTAGTATTCAAATGCTTGTTCGAACCATGACTCATATCCTGATTTGTTTATAACCTTCTCAACCTGTGACTTGAACACTGTAAATTTTTTCTTAAAATCTCTCTCCTTCATTTGCATTTCTGTTTCCATTAGGTTCTGATGTGTGATAAAGTTGATCTTGGATCGTTCCAACGAAGTAGGAGTTGTGTTTAGTGTAAGTTGATGCAAGTTTTTATGGTGAAAAATTTGATCTAAAACCTTAAAACCTCAATAACTTCTTCTCGGAGCGTTTTTAGGCCTCGAAACTTCCCCTAAATCGATAAATCATTTAGCGTGTCGTTCTCCTCTGTCTGACGGTCGTTTTGACAGCTGATTCGTCGAAAACGGAGTTACGGTTCAAAAGTTATGGCCGTTTGAAGTTTGGTTGTCAAAAAGTCAAGAAACTTATGCGTAAACCTTGAATCTTACGCGTAAACTTTGAATAATCTTACGCGTAAGATGTTATGCGTAACCTTTAAGTTATGCGTAAGATCTAAGTTATGCGTAAACAATATTGTTTATGCGTAGACTTTGATTTTACGCGTAAACTTAGAGTTTATGCGTAAGAATGTTACGCGTAAGGTTTTTTCAACCAAATTGATCTCTCAAACTTATCCAAGCTTGAAAGATATCCCATGTCGAAGTATTCCACAAACTTATCCAAGTCAGGGAAGTACTGAGTCACCGTAGCACGAAGAGAAGACCTTAGAAGAAACTTATGCGTAGATTTCTGAAACTTACGCGTAAGAATTTATGCGTAGACTTCAACTTACGCGTAGAAAATCAATTGTAAGCGTAGGATCTCAATCTAACGCGTAGAAAACCAAAGTTATGCGTAAGAAAAGGGTTTTGACCAGAGTTACGCGTAGGAAAAGGGTTTTGACCACAAGTTATGCGTAAGAAGTACTGTAGACAGCTGTTTCTTGTACTATTCACCCAAGTAACGCGTAGGATGACCAGAAAACTTCAAAAATACGATTTTTTTCACCCAAAAACTCCTTTTTCACTTGTTTCTAATGATCAAATCTTTCCCAAAACACTTAGAATCACTAAAACTTCAATAAAAACAACAACTTTAACACTAAAACACGTAAAAATCAAAACTTTTTAATGAAAAGTACACGTTTTTTACATAAAAAATGAAACTTTTAAAGAGAAAGTTTGATGAAAACGATTTCCACACACTCCTAAATCATTGTTAGGCGATTGATACCACTTGTAGGATCCCAAAACTTATATCATTTCACACATAATATAAAGATTAAAAGAAAGATGAATAGAGAGATGAAGAGATAAGAAAGATGGCAACTTCTAGAGAGAGAAAGGAATGTATTAGATTAAGAGAGAATGAGAGAAAATGACATAGAAGCACCTAAAACTTGTAGACGTGATTATAATATAAGCACTAGATAAATCAAAACTAGTTTTATATTTGTGTTAAAGTTGATTTATCTAAGGTATTTATCTAAGATTCTTAAAAATTTTAAAATACTTGATTTATCTAAGTTTGATAAAGTGATTAAAAATTTTAAAAAAATGATTTGCAATACTTGTGTTTAATGCTCATACCCTGCAAAGCTCTCTTCAAAGATTAAAGCAAAGCAAAGTTCAGAACGTTTCTAAGTCAAAATCAAAGAATCTACAAACTAAAGAAACAAAGATTAAAGTCAAAGAAAAGAGAACTTCACAAAGACTCAAAGTCAAACAAAGTATGAGCATGTTGGAAAAGACGTAAAGACACCTATATTTGAAGATATTGATCAAAGGCAAGAAAGATCACAAAGCATGATTGGAACAAAGGAACTAGCAAAGCTATTACACAAAGACTCAAAGTTCAAAAAGAACGAGCTTCAAAGATCAAAGATCAAGGTCACAAAAGAGAGATCTCAATGATCACCCTTAGGGGGAGATTGTTAGCATTAAAAGTGTTGATCATTTATGTAGTCAAAGGGAGATCTCAATGATCGTCCCTTAGGGGGAGATTGTTAGCATTAAAAGTGATGATCATTATTGAGTCGACAAGTATCGTAATAGTTAAGTATATTGGGCTATGGACTTGGTACTTATTAAGTATATCATGTAAGCCTTATTAGAAAATGTAAACCAAGTCCAAGCCCAAGTCCATTAGAAAGCCCATGAGGCCTTTCTCTCTAACTATATAAGGCACCTTACCTCTCATTTGTAAGGTGTGCTTGTGTGTGTAAGTGTGTGTGTTTATTAATAAAAGTTCTCTTCATCTTTACCTCTCTTTTATACTTATTAACGCCACACCTTTATAACATCAAGTCACCATCTTTCCTTCTTCTAGTGCTTATATTTGTGATAAAGTGGTTGGTTATTTGATTGTCTTAAGGAAACTCTTGCACTTTCATCTTTCATATTGTCTCATAATCAACCAATCTCTTTTCTCATCTTATTTCTTTCTATATCATACTTGTGTTTACAAAATGGTGACCCTACACACATTTTATACTAACGGCGTTAGCGTTACACCGTTAGTCCTTTTCATATATAATTTATAATTACAGTCCACTATATGTCCAATATTACAATCTAAGCTTGGAAATTAATAGTATGTCATTTTATACACAAATGCTTCTGTTTTTACTGTTTCAATCCCTACTTTTCAGTCTTTGACAGTTTTAGTCCTTCTAAGTGTCGTCGCGTTACATTTTTAGTCCAAGTTTACAAAAATTATGAGAAAATTTATAATAAAATTTCTGAAGCTTATTTTAGTAATAAAAAGCTTATTTTAATAGCTTATTAGGCCAAGAGCTTATTTTTCAGCTTATGGGCTTTTAACGAGCCAAAACTAAGGCCCAATAACGTTTTAAGATCTGGGGCTTCGTGAGACGAGTTGGGCTCATCAAAATAATCATTTTTCTTGTTCTATTTTCATATCAAAAGTTTCAATAAGCCAGCTTATTTAAACAGCTTAAAAACAGCTTATTGGGCTTAAAAGCCCAACTCGCTAAAATGTTTAGTTTTCTATGGATGTTTGTGCGATTCACTTTGCTCATTTTTAAGGGCCTAGATGTGAGTATTTTTACAAGTTTTCTACATGAACGTGGTAGTTTCATAGGTGGTCTAATAGGTCGTGTAATAATATTGAGTGCTCGTTAATTTAGATTACGAGATAAACGAGTGTTTCATGAGACGTTTGGGACGTAAATATGTATGTGAAAGACTTAGAATATTTCTAAGTGTTTATATACCTTTTATACGTGAGTTTGATAGGTTCAAAATAAGTTTAGTTGATGCATGTAACGTTGAAATGAATGTGAAATATGTGTGATGCGTGACTCCTAGGCCTTCCAAGATAGAGGCTAGCCACGTTTGTGTTGCTACAAGTTTATACGTACGTAAACATATACATGAAACTTATATACGATCGATAAAACATAAACATGGTGCGTGGAATATATTTAACGTGTGAAATGAATTGAAAAGAGGTTGAAACAACTTACTACACCTCTAGGGTGGTAGAGAAACGAGAATGGAAGAAGGAAACACAAGAAACTATCAAATTCGACTATAACCCAAAGTAGTAATCGAATATATCAAACCCGATCCTATTTCTTGCTTCCAAACTTGTATATTATTGTTCTTGGACTCTTACAAGTGAGTTTAAGGAGGAAATGAGGTTTGTTTCGTGTATGATGAATGAGAGAATTGAGTGAACGAACAAGGAGTATATATTGTAACTTTTCATAACACGTATGGTGTGAAATCTTCCAAGGAAACCATAAACACTATACATGTCAGTTACAATAGTTGTCTAAGTTGAGTTTTTACTTATTATATTCTTTGTGAGAGCTTGAAATGAGGGGAATGTTTCTTGTGTAGATATGCATGTCGACAACCATATAACTATGTACACGAACTGAGAAATTGTGTAGAACTTTGCTATAGCTGAAAAATCTTGACATTTAAACATAGAATCATACTAGAAATATTATTTGGAACTCATAGAAACAAACTAGAGTCGAAACGGTTAAGAAATGAATTTATTTCATGTCGATTTGGCTTGGATTTTGGTCAATCACTTCGCCTCTTAAAAACGTATCAAAAGTCGTCCTATGAACATGGAACTTGACACATTAATAGTTGGCTAGGTGGGGAATGAGATAGTGCAAAAATATATAGGTGTCGTGTTTAAGATTTGAGAGAACGAGAGTCGTTTTGTTGCTAGTTTAGTCGATCTATATATAAAAATTGAAATGAAAATGGGTTAAAGATTTGGGCCGATTGGGCTTAGGAAAAATCAAGGGCCCGTTTGGATTGTAATTAGTTTATAATTAGGATTATTGAATTATTTAGTTTTGTTAAACGTGTCGAGAATTTGTTTCGTCGTTTGGTGAATTCTGTGATATCGTAATCGTAACCATTTAATATAATAAGAAAAATTTTAAATTTCCCCGTAAAAATGGTGATTAAAATAATGACAGAGATTAATATATAATTAAATGTTTTTAATTATATGGATTTTTGCAAGGTTTTACAGCACTCACATGTCATTCTGAGTTTCGTCCCGAAATTCAAATTTAACGTGATTACTTGAGTAAAGAATTTTTGAACAGAGGGTTGTCGAGAGATTTTTATTCCTAAAATTAAGGAAACGTGATTCAGTTAGATTTACCTATACTAGACAAGACAAGGTAACTGACGTATTTAAGGGTTGTGAATATTGGAATTAGTGGTCATGAATAGTAAAATAACGGCTAGTGTATAGTGTCCAACGGTCTGGAATAGTACCCAACGACTATATTCTAGCCTATAAATACCACTTCCAAATTTCCACTTCTTCTATCAACCATTTTCCTCTCATTTTCCATCTCAAAATGCCGCACCTCATCACCATCTTAGCGATTGTGTATGTCGTCCTTGCCGTTATTTACTTAGCGTATGTTCCAGATGAAGACTTTGGATTCTTGGTCATGATCTTGATGTTTGTCGTACCCCTCACTATCCTAGCCATTACCGTAGACAAGATCTGAGGGTAAAAATCTTGAGCTAGGGTTGTTTTAAATTAAATTCTTGTTGTGTTTCTATGTACTTGTAATGAATAAGGAAAAACTCGTTTTGTTTTTATGTTTAGGAATTTGTCTCATTATTGTTTTTAATGTTTTGTTTCTATTTATTTTTCTGCATAATTAGGGTGATTCATCCTGTGGTGGCTCTTGCTATTGTTTTGTTGGTGGGAGTCTTTGTTGCCATAGCGGACCAACCTATTGAAGATTCTATGGTTTATATTGTAATAATTGTAACGGTAGCACTTTCGATGCTGATTATTTGTTTATGTATTAATTTTTACAGATTTTAATAAAATTTTCGCTATTGGAGTCTTCTATCAGTCTTTGTGAATTATTTGGGTTCTCTTACTTGTATTTTTGTTGGTTTCTTATCATAATGGTGATGAGATAAGATAGGTATTTATTGTGGTTTGTTCAATGTATTATTTATGAACAGTTCATTTTGGCTTTATATTTTGCTTTTAAATGAAGATTGTTATTTAAAAATTTGAAAATATCATTGTTCCCTTCATAACATAATTCTTCCTAAATTAGACATAGTTGATCAAGCTATGCATAATTAAGGACCAAATGATGTGATGTTTGGCTCAATCATATGTTTCTATAAATTGTTTTAGATGGTGTTCAACGTGTTGTTTTCATAATATAACATGTAATTCCCTTTAAAAATAAAGTAGAAAATTTTAGGGTTCATACTATGAATCAGAAATTTATGGAGTAAATATTGTATATTGTCATTTGGTAAATGGGACAGAAATTGAAATTAACGTAGATTATCATTATTATGGAAATATTACAAGGTAGATTTTTCGTTACTATAGAAAGATAGTTGTTATACTTAAGTTACATCCATCGTAACTTAAAGTAAAATACAGGAAAGAGATACAACTTAGGAAATTCTTAAACTAGATTTTATTTATCTACAACAGGAATTTATTAATCTATTTAAATCTAGTTACCATTCCCTCGATACTATCAAGGTCTTTAAAGATTCTTCATTCTCTTGTAAAAGTCTTGGCTTTCCAATTAACATTATAGTTTGGACATCGGCTCTTGTAATGCCCTTTCCCACCACATCCGTGGCATACTACTATTGTTGGTTGTCCTTCCCTGTCCTTAGTCTTACAGCTAATTGCCTGGTGACCTATTTATTGACATTTCGTGCACTTAACCATGCAGATTCCGGTGTGATGCTTGTTGTATTTTTGACACCAGGGTTGACTTCCACGATAACCACTTCCAATAACAGGTGTGACGAGGTAATTTCTATTAGCTTTCTGATTGTATTCCAGCTGACGTTGATAGTTCATACGATCTTCTAGATGTTTACGATAGCGGTCTTTAGCATTGATGATGTTGCAGTAGATGGGGTTGATAGTTCCTATTTCTGGGAGTTTTCGCTTTTGGTTATTTCCATTAGGTATAACCCCGTGCCTAAATCCTTGATTATGGTCGATGGTAGGGTTGATCATTCCTTCTTGGATTTTTAAGTGAGGTGGCCTATACTTCATGAAACTTGCAGGGTGGTGCTTACCAAGTATACCCGTCTCTCTTCTCGGATAAACTACGGTAGTCCCTTCTAGTACCACCAACACTATGTCATTTACCAATTTCTTGATAGCTCCAGGAGTCATGGTGATTTCTGATGATGATGAATATGCATTGTTCATGTTGTCCATTTTCTGAAATCATTAATGAAATTCAACATTAGAATCCATATAATATCAGAATAATTCAAATAATGAAGTTAATTATTTCATTGATGATAGACTGAATTGACTCCCTACTGTAATCTAATTTCAAGATATGTCTGTGTTGTATCATATATAAATGATCAACTCTTGATATGGGATTACTAAGGAACAAACCGACTTGTCTACTAAAACTGAAATTCAATAATCTTTTCTTCATTCTTTAAATTCCCTTTCAAGAATTGATTTTTAGATAATTCTTAAGATTTTGGGTTAATTATGGTATGTTTAAGAAATTCTAACGATTGAAAGAAATCTTATGGTAGATTTGAATAACATTACATATGCAAACAGAATATTAATAACTTGACTGATTGTTTTTACAAGATAAACGATACAAGATCTTTTATTAATACTCCATTGATCTGCGCAGAATCATTTGGTTATCAAAAAAAGTAACAAATGATGAGATTTTTGCATGAAGATATGAGGATTCACTACATGCATGATTGATATGAAAGGAAAGATCGATTCATAACATAGAGATATAACAGAAAGGATGTTATTATGATATGATTACAAGTTCTGAAGTTTCAGATTTATTGAACATTACATGAAATATTAACCAAAACTATTTGGTTTAGTAGGTACAACAAGGATACTTGTAAACTTAAGATTAGTTACGCCTCTGACGTAAATATCTAACTTCTTTCTCAAGTTTAAATTATGCAGCTTCCATGTTTGAGAAACGTTCTTGACACATGTTCATTTGAATTGCCAACACAGTCTCTAATGCGGAAATCTTTTGACCCTGGTTTCTGGCTGAATCTCTGGCCATCCATAGGGTTCTTTCAATATCTTCAATTCTTACATGTGTATGATCGTGTTCTCTTCTTGCACAACGGACCCTGGAGTCCAAGCTTCCAAGCTCCTGGTTGGTGTTGTCCTTTATCTCATTAATCTTTATTCCTAACTCACTCATTGTTCGTCTCTCAGCATCTGCCCTTTTGAACAATGCGTCAAGGTTACGGTCGTACCATTCAAATTGAGTTTGTCGTAACCCTTTTAGCTATTCTGTGTGAGCATCCAATATGCTGGCTTGTCGATAAATAAGATTCCATATTGTATCAGGAGTACTTATATAGGTGAGGATAAATTATTTGGAAAATCTGGTATTGAGGAATCTGAAGTATAAGGTAATGGAGAATTTGGCTCAACATTCTTCCACGGCATCCCTGGCTTGAACTTTGTCCAACTTAGAATGTTGCCTGGCCACCAATCAAATCTTCATATGATTCGGTAGCTCTCCTGAGTTTTTGACGAGTAGGTGACGATGGAGGTGATCTTTGAGTGAGTTCTATATTAGGCTGGGGTTGTGATATTTGTACGTAAAGATCTTCAGTATTCGGAGAATTTTGATTGATAGATGATGTATTAGTATTAAGGAGAGTAGTTTTGATATTCACGGGAGTTTCTGAAGACATGTTACTGTAGTAACCAAGAATAATATTTTATGAGGATTTTGTATGTTAAAGATTTAACAGTACAGATGAAATAATTATTGTGTAAGAGTAATTTCTAAACATGTAAGATAATCTCAACAGATAAGGTATTGAGCACGGCAGTCTGCAGACACGGAGGGCATAAAATGGTATGGTGTAAAATCATTTATTTTGAAAGTGTAGTTATAGTTTTAATGTTTGAAAACATTTAATTCTCTATAACTCTGTCTCTGATACCAATCTGTAACACCCCCAAATTTAAGTTTGTAGTAGCGGAAAAGTAATTTGGGTGTTACGGGGAGGATCGAAGTTATTATCTCATAAAACGGCTTAAAAGAAGCGTTTTGAAAGTTATTTGTCATTCAAAATAATATTTTTGATTTAAAAGATGAACCATTTGATTTAGAATCTTATTAAAAGATATAATGGCTTGAAAGAATGACATATTTGATTTTTACACCATTTTAATTTATCAGAGTAACAAATGCCCGCTCCGTGTCTTATACTGCTCCATTAAATTACCTAAGATACACATGCTTAAAAGTGTCAACACAAGGTTGGTGAGTTCATAGAGTTTTATGAAAAACCATTTATTTCAATAGATTTCAGGAATATTTGGTAATGATAAATACAAACAATGATGGAACAAGTATTGAGTAATGTTGATTATAATCACAGATAAATCATATAGATATTCAATCAAATTCAAATAAGGGATCAATAATCCTAACATGAGCTGGAAACGCATGATGTTAATTTAAAAGAGATATACAATTCAAGTATGGTCAAATTCCTATACAGCTGTATCTAAATATATGTTGAAAACAAACATTTCCTTATGGATATTGCACCAAGCCTCATGACACGCAAAACGTTAACAAAAGAGGTGATTTATCAAGTCAATGATAAATTTTGCCCTCTTATAATAGGTGATTTGCCAATTCCTATTTTTGTTCAAATATAGTGTATCACGACTAATACGACTAACCATATGCATATGGCATTCCGTCAAGTATTAGTGGGATAGGAGGTCAATCCTTAATAGGTTTCAAATCTGTTCACTATATTCGCGCTCACATACAAGTGATTAATGGCTCATGATTGAGGGACTTTATGGCGATAAGGTAACTTAGGCAATATCAAGGTAATGATAGAATCATTCAGGATAGTATAGTATAGTCATGTATTATGCCACAATAATCACTTTGGAAACATTATCATCTGAGTATCAGTATTTCAGTTAAGTAATTCGCCACATAATCATTTGAGTATCAGTATTTCAATTAAGTAATTCACCAGTAACATATATGTATCACATGCCACAATAATCAAATTGGAAACATTATCATCTGAGTATCAGTATTTCAGTTAAGTATTTCGTCAAGTATTGTATATATCACATTTTAAGTCATAAACTTTATCAGGTAAATATTAATTAGGAAATTGATTTGAATCATGTAATTTATTCATATACTTATAAAATTATCAAAGTATATGTAAGCATGTATCTCCCCCACAGAGTTAAAAACAAGTATTGGAAATAGGGCTATGACTCACCTTGATTGATACGGGAATGATGAAAAGTAAAGTAGGATGAGATTATGAGAAAGATTATGGAAACGTCTTTGATACGGAACCTGATAAATAAATTTATCTGAGAATCTAACCAAATACTATTTGGTAACGAATAACGATAAATCGTTTAGATGAAAAGATGATATGCGGATGGAATTATTATGTTTATAATAATATGATGAGATATACTATTATTTCTAAAGTTTTTTCTTTTTAACCATGATGATAACAATACGTAATGATAATTAGTTAAAAAGTCGTCATATATATTATTAACGTAAAAATAAATAATATATAAATAAAATGTAATAAAAATGCATATGACGTGATGGGTGACATAAAAATAGAAAATAAAATAACAATGTCAAATATAATATGTTGGTCCTTGTCCTTTTCTAGTTTTTACACTTTTTATACTAACGGCGTTAGCGTTACACCGTTAGTCCTTTTCATATATAATTTATAATTATAGTCCACTATATGTCCAATATTACAATCTAAGCTTGGAAATTAATAATATGTCATTTTATACCCAATGTTTCTGTTTTTACTGTTTCAATCCCTACTTTTCAGTCTTTGACAGTTTTAGTCCTCCTAAGTGTCATCGCGTTACATTTTTAGTCCAAGTTTACAAAAATTATGAGAAAATTTCTAATAAAATTTCCGAAGCTTATTTTAGTAATAAAAAGCTTATTTTAACAGCTTATTAGGCCAAGAGCTTATTTTTCAGCTTATTGGCTTTTAACGAGCCAAAACTAAGGCCCAATAACGTTTTAAGATCCGGGGCTTCGTGAGACAAGTTGGGCTCATCAAAATAATCATTTTTCTTGTTCTATTTTCATATCAAAAGTTTCAATAAGCCAGCTTATTTAAACAGCTTAAAAACAACTTATTGGGCTTAAAAGCCCAACTCGCTAAAATGTTTAGTTTTCTATGGTTGTTTGTGTGATTCACTTTGCTCGTTTTTAATGGCCTAGATGTGAGTATTTTTACAAGTTTTCTACATGAACGTGGTAGTTTCCTAGGTGGTCTAATAGGTCGTGTAATAATATTGAGTGCTCGTTAATTTAGATTACGAGATAAACGAGTGTTTCATGAGACGTTTGGGACGTATATATGTATGTGAATGATACATGGGAATCGCACCAGGCTTTACCTCTCAAGGGATCTTGAGAAGCTTACAACCCCCACCAGGCAGTGTACCTGATCGTTGTAGTATAGTATAGTGACAAGTACCGGGGGATTGATCGTTCAGCTAGGAATAGTGTCGCTAGGATTAGAAAAACCTAAATACTAGTTCTAAAGATGAAGGATGATTCTTTTTGTATTTTTATATTTTTGTTTTAGAAAGCAAGTAAAAATCTCATGTTTGAAGGATTTGGGCAGAATTAGTTGCTAGTCAACTAACCCAATACTAAAGATGCAATCAAAATAAAATATTAGAAATAAAAATAAACTAAATTAAACTAAGGTTGTGAGCAATGAGTGGAGAAAATGTGTTTACTTAGATTTCACTACTCCCTAGATATCTTTTACACGTTAATTACTTGTTATAGTTGCGTGGATGACGGATTGTATTCCTTAATACCATTCATGGGGTGGCGCACTTAATTCCCCAATCCTATGAGTGCCTACTTCACTCCTATGTCGAGCCGGCTAAGATGCTCCAAACATGGGATCATTAGAATTTACTCATGCATTAAATACAACCAATAAAACCTAGTGCACGTCAGTTCATGTTTCCTAAGACGTTCAAGCATGTTACCATTTGAAAGTCTGCCAGTTTTCTTAATCCTAACATCGAATTCATTCATCCAATAAAACTATAAACAAGTAATCAACATATAATTAACATCTAGGTTTCATTAGATCCAAGCAAACACAAGATAGATCTAGCCTAGCATGATGGAATTAAGACAAGAACAAGATATAGACAACCAACACATAGACATATTGATTGAATTAAAAGAATACTTATCTCAATTACACATGAAAGGTATCAAGGGATTAGAACCCTTGAAAAAACTGTAAAATTCGTACCAAGTTCGTACTTAGGGTTTCTCCAAAACTTCTCTCTTTTTAATGTGAAAATTAGAAAACTATGTAGAGGAAATAGGGTCTGACGGCGTCAAGACAAATTTTGTGACGCCGTCATCTCGCCGCCAAAATAAATCTCGGACTGCCTTGATCCAGATCTGACGCCGTCAAGTGTTATATGTTTCCAGGCCGTCATGCATTTTCCTCTTGACGCCCTACTTCATGACGCCTTCAAATCTGTACTGGATCGTCATGGAAATTACTCTTGACGCCGTCAAGATTTTCTTCTTGACGCCGTCACCTACTGTTCCCAGCAAGGAAAATTAAGACTTTGGCGTTTTCTTCACTTTTATGCTCCAAAAACGTCTGAATTGCTTCCTTTTCCAGATTTCTCTCCCAAAGTACCTAAAATCACAAAAGGAACGATTTAGGGCAATATTTGATCAAATAAATTCAATTCCGGGCTTAAATGACCCCCTAAAGGTGGTTCATTTTTCGCCTCATCATATACCCTTACACTTGAGATTTGCTTGTCCTCAAGCAAATGCGCTTTTATTCTACTCAAAATACAAGTTAGGGGTCATTTAACACTAATATAAAAGTAATTACAACAAATAATCGTTCCGCTAAAGACCAATAGACAAGCACGGAGGTCATACACTAGCACCTCACAAATAGTGTTTAGATACTCACATCTCTCGGGTGTAATAAAGTACAAATTACAATATGGAAACGGAAGATATCTCTCACTACCTGTCATAGCAAAATAGATTACCATATGCTTGGGAAAGGATCAAACCTCCACTACATGGCGTAAGCACCTAGGATAAACTATCAAAGAGGTCTTTTAAAGGGTTGTAACATTAGGTGTAGGGATATGAAATACACGGTTTTGTTGGATAAAGGAAGTTTTTACTGGTGGCGAGTTAACAATCTTGGTTAATTACATGTACAATGTGGCATTGCTAAGCCAAGACTAGACTCGACTTAAGCTAATAAATGAAAAATAACAAAAACATAAAATGAGCATAGAATAAAAAGGGATGGTAGTCCGTATGTTTTTTTTTTCTTTTTCTTTTTCTGTTTTTTTTTTCTTGATTTTTCTATATATAATTTTTTTTTTTTTTTTTTTTTTTGCATACACTCTTACCCTACCATCCAAAATAATACATCATAGGGAATAAACATTTCCCTTACATTTGAATTTTTACATACTTTACAATAAACTAATCTAATGACTCGAATTAAGATAATCAAAACACTTGGAGTACTTTTAAGATTAACGCACATATGGGGGTAATAAATGTTGTTCTTCCCCATTACTCCATAAAATAAGTACTTTACCCATGAGTCCCAATCGTCCCAAAACAATATGTACAAGGATATGACTCGACTTAGCAACCATGTAATCAATTAGATAGTTAACTTAGGGCTTAACAAATAACAATATTGCACTAAAGATGAGCACATACACGGAAGGCTAAGGCGATTTGGGTGTACATTTAAGTGGGGTGTAACAAATTCTTCCTTTAAGTAAAATGCTTAAAGTTAGAAACGAAAAGATAGGATCGGAGGGGTGTACTAGGGGTTTCGTGTACTAAAAATGAGTACAACGCTAAGGGTGTGGGAAAAATTAGTTGACTTAACTAGCCAAGTAATATGACTTAAATGGTCAAGTAATTATGATACGGGTTTAACACAAGGGTGATCCTAATGCCTCTTATCATGTAGTAAATCCTACCACACGAATGTATTCTCACTAGCGGTCTCGGGATGCATCACTAACGCAAGTTCTAGAATCTAAATGCTACCGGTACACTCATAAGCACTAATAGTAAATGCTTTTCCTATCAAATCTAAAGGCGAACCTCACATATTTGGGTGGAAAATTTTTCTGAATATACGGTTATGTGCTAGTCATACAATCTCCTATCCATGAGACGCTTGCTATGGCTAAAGTTTCACTCCTAAATGTTGTAAAAAAATTTAAATTTGGCGCTAAAATTGCACTAACAAGTATTTCTCATAGTTTTATTACACATCTACCATTAAACAAAACAAACTCAAGCGAAAGTGCATATGTACGGTATCATCTTTTTACCCTCCCCTTACACTTAAGATGAACATTGTCCCCAATGTTCAAGTAAAGAGTGTAAAAGTTAAAAAGTCAAAAGAATGAAATCAAATACTCCCCTGATTCACTCGGTATGGATAATAAGGTGGCCAGGTTAAATCTTTCTCCAAGAAAATGAACAATCAAAGCTTCCCTTCCAGAATATAAATCATCTTCTTGTCATACATAACTTGTAAATCCTGAGAAAATAGACAAAACAACCTCGCGTAAAATTGGCGGCATCCTATATAAGTTACTAAATCCTAGAAAACAAGATAAGATATAATGCTTGTGGAATGAAGTTTGCAGATCTCCTGGAGATTATAAAACTTAATAATTCACAAAAACCATAAGACTCCGTTAGAAAAACAAAACTAGTAAAATTTCCAGATTTTTACACGTGACGCCGTCAAGAGTTAACTCGTGACGCCGTCAGAAGTGACCTGCAGAAATTCTTATGTTAAGTTTCCGGAAAATTTCTGGAAAAACTTGGTCCTACTTCCTGGAAAATCCTGCAAAACTTCATTATGACTCAATACAAGCATTTGACTCTAACAAATACGAATATACATGTTCATTTAATATTGTGGAGAATCATGATCGGTTTGTTTCTTAAAAACACATTTGGGGTTTCCCCTTACACTTATCTTTTGCAAAAATACTTTTAGGTGGAGTTAAGACTAGGCCAAAACAACAAAGTAAAGTATTTCCACTATTTAATTAAGAAACATGATCTACCAACAATAAAAATAAAGCATGCATACGGAAGCAAATAACAAACAAACAAAATAAAATCACACAAAACATGGGTTGCCTCCCAAGAAGCGCTTTTCTTTATTTACGAGTCTTGTAGCTAGACTCAAGGTCATGGGTTACTACGTGACCTCATCGTTGGTTTCACTTTCCGATTGTAAATATTCTTTGTAGAAACCAATCACCCTTTTCTCAATCGCCCCTATAATCCTTTGGGCCAATTCCTTATCAACTTTATACCTTGGTCTTAGGGCTAAGCAATCCTTGTAAAAAAGACTCCTCTTTTCCCATACATAATCCATGCCCTTTTTCTTATCCTCTTCATTGATGTCCTCAAAAGCACCAATGTTGTCCTTATCAAATCGGGATATAAAGCGAAATTCTTTCATCCTATTGGGCATCCTATAAGTGATACTATCGGTGTTACTTGCAAATCGGATTGTCCCTTCTATCTCATCATATTCCAACTTAGACTCCTCAACAAACGGTTTACCAAACACAACATTGGATAATCGACAATCAATAACATTAGCAAGATCCTCCACAATCATAAAGTCGGTGACAAAAGTGAAATTACCAACAAAGACATGTAAACCTTTAACTCTCCCGACAAAGTTATAGACTCCACCGGGGTATTTGGGATCTCTTCTAGGTTCAAGTCTTGTTTTCACAATATCATTATAAACATTTGAGGATATGATGTTGATTGGGGATTTAAAGCCAATGTAAGCATTTTCAACGTGTCTGTACCTAATCATACATGGTATTTTAGCATTCTTAGGATCACCTCTCTTTATCTTAGGTTCGATTATAGTGAAAGGAGATTGCGGGTTATCAATAAGATTATTATAATATGCAATCTCCTCCTTAGTGGGGTATAGATTATAGTAATCATTAAGCTTTGGATCTATTTCCCCCTCTTCTAGTCCCTCAACAACATTCACAAAGTCATTAGGCCCTAGATCCTCATTTGAATACAAGGCGGTTGCTAGGTCACTAAATGCATGTTCGAGCTCAACTTTAATCAACCTATTAAGCTCTCTAAGTTCCCTAATCTCACTCTCAATTTGTTCACGTAACACAGCCACTTCTCTAGGGGAAAGGGGTGGATTCGCATTTTCTATAATGGTCAACGGAATAGTCAATGAATTTTAATTTACTAGCAAAGGCACAAAGAAAAAGATAGACTAAAGAAAACCTAAAAATAAAAATAAAATCTCACTAGAAAGGAATCTAGCAAGTAGACCTAATAAAAAGAGATTCTAAGCTAGACAATAACTATTCCCCGGCAGCGGCGCCAAAAACTTGATACGTGGGAATCGCACCAGGCTTTACCTCTCAAGGGATCTTGAGAAGCTTACAACCCCCACCAGGCAGTGTACCTGATCGTTGTAGTATAGTATAGTGACAAGTACCGGGGGATTGATCGTTCAGCTAGGAATAGTGTCGCTAGGATTAGAAAAACCTAAATACTAGTTCTAAAGATGAAGGATGATTCTTTTTGTATTTTTATATTTTTTTTTTAGAAAGCAAGTAAAAATCTCAGGTTTGAAGGATTTGGGCGGAATTAGTTGCTAGTCAACTAACCCAATACTAAAGATGCAATCAAAATAAAATATTAGAAATGAAAATAAACTAAATTAAACTAAGGTTGTGAGCAATAAGTGGAGAAAATGTGTTTACTTAGATTTCACTACTCCCTAGATATCTTTTACACGTTAATTACTTGTTATAGTTGCGTGGATGACGGATTGTATTCCTTAATACCATTCATGGGGTGGCGCACTTAATTCCCCAATCCTATGAGTGCCTACTTCACTCCTATGTCGAGCTGGCTAAGAAGCTCCTAACATGGGATCATTAGAATTTACTCATGCATTAAATACAACCAATAAAACCTAGTGCACGTCAGTTCATGTTTCCTAAGACGTTCAAGCATGTTACCATTTGGAAGTCTGCCAGTTTTCTTAAGCCTAACATCGAATTCATTCATCCAATACAACTATAAACAAGTAATCAACATATAATTAACATCTAGGTTTCATTAGATCCAAGCAAACACAAGATAGATCTAGCCTAGCATGATGGAATTAAGACAAGAACAAGATATAGACAACCAACACATAGACATATTGATTGAATTAAAAGAATACTTATCTCAATTACACATGAAAGGTATCAAGGGCTTAGAACCCTTGAAAAAACTGTAAAATTCGTACCAAGTTCGTACTTAGGGTTTCTCCAAAACTTCTCTTTTTTTAATGTGAAAATTAGAAAACTATATATAGGAAATAGGGTCTGATGGCGTCAAGACAAATTTTGTGACGCCGTCATCTCACCGCCAAAATAAATCTCGGACTGCCTTGATCTAGATCTGACGCCGTCAAGTGTTATATGTTTCCAGGCCGTCATGCATTTTCCTCTTGACGCCCTACTTCATGACGCCTTCAAATCTGTACTGGATCGTCATGGAAATTACTCTTGACGCCGTCACCTACTGTTCCCAGCAAGGAAAATTTAGACTTTGGCGTTTTCTTCACTTGTATGCTCCAAAAACGTCCGAATTGCTTCCTTTTCCAGATTTCTCTCCCAAAGTACCTAAAATCACAAAAGGAACGATTTAGGGCAATATTTGATCAAATAAATTCAATTCCGGGCTTAAATGACCCCCTAAAAGTGGTTCATTTTTCGCCTCATCAGTGAAAGACTTAGAATATTTCTAAGTGTTTATACAGTTTTTATACGTGAGTTTGATAGGTTCGAAATAAGTTTAGTTGATGCATGTAACATTTAAATGAACATGAAATGTGTGTGCTACGTGACTCCTAGGACTTCCAAGATAGAGGCTAGCCACGTTTGTGTTGCTACAAGTTTATACGTACGTAAATATATACATGAAACTTATATACGATCGATAAAACATAAACATGGTGCATGGAATATATTTAACGTGTGAAATGAATTGAAAAGAGGTTGAAACAACTTACTACACCTCTAGGGTGGTAGAGAAACGAGAATGGAAGAAGGAAACACAAGAAACTATCAAATTCGACTATAACCCAAAGTAGTAATCGAATATATCAAACCCGATCCGATTTCTTGCTTCTAAACTTGTATATTATTGTTCCTGGACTCTTAGAAGTGAGTTTAAGGAGGAAATGAGGTTTGTTTCGTGTATGATGAATGAGAGAATTGAGTGAACGAACAAGGAGTATATATTGTAACTTTTCATAACACGTATGGTGTGAAATCTTCCAAGGAAAGCATAAACACTATACATGTCAGTTACAATAGTTTTCTAAGTTGAGTTTTTACTTATTATATTCTTTGTGAGAGCTTGAAATGAGGGGAATGTTTCTTGTGTAGATATGCATGTCGACAACCATATAACTATGTACACGAACTGAGAAATTGTGTAGAACTTTGCTATAGCTGAAAAATCTTGACATTTAAACATAGAATCATACTAGAAATATTATTTGGAACTCGTAGAAACAAACTAGAGTCGAAACGGTTAAGAAATGAATTTATTTCATGTCGATTTGGCTTGGATTTTGGTCAATCACTTCGCCTCTTAAAAACGTATCAAAAGTCGTCCTATGAACATGGCACTCGACACATTAATAGTTGGCTAGGTGGGGAATGAGATGGTGCAAAAATATATAGGTGTCGTGTTTAAGATTTGAGAGAACGAGAGTCATTTTGTTGCTAGTTTAGTCGATCTATATATAAAAATTGAAATGAAAATGGGTTAAAGATTTGGGCAGATTGGGCTTAGGAAAAATCAAGGGCCCATTTGGATTGTAATTAGTTTATAATTAGGATTAGTGAATTATTTAGTTTTGTTAAACATGTCGAGAATTTGTTTCGTCGTTTGGTGAATTCTGTGATATCGTAATCGTAACCATTTAATATAATAAGAAAAATTTTAAATTTCCCCATAAAAATAGTGATTAAAATAATGACAGAGATTAATATATAATTAAACGTTTTTAATTATATGGATTTTTGTGAGGTTTTACATAAAGTAAAACTATACACGTTTTATGTATACTACATTTTCATTATGCTAGCACAAAGAGCAATATTGATGACCAGAACTTGTAAAAACCAATCCATTGCAGACACATTTTCTAAAACTTGGTATATTGTTAAAAATGAACCATGCATTTGTAATTTATGATTAATGTATATCAATAAAGATGACCACGACTTAGGTCAGTTTATCATCAAAATGTTCTTAAAATACGTTCTAAGTTGTAACTTCCAAGCTTTCAAGGTATATCTTTCATGATTTCAGTAATTTTGTGGACCAATACTTAACTCATTTTCATGTTTTCACCGTAACTATTTTTCAAAGTCAATATCTTTCGGAATCACCAACTGTTAAAACTTACATTAACATTAACAATCACATTATCTAATTAAATGGAAACTTAACACCCGGTCCGAAGACAAAACATAGTTCATATAATCAACTTAGCAACCTCATTTCCTAGAAAACCAATTTTCTAGCAAGCATTTTCACAAATACTAATGTACACATTTCAAGTTTTATAAAAGAAAAGGTTAAGCCATCTACTTGGCTACATATAAGCGATGTGTAGCTTCAAGTGGACAGGGAGATGCACCATCAAGTCTTTCTTTCATTTCAATCAAATGAATCTTTCATCTCTGATATACAAAACATATATAAACACATCCTTAACATTTGTATTGCAAAATTTGTCATACCTACAAACTTGCATTCAAACCAAACAATTATGAAATTGAAAATGAAAATACATATACATCTCGGATAAGAGAACAAAGCACCTGTTAGCCGAATTCTCAAGTGCTGGTCGAAGCACCTTTCACCTCTAATCATAGTGGATTCTACCCAATCTACCTACTTTAAATATAAAAAATATGGACAAAAAATAATACAACTTCTGTAATATCTATCCAAAAAAAATCAGGAATAGCCAAACCAGACCAACCCATTGTAGCGTGCGGTGATTGGATTTCTCGCATACTTGATTGTCCACCATACAATGCAAGCATGTTTCATGCCCAGTATCGTATCTAAGCACATAGTTACATATTTTTGTGCAGTTATTAAAAGATAAGTTTCTTTCGTATTTAGTCTACACAGGATAGGCTAATGTTCGGATGAGGAGGCTGGAAGAAATCGAGGTGAAGTTTTTGTATGGTACTTTGTGGAGGAGTACTTTACAAAGCATGGCCATGTTAATTATTCATGTTTGGCACCCCACCCAAGCATTTTTGCGGGTACTGCCATTTCATGTGGCAAATGGCGATTTTACAGGAAGGTGTGTGTCATTACGGTTATCTGGATTCCCTTATGTTCATTAAGAGTGGTTGGTTACTTTGACTAAATGGGTTTTTCAAGGTGTGCTATTTATTGTTTTAGTGTGAGATTCATATTTCCTTGCATTTATGATTATCATGATTATTGTTTGAGGCATCGGTGTCCTTTGTGTTGAAACACAAATTAGTAGGTTTTTTTTTTGCGCATCTCTTGTGTTGATGTTTTCTACCTTTGGTAGAACCGGAAGCAGCCTCTCTACCTTAGGTAGGGGTTAACACCCTTGCCTCTCTACCTTAGGTTAGAGCAAGGTTGGATCAAGTGGTTAACACCCTTGCCTCTGGAGACAGAGGTCAAGGGTTCTATCCTTACCCCTTGCAAGGCCGGAAGTCCTTTTCTACCTTTGGTGAAACCGGAAGCAGCCTCTATGCCTTAGGTAGGGATAAGGCTGTCTACATCTCAACCTCCCCTATACACCGTGGAAGACGGTATTGGGACCTATAACCCGTGGAAGATGGTATTGGGGTTACTTTACTTTTTTTCTTGCGTTAACGTTTTACGCCAGCTCATTGGTCATTTTACCTTAATGGCATGACTACTAATTTTATATCGGTTATGTGTAATTTTATGTGTTGTGTGTTGTTTTCGTTTGTGTAATTCTGACGATAGTTGCTTGGCTATGATGATTTTGTTGGTCGTTTTACATTAAGTTGTCAGTGGAGCACTTCAGGATCCCAAGTGGAGTAGTATTTGGTCCGTCTGTCGGCAGTTAGAACTTTTAACAACCAACGGTTTGAGCCTAGGAATGTGAAGTCCTGAAGATCTTCCTAGTCAGCCTACAAGTTTATATTTTTTTAGCATGTTTCCATAATTTCATTTTGCAGGTTATGATAAACAATTGTGATTTTTTAGGTGCCAGAAAGGATGGAAACATTTTACACATTTCGGGTATACCAGAAGAAAGAATAACAATGGTTCTTGCATCAGTTGGTTCAAAACAAGTTTTGACGAAAGTTATACTCTAGATTTGTAGGTGTTTGACATTATGTTTAAAATAAATGACAACATTAATGCCCTGGACAACAATCATGGTAGTTCTGCCATAAAACAACATGTTATTGCAAACAAAATTAAAGATGAGTACACCTGAGCATATGACTAGAGATTGTTTACATTTGCTATGCTTCCTACAGACAAGCTACATGTCACTAACTTGAAAACGAAGAGGAGGTCCGTATTAATTATTGTTGAAGAGAAGACATACACTGATATACAATTAGAAGAAGCATTCTGTAAATTTAAGATGGGCAAGAGTTGCTTGGAACAATTTCAAGAAACAATAATTCTTGCACGATAATGTAGTAGGGTTTGTTGTGACGTTGTGCTCTTTAGAATGATATGTTGAATATAAAATGGTACTCATGATTTGGCAGCTGGAAAAAATTAGGTATGGATGTTGTTGTATTTATGGGTCATTCGATTTGTTATTTTTACCCGATACATATAGCAGGATATATTGTGACATGTGGCACTTTGATAGTCATTTGTGCACAATAAATGTAATAGGATTTGTTGTGACATCGTGCGTTTTAGAATGGTATGTTAAATATAAAGTGGATAGTTCTTTTCTAACACTGTATGTGGCACTTTGATAGTCATATGTGTTCATGTAATATGATTTTTTGTCACGTCGTGTGTTTTAGAATGGTATGCAAAATATAAAGTGGGTACTCATGATTTGGTTGCTTTAGATGTTGTTGTGTTCACTCTGCATAATGTCAAACCACAAATATTGTGACTCTCGAATTAGCATACAATAAACAGGCTTTGTCACAGCACATATCAACAACTACAACCGAAATAAATATCCGGCGTTCAATTTATTCAAGTTTTTTATGTATTTATAATAAAAAATTATGGGTCCTAAACACGGAACTTGCTTGAGCTTGTTAGAAACTTTGTTTAACACCAAAGAGTATGCGGAATCTACTCTTTAATGATTAGAAGAATATAAACAATGTTCTATAAACCAATGAAATAGTAAACAGTATAACCAAAATGCTTCAATATTATTAAGCAAATAATACGAGTATACTTTGTCGAGTACTAGGGCTTACAACCTTGAAGCTATCAAAACATACGTACATGATGAGATCAAATAAGTACATATTATTGGCATCATTTATCCTATATAATTGACTTGTTTTATATTGTTTTGTATGAGAATCGATAATTAATTGTTTACTTTAGTAATTCTAATTCTCAGGTAAAAACAAGCAATTGGTGAAAGTTAATGATTTTGGACAAATTATGGAGCTAAATGATCAAGATTGGAAAAGTCTACTGAAATTCAGGAGATGCGCCGTATCATTCTCAACAGATACGCCGCAACATCATACTTAGATGAATTCGAAGACCATTGCCTGACTTTGAAGAATGCTCCGCTTCTAATTACAACATGCGCCGCATATGAAACTTTGGTCAACGAAGGATAACCAACTAGCTCAACTCCAAATACGCCGCATCTCATTTACAACATGCGGCGTATCAGCTAAAAGACTTCACCAGATTCTATCCAAGACGTTAAAGGACATGCGCCGCATAGAGAAACAAGTTACGCTGCATCTGAAGGCGGTGTACGAATATTCTAGAATATAACAATCTTGGACCCCACGCGAAGTTAAGTAGATGCGTCGCATGTATCATCAAGATGCGCCGCATCGATCGCTCAAACAGAAGCTATAAATACCCCAAGACATATACGAATTTTTCGTGCAACAAAACTCTAAGGAGATGAATTCAGTCGAAGAAGCATCACAAGACACGCCCCAAATGAAGATCTTAGAGCCGTAAGAAGGTCCGGCATGTGTGTAATTCATTAAGTAGTTTTGTTTTATTGTATTAGCAAGCTTTAATCCATCAGGATTGATGGGCTTGTGGCCACAATACTGCTCCCCTTAAAATTGCTTTCCCATCGATTAAAGTTTATATGATGTTTTTTTGGTGACTTGTATTTGTGCATTGATAACCTCTGTGTTTAGTTGAGTCTTCTGGGCTACCATACCTGTTCCTCGCCTATTTATCTAGCGTATATAAGGTAGGATAAACATAAGTAATCATTAAGAGTTTACTCGCCGATATTTAGGATCCAACGAGACAGATTAGATTACGATATTCATCATAAAAAACTAGCAATAAAACAAGTGACAAGCTACTTAACCATAGGACAGGTCTTTTACGTGTTTCTGTTATCTATCTGTGTACGTGATTGCTCTTCACTGATTTATTCTCATTAGTTTTACTTTTATGTTTAATTCAAATTCGTGCTATTCTCTCTGGCTAAACCCCTTTTTATTAGATTAGATTGTAAAACTAACTTAGATATTAAAATACTGATCAAATCAACTAGATATTACGTTCCATTTTTAGTGTTCGACACTCTACTTACCACTATATACATATTGATCGGGTACACTACTCGTTAAGTGTGTGTGTGTTAGTAATAAGTCGGCTAAATATAAATTTAAAACTTGATTAGGGACAATCACTCTATACTACAACGTGACATACACATGCAGCAGTACCTATCATCTAGACCTAGGACCACCTTTTATAGAGACAAGTAGGGGTGAAAATGAGCCGAGCCGAGCCCGAGCTTGCCAAAGCTCGAGCTCGGCTCATTTATATATAAAAAGCTCAAGCTCGTTTCGAGCCTCACATTTTGAGCTCAAGCTCGGCTCGTGAAATTTTTCAAAAGCTCAAGCTCGGCTCGGGCTTGACTAATTTATATGATGTGTAAAGTTCCAATGGATCTCGGCTCGTTAATACAAGGCTCAAGCTCTGCTCGTTAATACAAAACTCGGCTCTTTAGCACAAGGCTCGAGCTCGTTAACACGGTTATACGTATAGAAATTATATATACGTATATATTTCTATGGCTCGTTTAAGCTCGCGAGCCCAAACGAGGTTTTTGTATAGAGTTTAGGCTCGAGCTCAATTATTTATTGAGCCCAAACTTAGGCTCGAGCTCGGGCTTGAGCTCGAGCTCGGGCTTGAGCTCGAGCTCGTTTAGGCTTATCTCGTTCGAGCTTTTTACCGATCCGATCCCGAGCTTTTCATGAGCGGCTCGGCTCGTTTCCACCCCTAGACACAAGGAGTCCTTTACAAGATAACTATCAATATACAATATTCGTATCTTTCTAAATACATAAGATATATACTAAATATCTTCTATACATATCACATTATGCGTTTTATCCCTTAGCAGTACCTTCTTTCATCAGCAGTCTTCAGCAGTACAAACTTTCTACCAACAATACTAATTCAGTTAGTAATGTTATTTATATCTTTTGCAGTACAAACCTTATCTTGACAATACTAAGTGTTTGAACATTTAATTCCCAACAATCCTCCCCTAAACTTGTGATTTACCTCCAAATCATCAAGTTTCTGAATTAAATCTTCGTCCTTGATCTTGAGAGGATCCTTCCAAACACTTTATCTTCTTTTCATCTTTTCTTCAGCCTGCAGGTAAATATTTCTTAGTAATTTCCTTGCCATCTTAGTTTCTTCATCCACTATAAGTTTTGCAGATAACATTATAGTGAGAGCCCCTGCTAACAATGGATATTCCTTTTCTACTAACATGTATACATCCACCCCAGCTTTTGTAGATACATGATGAACACCACATGTATCATACAATTTCCACTTCAAAGCTAAATCAGTGGCTTGAAACTTCCATAGCTTAAGAGCCTCTTCAATTCTACCTATAGAGCTCTTTCTTTGTTACCAGTTGGTGCTTCTGATCTAATTATGTCTTTGACCAATTCCCATAACATCACCAAGTCATCTGTAGGACTGTAGAACAACCTAAATCACTATTGAATCAAGCCTAAACCTAGAGAGAGAAAGTAAGTAGAGAGAGAGAGTGGGAACTCTAGTGTGTGAAATAATAACCTTGTTAACACTAAATGAATCACTAAGAGAACCAACCTCACAAATGAGGTTTACAAGAGTATTTATACTCATAGTCTAGGGCTTCTCTAATCTTTTATATTATTACACTAATGGCCCTTAGACTTTTACAAAACATGAATAATACACATAAACTTCATCATAATGATATTCTAAAGCAACCTATAACTATAGGTTAATGACCGACACTTTTTATAAATAAAATATGATCCTAACAATCTCCCCCTAAGTGTTGGTCATTGAAGGTTGCGCGACATCATCATCTTTGTCTTTATACTATAACATTCGTAGCTCTTGACGTCTTTTAAGAATCACTAGATGAGTCCGTGTACATTGTTCATTGTTCCTTGTTCATTGTTGATGAAGTGATCCAATGATATCATCTGCCTTTTGTCACTTCTGTGTTTGTGGTAGTTGTCTGCCATTCCAACATGCTCATACGTCTTAAGTCTTTGTGATACATGCATTTGTTGTTTCCGTTCTTTCACTTTGATCTTTGTCACTTTACTTTGTAGATTCTTCTTTTTGGACTAGAATCTTTCTTTGACTGTTGTTATCCTTTGATCTTTCTGAGAACTTTCCTTTGACTTTGTTGATGCATGTATGAGCATGTGGAATCTTTCGCCATGGAGATGATGTATAGCTGCAGGTAAATAGTTAGCAATAAACAACCGGTACTTACAGATAAGGAATTAGAGATCGTCAATAGCATAGTGTGAAGACTCCTTCTAACCCTTACCATGGCCGTTCCCATATCAGATACTCCCGAAAGAGCTTACGAGACCTACTAAGTAGCTCAATGACTGGGTGAGTCGCTGGGGATCACTCCACGACTGTAGACCGTTTGAAACCACCGCGAACACTAAGTGTAACCTATAAAGAATTACCGAAGTGACCTGCTGTCAGGGCTGCTTGATGTTGACCCTGGCAGGAATTTCCGTTCAATCATTGAGAAATACATTTGTAAATTCTCTCATAAACGTTCTCGGCAGATTGCTAAGATCTGCAAAGGACTCGATAATTTACATCTGGCATCCTTAATGATGAACAACCAATGTAGAAATATCATGTGTTCCTATGAGATCTTTTGATGAATCTCGGGGCTCTAGACTCGATAAGTGCACATTTGGTTTCCTATGCGGAGATTAGGGAGAGGTCTCCTGCTTCAATATCAACCATCTCTAAGAGACAGGTCGATAGATTATGTCGGTTCCCCGTGAGAATGAAACAAGCTCTTTTAAGAGAACTTGAGTGGCTAGAAAGTTTAGTGCAGTGCGTCACTGGGTCCATGACGTCTTGTTGGGTCTGAAACTGCTGCTGAGTAAAACTGCTGCTATAAGTGAAACTGCTGCTATTGGTAATGATTCTGCTGCTAATGTCAAAGTGCTGCTGAGGTTAAATGCTGCTGACAGAATCTACTGCTGATGGGATAAGTATGTATACGGTTTAGATAAATACAGAATAGATTGTGTAAATATTATATTTATCTAGAATATACTTATCGTGTAGAGAAAGGTATTGTAAACCTAGTAGGACTCCTTAGTCTATAAAAGGAGGATCCTAGGGTTAGTTTATATACGTATTATTATTCACTTCAAGGTTGTAAAACCCTAGCATTGTTGAGTGCTCGTATTAATAATATTGAAGTGTTGAAAGTGAATCATTATTCTTCTTAAGTTAAGCTTTTACATTCCGCATATTAGCTTAAGTGTTTAATCAAGTTAACTTATATACAAGATCATTTAAGCTCAACTGGGATCAACAAGTGGTATCAGAGCTTGTGATCTAGAAGTTATTAACAAGAAGATTTTGTTTCTTAAAAGTTTGTTGTTCCAAATCTATTGATACGATGGGTGATGAAACTCATATGGTGACTGCTTCAAGGGTACCCATGCTGAATCCTTCTGAGTATGAGCTTTGGAAGAGAAGGATCAGACAGTACATTTGCATGATTGATTTCAACATGTGGAATGTGATTGTCAATGGTGACTCTACACCTGAGAAGAGTGCTGATAGGAAAGAGATACCAATTAAGTCTACTGAAGCTAATGCAGTAAGGAAGATGGAAACCAAAGCACATAGTATTCTCTTAATGGGAATACCTAATGAATTCCAAATGGACTTTGATGACTGTGAATCTGGAAAAGAATTGATGGATGCTGTTGAATTCAGGTTTGGAGGGAATGATGCTACTAAGAAATCCAGGAAAAACATGCTGAAGCATCAGTTTGAGAATTTTACTTCTGAAAGTGGAGAGAAGATAATTGACACATACAACAGGCTAAACTAACTTGTTAGTCATCTAAAGCTTGTTGGCTATGTGGTTCCACAAGAAGATGTAAACCGAAAGTTTCTTAGAAGTCTTGCACCTGAATGGAGTATGCACACAGTTGTGTGGAGGAATAAGCCTGATTTTGAAACTATGAAGTTGGAGAGTCTCTACAACAATTTAAGAGTGTATGAATCAGAACTATCTACCTCTTCTACTTCATCTTCTGGTACTCAAAATCTTGCCTTTGTATCCTCTAAAGGAAAAGGATCTCAAGAATCTCACTCTGCTGCTCATTCTACTGCTTATGGAGTATCTGCTGCTGATGGATCTGCTGCTAGTTCAAATGATAAGATTTCTACCAGTGATATTGCTTTGTGTGCATTCTTGGCTGAGCTTACAACTACTATAAGGTCACATGTTCTTAATCAAGACTTGGATTATATTGATCCTGATGATCTTGAAGAAATTGATCTTAAATGGCAAATGGCTATGTTGACCTTGAGGGCAAGAAAGTTTTTGAAGAAGACTGGAAAAGAAGTCAAGTATAAGGCTAAGGACAGTCCAGGCTTTGACAAATCAAAGATAGAGTGCTACAATTGCAACAGGAAGGGACACTTTGCCAGAGAGTGTAGAGCTCCAAAGAAGAATGCTGATGTTGCAAAGAAGGTTACTGAAGAATCAAAGACTGCACTAGTATCTTGTGATGGACTGGGAGATTATGATTGGAGTGATATGGCTAAAGAAGAACCAAATTTCTCTTTGGTAGCTGTTGCTCAACCCAAGGTGCAGAACTTTGCACTTATGGCCTATGGTTCATCATCAGGATCTGACTCTGAGGTATCAAATGATTCAGACTTATCTGTGTGTTCTTTTAAATCTTGTGCTGACAATATAGAAGAACTTAAGTCTAGGAATGAGAGTCTAAATAGAGAAATTGAACACCTAAAACTTGATAACTTAGGTTACAAAGTAGGTATTCAAAATGTTGAAAGGAGGTTAGAATATCTCAAAGAGTGTGAGAAGGAATATGTAGATCAACTTAATCTCAGAGATATTAAAATTTTTAAGTAAAACAGTGAAGTAGAAGTTCTTAAAAATAAGTTAGAAGAAGCTGAAAAAGAAAAAGAGGAAGCTCTTGCTGAAAAAGATAAACATGTAGTAAGAGTACAAAAATAACAATATGCTTCTGATTTGGTTCATAAATCTATAGAGAATAACTTGATGAGAAAAGGTAGTGGAATTGGGTATAATGAAGTGGCTCCTCTAGCCAAAAGTGCTTTTGCTCCACCAGGAAAAGAACTATCCTTCATTAGTGAGCTAAATATTGAAAAACCTGTAGGTGAATGTAGCACAAGTGTTAATGAGACACCTAAGGTTGAGGCTAGAAAATTTCTTGAAGCTCCTATTATAGAAGATTGGTATTCTGATAGTGACAGTGATGAGGAACAGGTTAAACAAGAACAAAGTGTGAAAAAAGAAGAAATTCCTACAAAGTTTAAACCTAAAATTAAACAGGTTAAGTTTGTCAAACCTGTGTTAGGAAATAACTTCTCTAGGAAAATGGTAGAATACAATGAGGTACCTAGAGAACAGATGGAAAGGTTCAATAATAAGCCTAGGGGTAATCAGAGAAACTTCAACAACCTAGTTTCACACAGATTAGGTAGTCAGTTTCAATTACAAAAGAAGGCTTGTTATAAGTGTGGTAGCTTTGACCACTTGATTGTTAGATGTCCTGAACACCAAAAGCCTGTTTGGAATCAATACACTAGGGTGAATCACAAATATGTAACTAAACAAACTCACCCACATCCTAATAGAAATATGGTTCCAAGAGCTGTTTAGTTGAGATCTGGTGCTACTAGATCTATATATGTTGCTAAATCAAATGGTGTTTTCAAATCCACAACTGGTTCTTCTACTGGCTCTACTGCTAGTAAGCATTCTGCTGCTAGTATGTACTCTGCTGCTAGCAAGCAACCTGCTGCTAGTACAAAACTTTCTACTTCTGGGCCAAAAGTTTTAACAAATACAGTTGTTGGTAATCACTTTTATGCTGTTAAGGCCTCAGCTTGCTGGACTTGGAAACCAAAAACTAATGTTTCAAATTCTGTTTCCAAGAATAGCAGTGCATCAAGTGATTTAAAGAAATTTGATTATGTTGATGCACAGGGCAGATCCAAGTCAGTAATGGCTTGGGTCGTCAAGAGGAACTAATGTCTCTACTTTTCATGTGCAGGTCAATCTACTGGATGAGCTTAAGGATATGGTTATTGTTGACAGTGGATGTTCTGGACACATGACAGGTGATGAGTCTCAACTTGAAGACTTTGAGGCTTTTGATGGTGGTTATGTTGCTTTTGGGAATGATCCAAAAGGTGGAAAGATTGTTGGAAGATGAACTCTTAAAACTGGAAATTTGGACTTTGAGAAGGTGTTTCTTGTGAAAGGACTTAAGTTCAACCTTTTTAGTGTCTCACAAATGTGTGACAAAAAGAACTTTGTTCTTTTTACAGACACTTAGTGTATGATCCTTTCTCCTGACTATCAGTTGCTAGATGACAAATCTGTGCTTTTGAAGGTCCCTAGAAATGAAAATATATACAGTGACCATATTAAGAACATTGTTCCTAAGAGGGCTTTGACTTGTCTAATTGCAAAGGCCACTGTTGATGAGTCCAAATTATGGCATAGGAGATTGGGACATCTGAACTACAAGACCATGAACAAATTGGTAAAAGGAAATCTGGTCAGAGGAATGCCTACAAAGACTTTTGAAAATTGTGAAACTTGTGTTGCCTGTCAAAAGGGTAAACAACATAGAGTTTCATTCATGTTCAAAACTGTAAACACAAATACTGAGCCATTAAATCTACTGCACATGGACTTATTTGGGCCTGTTTTTATCAAAAGCTTGAACAAGAAGTCATATTGTCTTGTTGTCACTGATGACTTTAGCAGGTTTACTTGGGTATTCTTTCTAGCCACTAAAGATGAAACTCCAGAAATACTCAAGGCATTTATTACAAGAGTTGAAAACCTGTACAATCACAAGGTGAAGATAATCAGATGTGACAATGGTACTGAGTTCAAGAACAGTGTTATGAATCAATTCTATGTGGGAAAAGGAATTCTTAGACAGTATAGTGTAGCAAGAACTCCACAACCGAATTGTGTTGCAGAAAGAAGAAACAGGACACTTATTGAGGCTGCAAGAACAATGTTATCTGGTTCAAAACTACCTATTCCTTTTTGGGCTGAAGTTGTGAACACTGCATGCTTTGTGCAGAACAGAAGTAAGGTAGTCAAGCCTCACAATAAGACTCCATATGAGTTATTTCATGGAAAGAAGCCACTGATTGATTTTCTCAAACCATTTGGATGTCCTGTTACAATTTTAAACACTAAGGATCAGCTAGGAAAATTTGATGAAAAAGCTGATGAAGGGAATTTGGTTGGTTACTCTGTGATTAGTAAAGCTTTCAGAGTCTACAATAAGAGAACCAAACATGTAGAGGAGAATTTGCATATCAAGTTTTCAAAGAACACATCTAATCCGGAGGGAAAAGGACCAGAATGGCTGTTTAATGTTGATATGCTTACCAAAACAATGAACTATGTACCAGTTATTGCCAGTGTTGACAAACCACAAGAAGAATTTGTTTTGGTTGAGAAATTAAAGGTTGGTCCTACCTTACTACCCTTTCAGTCAGATCCAAGTCCTAAAGAAGATGTGGTTACTCAAGAGAAATCTAAGGAAACTGAAGAAGGTTTTGAAATACCTATTGAAGCAGAAAAAGAAACTAATGAGGCTCTCAAAGTAGTTGTTGATGTCTCTCCTACAAAGCCAGAAGACACTGCTGCTGACTCAGAAGACTCTACTGCTAGGCCAAAAGTTACAACTACTGCTCCACCACATTCTGCTTCCAAGTCTACTAACTCTACTGCTACTTCAATGTTTCCTAATTTGGACTCTCAGGGTAGACCTATTGATGATTCTATCTATCCTAATGATCCAAATATGCCTCCTCTTGAGAATATTTATTATGACACAGATGATGATGCACTTGATGGTCAGTTATTTGGAGCTGCTGCAGACTTTACTAATTTGGAACTCAATATTCCTATTAGTCCCACAACTACCACAAGAGTACACAAGGATCATCCCAAAGATCAAATTTTAAGTGATCCACAATCATCTATTCAAACTAGGCAGATGACTAAAGCCTTGAAAGATCTTCAACATCAAAGTTTCTTTGTCAGATCTCTGCATCAAAGAAATAGTCATAAAGATCTTCAAAATTGCCTGTTTGCATGTTTTCTTTCTCAAATTGAACCCAAAAACACTTACAAAGCCTTACAAGAAGCAAGTTGGGTGGAAGCAATGCAAGATGAGCTTCTACAATTTAAGCTACAAGAAGTTTGGACCTTGGTTGATCTGCCAAATGGAAAAAGAGTGATTGGCACAAAATGGGGTTTTCAGATGAAAAGAGATGAAAGAGGAATTGTCATAAGGAATAAGGCAAGGTTAGTAGCACAGGGATACACACAACAAGAAGGCCTTGATTATGATGAGGTATTTGCACCAGTGGCAAGAATAGAAGCAATTAGAATATTCTTGGCTTATGCTTCATACAAAGATTTTGTAGTGTATCAAATGGATGTGAAAAGTGCTTTTCTGTATGGGACCATTACAGAAGAGATTTATGTGTCTCAACCACCAGGCTTTGAAGACCCTGATCATCCTGACAAAGTTTACAAGGTAAATAGAGCAATGTATGGCCTACATCAATCTCCTAGAGCTTGGTATGACACCTTGTCTACATACTTGTTAGAATCTGGGTTTAGCAGAGGAAAAATTGATAAAACTTTGTTTCTCAAAAGACAAAAGGATGATATTTTGCTGGTTCAAATCTATGTTGATGACATCATCTTTGGGTCTACAAACAAAGCTATGTGTGTTTGTTTTGAGAAGCTTATGAAGGACAAGTTTGCTATGAGTTCAATGGGAGAACTCACCTTCTTCTTAGGTCTGCAAGTTACACAGAAAGAAAATGGTACATTTATCAGTCAGGATAAGTATGTCAATGATATTTTGAAGAAGTTTGGATTTGAAGATGCTAAACCTGCCAAGACTACCATGGACACCAATAAACCATTGCTGAAGGATGAATATGGAAAGGAAGTGGATATACACTTGTACAGATCTATGATTGGCTCATTGATGTATCTTACAGCATCAAGGCCTGATATCATGTTTGTTGTGTGTGCCTGTGCAAGATTTCAAGTGTGCCCCAAGGAATCACATCTCAATGCTGTGAAGAGAATTTTTAGATATTTGAGGCATCAACCAAAATTGGGCCTCTGGTATCCTAAGGATTCACCATTTGATTTGGTCTCCTATTCAGATAGTGACTATGCTGGAGCTTCTTTGGATAGAAAGTCTACCACAGGGGGTTGTCAATTTCTAGGAAGCAGATTGGTGTCATGGCAATGCAAGAAGCAAACAGTGGTGGCAAATTCTACAACAGAAGCTGAGTATGTGGCTGCTTCAAGTTGTTGTGGACAAGTTCTATGGATGCAGAATCAATTATTGGATTATGGGTACAATTTCATGAATACCAAAATTCATATTGATAATAACAGCATACTTTGCATAATTAAAAATCCAGTTTTTCATTCTAAAACAAAACATATTGAGATAAGACATCACTTTATCAGGGATTGCTATGAAAAGAAGTTGATCCAAATTGTTACAGTTCATACTGATAACAATGTTGCTGATCTTCTCACAAAACATTTTGATGTGGGGAGGTTTCAATTTTTAATTGCAAACATTGGTATGATAAATCTTTGAAAAACTTATCTCTTTGTTTTTGTATAAGTGTGTAAAGGAATTGTGCTGCTTATTACTCTGCTGCTTATCTTAAAGTATATGGTTGTGATGAAATGTACTATGCTGCTATGTCTAACTCTACTGCTAGTACATGTATTTGTTTGCTTTGTGGTATTTTGTCTAATATTGTGCAGGAATAAGTCTAAATGCTGATTTGCAATACCAATATTCAGACAACAAAAGAAGCACATTTATCATTCATCAGATTCAGAAGTTCATACATCACAAGAGAAATTACAAAAACTACTTCTGAAACCATAAAAGAGTGCAAAAATCTAAGATGACTACAAGCATTACTTCCTAGGGCATGGAAGTCCAAGAACAATCTTTCTTTCTTTTGGAAGAGGAGAGTTTGTCTTCCTTGTCTTCTTTGCCTTGGTGGACTTCTTTGGTCGTGGCCTTGATGACTGAGGCCTCTCAGGAGTGGAAGGTGGTTCATTTGGAGGTTCATCTTCATCTTCATCTGATGATGTGTAGATGAAAGGGGACACAAGCCTTTTGGGGATGGTTGCCTGACAGGGATCCAAGCTGTGTCTTCTGATGATTCTAAAGATGATGGAGATTTTGGGGACATCACAGCCTTACCCCTGGATGTGCTTGGGGTTTGATTTAAATGTAGAAGATCTTTGAACATAGGGAGATCATGTTTTCTCTTTTTGGCTTGCTCTTTGGTTCTACAACCACCATGAGGAGGACGGAAGGGCGGCACATATGTTTCAAAGGGGGTTTCATCTTCAGATGATGAATCAGAAGAGATATTGATGATTTCGGGTGTTGATTTCATGATTATTTGTTTTGATTTGGGTTAATTGAAGTTTTGATTTGGTTGATTGGCGTTATGATTGCGATTAGGGTTTGATTGTGATAAATTAGGGGAAAGATTTAGTCCGTTTCTATAGGGATTACGGCATATCAGCACATTAATTGCTGAGGATACTTGACTTTTTGACCAAGCTTGCTTCGTCAACTCTGCTGCTGGAATATTTCACTCTGCTGCTAGTTATACAACTCTGCTGCTAGTTATACAACTCTGCTGCTAGTGTTATTGTGCTGCTACGGTTGAAAGTGTGAGGGTGGGATGTGTAACTTCTTCAATCTGTTTAAAACCTAATTGATCTTTCTAATTGGTTTTCTCATGTTTCAAATTGAAGTTATCACAAACCCTAACACTCCATCTCTCTCAAAGTCAAAAATTCCCAATTTTCCTAAACCCTAACTCATGGATTGCGTTCGTACCTGGGCAAAGCAACACAACAGTGTGGTCGTTTTGGATGTTGAATCAGTTAATGAAGAATTCACAGACATGGTAAAGTTTTTGAATGCTACTTCTCTTCGGTATGCACTCACTGTGAATCCTACTATATTTGCTTCCCACATCAAACAGTTTTGGCTTACCGCTAAAATCAAAACTATGAATGGGGAAAAATATGTTAGTGCCTTAGTAGATGGACAAAAGATTCGTGTAACTGAATCATTCATAAGAGAAACTCTTCTTTTAAATGATGAAACAGAGACCACTTGTCTTGCCAATTCTGCTATTTTTGCTGGGTTAAAAGATTTGGGATATGAGGGGAATCATACAAATTTAAAATTTCAAAAATCTCTCCTCTGTCCTCAATACAAGTTTTTGATACATCTTCTTCTTCATTGTTTGAGTCCTGAAACTTCTGGATGGCATGAGTTTAGTACTACTATTGCTTCTGCAATGGTATGCCTAAGCAAAGGTAACCCATTCAATTTTTCAAGAATGATTTTGGAAGGGATGTTTCAAACTATCAAAGAGTCTGGTTCATATTTGCTTTTATCCAAGGTTTATACAACTCTTTGTTCAAAAACAACTTACAAAGTTTAGAGGCCATGTTGCTACTTATGATGCTCCAAAATTGGTTTCTAAAACTTTTACTTTCTTGGTTAAACATGGCAAAGGTTTTTCAGGCACACATACAAATCTTACACCTCAAATGGTGCAACTTGTGCAAAACAATCAGGGTGAAGGATCAGGAAATCCCACTGACTCCCATCACACACCCAATTTTAGTGCATCTGCTACACAACCTAAAATACTCTATACCCGTAGGAACACCAAAAAGAACACTGATCTTCCTCAGGATAGTGTTAGTATGGCTGTACCAGATGAGGCTGTCCTAGGTGATGAAGAGGACATGTTGGCAAGGGCTGTCACTACTGCTTCTAGCTTAGCAGCAGAGCAGGATAGTGATAACATCATTAAGACCCAAACCAAGGCAACATCTAGAGATGATGATTCTTCTGAATCAAATTCTCAGGATGGTAACCCTAGCCAAATGGCAAATACAGGGGGCTCAGATGATCAAACTAGGCTTGATACTGAGTTTATGTCCCAAGATTCACCTCTCGGACCAGGTTACACAGGTCGAAGTGATGAGGACAGACCAGTGACCAATGAATTGACGGAAAACCTTGTACATGATGACAATGTCCATGATTCACCTCTCGGACCAGGTAACACAGGTCGAAGTGATGAGACTATTATGAAACCCATTCAGGAATTGACGGTTACTTGTACCAACTTGGGATTGAAATGTACTACATTGGAGGACAAAGTTCTTACTCTTTCATCTGTTGTTGCTGATCAGGACAACTATCATCAATCTGCAAAAACAGATTAAGAACTTACAGAAATCCAGATCTTCAACCTCCTTGAAAAGATTGAAGAAAGTGGGCACTTCTCAGGTTGTTAGTTCTCCTGATGTCTCTACTCACTTGGAAGATGATGCTTCCAAACAGGGGAGGAATGAAGAGGAAATGGGTTCAGGGGAGGCAAATTTGGAAAAGGCTGATAGTGCTCTGGGTTTGAATGATAGAATGGTTTCAGGGGAGGCTCCAGTGAATGATAGAATGGATGTTGAAAGTCCTCAGGATGCTGAAGAGTTTGTGGTTGCTGATAAATAAGGGAATGAGGTTGTTATGGAAGAGGTAATTGCTACTCAAGAGAAGGTGGTAGAACAACTTACAACTTTGGAGCCAGAGCAATTAGTAAAGGAAACAGGGTTGATGGGTGAAACATTGATGAAGTTGGGAGATTTGGTGAAAGACAAAAGTCTTGACTCTGCTGCTCAAGAATCTACTGCTAAGGAAATTACTAACTCTGCTGCTAGTGGATCTGCTGAAGCACAAGACTCTGCTGCTGGGTCTGGTGACAATGCTGCTGCTGAAGCCATGGTATTGTTGAGCAAGAAAACTACACCAGTATCAACTCCTTCACTACCACAACATACTACAACAACAATCAAATCATCAGCACCTAGAAAACCTGAAAAAAGGGATTGTTATTAAAGAACCTGCTGCTCAACAAAGGAAGGTAATTTCTTCATCTTCTACTGATAAAGGCAAGGGCAAGCAAGTTGAAAAACCAAGGATAATGTATAAGGGGATTGATTTTACTGATGTACCTTTTGATTCTTGGCCTAAGCCATTGCAAGTTGAACATGATACAGCTGCTGCTCTTAAAGCACAAGAGTTGATTGATATGGAAGATCAACAGTTAGCTGAGAAGGAGGCTGAAGGCTTAAAGAGGTATGATGAATGGGTAAATGAGAAGATCAGAATAGCTGCTGATATTGAACTTAATAAGCTGATCAAGATTGAAGAAAATGAAGTTCCAACTTTTGATGTGCAATCTTGGTACAGGGACTTTACTACTAAGAAGAGAAATGAAAATGCTACTGCTAGAAGAAAGATAAAGATATTTAAAGGTCCAACTGTTAAACAACAAAGGAAAGAATATGAAAGGTATCTAAAGAATATGGGTGGATGGACATTGGTATAGTTGAAACCTTATTCTGATAAAGAAGTTTTTGACTTGTATCAACAAACTAAGAAGAGAACAGATACTTTTTATGCTATGGGATGTGCTGAGGATTTGGAACAAATTGCTCAGATGAATAAGAAGTTGGTACCTGAAAAGGTAGTTGAAGCAGAGCATATTCAAGAAGCTGATGTTGTTAAACAGCTTGATATTGATGCAGCAAAGACTATTTCTTCTGTGCAAGGTGATAAAAGAAAAGGTGTTATTCATAAGTCATCTGCAAAGAAGAAGAGAAAGATTGGGGAAGGAAGTAGTTCTATGCCTGAAGGTAATGAATTTAAACATGATTTTGATCACATTCCTCCAGAGCATCTAAAAGAACAATTGAAGGTTTACACTATGGTTGGCAAGATGGAAGATCCTGAAGTGGTTGATGCTAAACCAATTGGTGTCAAATATCCTATTATCAAAGTAACTACAGGATATGATACTAATGTTGGAGCATTTCATGATGTCCAGAGATCTGATGGTAAAACTCACAGGTTTCTTAGATTTCAACAGATGCTACATTACTTTGATAGAGAGGATGTTGAAGACTTGTGGAAGTTATACAAGGCAAAGTTTGGAGCTGAGAAGTTTGATGGTAAAAAGTATGAGATAGATAAAATTGATCACATCATAACTTCTTCTGATAATGTTATGTGGAGAGCACTTAAACTTATGTTTGAACCTTCAATGGATGATTCTGAATGGACAGAGATAGTAGATTACAAAGTAAGAAGATGGAGACTTTTTCAAGATTCTGGAGTTCATGTGTTGGATATTGGACCAATTACTTTGTATATGCTAGCTGAAATGGATTATCCAGTGGTAAGATACTGGAATATTGTCAATCAGATGGTTAATGGTGATAAATCACTTAAGTTGCAGAAAGACTATGATTCTGATGATCAAGCATTAAATTTGCTGTCAAAGTATAAGAAGATATTTGATCAATTGGATTCTCAAGGTTTGAAGTGTTTGGAAGCATCCTCCAAGTGATTAATTGTGCTTAGAAGAAACTTACTTATTTAGAAATAAATAATAAGTTTAGGGGAGGATTGTTGGGTCTGAAACTGCTGCTGAGTAAAACTGCTGCTATAAGTGAAACTGCTGCTATTGGTAATGATTCTGCTGCTAATGTCAAAGTGCTGCTGAGGTTAAATGCTGCTGACAGAATCTACTGCTGATGGGATAAGTATGTATACGGTTTAGATAAATACAGAATAGATTGTGTAAATATTATATTTATCTAGAATATACTTATCGTGTAGAGAAAGGTATTGTAAACCTAGTAGGACTCCTTAGTCTATAATAGGAGGATCCTAGGGTTAGTTTATATACGTATTATTATTCACTTCAAGGTTGTAAAACCCTAGCATTGTTGAGTGCTCGTATTAATAAATTGAAGTGTTGAAAGTGAATCATTATTCTTCTTAAGTTAAGCTTTTACATTCCGCATATTAGCTTAAGTGTTTAATCAAGTTAACTTCTATACAAGATCGTTTAAGCTCAACTGGGATCAACACGTCTTTATTTTCAATACCGGTGTCACTTTAGTAACAACCAGTAGCATATGAATTGAACCCGGTGTCTGCCCTAAGGTTGAACATATGGACGGCTATTTCTTTTCACCCTTTTTCATAACTTTTCTTTTTAATTCTTCAACCCCTTCTTTCTCCTTTCTCATTTTCTCCTTTTTTCAATCATACCTAAGGACTTCTAATTCTAATCTATTGGAATTGTCCTTGGGTAGATCCCTCCGGCTCTGGCGGATCATAGGACGGTTTTCCCTAACCTTAGTCACCTTATAACTCCATGAATCCTATAATTGCCATGAAACCTTTGATTGAAAATATCTCAAAGTGTTTATGAATATAAACACATTTTTGATGACACTTTGAGAGTTTTTGTTTCTTTTGAAGGACTCCCCCTTCACATGTGCTCATGATTTTTTTAAGAAATTTGCACATGCGTGAGGAGTTTGCACTTTTTGAATTGATCCACTTTCAGTGAACATGACCGATTCGAGACACGCTTACATCACTAGTTAGACTAGCTTGAAGTTATTACCCGTCCTGGTCAAGTCCAAAGAAAGTCTCTCGATACGGTACATTCTACTCAGACAAGTCCTATTCGAGACACGCTTACATCACTAGTTAGACTAGCTTGAAATTATTACCCGTCCAGGACAAGTCTTTTTGATTACTGACATTTTAAGCTTCGTCAATTCATTGGTACATTCTGAGTCTAGCTCTTTTGAGATTCTGTCACAAGCTTTAAACATCTTTGATCACATTTTAATCATGTCTTCTCCCCCTCAAAAATAGCATATCGTGATATTTTTTATATCAACTGATTAAGAAAAAGCTTTTTGGAGAGATAGACAGATTTCATTTTGCATGAATTTGGAACATTTTGATTTTGTACTCCCCCTTAATGATAGCACATTTTAAAATAAATTAAGGGTTTTGAGGGAGTTTTCTTGAGCACTAATTTTGAGAGATTATGAGAAATCTTTTGAACAATCTTTGTAAAGTGCTTCAAGAAATGTGTTTGAAAACGAGTTTATGTTTGAAATCCTTTTCTTTTGTTTAGACTTGAACTTTTGGAAAAAGATTTCATCCTTGAAAATACGAGTCCTTGATTTGAAAATAATCAGAAGTCATCGTTTAAGCCCGGGTTTCGTACTGAAGTATACGAAAGCCATTGTGAAGAAACTTTTGAGAAACGACATGTTTTAGAAAAACATTAAAAAGAACTCCCGCTCAAGCATCTGTACATGTCCGTATCATTGTTGAATGACATTTCTAGAAACGTACAGAATATTGATTTATACGAGAGACATGTCGTGAGAAGAATATTTTTGGATTTTTTGATTTTATATTGTTTTTGTATTTTTTTAAAGATTTTATATTTTTGTATTTTGTTTTTGTTGGTTTTTCAAATTTTGTATTTTGTTTTTTCAAAAAAATATTTACAGCGAAGCGATTGTGAAAAATATTTTTCAAGAGGATTCAAGAAGACGTTCTAGTTCCTCAAGAGTTGGGCTTCGCATGCCAATTCGTCGAACTAAATAGTCAAACCTTTCTTTTGGAAGGGCTTTAGTAAATAGATCGGCGAGTTGGTAATCAGTCTTACCGAAAAATAATTCAACAGTACCCTCTTCCACGTGTTCTTTGATGAAATGGTAGCGGACTTTGATATGCTTCGTCTTAGAGTGATGTACGGGATTGCACGAGATGGCTATGGCACTTTTTGAGTCACAATACATCGGTATTTTGTCAAAAGTAAAGCCATAATCTGTGAGCTGTGTCCGCATCCAAAGAACTTGGGCACAACACGCAGATAGAGACACATACTCGGCTTCGGCGGTTGATAGCGCAGTACAATCTTGTTTCTTTGACGACCAGCTTACTAGCTTTTCACCCAAAAATTGTGCTCCACTTGATGTACTTTTTGCTGTAACTTGATCTCCTGCATGATCGGCATCTGAAAAGGCTGTTAGAGTAAACCCTGAATCCTTCGGATACCAAAGTCCCATGTTAATGGTTCTTCGTAGGTACCGAAAGATCCTTTTAACCTCTTTGAGGTGAAGTTCGGTAGGCTTTGCCTGAAACCGTGCTAACAAACAAACAGCAAATTGAATATCAGGTCGACTAGCAGTTAAGTACATGAGAGAACCGATCATGCTCCGATATTTCTTCGGATCGACGGGTTTCCCAAACAAATCAGCATCAATTTTTGGTGAAGTGACCATTGGAGTACCAACAGAATCACAATTTTCCATTCCATGTTTTTTCAAAATCTCTATTGTATATTTAGCTTGATTGATAAAATACCACGAGGGGATTGATGGATTTGTAAACCAAGAAAGAATTTTAGTTCCCCCATCATGGACATTTCAAATTTGCTTTTCATGAGATTTTCAAAATGTTTTGAATGGTTAGGATTGGTTGATCCAAAGATTATGTCGTCCACGTAAATTTGAACGATCAAAATGTCATCTTTGAATTTTTTGATAAACAAGGTGTCATCAACCGTTCCTTTTGTGAAATTGTTTTTGAGCAAGAAAGATGATAGTTCGTCATACCACGCTCTTGGAGCTTGTTTTAAACCATAGATGGCTTTCTTAAGCTTGTAGACGTAGTCTGGATGATCTTTGTCGATGAATCCCTCTGGCTGACTCACATACACTTCTTCTTTCAGAGTTCCATTCAAGAAAGCTGTCTTAATGTCCATCTGATAGACTGTGATGTTTTTGTGAGTGGCATAGGCTAAGAAAATCCGGATTGCCTCAAGTCTAGCTACAGGCGCGAATGATTCTTCAAAATCTATCCCTTCTTCTTGTGGATATCCTTTAGCCACGAGACGAGCTTTGTTACGAATTACAGTCATTTCCTCATCCAGTTTGTTCTTCCACAACCACTTGAGATCAAGAACTCGTTTATCAAGTGGTTGTTCAACAAGTTCCCAACTATCATGTGACAGGTATTGAAGAAGTTCCTCCTGCATCGCTTCAATCCAAGGGTTTTCTGCCATTGCTTCCCGAATGTTCTTTGGTTCTTTGAGGCTTATTGAGCAAATATAAATGCACAATTCGAGATCAGTGGCAAGTTGTCTCCTCGTCTGAACTGGCTTTGAAGGTTCACCAATAACTTGTTCTATTGGATGGTCTTTTGTCCATTGAAACGTAGAAGGGTACCTTGGGTTTAACGTATGTGTGTTAGACGGTTCTTGTAACCTTGAAGATGATTCAGCAGAGTCTGTTGCAAACGGGTTTTCAAATACTTCTTCTCCTTCTTCTAACGCGACATCGTTTGAATTATTTGTTGGTTCTTCTTGAAAATTTGTGTTTTGATTTTGCTCATCAACTCTTGGTAGTTCAGTTTCAAGTACTGGAGTGGCTTGAGTAGATGTAGATGATGTTGAGGTAGTTGGTGCTTCAGCTTCGATTGTTGTAGATGCATCCAGTGGTGGTGGTGGTGGTTGATTTTGAGCGGGTGCAGCGGAATGTTGTTGAGATGCATTTGTCGAAGATCCACCATAGTATTCATCAAACATTAACTCGAAGAAATTTTCCAGTTCTTGTTCTGAAGGTTTGTCCGTGTTTGTTGAATGAGCTCCATTAGGCACGAGTCCTGAACTGATGTGTCCAGAAGTCTTTGCTATTTGGTGCGGGTCCTAATCTGGTTTGATTAGAAGCCATTGGATTAAGCGCGGGTTCTAGAGCGTATATCTCAGAAGCCATTTGTGAAATCTCGTCAAACTTCACATTCATCGTCTCCATAATCCTTTTAGTTCTTCGATTATACACCCTGAATGCCTCGAGTTTTCTGAATACCCAATGAAGATTCCAATATCACCCTTAGCTTTCAACTTTCCTAGATCTTCTCTGTCGTTCGTCGGATAGCACAAAGAGCCAAACACGTGAAGGTAAGAGATGTCAGGTTTCCGGTTATTCACAAGCTCATATGGGGTTTTATTGAATCTTGGATGGATTAGGGATCGGTTTTGAGTAAAACAAGCAGTGGCAACAGCATCAGCCCATAAGAATAGTGGTGCACTAGAATAAATGAGCATTGTGCGAGCAGCTTCCACAAGAGTTTTGTTTCTTCTTTCAACTACCCCATTCTGCTGTGGAGTTCTAACAACTGATGTTTGATGTGTAATTCCAACATCTTCGAGGTAAGTTCTTAACTCCTGGTTTGTAAATTCTGTGCCATTGTCTGTTCTTATAATCCTTACTGGAGCTTGAAGTAGAACTTGAATACGCTTCAGAAAGGTGATGATGATGCCTGGTGCTTCGTCTTTTGATCTCAAAAACTTTACCCAAGTATATCTTGAATAATCATCAACAATAACAAGAATATACTTCTTCCCATTAATGCTTTCAACTCTCATTGGGCCACATAAGTCCATATGCAACATATGTAACCTTGCTTCTGAACTAGGTACGGTTTTGGGTTTATATGATGCTCTTTTACTTTTTCCTTGTTCGCATGATGGACATAGGTGTTCCTTGGTGTATTTGAACTTAGGAAGTCCGGTGACGATGTTGTCTTTGGCTAACTTGTTGATGTTGTCGAAATTGAGATGGGATAACCTTCTATGCCACAGCCAGGACTTATTTTTGGTTGCCCTTGTCATAAGACAAATTGGTGATGTAGAAGCCATTTGGTTGATGTCGATAGCATACAAGTTTGTACCACGATTACCAGTTAAGAGATCATCACCAACCAAATTTCTAATAAAAACCGTGTTTCTCCTGAGTGCAACTTCTAAATCTGCATCACAAAACTGCCCAACTGAAAACAAATTATGTCCCAATCCTTTGACGTAGTAAACTCGAGTGATCAAAAAATTCTCAAACTGAAGATCTCCAAAACCCAGAATAGCTGCTACATGATCATTTCCAAAGCATACAGTTCCCATGAATTTCCAAACGAAATTGATCAGCAGCTTTAAATTCCCGGTCATGTGCTTGGAGCAACCCGAGTCGACGATCCAAAGACATATTTCGACAACCTGCGAAGAACAGAAGATTTTGTATTTGGAAACCGTTTTGAATTTGGTTCCATTGGGTTAGGAGTAAAATCCATATCACACTCATAGAATGTTTCAACATGTTCAATTTGAACAACTTTCAATGTTCCATCCTGGAGAATGAATTTTCTACCCGTTGGTTTCCATACACAATACTTAAGATAGTTCCTAGGCATTTGGCAACTAGTGGTAGACCTAAAGCGTGCAACTAATCTTTCAGTAGATCTAGATCTAGCCCTAGTTCCTTTTGGAACTTTCTTCTGTTCAGGCGTAACATTCACATTCTTAGAAACACATTCATCATGAACATACTTAATTAAACATTTCTTGCATGTCAAGCAAACAGAGTCATTACATGCTTTAGAACCAGTACTCTCGACATTACATTCAGATGAAACATGTCTCTTATTAAAAAGCGATAAATTCCTAGGATGTTCTTCTACTTTATTCTTGCTACTACTCGTAGAGGCAGGCGAGACTCTATTGTTCCTTGTATTGCTCCTAGGCTGTAGTCTGCTGCTCCTAGAAGTGCTTTCTAATCCTGTAGAAGTTGAGGCACACACATTAGGATTTATATTGTTGTCCTTTTTAGCATCACTAGACTCTTTAGAATTATCCTTTTTGCCCTCATAAGTCTCAGATGTGGAGGCAAACGCATTAGTGGGACTAATCCTAAAAAGGCCAGGTGTTATCACTTTTGGTGTTTCGACAACCGCTTTTCCTTTATCAACAATCTTTTCATTTTCACTTTTCTTGGGCAAGGGTGTTGGAGTGACTGGTTTTGTCAAATCCTTTTTCTCATCGACTTTTGGAGCAAACCTTGAAATTGATATTTTTGGTTTTTGAACCATGTTTGAAACATTTGGTTTCTCCGAAGTCGATGGTTTTGCAAACTTAGTTTCCTCACCCTTCCCTTTTTGACTTTCAAGCTGAGCCCTCAAAAGATCATTTTGCTCTTTCATTTTATTTAATTCACGCTCATACGACAGTTTGTCATATTTGCATTCTTTGCTTTTTCGATCAAGTTGTTTAAAATATGTCACATTTTCTTTTTCAAGCTTAATAAGAGCATTTTCATATTTTGAAACAATTTCGGAGGTCTCAGCTCTCAGTCTTTCATCGTCATGAACAGAATATGTTTGTAAAATAATGGACATAATATCAGTAGACAGAACTGCTTCGAAGAGAGAATCATTTAGGTTTTCCAAAACATTGATTTGCTCAAAAGATTCATTTGCCTTCTTTATCAGGGATTTGTGATCCGTGACGAAGTCAGCTGTTTCTTTCAAAAATGCTTGTTCAAAATGAATTACTCGAGCATGGATGTTATTAATTTGAGGAGCAAATTCATTTTCGAGAATCTTTTTAAGCTGTAAATGAACCGTGGAATTCCAGTTGATCTCATTAAGTCTCGCTTTAGATTCCAAAGTCGTTTTAAGTTGCCCAATTCTGGTTTTAAGATCATCAAGATATCCCCGTGCAGCACTTGTGTTAAAAGTGTTGTTTGAGGAAATTTGTTCCATGTTAGAAATCGATTTGGAAGCAACTACTTTTTTAGAAAACATTTTTGAGAATGGTCGTTTTATGGAAAACACGGATGGTTCTTTTTGTGGAACAAAAGTAATTCCCGAAAGTTTGTTCAATTTGTTGTAATCAATGGGTTTCAAATCCTTTTGTTTCATTTTAGAAATGCTCTCTTCGACATGTTCTATCGTTTGCACAGAATCCCGAACGACGGGAGGATCATGTTTGGTGTAAAAAACACTACCATTATACAAGACGTTCTGTTCTTCCTGAGCTTTCTTGAGATTACAAGGATTGTTGTTACCGAGAGCCATTTTGTGTTTTGTATGGTAAATCGGATTAGTTTGATTTGAAATCATTTTCATTGTTTGACTTGACTGACCCGACTTAACTACTAATTCTTCTAGATGTGCAATCTTGTGTTCTGACTCTACGATTTCTTCCAAAAGTTTATCTTCTTTCTTTGCAAAGTCCTTTTTCAACTCATCCCTTTCTTTTTCAAGATTGGTGTAAGCTGTTTCTTGTTTTGAAAGTTGGTTTGTTAATTCAGAAATTTCTTGTTTTAAAAAGTTAATGGTTTTTGTTGAACTTATTTCAAGATTAGCAAACTTGGTTTTCCATTCCCTATCTTTAACAAGTAACTTCTTATAACCAATTTCAAATTCTGACTCACGTTCTTTGTGAATTTGAAAACTTTTTGCATTTTCCTTGTATCTCTCAAGCTCAGTGGTCAATTTCTCATTCGCGGCCTTAACATCGCAATTGACCTTTTTCACTTTCTCGATTTCAATACCACAATTATTTAATAATGATTCAAATAAAGCACGTGTTTCCTCATCATTCTCAGCATGCTGTGAAATGAAGCCTCCATTATGATTCACATCTGGAGTTGCTGAAGAAGTATTGCTACTACTTGGCGTGTCCAGGTATGTATCATAAGTGGGTGCTTGCTTCTCAGAATGTTGTTCCTCATGAGGAGACATATCAAATATATCATTATTATGACATGTGTTGAAATTTGATACCTCAGATGGTGCACTGGTGTCATAAACAGGAAGTGTGTCAGAATCCGTGTCATACTTAGCTTCCTGAAGATTCGCCATGAATATGCAGTTCGCATCGATATCCTCTTTGTCTTCCATTTCATCCATAAGAGCCATAAAATCATGTTCCTCTGCATTCAACTGAAACCCTGCCTTCTCTTTTTGTGCCAACAGTACTGCTTTCTGTAAATACTCTAGATCTTTCTTGTTCGGCTTAGTAGGACAGTTCCTTGCCATATGACCTACTCCTTGGCAGTTGAAACACTTTACCGGATTACCCTGATTCACATTTCCATAATTCCCAACAACTGGAGCTGCCACATTCCTATTCTGATTACCCATAGCCTGATTACCAACATTCTGACCCCTCTGATTTCCAACATGCTGACCGATCTGATTCCCTGCATACTGACCATACAGATTCCCTGCATACTGACCTGCATTCTGCATATTCTGATTACCCATGTTAATTCCAGTAGCATATCCTTGCTGATTCCCATAAACTCCAACCATTTGGCCTCCATTGCCCATATTGAACCTCGGCTGAGCGATCTGCCTGTTGCGAGTATTCGATGAAATCCTTTGGTTGTTGTTTGTTGGTGTAGAATAGCGTCCTTGGAATGCTTTTGTCAGAAAAGCAAACGCTTGTGTCAATACTGCAGTAGCTTCATCATTGTCAGGGAATTCTGGTTCTTGGAAATGTGAGTATTGCTGTTGTGGAATAACATGTTGTTGCTGTGGGTAGAATTGTTGTTGGTAGATCGGTGTTGGTTGTTGAATGTAGGATGGTTGCAAGTAGTTGTGAGTGGAAGATGATGATGGTTGTTGTTGTGTGTTCACTGGTATAGGTGTTGGTGTATCAGCCATTAATGCTAGAGGATCATGCTTTTTAGCAAGTAATTCAGCTCTTACTTCATTAGCTTCATCTTGATTTTGCTTCAAGAAGTCATACATTTGATCATAAGTAACTTCATGCAAATTCTTTGTCTGATAAACAATAGTGACATATCTTCCCCATTCTGGTTGTAACTCATTCAGAAAAATGGTGTTGTTAGCAATATTTGTCTGACTGAGGTTGTGTCTTGATAAATCATTCATGATCTTACAGAATCTGTGGTAGTACGTCTCTATGGATTCACCAGGAATTGAAGTAAACTTGCGAAGTTCCTTAAGCAATTGTGTTTCCATTTCCTGTTTCCCGATGTCTGTCCCATACATTAACCTCTTGACTCTTTCCCAGACTGCATGAGCACTTACTTCACTGTCAACAGTAGCATAAATGGTTTCAGGTAAACCAAGAACGACGTAATGAAATGCCTGATCATCAGCTTCAATCTGTTTTCTGTCTTCCACAGTGTATTCAGTCTCATTCTGTTCTCTGTAGTATGGTTGTACTGGGGGGTACCATTTGGATCACCAGGGTCTAGTACTTGTGATGGTTTGAAGGGTCCATCCATAATGGATTTGATGAGAAGACTTCCATTTGCTTTGCTCTTAAGATAACGCATCATACGACTAGCCCACTGTGAGTATCCACCCTTTGACAGCATGGGAGGTCGGTTTTCGGCACCGGCAGCATGAATATCTTGTTGTGTTGCCATGGATAGACTTCTAAGTGAAAAGTTGTTCTTAGGATCTTTTGAAAGATAACAAAGGTTGTTGTTGTAGATTAGATGATTTGGTGAAGTTGAAAAGCGATCTCGGTTGATATTTTGTGATTTCAGATTTTCCCTCCAAAATAATGAATACGAAAATTTTCTTTCTCAAAATTTGAAAATCACAAAGAAATACAATTCTAAGGTTACCCGAAAATTTTGATTTTTGAAAATTTTTTCGCCAATTTGACAGAAAATTTTTGAATTTTGGCCTGAAAATTTGAATTTCGGACCAAAATTTTCAACCTTATACAAAAATTTAAATCTCGCGTAAAAATTGAACGTTAAGTCTCGTGTGAAAAATAAATTTTACTCAACTTTTTCCGCCAAAAAACTCGGTAACTTGATGTCTAACTCGAAAATAGTTCTAACTCGGTATAAATTGTTTCAAACTCGGTACAAGTTGAAACTTTGGTTCTAACTCGAAAATAGTTCTAACTCGATAAGTCCATGAAATTTGGGCAGAGTTTCCCCTAACTCGATAAACGATTAGGTAAGACAGGCTAACTCGCCAAATGAGGTTTACAAGAGTATTTATACTCATAGTCTAGGGCTTCTCTAATCTTTTACATTATTACACTAATGGCCCTTAGACTTTTACAAAACATGAATAATACACATAAACTTCATCATAATGATATTCTAAAGCAACCTATAACTATACGTTAATGACCGACACTTTTTATAAATAAAATATGATCCTAACATCATCCCTATAAAAAACCTTTAGTATGTCATCCATGAATTGATACCTCAGTATGATTACCCATTCTGATGATCTTCCAATATTTTCTCTTGTCTTCAGAATAGATTTCCCAATCTATTATTGGATACTTAGTTTGCAAAGCTTCTATATTCATACTTTCATCTTGAATGACAGTCACCATTTGTTGAAGCTGATCTTCTGTTAAATCTTCTTCTTCCTCTTCTTTTTCTTCTTCAATTATGGATGAATTTCGAGATCCATCTTCTTAAATGAAAGTAGAGTTATTCTGATATGTTTCTTTTAGAGTAAAGTTTCAGAACCAATGCTCTGATACCACTTGTGGGGTCTTAAACACGGATCTTGCTTGAGCTTGTTAGAAACTTTGTTTAACACCAAAGAGTATGGGAAATCTACTCTTTAATGATTAGAAGAATATAAGCAATGTTGTATGAACCAATGAAACAATAAACATTATAACCAAAACGCTTCAATAGTATTAAGCAAATAATACGAGTACTCTTTTTGTAGTACTAGGGTTTACAATATTGAAGCTATCAAAACATACGTACATATCATCTAGACCTAGGACCTCCTTTTTATAGACACAAGGAGTCCTTTACAAGATAACGATCAATATACAATATTCGTATATTTCCAAACACATAAGATATATACTAAATATCTTCTATACATATAACATTACGCGTTTTATCCCTTGGCAGTACCTTCTTCCATCAGCAGTCTTCAGCACTACAAACTTTCTACCAATAGTACTAATTCAATTAGTATTGTTAGTTAAATCTTCAACAGTATTAGTTTATCTTCTATTATAAGTCTTAAAATGCGTTTTAAAGCATATTAAGTTTTGCTAAAAACTAACATCTATTTAACTTTTTCAGGTGCAAATGATGAGTGACTTTTAATTATTTGATAAACAAAATAAGGCATCATTTTACCAATCTAAGTTAGCTCAAAATCAGAGTTTTGGAAAATCAAGTTACTAAAATTAATGCTATAGACTTCAACATATTAGCAATAAATGTTGCATTTAATAAAAATCCTTTAAGAAAACCGGAAAAAACTGCTATTTTCGGTGTGTGCAACAGCATCTTATAAAGACGCTCCGCGGCAACATGCAACTATAGCTAGGAAAGAATTAAAATGATTTTTTTTCTTTATATGTACCTTAATTACAAATACAAATTGATATATTTAGATCTTTTATTAGAAGTGCATTTGTACTCGCAAAATAACCACACTTCAGATACATACATTACAATTGCTTACAGACACTCCACAGTAACACGCGAGTGAAAATCCTTGTTTTATACAAAAAAAAAATCTTATTTAACATCCTCGTGTTTGCACATGGTTAAAAACTTGTTATCTATTATCTATTATCTATAATAAACGATGGTTTTTTACAAGTAATCTAAGCTCCATGCATTAAAAATCCAATTAATGTAATGATGTGGACTACCTTATTTAGCAGCTATATACAATAGCTTTATGCACCATTTATTTGTAGCAACTTCATTGAAAAGTCAAAGTGAAATACAAGTAACTACTTTGAGGTCAAATGCACGATTTTATTATTTTTAATACTCTGTAACTTATATCCTAAAATAACATCCAACTTCGATCACCGATTAATATCACAATTCCATATCACTATAATAACACATGGTTTGATGTTTATGTTCTTGCTATCTTTGATTCACACATTAACATCACAAATCATGTTTTACACAATCATTAATGAGTATGGGTATTCAAAAAAATAAAAATTTTCTTTTTTGATTATGCAGGTTAAATTAAATCACCGCATCTAAACATTTGTAAGTATTAATTTATCTTCTTTTGTTTAGTTTGATGTGTTAATTTGCTACTTCTAAATTTTCCATTGATTATGAATATGAGAGTGATTTAAACAGGTCAAGGTGTTTGATGATATGTTTGAAAGAAATTTTAGTGATCTCATATGAATGGAGGTAAGTGTGATAAAGTTCTTTTATCTTTAGTTATTTGGCCAAAAGCATAAATCCATGGATTTACCAGGTAGTGAATTATTCAAACAAAGTTCTCTTCTTGATTAATACATGGATTTACTTTTTCTTACATGCTTGGTCAAAAGCATAAATACATGGATTTACCAGGTAATGAATTATGGATTTCATGTTTTTGTTTCATAATGTCATGTTGTTGTTGAAAGAATTTGTAATTGTTGGGTTTTGAGTTATGCTGCTGAGTCAAACTGCTGCTATGATGAAACTGCTGCTAGAGTAAATGATTCTGCTGCTGATGACAAAGTGCTGCTAATGGAAACTACTGTTGAAGAGATAAGCATGTATTCATAGTATATAATTATAGAATAGATTGAATGTATATTTTAAGTCTAGAATATTCTTATCTTGATTAGAAAGTTATTGTAAACCTAGTAGGACTCCTTGGCCTATAAAAGGGGGATCCTAGGGTTAGATTATGTACGTATTGTTTAGTTTTCGTTTACACTTCAAGGTTGTAAAACCCTAGCATTATTGAGTGCTCGTATTAATAATATTGAAGTGTTGATAGAGAATTATTCTTCTTAAGTTAAGCTTTTACATTCCGCATTCAAGCTTAAGTGTTTACTTTAAGTCAACTTCTATATAAGATCATTTGCTCAACTGGGATCAACAAGTGGTATCAGAGCTTGTGATCTAGAAGTTGTAATCAAGAAGAAAATGTTCTTTGCAAGTTTGTTGTTCCTAATCAACTGCTGAAGATGGGTGATGACACACATATGGTGACTGCTTCAAAGGTTCCAATGCTCAACCCTGGTGAATATGAGCTATGGAAGATGAGAATTCGACAATACATTTGCATGATTGACTTTAACATGTGGAATATGATCATGAATGGTGACTCTTTACCAAAGAAAGGCCCTGATGGTAAATATATACCAATCAAGTCTGCTGAAGAGAATTCTGTAAGGAAGATGGAGATCAAAGCTCACAGTATTCTCTTGATGGGAATACCTAATGAGTTTCAGTTGGACTTTGAGAGTTGTGAGACTGCTAAAGAACTAATGGATGCTATTGAATTCAGGTTTGGAGGGAATGATGCTACCAAGAAGTCAAGGAAGAACATGTTGAAGCATCAGTTTGAGAACTTTACTACTGAAAGTGGAGAGAAGATTATTGGCACCTACAACAGGCTCAATCAACTTGTCAGTCATCTAAAGCTTGTTGGCTATGTAGTTCCACAAGAAGATGTGAATCTCAAGTTTCTCAGAAGTCTTGCACCTGAATGGAGTATGCACACTGTTGTTTGGAGGAATAAGCCTGACTTTGAAACCATGAAGTTGGAAAGCCTCTATAACAACTTAAGAGTGTATGAACCAGAATTATCTATTTCATCTACTTCTGGTTCACAAAATCTTGCCTTTGTATCTTCAAAGTCAAAGGGGTCTAAAGAATCTCACTCTGCTGCTTATGGAGTATCTACTGCTGATGGATTTGCTGCTAGTTCTCATGATAATAACTCCACCAGTGATATGGCTTTATGTGCATTCTTGGCTGATCTAACATCAAGTATAAGGTCACTGGCACTTAATCAAGATCTGGATCATCTTGATCAAGATGATCTTGAAGAGATGGATCTTAAATGGCAAATGGCCATGTTGACCTTGAGGGCTAGAAAATTCTGGAAGAGAACTGGAAAAGAGATCAAGTACAGACCTAAAGAAAATGTTGGCTTTGACAAGTCAAAGATAGAGTGTTACAACTGTAACAGGAAAGGTCACTTTGCCAGAGAATGTAGAGCTCCAAAGAAGAATGGTGAAGCATCAAAGAAGACTGAAGAGACAAAGAATATTACTACTGCATTAGTGTCTTGTGATGGATTGGGATAGTATGATTGGAGTGATTTGGCTGATGAAGAACCAAATTATTCCTTGGTGGCTCAAGTCAAGCCTGAAGTACATAACTTTGCACTTATGGCTTATTCATCATCATCTTCTGGATCTGACTCTGAGGTATCTAATGATTCTGATTTATCTGTCTGTTCTTTTAAGTCTTGTGCTGACACTATTGAAGAACTTAAGTCTAGAAATGAAAGTCTAAATAAAGAAGTTGAAAACCTAAAACTTGATAACTTAGGTTACAAAGTAGGTATTCAAAATGTTGAAAGAAGACTTGAGTACTTAAAAGAGTGTAAGATGGAATATGTAGATAGAATTAACCAACAAGATGTTGAGATTTTTAAGAAAAACAATGAAATTGAGTTTCTTAAAACTAAATTAGAAGAAGCAGAAAAAGATAGAGATGAAGCTCTTGCTGAAAAAGAAAAACATATAGTAAGAGTAAATAAACAGCAATATGATTCTTATTTGGTTAATAAATCTATTGAGAGTACAATAATGAGGAAAGGAAGTGGAATAGGTTACAATGAGGTTGCTCCTCCTGTTAAGAGTGCCTATGCTCCACCAGGAAAAGAATTGTCCTTCATTAGTGAGCTGAATATAGAAAAACCATTAGGTGAGTCTAGTACAAGTGTCTTAGAAACACCTAAGGTAGAGGGTAGAAAATTTCCTGATGCTCCCATTATTGAAGATTGGTACTCAGATAGTGATGAGGAACAAGAACAGGTTGAACCAGAACATAATGTAGTAAAGAAAGAAATTCCTGCTACGATTGAAAAAGTTGAACCTAAAATTGAACAAGTAAAGTTTGTGAAACATGTGCTAGGTCAAGGTATCTCTAGGAGAATGGTTGAGTATAAAGAAGTTTCTAGAGAAAGAATGAATGGTTTCAATAATAAGCCTAGGAGTGATCAGAGAAACTTTAATAACCTAGTTTCAAACAAATTAGGTAGTGAGTTTCAATTAAGGAAAAAGGCTTGTTATAAGTGTGGTAGCTTTGAACATTTGATTAATAGCTATCCTGACCACAAGAAACCTGTTTGGAATCAATATACAAAGGTGAATCACAAATATGTTAATCAGAACACTCACCCTCATCCAAATAGAAACATGATTCCTAGGGCTGTGTTGTTAAGATCTGGTGCAACTAGATCAATTTATGCTGCTAAATCAAATGGTGCTTTTAAAACCACAACTGGTTCTGTTGTTGGCTCTACTGCTAGTAAGCACTCTGCTGCTAGTAAGCACTCTGCTGCTAGTAAGCAATCTGCTACTAGTACAAAACTTTCTACTTCTAGGCCAAAAATTTTATCAAATACAGTTGTTGGAAATCATTTTTATGCTGTTAAGGCCTCAGCTTGTTGGGTTTGGAAACCAAAATCAAATGTTACAAACAATGTTTCCAAAACCAGCAGTGCATCAAGTGATTTAAAGAAATTTAACTATGTTGATGCACAAGGCAGATCCAAGTCAGTAATGGCTTGGGTCCCCAAGAGAAACTAATTTCTCTATTTTCATGTGTAGGGTAATCTACTGGATGAGCTTAAAGATATGGTTATAGTTGATAGTGGATGCTCTGGACATATGACAGGGGATGAGTCTCAGCTTGATGATTTTGAGGCTTTTGATGGTGGCTATGTTGCTTTTGGGAATGATCCAAAAGGTGGAAAGATTATTGGTAGAGGCACTTTAAAGACTGGTAATTTTGACTTTGAGAAGGTGTTTCTTGTGAAAGGACTTAAGTTTAACCTCTTTAGTGTTTCACAAATGTGTGACAAAAGGAATTTTGTTCTTTTTGCAGACACTGAATGTATGATCCTTTCTCCTGATTTTCAGTTGCCAAATGATAAATTTGTGCTATTGAAGGTCCCTAGAAATGAAAATATATACAGTGACCATATTAAGAACATAGTTCCCAAAAGAGCTTTAACTTGTCTAATTGCAAAAGCCACTGTTGATGAGTCCAAATTATGGCATAGAAGACTTGGGCATTTGAACTATAAGACAATGAATAAGTTGGTGAAAGGAAATCTGGTGAGAGGAATGCCCACAAAGTTGTTTGAAAATTGTGAGACCTGCATTTCTTGTCAGAAGGGAAAACAACACAGAGTCTCATTCAAGGCAAAGACTGTGAATACAAATACAGAGCCCTTGAATTTGCTACACATGGATTTATTTGGGCCTGTTTTTGTGAAAAGTTTGAATAAGAAGTCATATTGCCTAGTTGTCACAGATGACTACAGCAGGTTCACTTGGGTGTTTTTCTTAGCCACTAAAGATGAAACCCCAGTGGTACTTAAAGAATTCATTACAAGAGTTGAAAACCTGCACAACCACAAAGTGAAGATTATAAGATGTGACAATGGTACTGGGTTCAAGAATAGTGTGATGAACCAATTCTGTGTGGGAAAAGGCATTTTAAGATAGTATAGTGTTGCAAGAACTCCACAGCAGAATGGTGTTGCAGAGAGAAGAAATAGGACACTTATTGAGGCTGCAAGAACTATGTTAGCTGATTCTAAACTACCTATACCTTTTTGGGCTGAAGTTATAAACACTGCATGTTTTGTGCAGAACAGGAGTAAGGTAGTGAAGCCTCACAACAAAACTCCATATGAGATCTTTCATGGGAAGAAACCAATGAGTGATTTTCTTAAGCCATTTGGATGTCCTGTCACTAATTTGAACACCAAAGATCAATTAGGCAAGTTTGAAAAGAAAGCTGATGAAGGAAATTTGGTTGGATACTCTGTACATAGTAAAGCTTTCAGAGTATATAATAAGAGAACCAAACATGTAGAGGAGAATTTGCATATCAAGTTTAGTGAGAACACATCTAATGCTGTTGGAAAAGGACCTGAATGGATGTTTGATGTTGACATCCTAACCAAGACAATGAATTATGTACCTGTTATTGCTAGTGTTGACACTAACAAACCACAAGAAGACATTGTTTTGATTGAGAAACTGAAGGTTGGTCCTACTTTCATACCTATACAGCAAAATCAAGATACACAAGAAGATGATGTTCATCTAGAGAAACCTAAGGAAGCTCAAGCAGATGTTGTAACTCCTATTGATGCAGAAAAGATACCCAATGAAGCTCCAAAAGAAGTTGTTGCTGACTCTCCAATTAGTCCAGAAGACTCTACTGCTAGACCAAAACAAGCAACTACTACCTCTATCTATTCTGCTGCTAAGCCTACTCACTCTGCTTCTACATCACAGTTTCCTTCTTTGAATGGTCAGGATAAACCTTTTGATGATACAAATTATCTTGATGATCCAAATATGCCTCCTCTAGAGAATATTTATGATGACACAGATGATGAAGCTCTTGATGGTAAATTATTTAGAGCTGAAGTAGACTATACTAATTTGGAACTCAATATTCCGGTTAGTCCTACTACCATTACAAGAGTTCACAAGAATCATCCAAAAGAACAAATTCTAAGTGATCCTCAATCATCTGTACAAACAAGAAAAATGACTAAAGAACTTCATGATCTTCAACATCAAAGTTTCTTTGCAAGATCTCTGCATCAAAGAAACAGTCATAAAGATCTACAAAATTGTTTGTTTGCCTGCTTTCTATCTCAAATTGAACCCAAGAACACTTACATAGGCCTACAAGAAGCTAGTTGGGTGAAAGCAATGCAAGATGAGCTTCTGCAATTTAAGCTACAAGAAGTATGGACTTTGGTTGATTTGCCAAATGAAAAAAGACTTATTGGTACTAAATGGGTTTTTAGATGTAAAAGAGATGAAAGAGGGATAGTCATCAGAAATAAAGCTAGATTAGTAGCTCAGGGATACACACAACAAGAGGGACTTGACTATGATGAGGTATTTGCACCAGTGGCAAGGATAGAAGCAATCAGACTATTCTTGGCTTATGCTTCATTCAAAGATTTTGTGGTGTATCAGATGGATGTAAAGAGTGCTTTCCTTTATGGGACCATTACAAAAGAAGTTTATGTGTCTCAACCACCAGGTTTTGAGGACCCTGATTATCCTGACAAAGTTTACAAGGTGAATAGAGCAATGTATGGACTACATCAAGCTCCCAGAGCTTGGTATGATACCTTGTCAACATATTTGTTGGACTCTGGGTTCAGTAGAGGAAAGATTTACAAGACTTTGTTTCTCAAAAGACAAAAAGATGATATTTTGCTGGTTCAAATCTATGTTGATGACATCATCTTTGGTTCAACAAATAGGGCAATGTGTGTTGATTTTGAGAAGCTTATGAAGGATAAATTTGCAATGAGTTCCATGGGAGAACTCAACTTCTTCTTGGGACTATAGGTGGTTCAAAATAAAGATGGCATATTTATTAGTCAGGATAAGTATGTAAATGACATCTTGAAGAAGTTTGGATTTGAAGATGCTAAGCCTGCTAAGAAAAGCATGGATACCAACAAACCTTTGTTGAAGGATGAGAATGGAAAAGAAGTAGATGTTCACTTGTACAGGTCTATGATTGACTCATTGATGTATCTTACAGCATCAAGGCCTGATATCATGTTTGCTGTATGTGCCTGTGCAAGATTCCAAGTTTGTCCCAAAGAATCACATATCAATGCAGTGAAGAGGATTTTTAGGTATCTAAGGCATCAACCTAACTTGGGCCTATGGTATCCTAAGGATTCACCTTTTGATTTGGTGGCATATTCAGACAGTGACTATGCTGGTGCTTGCTTGGATAGAAAGTCTATAACTGGAGGTTGTCAATTTCTTGGAAACAGATTGGTGTCATGGCAATGCAAGAAACAAACAGTGGTTGCAAATTCTACAACTGAAGCTGAGTATGTGGCTGCTTCAAGTTGTTGTGGTCAAGTGCTATGGATGCAAAATCAACTACTGGATTATGGGTACAATTTCATGAACACCAAAATTCATATTGATAACAACAGCACACTTTGCATAATTAAAAATGTTGTTTTTCATTCAAAAACAAAACATATTGAGATAAGACATCATTTCATAAGGGATTGCTATGAAAAGAAGTTAATTCAAATTGTCAAAATTCATACTGATAACAATGTTGCTGATCTTCTCACTAAACACTTTGATGTAGGAAGATTTCAATTCTTAATTGCAAACATTGGTATGATTAATCTTTGAAAAACTTATCTCTTATTGTTTTTGTACAAAGTGTAAAGAACATGTGCTGTTTGTTGATCTGTTTCTGCTGCTTCTTAAGAAGCAAGTGATTAAGTTGTAATGTACTCTGCTGCTATTTTACTCTATTGCTAGTATATTTTCTTGTATACTTTGTGGTGTTTGGACTAACATTTTGCAGGATAAGTTGAAAATTGATGATTTGCAAGATTGTTAAACAGAAATTCAAAGGATTTCATTCATCAATCACAAGAGTACATTCAACAAAAGAGAACATCCACATCATGTTCTGAAATAACAAAAGACTGCTACATCACAACCTAAAATAAAAAGACTTAACACATCATTTTCTAGGGCATGGAAGTCCAAGTACAATCTTCCTCTCCTTAGGAAGTGGAGGGTTTGCTTTTCTTGCCTTGGTAGATGTCTTGGATCTTGGCCTTGATGATGATGGTCTTTCTGGAGTGGATGGTGGATAGTAGTCTGGTTCATCCTCATCTGATGATGTGTAGATAAAGGGAGAAACAAGCTCCTTGGGAGATGGTGGTCTGATTGGGATCCAAGCAGGGTCTTCTAATGATTCTGAAGACGATGGAGACTTGGGAGACATCACCTCTTTACCCCTCGATGTACTTGGAGTTTGATTCAAATGTAGGAGATCCTTGAAGACTGGAAGGTCATGCTTCCTCTTTCTGGCTTGCTCCTTGGTTCTACAACCATTATGAGGAGGAAGGAATGAAGGGACATTTGTTTCAAAAGGAGATTCATCTTCCGAAGAAGAATCGGATGAGATGTTGATTATTTCGGGTGATGATTTCATTGTGATTGGACGAATTGATTTGGGTGATTTGAAGAGTTGATTATGTGATTGGCGTTTCTAATTGTGATTAGGGTTTGATTGTGGTGATTTAGGGAAAAGATTGCGTCCGGTTTTATAGGGATTTTGGAGTATCAAGTGCATTAATTGTTATGGGTTATTGACTTTTTGACCAAGTTTGAATAGTCAACTCTGCTGCTGGCTTATTTTCACTTTGCTGCTAGTTGTTTTATTCTGCTGCTAGTTGTGGATGACTGAGTTATGCTGCTACGGTTGTAAGTGAGAGGGTGGTATGTGTAACTTCTACCAATAAGTTTTAAAACCTAATTAATCTTCATAATTGATTTATACACGCTCCAAATTGAAGTTATCACAAACCCTAACACTCCATTATTGTCAAAATCAATTATCCCCAATTTCCCTAAACCCTAATTCATGGATTGTGTACATACCTGGGCAGAGCAACACAATAGTGTGGTCGTTTTGGATGCAGAGTTGGTTCCTGAAGGGCTCACAGATATGGTTAAATTTTTGAATGATACTTCTCTTAGGTATGCACTCACTGTGAATCCTACTATATATGTTTCCTACATCAAACAGTTTTGGCTTACTGCTAAAGTCAAATCTATGAATGGGGAAAAATATGTCAGTGCTTTAGTAGATAGGCAAAAGGTTCATATCACTAAATCATCTATAAGGGAATCTCTTCTCTTAAATGATGAAACAGAGACTACTTGTCTTGCTAATTCTGCTATTTTTTATGGTTTAAAAACTTTGGGGTATGAGGGCAAGCATAAGAATTTAAAATTTCAAAAGGCACTCCTCTGTCCTCAATAAAATTTTTTGGTACATCTTCTCCTTCATTGTTTGAGTCCTAAAACTTCTGGGTGGCATGAGTTTAGTGCTACTATTGCTTCTGCAATGGTATGCTTAAGCACAGGTCAACCATTTAATTTTTCAAATATGATTTTGGAGGGGATTGTTAAAAGTGTTAAAGAGTCTGGTTCTTATTTGCTTTATCCAAGATTTCTACAACTCTTTATTGTAGATCAACTTACTGATTTTAGATCCCATGCTGGTTATTATGAAGCTCCAAGATTGATTTCAAAAACTTTCACTTTCTTGGTCAAGCATGGAAAAAGTTTTTCAGGCACACATACAAATCTTACACCTTATATGGTGCAACTTGTGCAAAATATTCAGGGTGAAGGATCAGGAAATCCCACTGATTCCCATCACACACCCAATTTTTCTGCATCTGCCACACAACCCAAAATACACTATACCCGTAGGAAAACCAAAAAGAACACTAATCTACCTCAGGATAGTGTTAGTATGGCTGTACCAGATGAGGCTGTCCTAGTTGATGGAGGGGACATGTTGGTGAGGGCTGTCACTACTGCTTCTAGCTTAGCAGAAGCGCAGGATAGTGATAACATCAATAAGACCCAATCCAAGGCAACATCTAGAGAAAAGGATTCTTCTGAATCTACTTCTCAGGATGGTAACCCTAGCCAAATGGAAAATATAGGGGGCTCAGATGATCAAACTAGGTTTGATACTGAGTATATGTCCCAAGATTCACTTCTCGGACCAGGTTTCACAGGTCGAAGTGATGAGGACAGGCCAGTGACCAATGAATTGACGGAAAATCTTGTACATGAATACAATGTCCATGATTCACCTCTCGGACCAGGTAACACAGGTCGAAGTGATGAGAGTACTATGCAACTCATTAAGGAATTGACGGTTACTTGTACCAATTTGGGGTTGAAGTGTACTACTTTGGAAGATAAGGTTCTTACTCTGTTTACAGTTGTTTCAAGTCAAGGCAAGCTTATCACAACATTGAAGAAACAGATAAAGAAATTGAAGAAATCAAGAACTTCAACCTCATTGAAAAGGCTAAAGACGGTGGGCACTTCTCAAGTTATTAGTTCACCTGAACTCTCTACACATTTGGAAGAGGATGATGCTTCCAAACAGGGGAGGAATGAAGATGTAATGAGTTCAGGGGAGACAAATTTGAAAAGGGTTAAAAGTGCTCAGGTTATGAATGAAGAAATGGCTTCAGGGGAGGTTCCAGTGATTGGAGACATGGATGTGGAAAGTCCTGAGGATGCTGAGAATTTTGTGGTTGCTGATCAATCAGGGAATGAGGTTGTAATGGAAAAAGTGATTGCTACTCAAGAAAATGTGGTGGAAAAACTCAAGACTTTGGAGCCTGAGCAATTAGTGAAGGCAACAGGGTTGATGGGTGAAGCTTTAAAGACCTTGGGAGATTCAATAGTGAAAGAGCTTGAAAATGCTGCTATTGCTGACAAGACTAATGACTCTACTGCTGTTCATGATTCCGCTGCTAAAGATCTTGCTGATCCTGCTGCTAGTGGAAAAATGAATTATGCCGATGCACAAGACTCTGCTGCTAGGTCTAGTGATAATGCTGCTGCTGAAGCAATGGTTTTGTTAAGTAAGAAGACATCAGAAGTTCCATGTGAATCATCTTCAAAACATACACCACTACCAACACCATCACTACCACAACAACCTACAATAACATCCACATCATCAACACCAAGTTTACCTCTAAAAGGAGTTGTATTCAGAGAACCTGCTGCTCAAACAAAGAAGATAGTATCATCATCTACTGACAAAGGAAATGGCAAGCAAGTTACAGAACCTCAATGGATGTATAAGGGGTTTGACTACTTTGTACTACCTTTTCATTTGTGGCTAAGGAACTACAACTTAAACATGACTCAGCTGTTGCATTGAAAGAACAAGAGATAATTGATCAAGAAGAACTACCGCTAGCTCAGAAAGAAAAGGAAAAGATTGAAAATGAGACAGAAGATTTAAGGAGATATGAGGAATGGGTGGATGAGAAGATAAGAATAGAGGCTGATATTGAACTCAACAAGATGATCAAGATTGAGGATAATGAAGATCCAACTTTTGATGTGAGATCTTGGGTAAGTAAGTTCACAGCTAAGAAAAAGAAAGAAGATGCTGCTACTAGAAAGAAGAAAAAGGTACTTAGAGGTCCAACTCCATTACAACAAAGAAAAGAGTATGAAAGATATCTGAAAAATATGAAAGGGTGGAAATTGGTGCAGTTAAAACCTATGTCTGATCAAGAGGTTTATGACTTGTATCAAGTGGCTAAAAGACAAATAGATACCTTTTATCCTATGGGTTGTGCTGAAGATTTGGAACATATTGCTCAGATGAATAAGAAGTTGGTACCTAAAAAAGTAGCTGAAGTAGAGCATGTTCAAGAAGCAGATGTTGTTAAGCAGCTTGGTGATGCAGTTAAGACTACTTATTCTGTGCAAAGTGTTAAAAGAAAAGGTGTGGTTCAAAAATCATTTGCAAAGAAGAAGAGGAAAACAGGGGAAGAAAGCAGTTCTAAGCCAGAAGGAGATGAGTTCAAGAATGATTGTGATCATATTCCTCCTGAGCATTTAAAAGAACAATTGAAGGTTTACACTATGGTTGGCAAGATGGAAGATCCTGAAGTAGTTGATGCCAAACCAATAGGAGTCAAATATCCTATTATCAAAGTAACTACAGGATATGATACTAACATTGGAGCATTTCATGATGTTGAGAGATCTGATGGTAAGACTCACAGGTTTCTTACATTTAAACAGATGCTATACTACTTTGATAGAGAGGATGTTGATGACTTGTGGAAGTTGTACAAAGCAAAGTTTGGAGCTGAGAAGTTTGATGGTAAAATGTATGAGAAAGATCAAATTGATCATATCATAACTGTGTCTGATAATGTTATATGGAGAGCTCTAAAACTTATGTATGAACCTTCAATGGATGATTCTGAGTGGACAGAGATAGTACAATACAAAGTAAGAAAATGGAGACTCTTTCAAGATTCTGGAGTTCACATGCTGGAAATTGGACCAATTACTTTGTATATGCTAGCTGAAAAGGATTACCCAGTGGTAAGATACTGCAATACTGTCAATCAGATGGTTAATGGTGCTGGATTACTCAACTTGCAGAAAGATTATGATACTGATGATCAAGCATTCAATTTGCTATCAAAGTATAAGAAGATACTTGATCAACAGGCATCTCAAGACTTGAGTGTTTGGAAGCATCCTCCTGATGTTTAGATGAGCTTTGAAGAAACTTAATGATTTAGAAATAAATATTAAGTTTAGGGGAGGATTGTTGGGTTTTGAGTTCTGCTACTGAGTGAAACTGCTGCTATGATGAAACTGCTGCTAGAGTAAATGATTCTGCTGCTGATGACAAAGTGCTGCTAAGGAAAATGTTGCTAATGGAAACTACTACTGAAGAGATAAGCATGTATTCGTTGTAGATAATTATAGAATAGATTGAATGTATATCTTATACGTCTAGAATATTCTTATCTTGATTAGAAAGTTATTGTAAACCTAGTAGGACTCCTTGGCCTATAAAAGGGGATCCTAGGGTTAGATTATGTATGTATTGTTTAGTTTTCGTTTACACTTCAAGGTTGTAAAACCCTAGCATTATTGAGTGCTCGTATTAATAATATTAAAGTGTTGATAGAGAATTATTCTTCTTAAGTTAAGCTTTTACATTCCGCATTCAAGCTTAAGTGTTTACTTTAAGTCAACTTCTATATAAGATCGTTTGCTCAACTGGGATCAACAGTAATATGTATGAGATTGCGATAAACTTTAAACTTATTTGTATCTTGAATACCAAAATCTCAGATTAAAACCAAGTTGGCTAAACATGAGAGCGGGGGCAATTAGTTAAATTACTATAAGTTTAAAGTTTGTTACACTTAAAGAACCTGATGTTACACGCCACTGAGCATGACTATGAGAAAGAAAATCTAAATGAAATAATTTCCAAATTATCTAATCCAGTCGAGGTTATCCAGGTGTATTTTAATTTTCTAGGATTTAATTTTAGCTCATTGTGGAAGTATTCGTTTGTCTCAAGTTTAAAGTGTGTTTCAGGTTGGGGCACAAACAAAAACCGAACAAAAGGAAAGGAAACTGAGAGTAGAAGATGCCCACAATGCAACAAAGGTTATTAATAGCTATTCTCGTTTTTAAAAACCACTTTTGGCTTATCTTTTACTTTTTTACATTCAGAGCTAATTTAGTTACATCACGGATCATCATTTAGGTTGCCGTTGAGAAAGGTATTGTAGTGGGTGGTGGATGCACGTTATTGCGTCTTGCTGCTAAGGTTGATATCATTAAAGAACCTCTTGACAACGATGAGCAAAAAGTAGAAGTGGATATTGTTAAGAGGGAACTTGGCTACCGAATGAAGCTGATTGTAAATAGGTTGGTAAATCCTAAACACCACTTAAATGGCTATTAGTTTTAGCATATGATCATATCAAATAACATTATCCAGTATAAGTTAAACATATATGATCAAAGTAGTAAGCTACAACTAAGATTATAACTATATGTTGATGATGATTTATTTGTGCATATAACATTTGTGTCTCTATTTATAGATGTAATGGAAAAGTGGGATTGTCCATGGATTTGGGTTGAAATGGTTTATATCATTAAAATTAAGACTTTAGAAATATGATTAGTGACAAAATATTCATTGAATGAAGGTTGACATAATGAACCCTCTATATCGTGATGACAGGCTGGGCGGGGCAGGTTACATCGGACGAAATTTGGCTCCCATTTCTCCCTGACCATGCTATTAATTAGAGGAAAATTCTTTGCTGAAAGGCGGGAGATACATTTTTCAAACAATATCTTACGAGTTGAGTTACTGAATTGGATAACTGACCAAAACAGGTAATTATGTGCAAATCAGAACCGGTTGGGTTCTTGCCCTCCTTTCAAATTTTTAAATACTTATATGTATTAAATGTAATTACCAAAACTATATTATTAAAAACATGTTTAATTGAGAAGCTCTAGAAAGCATTTACAACAAGTGAAAATGGGTTCTACTGTGAATGCAGATAAATACTTGCAATAGATTCCACTGTGATGGGTTTACTCCAAATTCTAAGAACAAGCCTTCAATGTGTACGAAGAATTGGACCGGGTGGTTTCTTGCATTTAGTGTTGCCGCCCATTATAGACCAGTAGAAGATATAGATGATAAGGTTAGACACCGACAATAATCTATTGTAGACTTACTTTCGGGATGTTTTGGACTGCTTATTTTTTTGCTTATGCTTATATTTAAATACTTATAGGTTATAAGCTTCTTAGAAATAAACTCTTTTGGAAATACTGTTTGGATTTGCTCATTCTGTTAAAGTTGCGATATAGTCAGAAAAAGTTATTTTGCAGGTTTTTTTATCGGCTTCATCAATAACCTTAATTATCGGAAGCAAACAATGCCATACGCACCTCAAGAATTCATCCAGTGAAGAGAAAATTATCCTAATTCCCATACTACAAAATCGATCAATCCAAATGGTCTTTTTCACTATGATCATGGAAATAGTGTTACAGGTACTTATTTATAATTATGAATTAAAGATTGTGATTTATAGTTATTTTTTTATTTTAATTGTGTTTCGATGATGTTTAAAGTGATTTAAGATTGAAGTAATTGTTTGTACATAACGAATTCATCAATGGTAGATTTTTCCTCAATTAATATAGTAGGTAAAAATAAGAAACCATGCTCTGGTATGGTTATTTATGTTATTGCTATACAATTTGTGTAAGGTATACTGATACGAACCTATCCCATACTAGGCTCGTATCGGTTCATAAGTCCAAGTATAGAACTCACTCAAGAAGCTAGCTTGTAAGAGGAGGGGACACCTAGACTTATAAACCACCACCCAATCCCATACTTGGGCGATGTGGGATCGTAACAATACCCCACCCTTTGAAGAACCAACGTCCTCGTTGGTCACGGCTATGTTGGTCACGGTTGGCACCCCTCCTTAGGTCCAAGCCACCACTCCATAGGCCACCACTCCAAGCTTTTTGGTTATGGCTGTGTTGGTCACGGTTGGCACCCTTCTTTCGGGTCCAAGTCACCACTCCACAGGCCACCACTCCGAGTGTTAGAACCTCGAACGGTAGGGCTGGTTCTTTTTTTTTTTGGGTAAAGGGGAGTAATCCTGCACCCTGGTAAATATATTAAAACCCAAAACGTTTAAGTATAAATGGAATGTGGCTGAAGTACCACATTAACCTCAAGCTTAAACAGCTTGATAGACAAAAAAACCTAGAGCTTATGACAAGCCAACAGCTCATAACAACTCTAGAATCAAAAAAATGAACCTAGAATAAGAACTAAGCAAAACAAGCTAACCAACGGATGCCGTGAATGATGAACTACCATCAGTAGTAGAGTTAGGAAATAAATTAGTCGATTCATCAAACACGTTTTCAACAAAATCTTCATCACTGCCTTCATCAGTAGCCAAAGCAGCATATGGATTTGACGTAGCTATATCGCTTTCCTTAGAGGATAAACCTTTAGAGTTCAACATAGATGACGATTTAGGCACATTATTCCTATTAGTAGCTCCCTTGTTTGGCTCACTAGTAGTCTTCTTAGGCTCATACCTGAGATTCGGTTTGACTGAAATACCAACCTGACTCACATTACTAGACTGGGCTTTACCCTTCTTCTCCTTATGATATACCTTTTGGAAATCATCATTAAGAGGCTCGGCAGGAGTAGCGACACTGGGAGTAGAAACAACAGGAGGACTGACCACAATTTTAGGACAATGATCCTGGGTATGCCCAAAAATCTTACATGAAGTACACCTTGGAGGCCTCCATTCATACTCGACTCTAATAGTTTCTTTAGTAAACCTATCCCCTATAAGAGAGGGGACACCAATAGTAATAACCTCTACGAGCTCAGCTTGAGAACAAACCTCGATTAAGCACCGAGCAAAACTACTTCTACCCCAAGAATCCTTACACATAGAGCTAGTGTACGAATCAAGCATAATAGGTTTACCAAGAAATGAAGCAATCAAGCGAATACCATCATCTTCAAAAACTTGAATAGGCAAATCATGTAATTTAACCCATACCGGAATACGGGTCAACTCTTCCTTACATAATCTAGTATCAATTGACCATTTCTTGAGAATGATCGGTGATTTGCATATCAACCAAGGGCCATCTTCCAATACTGCTTCTAAACCAGCCTGAGTATCAAATTTGAAAAAGAAAAAACCTTTTGCATTCATCATAATCTTTTTCAAACCATATTTAGCCCAATTATTTCTAACATAGTATTCAACCACTGGAAACGCCATTCTATTACCAATAAAGTAACCATATAGAGTGTATTCAAGACGTGCACTAACCTTTTCGACTAGTCTACGTGGAATAGAAACATTAACTCCTTCACAAACTGAATCAATAGCCAAAGCACTCACCGTAGTATTTGGATTGGCATCCACATTTACACCATTGGGCGTTGGAACTTTGACACTATCTCCAGAATTAAAAGTAGTAGCATTAGCCTTCCTTTCAATCTCGTAAGCCTCAAACAATCCATACATAGCGTCATGCACATGTCAACGAGTAGCACTATCCAAATTAGACCATTTTGGATATTTGTCGGCTTCAATCTCCTTAAGGAATAAATCAATATCCAAAGATGATTTCAGCGAGACCCCAAACACCAATTCAATAAAATCATGCTTACTTTTGATAGTGTTAAAAGGAGACACATGTGTTACTGTCAACCCAGCATTAGGATTGCTAGGAGGAACATTAGCATTAACCTTATTAGCATCAAGAAACTCTTGAAACGACTCAGGTTGTGAAGCGTCATTACTGCCCGCGTTAGAGGAAACTTTAACACCATCACCGTGAGGCAGGTTTGCATCAATTGAAACTGTATCAACAGTTGCAGGAGGGATACTCCCAACTAACGAATCAAGTGCAGGCTTTACAAAAGCAGGGTTACTAGTGACGGCATGTGTACTAGTATCCTTCATGGTAGCATGTCTTCGAGACTTATTATTTTTCCTCACAGTCACATTCGACAACAATTGCGTATTCTTCTCTCCCGTACCCACTTCCTCCATAATCAACTAAAAAGAAAACAAGAAAAACCCTAAGAATAACCAACGATCACAAAAAGAAAACCAGAAGAACTACGTCTATCTTCAAACCGATGGCCTCAACAAAGTCAAGGCATGATTTAAATACCCATAGAGATCAACCGACTTCCATATTGTAGATAATCACAGGTAAAAAAAGGAAACATCAGATCGAAAACCAAAAAAGCCCTAAAACAGCGATTCACAAGAAACCCTAAAAAAATCGATAACCTAATCAAATCAAGTCTAAATCCTGATAAAAATAATGTTAAAGATTAGATTAAACGAAGCTAATCAACCAGAAACACAATCGTTAAAGGAATTAGAAGCAGGATTGAAGATTAAGCAACGATTGGAGAGAGTTTAGGGTTAAGAAAATAAATCGCCATTGGCACCAGAGGAGGAGTGGGTTTTTTTTTTTTTTTGGTAGGGCTGGCTCTTGATACCAATTGATATGAACCGAGTCGATAATGAGGTAAAATGTCACACCCCCAATTTACCTGACTTGCAGCGGAATGGAATGCCTGAGAGTGTAACTGTCATAGCACCATAACAAGGAAATATTGAACGACCTAAAGTGTCGTTTTGAAAACACATCGTTTGACTTATTAAAACATTCAGAGTATATTACATAGGTCCCAAAAGTCATGAAAGGTTTACAGAAATAAGTTTAGACATGTCAAACGATAATTATACATAAGTGCATGAAAGTGTCAAAGTGAGACGCGTCATCCTAGGTCCTCACTAAAATGACTCCATGCATGCCATGAAGTTTATGCTCTTAGTTACCTGAAAATACATTGCGAAAACGGTCAACACGAATGTTGGTGAATAATCATAGGTTTGTAAGTTAAATCGTATGTACATAAACCACAAGTATAAAGTAAACCGACATAAATGTCAAAATGCTACATTGTCCCTTAAGCTCATGACCCCGAAGCTAGACTTTGTAATGCCCCAACAGAGTGTTTACCAGACACTCACTTGATAAGACATGAAATGCATTCGTCCCGTTGGAGCAACCCAAACACGAATGGAGGCGTCACCCTCAATAGATCTATTCACTCACTCTCGCTTAGTACTTGAAATTAACGGTCCATGATATTGAAAAGGGGACTTGTTATGATATGGTATAAAGGCAACTTAAGCAATGTATGGAATTTGTAATACTTGGGCATGTACGAAAGTAATTGATGCAATGTATTCTCCCCCGTGGGATTTGAAATCAAATAAGTAATTGAAAACGGGGCTATGAAAACTCACCTCAACTGATGATACTTGAAATGAAATGAAGTGAACAACAATGATCGGTTAACTGCTGCAACCTAATATGAATGATGAACGATCTAATTTAGATCACCAAATGATGTTATGAATGTCCATGCTCATGTTCCTATACCACTCTACTCTTTGTAAAAACACTTGTTTTATCAAAAAAAATATATAATCCAAGAATTTGGAAAAATATTGCTATTAGAAAATATAATAAGCTAGTTGCAATATATATATACTTATATATATCGTATGTTTCCATGTTAGTGTTGAAATCCTCGGGTTGTAATCCTTGAAATATCGCCTTGAAATGATGAAAATATACTTGTAATAACTAATACTTCATTAGTTATAAAGCTTGGTACTTAATATTATTTCTAGCTTATAAAAGTACTTCGTAGTTTTAGTGTCCATTTTTATTAAAAGCTGTCAAATAAAAATGGTTTTAGCCGATATTCAAACGTGAATATCTTTGTCGTTACTTGTCCGTTTTACTTGTTCTTTATATCCACGGTTACGTCTTAGTATGTAGTAATATATTTTGGAAAGCTCGGCTCCTCCGGGTTACGTCTAAAGCCTCTTTTTGACCGACGAAAAACGTCCAACAGCAACTATTTTTCCAGAAAATACTTTTCGTCAACAATCTTGCAAAAATCATAACTTCTTCGTTATAAACTCTTTTTAATCCGTTCTTTCGCCTACGGATTCGTTTTTGAAAGTATTTTCTAAAAATTTTGCCAAAGTTTCCTTGGTGTTTACTGATTTTCCAGGTTTTCACAAAATGGGACAGCATGTCTAAAACATGCTCCAAATCAAGTTTTCAAGGTTTATAACTAATTTCTAACATCACCAAACCTCTTGTAATCACCACATAGCTAATCTAATCCTACCATACACCTTCTTAGGGTGCCATGGGATCCTAACCAAGTTATTATAGCAAGGGGATTCATAAATAAAAAGTTAGGGTTTGTATGTTCCATTTTTGACAAAATAAATGGTGGTATAGCTAGTTGTACATGGTTTTTAGCATGGAAATCATGTAATACAAGTAAATATAAGATGATTCATGAAAAAATAATGTTGATAACTTACTTGATAAAATGAGATGATTAGATGATGAGTATGCTTGGATTACTTGTGTTTTTCTTGATTGATTCTTGATTAGGCAAGTATAAGGAACAAGTTTAGTGTTTTAACTTTTGAAAAATCTTCACTTGATCTTGGGATTAAGGTTGGGTCGTGGGGTTGAAGAGAGGAAGAAGAGATGAGATGAAATTTTATCTTTCTAAAAATGTAAGAAATGATTTGTGATTTTTGGTTAAGTAAGGTTTTTAGAGGTTTATTAGTTTAAAATGTACACATTAATGCATAGGGTTAAAGGGGTGTTCATGGGCCGGTTTTCAAAGGGTGAAGGGGGGGGGGGGGGGGTAGGGGTACTTGGTATTTATTTAGAAATCTTGCAAGAATTATGCACTAGTTTGTGTTTTTAGTTACAATCGGGTACCGGGTTTAATAGAAATAAACGTTCACAAAGTTAACCGGGACAAAATAAAGTTATAATAATGATAAAAATATATTAAAAATATGTTGGGTACATTTACTGAGTGATCGGGTGATTATTGTTTAGTTTTCACGAAAACCGTCGTTATATTCATACGCGTACGTTATAAAAAAAATAAATTTCCAAAATACTGGGTAACTGAATGTTATAACTTTTATGATGTTAAAATGGATATAAAAATATGTCGGGACCATTGTGGGAATATTTAGATATATTCGTCGTGTATAAACCGGGTGTTAACGTTTACTATAAATACTTATACGTAAAAACGTTAAATGTACTGAATGTAATAATTTGAAAATCCTGAGAGTGGTATAACATGAAAATGCTGTTATGATGATATGCAGACTATCTCCAGTCCGTATGCAGTGTACTTAACACTAATGAAATGAATTCGCACCTAAACCAATCCGGTTACGCGAATTTGAATACCCGTAAACTAAATTTACGATGAAATGAGTAATGCAAGTGAATAGTGAAAACTTTTCCGGAAATGAATAGTGTTCGGTGAATAGTAAATTTCCCAAAAGTTTCTCAGAATATCAAACTGACCTCGAAAATGATGAATAGTAAAACGATGAATAGTGTTTTGATGAATAGTGATTTATGAATAGTAAAAAGTCGAAGTTTGGGAAAATGACCTGAAATGGTAAATGACGTGAAATGGTGAGTTGTGACATCCGCCCATCCAAATAGGAATTCAGTCCCTGAATTCAGCTAGTGTTGGTCTCGGTAATAGGTTTGGTGAAAAGGTGTGGATACTTGCGTTGCATTTGGTCCTCTCGTTCCTAAGTAAACTCGGGTCCTCTTCGAGAATTCCAGTGAACCTTAACGATCGGAATTCTACTATGCTTTAACTGTTTGACCTCTCGGTCCATGGTTTCAACTGGTTCCTCCACAAAGTTAAGTTTGTCATCTAACTGAATCTCTTCTAATGGTATAACGGATGACTCATCTGAAAGGCATTTCTTAAGGTTTGAGACAACTAATCCATACCGATAACAACGTCAAAACTTCCAAGTTCTACGGGCATAAGGTCTATATTGTATGGGTGATTTAGGAAATTGATGGTGCAACCACGGATAACGGTGTTGGTGTTAACTAAAGACCTATCGGCTAATTCAACAATATCGGGAATGTCTAAAGTAGTTGGTTCTATGTTAAGTAAAGGTGCAAATGCAATAGAAACAAAACTTCTATCCGCTCCTGAATCAAATAAAATGGATGCATAACGATTATTAACGAGGAACGTACCCGCAACAACATTCGGGTCCTCACGGGCATCTTCTCCTCCCATAACATAAGCCCTTCCTCGAGCTACTCCTCCTTGATTTCCAGCTCCTTGATTCTTCCTCTTTGGGCACTCACTCCTATAGTGTCCAATTTCTCCGCAGTCGAAACATGTTACTGGTGGTTTCTGATTTCCACCCAAATTTGGATTCCAGCAATCCCTGGTGTAGTGACCAGCCTTCTTGCAGTTGCCACATATATCTGGGCAACGTCCTGGGTTATGGTGTTTCTGACACTTATCACACTTGGGTAGATTTCCAGCATACCCTCTCCCTTCAGTAGGTCCTGCAGCATAGGCCCTTGCCACTTCTTGCCTCTTAGGTGCTGGTTGGATGGCATTTCCACCTTGGTTACCGCCAAACCTCCTTTTGTTGTTGTTATTGTTGTTTGGGGTGTTGTTTCGGTTATTGTTGTTATTTGCAGCAGATTTTCCTTTCAACACTTGGACCATAAGTTTCTGAGTTATACGAATGGCCTCTTCCATTGATTGTGGGTCGAAAGACATCACATCCCCTCGGATGCTTTCGGGTAATCCCCCAGTAAAGTTCTCCATCTTTTTCTCAGCGTCCGGAACCATAGTTGGACACAGTGTAGCCAACTCCTGAAACTTCCTGATATAAGTCTCAATGTCATCTCCTTTAGTGACTAACTGGTAGAATTCTGTTTCCAACTTTTGCACCTCAGTACGAGGGCAAAACTTCTTGGTCATCAGCTTTTTGAATTCAGCCCAAGTAAGTTTGTAAGCATTCTTCATACCAATGGGTTGAGCATACGAATTCCACCAAGACATGGCTTCATCCAGCAGCATACCTGTAGCAAACTTTACCTTGTTAACCTCCTGACAACCACACATGAGAAAGACGTTCTCAGTCTTCTCAAACCAGCGGATTAAAGCAACCGCTCCCTCAGTTCCCTTATACTTGATAGGATCACTAGTCTTGAAATCCTTCCAAGTACATTCACGCCTAGTAGTGGGTTGAACCACTTCAGCAGTAGGTGGAACCTCAGCAGCCCTAGCAGCAACTTCAGCTCTCTCAGCCTCTAGAGCTTCTGCTACACTATCCCTGACCAACTTGCGGATAGCTGCTTGTGTCATAGCGGGTGTTTCTGATGTAGCCTTTGCCTTCTTTGGCGCCATACTTCTGATAAATAATAATCGACAACAACCATGAGAAAACTATAATAGAAATAGTCATCGTACAAAATATACGCCCACAACATGTATATATACAACCACAACAAGTATAAATACAACCATGACATGTACGAGTACAACCACAACCTGTAATAATACAACCACGACACGTATAGATACAACCTCAACAAGTATAAATACGTTAACCATAAAGAGCAACCATGAAACATCATAAATATAATCACAACACATGAATATAATACATGAAAATTTCGGTCGACGTAGACCGATATATATATATAGCACAACATTTCCAACATAGTAGAGTCGCACTTGATATATTTGTTTGTACAACAACCAAAAGACTACAAGTTCTTGAACTATGTCCCACACCTCGGGACTAGGAAATAGTAAAAGCTAATATAATACTAGTCTATGTCTATGCTCCTCCAGGTGCTCTAGACGGTCCAGGAGCTCCAGATGCTCCATGCTCTCCCCTCAAGCGGCGAATCTCACGATCCATCGCAACCACGATCTCCTCCAGATGCTGAACTCGTAACTGAGAAGAAACATCCCTACGCTCCATCACTGTCAACCTCTCTCGAAGCAATGCCAACTGATCTACCTGCTCCCACTGAGTCTCCTGTGTCGCCTGAGCTCTATCTCGAATCTCAGGTAACTCATACCTAAGTAGCTCAATCTCCTCCTGGTGCCTCAACTGTCGTGCCTCGAGTCCATGGTATGACACATCAATACCAACTCTACCCTGAACCAAATCCTCAACCTGCTCCTCGACAGTCTCAAGTCGAGTAGTAATGATCTCATCAACTCTATATCCCAACCTATCTACTTGCTCCTGCTGAGCACCCATCTGATCCTCTAATGTGACGGCTGTAGGGCTCCTAGCCGCAGCCGCTCTAGAACTCTCACCTATGTGGTATACTGGTGGTGGTTCTGCTGATTCTGACTCTGTAGTGGTAGGTGAATCTGGAGTGGTAAACCTAACACGCTTCCTAAGTGGCAAGAGTGAGGTGGATATAGGGGTAGCAGTAGGTATGGTTGGTGGTGGTGGTGTAGGCACAGTAGGACTAGGTAGGGTCCTATAAGTAGATGTAGCATAACGAACTCTCTTACTAGCAACCTGGATAGTCTTATCCCTACGAAACATAAGTCTTGGCTCTGAATGGATAGTAGTAGTAGGAGATGGTGTGTCTGTGGGTACACGGGTGACATCAAATGGTACAATAGGATGGACATGAGGAGTAGGAGCCGTCTCCTCCTCCTCGAAAGGCTCTGTGTCATCATCTGATGCCAAAAGTGGCAACTCAGGTACAATAGGACTAGGTGGTGGTGAACGGGCTGTAGAAGACATAGATCCTTCGACATCGGAGTCTGTGATGGTGTACAGTATAACATTTGGGTTTGCAGACATGGTTCTGTGATAATCAAGGTGAAATAAAATAAATAACTCGTAATGAAATCACCAAAAGCAATGAACATGCACTTATGATGAAATGATGAGATGCTATGATAATGTGGTTATAGTCTAGGGTCAATGATACATCCTAGTTCTCTATAACCTTAGCTCTGGTACCAATCTGTCACACCCCCAATTTACCTGACTTGCAGCAGAATGGAATGCCTGAGGGTGTAACTGTCATAGCACCATAACAAGGAAATATTGAACGACCTAAAATGTCGTTTTGAAAACACATCGTTTGACTTATTAAAACATTCAGAGTATATTACATAGGTCCCAAAAGTCATGAAAGGTTTACAGAAATAAGTTTAGACATGTCAAACGATAATTATACATAAGTGCATGAAAGTGTCAAAGTGAGACGCGTCATCCTAGGTCCTCACTAAAATGACTCCATGCATGCCATGAAGTTTATGCTCTTAGTTACCTGAAAATACATTGCGAAAACGGTCAACACAAATGTTGGTGAATAATCATAGGTTTGTAAGTTAAATCGTATGTACATAAACCACAAGTATAAAGTAAACCGACATAAATGTCAAAATGCTACATTGTCCCTTAAGCTCATGACCCCGAAGCTAGACTTTGTAATGCCCCAACAGAGTGTTTACCAGACACTCACTTGATAAGACATGAAATGCATTCGTCCCGTTGGAGCAACCCAAACACGAATGGAGGCGTCACCCTCAATAGATCTATTCACTCACTCTCGCTTAGTACTTGAAATTAACGGTCCATGATATTGAAAAGGGGACTTGTTATGATATGGTATAAAGGCAACTTAAGCAATGTATGGAATTTGTAATACTTGGGCATGTACGAAAGTAATTGATGCAATGTATTCTCCCCCGTGGGATTTGAAATCAAATAAGTAATTGAAAACGGGGCTATGAAAACTCACCTCAACTGATGATACTTGAAATGAAATGAAGTGAACAACAATGATCGGTTAACTGCTGCAACCTAATATGAATGATGAACGATCTAATTTAGATCACCAAATGATGTTATGAATGTCCATGCTCATGTTCCTATACCACTCTACTCTTTGTAAAAACACTTGTTTTATCAAAAAAAATATATAATCCAAGAATTTGGAAAAATATTGCTATTAGAAAATATAATAAGCTAGTTGCAATATATATATACTTATATATATCGTATGTTTCCATGTTAGTGTTGAAATCCTCGGGTTGTAATCCTTGAAATATCGCCTTGAAATGATGAAAATATACTTGTAATAACTAATACTTCATTAGTTATAAAGCTTGGTACTTAATATTATTTCTAGCTTATAAAAGTACTTCGTAGTTTTAGTGTCCATTTTTATTAAAAGCTGTCAAATAAAAATGGTTTTAGCCGATATTCAAACGTGAATATCTTTGTCGTTACTTGTCCGTTTTACTTGTTCTTTATATCCACGGTTACGTCTTAGTATGTAGTAATATATTTTGGAAAGCTCGGCTCCTCCGGGTTACGTCTAAAGCCTCTTTTTGACCAACGAAAAACGTCCAACAGCAACTATTTTTCCAGAAAATACTTTTCGTCAACAATCTTGCAAAAATCATAACTTCTTCGTTATAAACTCTTTTTAATCCGTTCTTTCGCCTACGGATTCGTTTTTGAAAGTATTTTCTAAAAAATTTGCCAAAGTTTCCTTGGTGTTTACTGATTTTCCAGGTTTTCACAAAATGGGACAGCATGTCTAAAACATGCTCCAAATCAAGTTTTCAAGGTTTATAACTAATTTCTAACATCACCAAACCTCTTGTAATCACCACATAGCTAATCTAATCCTACCATACACCTTCTTAGGGTGCCATGGGATCCTAACCAAGTTATTATAGCAAGGGGATTCATAAATAAAAAGTTAGGGTTTGTATGTTCCATTTTTGACAAAATAAATGGTGGTATAGCTAGTTGTACATGGTTTTTAGCATGGAAATCATGTAATACAAGTAAATATAAGATGATTCATGAAAAAATAATGTTGATAACTTACTTGATAAAATGAGATGATTAGATGATGAGTATGCTTGGATTACTTGTGTTTTTCTTGATTGATTCTTGATTAGGCAAGTATAAGGAACAAGTTTAGTGTTTTAACTTTTGAAAAATCTTCACTTGATCTTGGGATTAAGGTTGGGTCGTGGGGTTGAAGAGAGGAAGAAGAGATGAGATGAAATTTTATCTTTCTAAAAATGTAAGAAATGATTTGTGATTTTTGGTTAAGTAAGGTTTTTAGAGGTTTATTAGTTTAAAATGTACACATTAATGCATAGGGTTAAAGGGGTGTTCATGGGCCGGTTTTCAAAGGGTGAAGGGGGGGGGGGGGGGGGGGGTAGGGGTACTTGGTATTTATTTAGAAATCTTGCAAGAATTATGCACTAGTTTGTGTTTTTAGTTACAATCGGGTACCGGGTTTAATAGAAATAAACGTTCACGAAGTTAACCGGGACAAAATAAAGTTATAATAATGATAAAAATATATTAAAAATATGTTGGGTACATTTACTGAGTGATCGGGTGATTATTGTTTAGTTTTCACGAAAACCGTCGTTATATTCATACGCGTACGTTATAAAAAAATAAATTTCCGAAATACTGGGTAACTGAATGTTATAACTTTTATGATGTTAAAATGGATATAAAAATATGTCGGGACCATTGTGGGAATATTTAGATATATTCGTCGTGTATAAACCGGGTGTTAACGTTTACTATAAATACTTATACGTAAAAACGTTAAATGTACTGAATGTAATAATTTGAAAATCCTGAGAGTGGTATAACATGAAAATGCTGTTATGATGATATGCAGACTATCTCCAGTCCGTATGCAGTGTACTTAACACTAATGAAATGAATTCGCACCTAAACCAATCCGGTTACGCGAATTTGAATACCCGTAAACTAAATTTACGATGAAATGAGTAATGCAAGTGAATAGTGAAAACTTTTCCGGAAATGAATAGTGTTCGGTGAATAGTAAATTTCCCAAAAGTTTCTCAGAATATCAAACTGACCTCGAAAATGATGAATAGTAAAACAATGAATAGTGTTTTGATGAATAGTGATTTATGAATAGTAAAAAGTTGAAGTTTGGGAAAATGACCTGAAATGGTAAATGACGTGAAATGGTGAGTTGTGACATAAAAGAACAATAAAGATAGACTAATCGATGTTCGAGAGGTCGAATAAGCTCTCCCGATGGTTTATATTAGTGCGATAAACCGACTCCCAATTGATTAACAAATCAATACTTCACATTCATTCCACATAATAAGAATTACAACCCTAATGCCCTATTTATAATAAAAAAACACTCTAATACTAATCTTGTAGAACAAGATATAATCTTTACTTTAAATAAACACTATCTACTAATTAAATACCGATTATACTTATCTAACTAATAAAATACTGTAGAATACTAACTATGTTGGAAACATGATACCACTTGTGATTTGTGTGGCATTGGAGAAACAAGAAGGAGAGGGAGAGAGGAACCTTGAGAGAAAATGAAATGTTAGATTGAGATTAAGTGAAGGTCCAACCCTCTCCACATGTGGAGAGGGGTATTTATACTTACTACATAAACGCCCACACCCGGGCTGTGGATCAGGCATACAGTGGGTGAAGACCCGTCCTTCTTCCACGGTGTTACTTAAGCTAATAATAACTAACTTATAAATAAACTATCTACGAGCTAACTTAATGCTATTACAATAATCAGGTGATCGAGACTTTTACAGGAATATATGTATTCCTAACAATCTCCCCCTAAGTGAGGTCACCTTTGAAATTAAGCTCTTTGGTCTTTAGGCATTCTTTTGTCACTGTAGCTCGTAGGATCTGATTCTTCACTTTTTTACACACTTTGTACTTCAAGCAAGCAAACTTGTGATTTGACTTCCTTTGTGAAGTGTGATCTTTGAGCTTCTTTAAGATCATCAGCCAAAGTAAATCTCCAAGCTCATCCATAGTTGTATTGCCTTCATGTGATGTAGTGACTAAGGACCATCATGCTCACACCCTTCTGTATCTGGAGGCGTTGCATTGGAGTTTGTGGATCAGGAGACTTTATCATCAGAGTTGCGGAAACATTGTTAGTAGTCTCTCAACATTTGTTGTAGCAAGTCTCTCATCTTCATTGATAGTGTGGAGGATGTGTGAGCATGAGGTATGGATTGACCCGATTCAGCTGGAAACTGCAGCCATCAACGCCATCTTTATATGTGTCCCTGAAATAAAACAGTTAGCAATAAAGATAGAGAACGAATATGGCTTTGTCATTCGTTCTGTGAGGACAGACTACCCTCTGGTTTTGTGAAAACCGACCTGTGATCAGGTAGAGTCTCTTTTAAAGAAGACTCTCCTTGACAGGAATTTCCAGCTTGTAGTGATGAATTTTCCAAAGAATCCACTTTGGAATCTCCATACTTAGCATGTTCTCATACCGGAACGTCTCAAAGCAGACAGCACGATAGAGTGAATCGGTGAATACACATTCACGGATTTGATGAGAAATAGATTTACAGAAATCACTCGCGTATCCTATGGTAAACATTTTTGAGACACGACAAGAGTTTTGTACTTTGAATCACATTTCCATCAAAAAAATACTTTTGTTTAAAAGATATTACACAATCAATGGGCTCGAAAATAAGCTTGTGAGCACATTGAAAGGTTTTTGCAAAAGTATCCGTCAATCCATATCCTGGAACAAGTTTGATTCAATTTAGAATCGCACCATCATTGGTTTCCAGTTGTCACTTGATCATTGATCCAAAATGGATCTCACATGTCACCTACCAAGAGCTTAAGTGATGTTCGCTCTAGAAGGATTTCCATCTTCATTGTGAATATTTTCATATCACTCGGATGTTCTGGCAATACCACAAGGATAATGCGTAGGACCCTAAATATTTTATCTTATTTTCCACATTGTGTGAAACAATAAGCATATTTGGAATGTGTCCTATTGAGATTTATGGATGATCTCTTTGGCTCTAGACTCAATAGTGCGTTTTGATCCGCTCCTGGAGACTGGGGAGGCGTCTCCTGTTTTGGTATCAACATAGCTCGCAATGAGCGGTCGATACATTGCACAGGGTTCCCCGTGAGAATGAAACAAGCTCTTTTAAGAGACCTTGAGTGGTTGGGAAGTTTGGTGCAGTGCGTCACTGGGTCCATGATGTCTTGTCTTCAATACCGGTGTTACCTTAGTAACCACCAGTAGATTGTGAATTGAACCCGGTTTCTGCCCTAAGGTTGAATATATGGAGGGTTATATCTTTTCACCCTTTCTCATTACATTTCTTTTTCATTCTTCAACCCCTTCAGTGCTTATCGAGACTTCACCACTAGAACCTTGTTGGGTTTGTTCCAGTCCTAGCTCTATCTCAGTCCGCACTCTTCCCTTTCTCACTTTACTCCTTTTTTTCAATCATTCCTAAGGACTTCTAATCTATCTAGAGAATTGTCCCTGGGAAGATCCTTCCAGTTCTGGTGGATCATGGGAACCCATACCTAACCTTAATCGTCTTTATAATTCCATGCATAAAGATAAATGGTCGGTCTTAGGTATTACGTCCACAAACGCCTTTCGCTCCCCTTCAATATGTGCATCGATATTCGAAAGTGTTTAGCACATATGTGGGAGCCTATTATTGAGTACAAAAGATCACTTTTGATTATCAGATTTCTTATTTAAATCACATTCTCTCCCCCGATCAAAAATTTCAAATCTTTCGAGATTTTTTATCTCAATTGATTTAAATAATTTAGAAAAACGTTTTTGGGAGAGAAATGCGGTCAATTTTAATATTTTCTGATAAAAAGGAACTTATTCTAGATCCCCCTCAAATTGTGAGGGAGGTTGTTATGTGTCAGATTTGAAGAGTTTGCAAAAGATTCGAAGTTTTAACGAAAACTCTTTGAAAATTTACTCAGTCTGACACATAACCATCACAAATCGTTTTGTTGCTTTTGTTATGTACAAAGTGTGGGGAGTTTTGATGATACATAAAATTTTGAGAAATCACTCTCCCCCTCAATCAATGACGGATGTTTAAAACATAAGTAAGTTATGTCATTGATTAAGTGAAAATTTTTATCAAAGTTTGAGTTCAAATTGATTTCCAAACAAAATCTCATGGTACCACCAAGTTTTGCTCAAATACTTCCCGGAAAAATCATAGACGGGGAAGTACTTGGCGATAAAAAGAAGATTTCTCTTCTTTATCAAGAAATAATGCACTGAAGCGTGCATTAGATCGAGGGTGCACGAATATAAAGTAATTCACGTTCGGATGAACGGCACCCTTTACTAGGAACAACCGTCTTTTTGGCAACGTGTTTTCCTTATTTTGAAAACCGGGTTGCTATCTGAAGTAATAGCAAGCCATTATTTTGAAGACCAGGTTGTAGCCTGAAATGACTACAAGCCATTTAGGCATGTTTTGAAAAACCTTTTGAACTTCTGTTCGAACTTCATTTAAAGACCCGTGTCATTGTTGAATGACATTTCTAGGACCGTAAATGTTATCAATGCCAGAAGACATGCTTAAAAAAAATTATTTTTGGAATTTTCTAATTTTCTGATTTTTATGGGTTTTTTGAAGGTTTTACATATCTATATACAGATTATTAATGTGAATATATAAGAATATATATATATATATATATATATATATATATATATATATATATAGGATATACTATAGGGAACAGAAAGAGTCATAAGGATACAAAAAGAGAGCCACAAACAAAATACAGTACATGTTACAAAAGAATCACCACATCCAAAATACATGTATGACACTGAACCCCACCACTGAGCACATCATTCAGTGTGTTGTAGAAGGCGGTAGTCTCCAGCTCGAACTCTCCCACCCACGTAGCACTCCAGGCTACGGAAGATTCTTCGCAACTTCAATCTCTTGTGGATACCAGCCAAAAACCTCTTGTTCTGTGTTAAGTCATTGTCAGTCCAGTGGTTGGTATAATGTCTAGATCCATGGTCATAGACATGGTATTCTTTCACTCTGAAGTCCAATGCCTCTTCAACCATTTGTAACGTACCGTCGCTGAACTTATGTATTTCGTTGAAGCGCAAAACCATAGGAACGTTGTATTTGTCATGAAATATTGCGGCCAGAGGAGATTCTATGACTGTAAAGTCAGCAACACGTTCCAGACTGTTGACATTCCATAGAGGTCGCGTGAGGTTGAGTTGAGATTGGTAGCTTTCGATGCCAAGCTGGAAGTCTTCTACCCGTTTTCTAATGACGATACCCTTGATCCAGTGAAGTACGGTAAACACAAGAGACTTATTTTCATGAGATGGTAGATGATGCAACTTTCCTTGAAGATGGAGCAGATACAGATCTTCTAAATCGTTAGGGCGTAGGTGTTTGAAGTCCCCCTCGGATATGATGTAGTCCTTGAAGTCAGCTCGACGGAGTGTTATACTCTTAAGGTAGTCATATCCATGGATGGGATGAATCTGTACCTTAACCACATTGATGATTTGAAGCGGTGATCGAACAGACTTTCGGTCACCTTGAGCTTGAAACCGATCAATGTAAAATTGCTGCTTCTTCAGCCACCAGTGAGAAATACCCATAGATGCCGAGATGTTGTAGTCACATTCTTGAGTACTCCACATGCTGTCGGGGACAAGCTGTTCCAACCCGATATCAGAATAGAGGGCAGCTTTCATCTTGGTGATGGACAAGGCCGACTTGCATTGTCTACTCCCAAGCTTAAGATATTCGAGATCTTTGTTGAAGAAGAATTCGGCTTGGATAGTAACATTTCCAGGAGTTCCACCCAAAGGAAGTGGATTGTTGTAGTTATACTTCATGATCCCTTCATCCACAATGTCATTGAACATTTTGTAGACGATTAACATCCTGATGAAATGCTTTGACAATGTTGAAAGCCGGACCTTCCAGGTCTTTCTGAGTGAGCCTTGATAGACCACGCTTCTTGCAGAACCATGTGATGAATGTTCCCATATCACCAGTTTGTGAAAGTAGAGAATCTTCAGATGGAGGGGCGAAACTGGTGGTGATGGCATTGATCCAGTTGTTATCATTGGTTGGCAAGTCAAAGGAAGGGATTGTCCAGTCAGGTTCAGGTGATTGTGATTGTTTGTCATCGGGTTTCCACCATGTCTCTTTATCAGCCTTGGTGAAGAGAACATGCGGTGGATCATTGGAGTCACTTCTGGTGAATGATTTCCACCACTGTCTTCTAGGGATATGAGTCGTAGAGGCATCATCTTCATCGTCAGCGAAAGAATCAGAATGCTGAGGAGCGATAGATGCTTCATTGAAAACAAGATCGTCATTGACTTGAGATGCTATAGAGGTTGTACTAACGTCAATGGTAGTCCAAGCAGCATACTTAACTTGTTTGGCCTGTTTAGAAGGTGCTGACTTGGATGACTTGTCAGTTTGATGTTTGTGAGATGGTGATGAGGTGGGTTGTGATGGTCCACTAGGAGCATGAGACCCACCGGGCAGAGAAGAAGTGCCTGATGGATCAAATGCCCCAGCAGGTGGTGGAGGTGGAGGTGGTTGAGGAGGTGATCCAGATGGTGGTCTGGGATGACCCTAACGCCTCTGTTTTCTTTTTCTTTCAATTTCCATGTCTCTGGCGTGTTCCTCAGCGTCATCTTGTTTTATTGAGGCCTCTAATGCTTTATACAGTTTGACATGAGCATCATGTCCTGTATGTTGACCCTGTTGATACATGTTGTGCTGCAGAATGACCTTCATATCATTGATAGGTAGGTCTTTGAATCTGGATCTGAGAGGAGCTTCAAGAGCAATGCTGACCGCTTCAGCTGCCTGTTCGTTGATTACCTGAGATACTTGTCGTTCAAGGTCAAGATGCTCCAACTTGTATAACCTGCTGCCGTGATTAGTAATTGTTTTTGGCAGATTAAGGTTTACTAAAGCTTGAAGTAAGGAGGCATGCTTGTCCAACTTCTCATGGATGGTGAGGTTATCTTGAACAATATCAGCTGTCATTCCAGCTAATGTATCCAGATCCAGCTTCTTCTCAGTGGTAGCAGGAGTGGCAGATTCAGTCGGTTTCTCTTGTGTTGTAGCTGCTTGTGGGGTGTCATTGTTGTCAGGACCAGCAGTAGGAATTGGTGCAGACCTGGTAGGAATGGTGGAGTTGTCTTGCTCAATAGGCACATCAACCATCGACACAACTTCTTCTCGCTCATCACCAGACTTGTCACCTTCAGCATCATCCGGCTTATCCACGAGGAATTAATCTCCAAAAGTATCCAGATTCTTGTACGATGCCAGGGTACCAGTAGAGCTGTCAGGTTCCACGGCGAGCTTAGGATCATCAGTTTTCAGTTTGAAGTTGCCTTGTAGATCCGGATAAGCAGTAGAAACAAACTCGTCATCGAGTGGATCAATTGGAGTTACAGACTCAACAGTTTTATCCTGTATCGGTTGGTGGTTGGTTACATCTTGTGTAGCTAAGTTAGATTCATCACCTTTGAGAGCTGAGCTAGTATCAGTCTCAGAACCGCTTGTGTCAGCGGGTTGCCCAAGACTTGGTGATGAAGCATTGTCTGGAGATATTTTTGCAGATGAGGATGTTGGTGATCGTTTTTTGAGGATATACTTGGAGCTAGTTGATTTGGAGGCAGGAGATGATATTTTCAATAGAGTGTGTGCAGCCAGTTCTTCCTTGGCAACATCCTTGCCTTTTCCTACCACATGCTGGATTTGTGATGTCTTGTCTGACACAGGTTCTCTAACGCTGACACCACTGACTGGTGGCACAGGTGGCATGTATGCATCCTTTAAACTTTCAGCAGTTGCCATTTGAACCATTTCTTCTTCTGTGAGAGGCAACTGTGTGGTGCTAGGTGCAGCTTTAGGATCCTCAACACTTGGTGGTTTATTCTTAGTGCTGGTTCTTTTACCTCCTGTGGTCCACTTTACTCGTTTAGTACCTTCAGAGGATGCGGTTCTTTCAGACTTAGTGGATAAGGAGGGCTCATTGGCAGATGTTTCCCGACTTGTCTTCAGAAGTTTAAGATATTCCTCATAGTACGGTGCAGTCAGTATATCACGAGTGAGAAGGGCAGTGGGAATGTCCATGCCGAAGATTATCTCGCTTGTACTCTTTGCCTCATATTTGAGGAACCCAACTGGATGTTCATCTGTGGGTTGATGAAGAGGAGATTCATCTCTAGGGTGGAATTTGAGAGATCGTTGAAGACTTAGTATGATCAGCTTAGTGAAGCGAATGCTTGGGATAAGGAGCTTGGCTGATCTTTTCTTACCGTCTTTGTTTGCTTCAAGGTTTGCCTTATCGACCAAGAAGGAGTGAATGCACTGACTAAATTCCTCCCAGATCCGTTCAACAAAGTTGATGTTCTCACCATTACCAATGCCCCAAAGAATTTGTAGAGATAGTGCTCTAAGTCTTTCATACCCCGATGTTTTGCCCGTCAGACACAAGTTAATAAGGCTTGCAATTGCTCTCCATGGTTGATAGAGGTCATGGGTGATAACCGTGGAAAGCGCAGATACTTGAGTGGGATACCCAAGTTCATTGACGAAGTCAATAAGGGTAGCAGGATTAGGTGGGGGAGTGTATTCAACATTGTCACCCGTTGGCAAAATCTGCAGTGCGCTACCAAGAGTTTCCATAGTGATGTTCACCCAATGCTCATCCAGCTAACACTTGTAAGTATTGGTAGCTCTATCATGGCATAGAGTGTTCCAGAACTGCTGGATATAGATGGAGGGGATTGAGGAGGATGCGGTGAAGGCATTGAAGAAAGTAGTGTTTTTCAGTATGTCTAGGGCCATTCTAAATATGGGATGATTCTAAGGTCTATCAGTCTTAACATAGCAGTTGCTCTTTCCAATAGCTACCCACTTGTTGAATGGCAGAATGTCGTTGTCAGAACGAACGGGTGGAGCCAATTGTCCTTCGATAATAGGTTCTGCCATAATAGTTGCATTTGACACAAATCAACAAAGAAAGCAAACCATGTGACATTGAGTGTTAGTAACTAGTGAAACCCTAGCACCAAATGGTAAGGAGATATGATCAGGGCCAAGAGCCACGTTAGAACCGTAATAAACACTCATGAGGGAAATCATTCATCACATAGAATAGCAATTAGGACAAACAAGAATGAATGCCATACATACCAAGCAATTCATGGATAATTAGACACCCATTTACTAACACACAAGCAGTGCACTCCTAATTAATGCTAGACAAAATGGGTCAAAATAATTCCCAGCTAGAGTTAAACGCAGAACCACTAACCGCAAACTCAATTAACCGCAAACTAACAGCAAACTCAACTTAACCGCAAACTCATTTTAATCGCAAAGACATAACCACAAAACAATTGAATCGCACATCACTTTAAACGCAAGTGCAGGTAACCGCAAAGCTACTTAACCGCAGTCAAAGTCATAAATAAACTCAACCAATTGAAACGCAAGTTAACCACAAGATTTAGCTAATCGCAGTTACAGTTAAGGAGAAACTCGCAAACAGGGTAAATGATAACCGCAATCAAGAACTAAAGCTAACCGCAATTAAGAGTCTATGCTAACCGCAATGAGGAACACCTGCTAACCGTAGTCAAGAATCTATGCTAACCGCAGTCAAGAACGTACGCTAACCGCAGTCAATAACGTACGCTAACCACAGTCAAGAACACTCCGATACAAACCGTCAGATCTTACGATTAACACCAAGGATGACAACACGATCCCTCAATCAAGGTACATAACAACACAATTCCCTACTCAACGCCTAAGGTACTACGCAAGGTATATCCACCCTAAACGCAACTCTAACGAGACCAAAATCTCACACTCACATCCATGAACATCACACATAGGCAGTTAATGAACAATAAAATGCAGTAGAGAGCAAGTGTGATCTAACCTATTGACAAATAAACGCAATTACACGAGATAACAAGCAACGCGAGTTCCCACCTATAATAATGCAACTCGTGAGATAATGAAATCATGGAAAGTTATAGTGAATGCGAAGATTAAGCACATGACGTACCAACAAATAAGCAATCAAGGGAAGCACTCAAGACTAAATGCAATCAAAGTGAGTAGAGAACGAGAGATGTGAGATTAAATAGCAAGAGGTGTTTGTGGTTAACTTTTTAATCGCAAAGAAAGTAACTTCTTATATATGTGATGGGTACACTTTGCTATAATGACACAAATAGTCCTTGTACTACACTACCATACATTAGACAATGATACATGTGCACAATATTGGTCCCTGAAGTTATGAGTGATACCCAAGTGATGAGAGAGTTTACAGGATGTGCATATAGTACCATGAGGCCAGATATGAGAGACAACAGACTACCTAAAGCAACACATAGCACGAAGAGCAAACATATAGACACAATGTGTAGCAATAAAAAAATATATACAGACAGATAGCATGAAAGTAGAATGAATGAAAGAACAAATACACTATATAAACACAAGCTACTGACATAAAGCAAATACAGGGAATGTATCAGTAGGTAAAAAGGTGAAATACGAGTCCTGAAAAGAATTAGTCAGGAGTCCGCATGATGTCATCTCACATGTAAGTAGACATATCTCCAGTCGTGGGAGATGTCAGTGTCTTTGGAAGCCACACACAGGTTTTAGTGGACCTGTTGTGTAATCCCTTTGTAAAACCAGTGTCAATGGTACACACATGTGACCATTTGTGACCATTCATCACGAATATCCTTCCAGTTGGTACCCATATCCAAGAAGATCTAAGCCTGTATTTTGTTTCATGCATAGTGACATTCTTGTGGTGAACGGTTCTATGGTCATATTTCCTTGGTCTATGTCTCAAAGGTATTACAGGTTTATGACCATTTGATTTATGAATTTTAGGTTTTGAGCTCACAGACTTAATCAAAGCACGTTTTTTATCCACTTAAGAAACACATCGAGTTTTCGAGAATTTAGGTCTTTTAGAAATAAAAGCATTTGGTTGTCTAATGGTAGTTTGATAACCAACAATTTTCAAGACAGGTTTTCCCAAGATAGATGGTTTTGAAAGATTGAGGCTCATTTGACTCTTTGAAACATAACTTGGCACGATGTGCTCACCAAGAATTTTAGGACATGAAGTCAGACTTTGAACAGAGAAATCTTTGTGTTTAGTAAATTGTGGAGTAGTCAGATTGATGTTCTCAGCATTTATTTGTTTGAGTGACTCACACAGTTCATTACAATTAGTTTCATAAGTATCGTGTTTCCATTTGGCATCATTACGTTGCTCATACATCTTGATCTGATTTTTAAGACAATTGATAGTTGAGTCCTTGTCATGCAACTGAGTTTTCAGATTGTTAATCATAAAATATTCATTAAGATCAGGCAATTCCGGATTTAGACACGGTTTGCAGTTTGAAGACATTCTTCTTTACGTTGTATTTCAATTTCAAGTTCAATGCAATGTTTTTGTAATTGTGAGAACCTTTTTTGGAGTTGATTAAATGTCTCTTTTTCAACCATGTTCTGGTCCATTGTCTTAGAAAACTCAACTTTGAGACAAGGGCTTTCATCAAACAGATCATTTTTGAAGACATCATACAGATCATTTTCTCCCCCTTTATAACACATATTTGTTGAATTAGAGAAGGGTAATACATTGTCAGTCTGTTTCAATAGATTTGTGTTATAACAGAGATTACTTTGATCTGTATGGTGACATACATTAGATGGTGTATTGTATTGATCAATTGACGATACCTCATTACTTGAGTCCGGTGTGAGTATGTTCTCCATAGCCTGGGTCACCAACTTATCAGAAGTAACACTCTTATCATCTTCTGAATCCATGAGTTCAGTGTTGACAGACTTTGCATCCACAGACTTTGTATCCACTGTTAAACCCAAACCCAAACTATCACATGCTTGTCCACCATGTGTCTCAGCCTTGTCATCATATACTGGTTCATGTTTTGGCTGTCTCTCGATGTACTCTTTAACCTTATCCAAGTTTTGACGTAGCATATCTCTATAGTTTCAACATCTATATTTGTGTGGTCAGCGAAGCACTTCATAGTCATCTGACTGTCGTAATCATATATCATGGAGGATTTGGAGTTAAAGAAGCTATGCAGTTGTTTGCTGAGCACACATAGGGCAGCAGAGGATCCCTCATTAGATGTTTCTTTTCTGACCAATTGTTGTCGTAATTGATCCAAATTCAAGATCATAATGTCTGTGAATGTTTGAAAATCTTAACCGAAAAGTGTTATGAATGCACGTTCAAAACCCATTGTGAATCCATTGCCCTCTAGTAGCATAGAAAGATGTGACTGAAGTGTTTGAAAGCATTCAATGTGACATTCTCTTGCCAATTCAAGCAATTTTCTTGACTGAGGAGTCGCATTCTCTTTAGGGTCCGAGCATGATTGTGCACTAGAGTCAACATATGATACTGGTCCTTTCATTTGTAAATGAAGCATACCACTCATATGAGAACCAAACTAACCTCAGGTGATTAAGTTGCAATTAAGGAGCAACTCACAAGTAAGGAGATAACCGCAAGATATGCTAACCACAAGACCTAACCGCAGAATACTTAATCTCAGAGGCAGAATACCCAAACCACAAGATATGCTAATCACAAAGACCTAATCGCAGAATACATAATCGCAGAAAGCAAATCACAGTGAGTTAACCACAATAATCTAACCGCAGACTACTTAGTCGCAAGAGCTAATCGCAGTGTACAAAAATCCAAATCTGTCACTTTCCTTGCGCTTTGTTTGTATTCCCAAAATAGTAATCACAGTCAACCTAACCGCAGATATCAGAACTTAACCGCAACCAAGCAATGGAATAGTATACTTAACCGCAACTTAGAAATCCGCCCACAATCTAATTCAAACTTCACGTAGATTAAAGATACGGTATAACCAACTGAAACACAATGCACAACTAACACTAATGATCATAAAAGTACATCACAAACACGTGTAATAGCACTAGAAATATCAAACCAAGATGTTTTACAAGAAAGTGACTTCAAACTCACAAAACCACTTCAAATCCAATTCTACAAGGCCCTAAGATGAAACCTTGGCTCTTGATACCAATTGTAGAATACTAACTATGTTGGAAACATGATACCACTTGTGATTTGTGTGGCGTTGGAGAAACAAGAAGGAGAGGGAGAGAGGAACCTTGAGAAAAAATGAAATGTTAGATTGAGATTAAGTGAAGGTCCAACCCTCTCCACATGTGGAGAGGGGTATTTATACTTACTACATAAACGCCCACACCCGGGCTGTGGATCAGGCATACAGTGGGTGAAGACCCATCCTTCTTCCACGGTGTTACTTAAGCTAATAATAACTAACTTATAAATAAACTAACTACGAGCTAACTTAATGCTATTACAATAATCAGGTGACCGAGACTTTTACAGGAATATATGTATTCCTAACAAATACTAATAATAACTATAATAATATTGTAGGGTCGTATCATATACATTATTAAGATTTTAGATATTTGTTTTGAATGTTTAAGTAAAAATGTAGTTGGTAAATTTAAGAAACCATGCTCTGGTATGGTTATTTATGTTATTGCTATACAATTTGGGTAAGGTATACATTGTTAAGATTTTAGATATTTGGTTTGAATGTTTAAGTAAAAATGTATGTTTATCTCATGAATGATGTTTTCTATCAGTAAGTGGATCTGATGTGCGTTTTATTAGTACAAGTTTTAAAAATTATAAACACGAATTACCCGATTATTATTTAGCACATACGAGCAAGTATACTCGTCCAGTGTAATAAAGGTGGATAAGTCGAGATCGTCCCAAGGGATTTGGTTGTTTTAGTAATAAGAAAAACGTTTTTTAAATAAGGGTTGTCAATCCAAATTTATGTGAATATCGATTTAAAAGAACCCAATAAAAACTAAACATATACTTGTGTATAATTCCTTGATTGGTAATTAGGAGTATTATGACAATTTAAGTATAAAGTTTGGTGTAAAACTTGTAATGATGCGCAACTAAAAATGAGTAGTTATACAATCTATGATGTATGTCATGTTTTAACTACCACTAAGAATTCTATCACCTAAATAACTCCTTTCGGACATATCAAATGAGTATGACAATTCAATAATCACATGGTTGTTTTGAAAATCAATTCTTTTCTTAAGAATTCCTACGAATCCTTTCGGTCCTTTTTCGTGATGAAATCTTCTCAAATCCATTTTAACAAGTAAATAAGATGGTTTTCAAGCATCCTATTCCATACTAATTTGGTGCACTAATATTTTGGAATAAAAACAAGTTGAAATTCCTTTCGGACCTATTTTTCAAAAGATTGTTTTTACCAACAAATTAAGCAAGATTAGATGTTATTTCAACAAACTCATAAAATAGATATGTTTTCATGCATCACCTTTTTCATAAAAGAATACTCCATTAACCAATCACATCATATACACAAGTATATCACAAATTACTCCATAGCAATCATATTAAAACACAAGTAAATAAGAAAACTTTCATAAAACTCAAAGTAACAATTGTTCATTATAAGTATCAAGGTGTACCTAGTCTTGAGAATTACAATGAATAAACTTGTGGAACTTTAGCAACCACACTCCTCCAATTGCTCACTAACGTAAGTAAACAACTCCACACTCGAACCAATGCTTGAGACTTTAACTCAACACGTTCTGGACGTTTTTACAACACTTAGTAAACTTTCAGGCAATATAAGATAAACTAACAAGATTTGGTGTAATACTAAGTTAGATATTTGGTGGTACCAGTAATTCTAGACCCTAAGTAGTCATTATATAGCATAATGACACTTATCTTCCAAGTAAAAACGTCCATCTAAAGTTAATAAGCAGAAATGATCAGCCACACATGATTATGGGGAGTAAATACGTCCATAAACGCAAACTTGTAACTTCAATCATCTGCATCCGATCGGTTTCTCACCATCCGATAGGATGGTCATTCTTTTTGGCACATTCTAGCCGAATCGGATGCGAGTTGCATCCGATCGGTTGGAAACTGTCTGAACATTCTTTCTTTGTCTTTTTACGTTGCATACATTATTTTTCTTCGTAGCATGAATTTATCCATTAGAACTTGATATTTCCTTGATAATTACGTATAGAAAACTTGTCTTTATCAAATTCTTTTGTCCATGCGACGTTTCTTTCTTACTTGATCTTCTTGAAAATTCTCCAAAAATGCATGACCACTTCATTTCTTCATCTTTTAATCATTTTTACCTACTTTTGGCTATATTTGCATGCATAAACACTTTTCCACGATTAAGTAACAAATATATACAAATATGACCAATTTCCGCTCATAAAACAAACAATAACGCGACTAAAAACATATTCATTTTGAGCGTTATCAAATCCCCCACACTTGAGCTTTGCTCGCCCTCGAGCAAGTCTTAATCAAAAGAAAATTGAATTCAATGGCAATAGTGCAAATATCTTATTTGAACTCAATCAAGTAAATAAAGAGCTTGATAACAATTCTAAACACCTCACGAAGATAATTTGAAATTCACTCATCACTCAATATGTTTAATGATTAATAGATCACTCATTGCACAGTCATGATTTATGTTTCTTACCATAGGCTTGTACAAGTATCAAAACAATAGAATAATTCATCAAAGAGGTCTTTCATTCAGGTTGTAACGTTTAGGCTAAGGGTAAATAAACTTTCGTGCAAATAATTACACTAAGTCAAAAAGGTAAGGATAAGGCGTGGGAATTTTTATGAAATTGGTTTTAAAGAAAAATAAAATCAAAGTCTAAGTCCCATAATTGCTAATCTCAAACAAACCACAAACCCAAAAATGACAATAGTTACGATCTTTCTCCTCTTCGAACTTTCACATGTCGATACATAGATTCACCATAAAAATATTCTTCATACTTAGCACATTGGCTAACAACATATCACATAACTTTCTTTATTCATAATGATATAGCACATTGGCTATATTTGTCACCTTATAGTTGAGATGACTTATTCTCTTTTTTTTTTTTTTTAATAAGATCTCCCCCACAGTTCGCATAAGCATACACCACAAAAAAAATACAATTAAGAAGTATGCATCCTTCATCTTGTTAGAATGGCACACACATGAATTGTGAAGTGTGGCTAACTAATAATCATCAAAAACAATCCAACAACCAAGCAACTAGCAACCCACCATTTAGACTTTGACAAAGGGTTAGGCTAAGGTTTAAAGTGTAAAATATTTTTGTATTTTTTTGGATTTAAAAAAATGAAAAGGATGGCTCAAAGGGTTTAACTAGGGGTATCTAGCGCTAAAGATAAACGCTAACAAATGGGTTCCAAATACGAGGGTAACTAACCAATGTGGTTAGCAAAAATTATTTTGTAAACGGATGGCCATTTGGTTTTATTCCTAAGTTTGCCTCTTATCATATGAATATATCCTTATCATTCGAAAATAATTTAACCGTAATGCATAATAAGTACAAGTTCTAGAATTAACACAACCACCGGCACACTCATCATGAAATATATAAATAGTATAAGAAACACTATTAACATAAAAAAAACTAATCCTCACAATTTAAAGTAATAAGGGTATAAAATTGTGCTAGCAAATGTTATCAATTCCGAGACGAATTGCTCTTTAAAACTTGAATTTATTCTCCAAAAATATCATTATTATTTAACATTGAATCAACCTTATTTTAACTAAAATATGAAGGGCGAACTACTACTAGTTACTAAAGTTCACGATTCTAAAAAAATGAAAATTAAAAATTAAAAATTATGCAATTTTTCTATTTTCTTCCCTCCCCCACACTTAAGTTTTGCATTGTCCTCAATGTAATAAAAAATAACTTCAAAGTAAAGGAAATGGAAAAATTTAGAAAATACCGGAGTTAAATACGCAACATGCATATTTCATCATAATAAGCAAATGAGTTTATCGACTCCAAACGTTGATCAACTATATGCTTCCGTAACAAAACCCCTGCAAGAAAACTGCAAAATATACGAAACAACCAAACAAACACAAACAAAAACATATCTAAACCAAATAAATAGAAAATTAAATTACGTTATAAATCCTACGAGAAATAGTTAAAGGCAATGGAAATAGAAATAGTTCGACACATAATTGTTTTTAAAACCAACCATAAATCATATGATCAAACGTCACCATCAATAACTCACATAGGAATGAATGAACTCGTCCTCGCTTTCCTCTTCATCCTCATCTTCCTCATCAACATCTTCTTCATCGTCCTCGTCCACCACTCGTCTCTTCTTCTTTCCAGCTGTTGATGACGAACCTCCAACATCATAACTCGATCCTCCAGGATTAAAACTTGGTCCACCCACATTAACACCTGAACTACCATACTCGGGAAGTCTACCGTATGGAGGGTATGGCTCGGGAAATGGTGAATAACCAGGATAAGGGTAGGGGTATGGTCCAGGATATGGAGAATATGGTAAAGGGTATGGTGGAACATTTGGTGGGTTGTAGGGAGGTACCTTATAATTGGCATCTTGTGCCAAATGTTGGATCATAGGCATGGAATAATCATAGTTGTAATTATTCCTCATTAGCATTGAATCTTTCCAAACTTCCCTACACTCAATAGCATTTAACTCTCAGTTCCAATCACCCCATCCTGAATCAAAACCACTTTGAGTATTCCCCGGAAAACGTCCCATTTGTGGTTGTGATGGCGCTTCCGCATAAGCTCCGGATTGTGCCCCCACACTTGGTTCGGTCCAAGGTCCCAAAGTCTTGTTATTCCTATCCAATGCTTTTCCAAAACTAAAAGCATCCCATATCTCACTCTCCAACCTCACTCTACACTTCCTCAACTCATTATCATTAAAATACCCAAGATTTTTAGCCAACGCGGTCACATAATGACCTCCACAAACATCACTTTGTTTCTTAATCCCCGGTGCTCTCTTAGAAAGATACTCGGCAATAATCCATGCCACATTCCCATTCTTGCCTTCCTCCAACAACTTCATCACCCATAGGTCCGGTTGACTACATTTGTCTTGACTACCGCTCCTATGCAACAATCCCCAAGAAATCAACTTTTGTAAAACCTTCAACAACGAATTCCTAATCCTAGAAGAATTTCTCCTAAGACAAGTTAGATCACCAATCCTATTCCAATAAGCATCAACACCCGTGTATTGATCATTAGCTCTAGCCAAACTCACAAAATGTGGTCCAAACAACCTATGATTAACCTCACTCTCCTCATACAAACCAAGGGCAACTGCAAAATTTGGCAAAGATAAAGCATGTTCGCGACTACACAATCTAAACCAAACACAAACATCCCCAAGAACATCATTTACCTTCCTGTCAAAGTAAAACGTAGAAAAGAACTCCAAACACCATTCCTTATAAACATTCTCACGAATACTAAAAGCACTTTCCCAAGAATAATCTTCAAACCTATCCCCATCACCAGGATACATATAAATCATAGTCATCATGCTCCTCAATTGATCCTCACATTCATACTCCGCAAGCAATTCCCAATCAATCAACCTAGGTTTAGCAATCTTCCTTTCTTGAAGTTTTGAAAGACGTTCCCTATATGCACTCTTCTCATCTTTGTTTTGCACATTAGAAAACTTGACATTATCATTAGAATCCGGTTTCAAACTGAAAGTGATCCTCTTCCTCTCGTTCCTTTTCAAATACTTGTAACAATCGGGTTTCTTTGATTTCATCCCAATCTTGCAACATTTCCCCGAAAGAAATCTCAAATTATGTTATTATAAAAGTATAAAAACTAATACCAATCAATTTAGAAACTAGAAAACACAATTTCAAAAATGTCAAAAAAATTTCCGAGGCGTCCATCCGATCGGATTGAGGTCCATCCGATCGGATGCAACTTTTGGCATACTCCAATCCGATCGGTTGCAACTCGCAACCGATTCGACTGGAGTTTCTGTATACTTCACGTATCCTCAATCTATTCTAAACATTTCCCAATCAATATAAACTTCTTTCTAACTTGTAATCATCCATTCTTGAGTACTTCTAACATCCAAACTCTCCTATCAACGATTCTTAACATTTCCAATCATCAACCTAATGATTCTATGAAAACCAAGAACATCATCTACTAAAATCTTCCAATTAGTGCTCTAATCAACAATGCAATTACCTAACATCACTAATTATCAATCATGTAACTTCTGCGATTCGTCAATTGCAAATAAACTAGCTCCAAAGATTATACCCAGTTCAATCCGAAAATTCAATCAATGAATTCTTACTCAAAACTTAACCAATTGATCTAATTCTTTTTGCAATACATTCTCCTATCATCTAATCACTTATCCCCAAAATATTACATCTTAATTCGAACTAATTCAAAAATACCCAATTCGTGACCTAATTTCAATCATCCGAATTAAAACCTAATTGAACAAAATTAATGATATAACTTACTTGACTTGATGCCATTGATGACTAATTATCACTCCTGCAACTTTCTAACAACTTCTTATGATCGAATTTCTAACCCCAATTTTTTGTGGATTGTGTGTATGGTTTTCTTGGGTTTTTGAAAATTTTGGTTTATATATTCAACTCCATCTGATCAGTTGTGAATGCATCCATTCGGTTTGGTATGAAATTGATTTTTCAAAGTTTTTCTACTACTAAACTTGGTACAAGTACTAGTAGTTCTTTTTTTCTTCAAAAACTTATCTTTTTGTTTGTATTCCAAACACACTTTGTCTACCAAAAATTTGGTCTTCTACTTCTACTTCTACTTCTAACTTAAGACTAAAAACATAACTTAACTCTAAAAACTAAAAACTTAAACTTAATAAATAGATCAATAGATAAATAGATAAATATATAGATAGATAGTCTCATTCAAACATGAAATGCATAAAACCTAAAAACATAAAATAAATTGCATGAAATTAAAAATACGAAACAAACAAACTAGCACAAGATATGCTTTATTCTTGTGATCATTCTTCTTCATCCATAGAAATATTCATTCCTAAGAATGTCTTCTCCACGATACTTGTTTGACAACTTCCTAGTAGTCTTTTGAGTTTTGAAACTTCATGCAAAATTCCTTCCGCTAGGACATGTGATATCAAATTTGCAATGCCAATCACCATCTCCTTCTTCTCTTTTGTAAATGCTATGACCATCCCATTCCAAGTTCTTCAATTGGACCGGTAAAGATCCAAGAAAATCTGTCAATTTGTTAAACACAAAAATAATTTTAAATGGATTAAAGAAAGCCTCCATTGCTAGAGCTCTTTCCATTTCATCTTCAATATCAAAGAAACTAGGTGTGCGTGGGCCAAACTTAGGCCTACCATCTTCATCTCTTCCCACTTCAAAGCAACCAAGGAAATCCTCCTCTTGGTCCTCATCATTATCATCCCCATTACTACCCCCTCTAGGCTTTGGATAGTAAGTATTCTTAAGAACTCCATCATCAATTGTCATGGTACCTCTTCCCATATCTATTATAGCTCCACAAGTTCTTAAGAATGGTCTACCTAACAACAAAGGTAGTTCCTTATCAACCGCAACATCCAACACAAGAAAATCTGCCAAGAATGCTTGATAACCAATTTGAACTCTCACATTTCTTATTTCCCCCATTGCTTTTTGCCTTAGAATTATCCGCCATGGTGAGTTTAGAATTGTTAGGTGTAGGGTCTCTTAATCCTAACTTGTGATACAATGGATAAGGCATAATACTCACACTTGAACCCCGTATCGGCTAATGCATATAAAGGGGTTGTCTCATTAATTTTAACCGGCAAAACAAAATTTCCGGGATCATTCATTTTCTTTGGGAGCCCATTCTCAATTATTCTTCTCTCCTCTACTTCATCAAAATTATTATCCTCCAACTTCGACTTCGCCAATATAACTCCATCTAATTTCTTCCTATAATCCATGTAATTTCTTAACACTTCAATGACCGGTTTGTTTTCCATCAATTCACTAATTTTTGCTTCAAGATTCTCCAAGATAGCTTGTTTTTGCTCTTTGGTTAAAGGTTTGCTACTTTTTGGTGAATTTGGTGGTGTTTTAGATGATGATGATGATGATTTGTTTTCTTTTTCTTTTTGGGTGGAGGGTTGGGTTAATTTGTTCAATGGTGTTTTGTTTCGGTTAGCTTTGCCCATCTTACAAATTTCATCCCTTCCTTCCTTCATCACTTCCATTCCTTCACAAACATCAACAAGCATTTCATTCACACTCTTTCCTTCTTCCAAATCACTTATGTTAATTCGTAACTCCCCAAGTGCAAAATCCAATGTACACTTGGTATTAACAAGAAAATCTCTACCAAAGATAACTTCCGGTTCATCGGCATTAGTATATTCCAAAACCACAAAATCAACTTTGAAGATGTGACCATGAATATTCACTCTAACTCCTTTCACTTCCTTTCTTCCATAACTTCCATAGAATACCTTATGTATGGAGCATCATATTTCTTAGGTGGCGCTCTTGTGAAAACAACAACTTTCATTTCCTTCTCCTTCTTTGGATAACACATTTCATGTGGCAAGTAAGACACATTATCACCAACAACCTCTTCTCCTTCTAAATCCAACTTAGCCTTTTCCAACATGCTTTCCAACTTTTCCAAGGAATCACCGGAATCCTTGAACATATCTTCCAAATCTTTCAAATACGCCGAAATCTGACTCAAACTCTCTATTTCAACTTAAGCAATTACTAACTATAACATAACCATCATAAAAAACATCCAAATCATTAGCATGAGGGTTAGTTGTAATCAAATAACTCATAATATGAAATAAGAACAAGTAAATTAACTAACTAAAACACTTAGATAGAAAATAAACTAAAAAATAAAAATGTTAAAAATTTTACCGAGACCTCCATCCGATCGGTTTGACCTCCATCCGATCGGATGGCTCAAATGACCACCTCCAACCGATCGGTTGAAACCCGCAATCGATTCGGCTGGAGTTTTCTAAAAAAAATTATTTTTTTTATATAAAAGACTAAGATTTAATAAAACAGTAATTATAATATTAAAGACATTAAAAACATTAACTAATGTGTCTTTAAAACTACTAAATCATTAACTAAAATTAAAACTACTAAAAACATTAAAATGACTCATAATGACAACTAATAACTAATATAACTAACATTAATTATATAATCATTAAAACTAATTAACTAAAAACAGAAAAATAAACATTAATTAAGAAAAGCAGAATCCTAGAAATTTTACCGAGACCACCAACCGATCGGATGGAAATCCATCCGATTCGGTTGGTTGAAAACCAACTTTTTTTTTTTACTTTTTTACTCTAAAAACTTTAAAATTTCACAAATTACAAACAATTTTATTACTAAAAAAAATTAATCAAATCCCCGGCAACGGCGCCAAAAACTTGATGTGCGTTTTATTAGTACAAGTTTTAAAATTTATAAACACGAATTATCCGATTATTATTTAGCACATACGAGCAAGTATACTCGTCCGGTGTAATAAAGGTGGGTAAGTCGAGATCGTCCCAAGGGATTTGGTTGTTTTAGTAATAAGAAAAACGTTTGTTAAATAAGGGTTGTTAATCCAAATTTATGTGAATATCGATTTAAAAGAACTCAATAAAAACTAAACATATACTTGTGTATAATTCCTTGATTGGTAATTAGGAGTATTATGACAATTTAAGTATAAAGTTTGGTGTAAAACTTGTTATGATGCGCAACTAAAAATGAGTAGTTATACAATCTATGATGTATGTCAAGTTTTAACTACCACTAAGAATTCTATCACCTAAATAACTCCTTTCGGACATATCAAATGAGTATGACAATTCTATAATCACATGGTTGTTTTGAAAATCAATTATTTTCTTATGAATTCCTACGAATCCTTTCGGTCCTTTTTCATGATGAAATCTTCTCAAATCCATTTTAACAAGTAAATAAGATGGTTGTTAAGCATCATATTCCATACTAATTTGGTGCACTAATATTTTGGAATAAAAACAAGTTGAAATTCCTTTCGGACCTATTTTTCAAAAGATTGTTTTTACCAACAAATTATGCAAGATTAGATGTTATTTCAACAAACTCATAAAATAGATATGTTTTCATGCATCACCTTTTTCATAAAAGAATACTCCATTAACCAATCACATCATATACACAAGTATATCACAAATTACTCTATAGCAATCATATTAAAACACAAGTAAATAAGAAAACTTTCATAAAACTCAAAGTAACAATTGTTCATTATAAGTATCAAGGTGTACCTAGTCTTGAGAATTACAATGAATAAACTTGTGGAACTTTAGCAACCACACTCCTCCAATTGCTCACTAACGTAAGTAAACAACTCCACACTCGAACCAATGCTTGAGACTCTAACTCAACACGTTCTAGACGTTTTTACAACACTTAGTAAACTTTCAGAAAATATAAGATAAACTAACAAGATTTGGTGTAATACTAAGTTAGATATTTGGTGGTACCAGTAATTCTAGACCCTAAGTAGTCATTATATAGCATAATGACACTTATCTTCCAAGTAAAAACGTCCATCTAAAGTTAATAAGCAGAAAATCAGCCACACATGATTATGGGGAGTAAATACGTCCATAAATGCAAACTTGTAACTTCAGTCATCTCCATCCGATCGGTTTCTCACCATCCGATCGGATGGTCATTCTTTTTGGCATATTCCAGCCGAATCGGATGCGAGTTGCATCCGATCGGTTGGAAACTGCCTGAACATTCTTTCTTTGTCTTTTTACGTTGCATGCATTATTTTTCTTCGTGGCATGACTTTATCCGTTAGAACTTGATATTTCCTTGATAATTACATATAGAAAACTTGTCTTTATCATATCCTTTTGTCCATGCGACGTTTCTTTCTTACTTGATCTTATTGAAACTTCTTCAAAAATGCATGACCACTTCATTTCTTCATGTTTTAATCATTTTTACCTGCTTTCGGCTATATTTGCATGCATAAACACTTTTCCACGATTAAGTAACAAATATATACAAATATGACCAATTTCCACTCATAAAACAAACAATAACGCGACTAAAAACATGTTAATTTTGAGTGTTATCAGGATCCCTAAGTTTGATCAGTTATGCTTTAAGTACTATTTCAGTTTGATTCCGGTTTACTTTGTCATCTATACTTTTTAAAGATCTAATGATTATAGTTGTTATTACATATTACACATTCAAGTTCGCGACACCTATTTTCGTCATCTGCTAAGGTTTGGTAAAAAAAAAAAAGGTAAATGCTTCTTTGGGTCCGCATGGTGTTAGACTCCGTTTAAGATTCATAATTTTATTTAATGAAATTGTTGAATGATGTCTTGATTTTTAGGATGAACTATGGAACTACAGGTTGAGCCTATAGCAGCATAGTCACAAATTGGCGAGGCGAGTTTTGCTTAAGGTCAAAATGTGTACTTTTTTCTCAAGTACATATACTACGTATAAAGAGACGAATGATATGAGCTGTCAGTGTCTTGGACTTTCAAGATTTATGTAAACCTGTATGCTTGATATAAGGTTTTTTTTTCTTTTTCTTTTTTTTAAAGAAAAAATTCTGTAAAATGGTTAATATTTCATAAGTTTGTAAAACTTTATTTCTAGAATGACTTTATTTTATCCTTCATTGAACTTTGCTTAGTCGAAATGATATGTGTAAATAGCCTTAGTATTGCCTTTTATACGTATAGAGGTAATTACTCTTCATCCTTTAAAAAGATATCAATAAGAAACAAACAAGAGCCAAGGTTATTGACCATCTAATGTATATGTTGGTTCTTATAGATTTGTTTAAAGAATTGTATTAGTTTTGTATTTCTATAAATCATGTCTTTGTTTTCCTTCTACTTTTGTTCTTTATGTTATGACTACTGCCGTTATTTTAGTGTTTTGATTGAAAACTTACGCTACTTATTGCATGATTTTTGATACTCTTATGCTATTTGCCATTTTCTTTTTTATACCACAAGTGCCATAATTTTTCTTTATACAACAAAAAAATAATGTTGCCATAACTTTTGTTTGTTGTTTGAATTATAGTTTGATGTACATGATTATATCATCAAAATATAATGTTTCATTGAACTTCTATATATTTTTGGTTTCAAACCATGGAATAAAGTATATTGGCTTACTGTCTGAAAACTCACTCCCACGCTACATTATGTGGTTACAAACTTACAACCTTGCTACTATTACTTTTAGTTCATACATCAAGAAATTTAGTAAGTGAAGTTATCATATCAGTTTAAAAAGGGTTTTCTCAGGTTGACTTTTCTTTAGGTTAAGTGGCGTCATTTTAATTTTTAATAATTCGTGTTTAAGTTTATAATGATTGACTATTTGATCAAATTGGTTTTGAACCACTTCATGATTTGCCGATATGACCACCGCTTGAAATATTATTTGCCTACATTTGGTTTAAAGTAACCATAGATTGTGTTTGAAAATGATATGCCTACATTTGACCTCTTTGAACGTCTACATGTTAAATCACATAAGTGAGGAGCATAAAGTTGTTCTATTTTACCCTATATGGCTATTAATTTGGCGTATTGTGAATTTTGCAGCCGATGATTCATACTCATTTCTTCTTAATTGCGCAACGTTTGTAAGATCATAACTTGAAACCCCGTGATACAGTATGTTTCAGTGGAAATCAAAGGCGTCTCCCTATATAATGTGGAGGCTAAGGGCGCATCGATGCTTTTATGATTTTGGTACATTGGTGGTTATTGTTTGGTAATATCTTGAAAACTACTACAAATGTCATCCATAAAAAGTACTTCAAGGTCTATGATCAAAGTTCAAGAGGTATGTACAATATGCATATGACATGTTTTATACCATATTTTAAATTCTAATATATTATCAATCACAACTTACTTTTACTTACATTTTCTGTGGACTAATAGGTGTTCATAGAACGGACATTGACTATTAACTTGATTAGCGCTTGCATATGTCATTTGCTATAAAAGACCGACAAATTTGGATAGGACACGCATCGACATTTATTATTTTAATTGTTACAAACTCAATGATTGTCGAATAATTCATTTCATATATTGATGGAATACGTTTACGTTCGTTGTTTTCTTATTATCTCATTTTCATATTTCTTTAAAAACACCGTGAATTCATGGGTCTTTAAGCATACATTAGCATATATTTGAATGTCGGAGAAGGCAAGCTTGGAGGACCAAACGAAGGAGAGGTTTCGATAGATGTGCCGGAAGAAATTGTAATAGATGCTGCTGATGACCCGATAGTATCTATTATTGACTTTACTTATCCAAACATGTTGGATAACATACATGATCTGGCATACTTCCAACAAAAGGAGATTCTTGCTCCTGCCAATGAAATTGTCGACACTATAAATGATCATTTGTTGGCCAAATTTCCAGGTGAAGAAATGGTCTACTTAAGTTGTGACAACGTGTATAAAAGTGAACGTGGTGCCGTCATATATCAGTCCGTTTTCTCCCCTGAATTTATCAATGGATTGAAGTTCTCGAGTGTTCCAAACCACAGGATTGCTTTAAAAGTGAGAGTACCGATTATGTTGTTAAGAAACATAGACCAAGTAAATGCTTTATGTAATGGGACAAGACTGCAAGTACTTAATTTAACAAGAACCTCTATTCAGGCGCAGATCATTAACGAAACCAACTTTGGAAAAAAGGTGATTATACCAAGGTTACGAAAATGCATATTTATCAGTTGATCCGGAGAAATCTCCAAAATTTCATTATTAGCTTTTTATGACGTATAGAGAAATACTTGAAGGCCTATCACCACGACATGGATTGGGTTTTGAATCAATAGGCGCTCACACAAATCATTTTATGTTCGAGACAATCAATTTTACAATCCCCAACGCTTGGGCGTTGTTAGTATAATTGTAACAAACTAAATTACTTATCGGATAATTGACGCATTGACTCATTTTTTCTTTCATAATTTAAATGGAACATGTTTGCGTTATTACTTTTCTTATCATCTTATTTTCTCTATTTCTTTAAAAAAAATACCCCGGTATCAACAGGTCTCTAAGCTAGTATAAGTATAATGATTTGATTTAATTACTTAAATGATTCTTGTGGTTTGTCGGGTTTAACAAATTTAGTCCCAAAATTTATATTGTAACACCCCAACCCGACAAGGGTCAAAATGTCACATTATGGTGCCAAATCAGAACATACAACGCAAGCGGAAGACTTATAAACATAAAGTTACAAAGGATATTCTAAAGATTACAAAGGAAATACTAACTCTATACAAGAATGAGAATACCAAAGCTAAACAAAATCTAATCGAATCTAAGTCCAAGTCTAATCCAAGTGTCAAAGGCTTCTAATCATTGGGGTAGTCCACTAACGCTCCTATGCACTCTTCACCCAAACCCAGCTTCCAACCTAAAACCTGCCGCAGGAAAAGAAATGCGGCTGAGCTTAAAAAGCCCAGTGAACAGATATATAACAAAACGAATACTCGGAACGTATATAAGTATAAGGAAAGAAATCATAAGCTCCTGCTGAAACGAATATCATCTGTCAAATGCATAAGAGATCAACGATAACTGAACAAATATCATAAGTCAAATGAATAATGAGTACGAAGAGTCAAGTGATAATATGAATCATATAGTAACCAGAATCAAAGAGCACGTATCAACAAAGGCGCGTCTAACGAGATACTCGAATAGACATACGAAACATAAGAAAGCCACGAGCCGACCTAACGAGATACTCGAATAGGTCTCAAATCACATAATCACATATCCGTCAATTCATAAGGTGTACATAGAGGGGAGACCTCTAAGTACCAAATGGAGTAGCTAGCTCCAACGTGAAGAAGTGTAAGCACACACTCACATTCACCCTACACATAACAGAATACCTAGGATGCATACATACGCCCCCCCCCCCCTACAAAGCAAATCATACATATCATAATAATCCAGAGCTCATAACATATCATATCAAATGGGGACGCCGTGGATCAATCACACCTCCACAGAAAGTGTCATGCCATTGGTGCTTCAATGACACGCCCATGGTACCTCCATGAGTAGAATAAAAACTCGGGCATCAGAACAGAACAAATCATATCATATCATATCGAATAATCAAATCATATCCAACATAACATAGCAAACTGAACTGAATCATATCATAGCAAACGAATAGCAGACGGATATCAAATCATAGAATCATATCAAAGGAATCATATTAACGAATCATATCAAACGAATCATATCAAAGCTCATAACAAAGGGATCATAGCAATGGCATATCGAAAGGAAGGATCAAGAGAGTCATCAAAAGTCCCTACTGAAAAGGGAAGAATATCTGTACCTTAACCGCAAGTGCAAAACACACCAGAAGACACAAAGATCAGGTGTTACTCCTTCTTCAGCGAATCTACACGAATTAATGATTGTCTAATTATTAATAACTTATTCTAAATCAGATTGCTCGTTTCGGTCAGCTTTCCATTTTTAGTAGCTTTTCTGAATTAGTAATTTAATACTTTAAGGTTATTATTGACGATTAAATAATATACAAGGCTTAAAACGACCAATATAGTAAGTTAGGTTTAAGCACGACAATTTAGTAAAGTTTAGGGTCAATGTATAAATTATCAAAATTGAATGTTAAAACGTCAACTAAAATTATTCTAAAGTTTATTTTGATAAATTAATGCTAAGATAATAATTTTAGACCCCGTCATCATAATTTTACATAATTTGGTAACGTGCCCACGATATTAATATTTATGCCGTGACGACCCAAGATATTTATTACTTCAAGAACAAACAAGTCCATGACACCCTCTTGTTAAAATATGCCTAGAAAAATACTTCTCTTGTTGTGTAGAATAGCCGCGACACACACCCTATGTGAATACCATGCATGCACACACTCGTTGTTGTAACAAAACCAAGATAACCTATATCATGTTACTTTCTTTGTACATACTCGTTTGCATGTACCTGTCCCTTTCTTGATTCATTTAGAAATCACCTCCATATGGTTTTAGTATACATACAAAATGCTCATGCACACCATACGTGATTATATATAAAACGAGTACCCTTTTACTTTATATTTGCAATTCGAAAATAAAACCAACAAGCATGCATGCACACAGATTTGTATCGTGTCATATATAAGCCAACACCATACACCAAAATGATTCGATTTCGAAACAGCTTTAAAAATGGATTTTATTTAGTGTCTCAATCGTTATTTTATGTGATGTTTTATATGATTTCATGTGGCGTATATCTATCATTTATGTGGTCTCTTATAGGTTATTCCTTACACATCTTAATGAAGCGGTGATCATATTCACATGTATATTCTAACGAATCCAAACGGCCAAACATGGAAACAAGTCGACTTAAACCAGATTATAGACGTTCATATATTAACTTAATCGAAAAGCAAAACCGAACCGATATCGACTCACATGATTCACATATTCCTAGTTTCTTTGGCAGTGTATTTATATATTACAGTTTCATGATTTCATGTTAAGTATCTTATGTCATTCGTATATTCATTCGTATTAGCTTAAGTTTTATATACGTTATCTCATGTGAGGTTTTTCCATGATTTTATGTGACTATATTCGAATACAACATGTAACCATTAGCTGATTCATAGTTTCATGTAACAGGTTTGTACATATATTAGATCAAAAGAGAAGAACAAAAAGGAAGGGGTGCTACCTTGTAGTCGAACAGGAAACAGAAAAGAACCAAAGGAGTCCACCAAAGTCGAACCAAAGAAACCCTTTTTTGACCTGATCAAAAGAAACGAGGTACCACAGGACCAAAACCAATCCGAATTCAAAACAACCCAAGCCCCTTGTCGACTCTTTTAACCACGATCAAAACCACCATCCTTCACCAGCCATCGTACCACCTAGCCAAGACCTTCGTACCGATTGATAATCGAAAACAATAAAAAAAATTTGGTGCCGTCACTTTTTGTTAGTAGGGTTTTTTTGTATGTGAAGAGAATGTGTATCTGATTGTTTATTTTGAGAAGCAAATGGGAGATATAGGGGGAGTATTGGCCGAGTTCTAGGGAGGTTAAGAAGACCATGACTAATTCAAATATTTCAGTTACAGTTATACTTAACCTCTTTTCATATGTTATGTGTTATGTTGTACACTGATTTTCAATTTATTTGGCTCATGACAACTGTACGTGGGATATATTCATTACTAGAACCAAAATTTAATATTCACATTAGTTATCGATTTATTACCTGTAGATTACAATAATAAAAGTTTAATTTATTTAGGTTATAGATTGGTTTCTTGTAGTTTTTAAGTAATAAGGTAACAAAATTTAGGTTTAGTTCACAATACTTAGGAAAATTTCAAATTATATGGAAATTTAAGAAAGTCGGATTTTCGGGTTTTACAATTCTTCCCCTCTAAAAAGAAAAATTTCGTCCGCGAAATTTGGAGTCGTAAAAGTTAGATGGAGACGTAGCAAATCACAAAAGAACGTCACAATTAACCTCACGCTCAGGAGGTCCTTCACAAAGAATCTTCGCAAACAGAATACTTTCTCATGACTCAATCCCGACAACTCGGATATCCCAGGCTCTCCACTAAACACAAATTGTAATAAATCAGATCCAACAAATGCGAAACAATGCATATCAGATGACAGATGACAGATGACAGATGACAGATGACAGATGACAGATAACAGATGACAGATGATAGCTAAAACCCTACAAGGAGATACACGAAACACATATGTCTACGAAGCAAACGCAGAGGTAGAACTAAGCGGTAAATCTTCGTTGATTCCTACCAAATTCTGAACGAACAAAGGAACTTGCCAAAGTCGAAGGAGCATGAATCGAATCATCAAACGTATCTAGAGTCTCATAAAGAAATGGATAAATATTCGTACCGATGATCACAATGAAAAATCAGAGTATCCAAAACGTATCAGAAGGCATAACGGAATATGTAGAATAATCGTACGAATAAGAATTAATCCAAGATCTAACGTGTAGCGAACCAAAAGCTTCCTCGAATGCTAAAACGTCTAACTCTTTCGCACCTCTTCTGAAAGTGTGAACCAACATGTTATTCTCTATCATGATCATTGTAGGTGAACCATGTAGCTTGAACGATCTTCTGCCGAAAGAAATCTTCACCAATCCTCCAAGCAAGCCGTCCTAGTTGATGCTCCACTGCAACTCTACTTGTGTTGTCCTTCCTCTTCTGCATGGAAATCTCTGATGTAGTCACCACCGTCTTCATACCATCCTGTCCAACTCCAGCTTCAAGACTCTATACATATTAGTACAGCTAAGATGAATAGAGTTGATAGATCTGTGTGCTTCAACTCAAACTGCTTCCTTCCATCGTAGATATTCATCACCAAAAACGAAGATGGTTCTCGTGTTTCTCTTTTGTCTCTGAATACACTAAAATGTCATACCATGACAATTTGTCCAAGTATTCATGAAAGACACGATTTATCAAATCCATAGGAATAGTCGGAGTAGTAACCAATACAATTGGCATCACAACGCTAATAGAGATCATAACGAATACGAAAAAAAAAATCTAGGAATATCTCGCTCCTTCACACAAAACATGATACGATTTGGCTTCCAGAAATCAATCTACAACTTCATGCTATCATCGTTCTTCTTCCCGAATAAAACAGAAGCATATCAAAGATACACATCGAACGTTCCAACAAATTGAATAACTCTAGAGGCGAGTTTCATCAGAAAAGTATCTTCACAGCAATGGGAAATCAACGCACGAGTTTTAGAACAAGGTGGTCATAAACGATTACCAGGTTAAGAATCATGGTGTAGAATATGAACTAAACAGAACGTCAAAGGTGACAAACATCAAATGACAGTCGTCATCATCATAATACTCAGGTAACATATCAAAGTCCACAATAACATCGAATCGAACATCTCCGATGTAAACAGATTAGCACAACAGAATCGTCTCCAAATATCTCCAGAACGCGTCAGACAATCAAATATACACGATGAAAAATCACAAAACGTTCATAGGGGTAGAATAGGTAAGGTAAAAAAAATCAGCAATGAAGATAGAATCAAAAGCAGGGAGAAGTCATAGAATGTGTCGAACACGTAGGATTCATACATACGCGAATCTCCGAACGAACAAAAGGCATCTAAACGAATGTCAAACGAATCAAGAATCGAGGTTCAAAAGGATAACTCCAGAGAATGAAACCTATGAGGCACACTACTAAGTCTAAAGGCATCCTAAATGCATGTCGCGAATCCTGATAAGTCTTCTAAGTCTCCGAAACGAATGATCTAGTAAGAGCTTAACGAAAAGCAAAGGCATAAATCAGAGTAAAGCAGAAGCAAGAAAACCAACGTCTGATCATATATCTACCCAATCCTCACCGGTCATACTAAAGCTCTTAAGGGGAGAAACTTAAGGCAAAACCTTCCAAAGTTATTCCTAAAGCTTCTAAGGTTCAAACCTAAGGGTCCAAATCTTCACAAGCCATAACTTATGTACTACAAGTCGCAGCCTGAGCTCTGATACCATAATTGTAACACCCCAACCCGACAAGGGTCAAAATGTCACATTATGGTGCCAAATCAGAACATACAACGCAAGCGGAAGACTTATAAACATAAAGTTACAAAGGATATTCTAAAGATTACAAAGGAAATACTAACTCTATACAAGAATGAGAATACCAAAGCTAAACAAAATCTAATCGAATCCAAGTCCAAGTCTAATCAAGTGTCAAAGGCTTCTAATCATTGGGGTAGTCCACTAACGCTCCTATGCACTCTTCACCCAAACCCAGCTTCCAACCTAAAACCTGCCGCAGGAAAAGAAATGCGGCTGAGCTTAAAAAGCCCAGTGAACAGATATATAACAAAACGAATACTCGGAACGTATATAAGTATAAGGAAAGAAATCATAAGCTCCTGCTGAAACGAATATCATCTGTCAAATGCATAAGAGATCAACGATAACTGAACAAATATCATAAGTCAAATGAATAATGAGTACGAGGAGTCAAGTGATAATATGAATCATATAGTAACCAGAATCAAAGAGCACGTATCAACAAAGGCGCGTCTAACGAGATACTCGAATAGACATATGAAACATAAGAAAGCCACGAGCCGACCTAACGAGATACTCGAATAGGTCTCAAATCACATAATCACATATCCGTCAATTCATAAGGTGTACATAGAGGGGAGACCTCTAAGTACCAAATGGAGTAGCTAGCTCCAACGTGAAGAAGTGTAAGCACACACTCACATTCACCCTACACAGAACAGAATACCTAGGATGCATCCATACGCCCCCCCTACAAAGCAAATCATACATATCATAATAATCCATAGCTCATAACATATCATATCAAATGGGGACGCCGTGGATCAATCACACCTCCACAGAAAGTGTCATGCCATTGGTGCTTCAATGACACGCCCATGGTACCTCCATGAGTAGAATAAAAACTCGGGCATCAAAACAGAACAAATCATATCATATCATATCGAATAATCAAATCATATCCAACAGAACATAGCAAACTGAACTGAATCATATCATAGCAAACGAATAGCAGACGGATATCAAATCATAGAATCATATCAAAGGAATCATATTAACGAATCATATCAAACGAATCATATCAAAGCTCATAACAGAAGATCATAACAAAAGCTCATAACAAAGGGATCATAGCAATGGCATATCGAAAGGAAGGATCAAGAGAGTCATGAGAAGTCCCTACTGAAAAGGGAAGAATATCTGTACCTTAACCGCAAGTGCAAAACACACCAGAAGACACAAAGATCAGGAGGTACTCTTTCTTCAGCGAATCTACACGAATTAATGATTGTCTAATTATTAATAACTTATTCTAAATCAGATTGCTCGTTTTGGTCAGCTTTCCATTTTTAGTAGCTTTCCTGAATTAGTAATTTAATACTTTAAGGTTATTATTGACGATTAAATAATATACAAGGCTTAAAACGACCAATATAGTAAGTTAGGTTTAAGCACGACAATTTAGTAAAGTTTAGGGTCAATGTATAAATTATCAAAATTGAATATTAAAACGTCAACTAAAATTATTCTAAAGTTTATTTTGATAAATTAATGCTAAGATAATAATTTTAGACCCCGTCATCATAATTTTACATAATTTGGTAACGTGCCCACGATATTAATATTTATGCCGTGACGACCCAAGATCTTTATTACTTCAAGAACAAACAAGTCCATAACACCCTCTTGTTAAAATATGCCTAGAAAAATACTTCTCTTGTTGTGTAGAATAGCCGCGACACACACCCTATGTGAATACCATGCATGCACACACTCGTTGTAACAAAACCAAGATAACCTATATCATGTTACTTTCTTTGTACATACTCGTTTGCATGTACCTGTCCCTTTCTTGATTCATTTAGAAATCACCTCCATATGGTTTTAGTATACATACAAAATGCTCATGCACACCATACGTGATTATATATAAAACGAGTACCCTTTACTTTATATTTGCAATTCGAAAATAAAACCAACAAGCATGCATGCACACAGATTTGTATCGTGTCATATATAAGCCAACACCATACACCAAAATGATTCGATTTCGAAACAGCTTTAAAAATGGATTTTATTTAGTGTCTCAATCGTTATTTTATGTGATGTTTTATATGATTTCATGTGGCGTATATCTATCATTTATGTGGTCTCTTATAGGTTATTCCTTACACATCTTAATGAAGCGGTGATCATATTCACATGTATATTCTAACGAATCCAAACGGCCAAACATGGAAACAAGTCGACTTAAACCAGATTATAGACGTTCATATATTAACTTAATCGAAAAGCAAAACCGAACCGATATCGACTCACATGATTCACATATTCCTAGTTTCTTTGGCAGTGTATTTATATATTACAGTTTCATGATTTCATGTTAAGTATCTTATGTCATTCGTATATTCATTCGTATTAGCTTAAGTTTTATATACGTTATCTCATGTGAGGTTTTTCCATGATTTTATGTGACAATATTCGAATACAACATGTAACCATTAGCTGATTCATAGTTTCATGTAACAGGTTTGTACATATATTAGATCAAAAGAGAAGAACAAAAAGGAAGGGGTGCTACCTTGTAGTCGAACAGGAAACAGAAAAGAACCAAAGGAGTCCACCAAAGTCGAACCAAAGAAACCCTTTTTTGACCTGATCAAAAGAAACGAGGTACCACAGGACCAAAACCAATCCGAATTCAAAACAACCCAAGCCCCTTGTCGACTCTTTTAACCACGATCAAAACCACCATCCTTCACCAGCCATCGTACCACCTAGCCAAGACCTTCGTACCGATTGATAATCGAAAACAATAAAAAAAATTTGGTGCCGTCACTTTTTGTTAGTAGGGTTTTTTTGTATGTGAAGAGAATGTGTATCTGATTGTTTATTTTGAGAAGCAAATGGGAGATATAGGGGGAGTATTGGCCGAGTTCTAGGGAGGTTAAGAAGACCATGACTAATTCAAATATTTCAGTTACAGTTATACTTAACCTCTTTTCATATGTTATGTGTTATGTTGTACACTGATTTTCAATTTATTTGGCTCATGACAACTGTACGTGGGATATATTCATTACTAGAACCAAAATTTAATATTCACATTAGTTATCGATTTATTACCTGTAGATTACAATAATAAAAGTTTAATTTATTTAGGTTATAGATTGGTTTCTTGTAGTTTTTAAGTAATAAGGTAACAAAATTTAGGTTTAGTTCACAATACTTAGGAAAATTTCAAATTATATGGAAATTTAAGAAAGTCGGATTTTCGGGTTTTACATATAATTTACGTGAGGTCCTTTGACCACTAATTATAATAATGATATATCAAATTAGCCTTGCTTTTATTCTTTCAACATTATTTTAAATTAATAATTAAACTTCATTATCGATTAAAAAAAATTCAAATTTGTATTTTAAAGATTCTAACTTCGAAAATATCCTAAATAAGTAAATAAAAATTTCCAAATCATGCTCTATTTTTGCATAAGTATATGTTTGCCCATGTTTTATATGCCAACTTCATAAATCTCAACATAGCACCAAAAATTCCTAAGAACGGATAGACCTAATTTGAAAAATTCCCAAAAATTGCAAATGAAAATAATAATAATAATAATAATAATAATAATAATAATAATAATAATAATAATAATAATAATAATAATAAAGAACACAAGTATGAAAACAAAATGTAGGTCCAAAAACAAATATCAAAACCCATATTAGAGATTCATCACACACGTATTTGAACCCAAAATTATTTATTCTTGAAAAACATTCACATACACGTGTGGTGGTGGTGGTGGCTCTAACATTCATCTTTGGCGGTGATAGGTGTAGATGATGGTGGTGGCCTGGTGGGCATGATTTTTTGAATGGCGTGTGTGAAATTACAGTGGTGATGGTTATGATAGGTGATGCTTTTATTTGTCTTCTTTTTTATATTTAACAAAATATAAGAAAAGACAAAATACCTTATTGTGCTTGTCACATGTATTGATTTTAATGGTCAAACTAAAGAACTTGGTCAAAGAATCAAGCCTATTACGGGTTAAAACCACAGGAAGAAGATACGAGAAAAAAGAAGTTACTTAAAAAATAATCTTCGTTTGGCCGATAGAACTTATAATATCTGAAAATCAAAGGTTACGGGTATGTTTGGCAAAAGTAATTGTTGCTGGAACCGGAGATTGTGCTGGAGATGGAGATTATAAGAAGAGATTATTTTTATAAGCTACATGAAGCAAGCTTTTATTTTCAGAGATTATGAATTTTTATTTTATTTTATTTTATTTTAATCTCTTATATGTTATGTCTGTCAAACAAAGATTATTTTTAAGTAGCTTATTTTTTGAAAATATAAGCATAATTTCTCCATATCTCATGTAATCTCATGTGCCAAACATCTTATTTCATGTAGCTTATAAAAATAATATCTTTTTATAATCTCCATCTCCAGTTCCAACAACAGTTACTTGTGCCAAACATACCCGCATGGACCACTTAAGTAATTAGCTCTAATGATTTAGTTTCATATTTGCATAATGTTAAATTGGCTAAAATGGGTATATTTGGCAACTCATTAATGTACAAACACCGAGCCAATGTATATTAAACTAGCTTATAAGACCCGTGGAATCCACGGGTTTTTAGAAGAGATATTGTAAAAAAAATGAAAAATTAGTGTCTAAACAAAATAAGGAAGAGAACGAAAGTAAACAGGCTGAGTCATTTATTCGAAAAAAATATGAAGTAATAAGTCAATGATAGTATAGAATACAATGCTTGTAACTAATAATGTAATAAACGCCCATGCACGTGAGCTCCAATCTTGACCGCCTTTAAAAAGCATAGTGGGGAAGCTGATGAAGTGATAAACCAATGAACATTTCGTGAGCACCTAATAAGTATAAAAATAAAGTGTAAGTAAAACATTTGTGTGATTGATAATACATGTAAATAAACGGCATAAATGACATCATATGAATATTCGTACATACCTCTTGAAACTTGATCATAGATCGTGAAGAACCTCTTTGTAGACTACATTTGTAGTCTTTGATAAATTACCATAAAATAATGAGAAGTAATAATGTTAATACTATAACTAAGCACCACAAACTTTCATGTTCCACTACTGATACTATAAAGTTTATGTTATTTATGAGAACATAAACATAAAAGACAACTATAGTATGACCCATGCAACTGCAACTTACAATCAACTTATAAAATAAAAAACTTAGTTATTTATCTACTACACATGAGCCTAAGGACATTCTCACACCAACACAGTAACATGGAATACATTTACAAAGGGTCAAATCAGATTCCTAATAGTCTGTCAACACAAATTGATAATCACTAAAGCTAAGAGGCAAATCAAAAGCTTCCAAAGTCCGAATTGAAGATCTAAACCATTTACTTTTTAAGTATAATTGTTATCAATGAGATTCTTGCTTGTTTTGGTCCATCTTTTGTCCATTGCTCACCTGCATCGACAATAAACCAAGTCAATGTTCACCTGCATCGACCATCTTATAATTTTAGTATATATAAAAAATTTACCAATCTTTATAAAGCAAACCACAAACGGATAATTCAATATTGAGAACGTGCATTAGGTTCGCCTTTCTATTTATAATAGGTCAATTAGATGCTACATGGAGCGACACATTAGATTCAACATGAATCCAAACGTGCTATGTGGTGCGAGGTTCATCCATAACGCTCAATTTTTCTAACTTGTATATTGCCTATAGTAAAATACTGTGAATGAATGATATAAATTTTGAAATCATACTTGACACTCCGTTTTTAAAGTTGAGCATTTGGACAAAACAAAATTTTGGGTCGGCTCAACCCGTTTTAATACACACCAAATATTACCTTCCTTTGTGTACTATCAACAATCTTCATAATGGAGTGATTAGAGATTATGTTTCAATAAATGCCCCGGTGACCCAATTTTTCTGTTGTATGTGAGGCTTCTAAATTTTTTTTAAGGATACGTGAAATTTCACGGGTATTTTAAAGATACGTGAAAAAGAATAGTTAATGACATTGACTATTACAAAGTTAGAGATTAGAAAGAACCGCATTTGGATAAGCTGAAATAAAATATTAAGTTGCTAATAGTGAAAACATGTATTATATCAAACACAATAGTCAAATATTAAACACGATATAATTTCAAATAACAGGAAAGAACACAACCACCTTGACTCTTTTACTCTCGTGTACACATGAGGTTTCGTCTTCAACTTATTAAATTACACATTGCTTAAACACGTCTGAACAAAATAAATATATCTGAATGATGATTGCCCCTATACAATCAATGACTCATCGGGTTATTATATTGGTAAAATGAAATGAAATAAATCACTTATTAAATGAACAGCTTTTGTTTCTTGAATACTCCTTATCAAATTGCTCTCATTCACCATGCAAAGAACTTACTCCCAACATTGCAGCTAAAGTTTTACATATAATCAACCCAAACAAAGTAAAAAATAAAAAACTACAAAAAAAAATAAAAAAATAAAATAAAAAAAAGACTCATTAAGTCATTATACTTCAGTTGTTCCATTGTATAACCCAATTACAAGCAAATTTTCATAAAGTTGTTCTAACCCAATTCAGTTGTTCCATTGTATAACCCAATTAAAAAAATAAAATAAACACAAGACTCATTAAGTCATTATATTTTTATAAGCTACATGAAGCAAGCTTTTATTTTCAGAGATTATGAATTTTTATTTTATTTTATTTTATTTTAATCTCTTATATGTTATGTCTGCCAAACAAAGATTATTTTTAAGTAGCTTATTTTTTGAAAATATAAGCATAATTTCTCCATATCTCATGTAATCTCATGTGCCAAACATCCTATTTCATGTAGCTTATAAAAATAATATCTTTTTATAATCTCCATCTCCAGTTCCAACAACAGTTACTTGTGCCAAACATACCCGCATGGACCACTTAAGTAATTAGCTCTAATGATTTAGTTTCATATTTGCATAATGTTAAATTGGCTAAAATGGGTATATTTGGCAACTCATTAATGTACAAACACCGAGCCAATGTATATTAAATATTCAATCTTCTAATTGTATTTAATATAAGGGATTTGCTAATGAGTGCCCACTATGCATTTTTTAAACTATGAATGCATGCATTTAACGTGTAATTAATGCACTCAAACTTTCTTTATAATAAAAATTACATTTAATGAACATTAAATAAGTTTAAATTTAATATAATTATAAGTTCACGACTTTAAATGATAATAATTTATTTTATTATATTATGGTAAATTCACCAACGTCTCTCTTTGAGGATCAATCAATCGTACACGTATCATCATTATACTGAACTGCCAAACATTACCCTAGTATTTCCCATGCTCCGGCAACACATCCTACCATCTTTATTTTCTATATAAGATAAATTACAAATCAATGTTAACATTTGTCTCATAACAACAATTTAAGCATGGAAGGTGGTAACCAAATAGCATGCGTCTTTTGTAACAAGCTATGCAAAGATCAAAACATGTTGATATACCACCTAGACATACACATGTCTGCACCTTTCACTAAATTTAAACAATCTAGTGATATATCGCCTCGTGTTGCTGATCTCTTCCCTGATCCATTGTCGTTAAAGCTTGCTCCACCACCTAAGATATTTGAGCTCACATCGGCTACAAGATTCTACCAAGACTCGGCTAGACTCGTGAATCATGATAATGGCCCTAAAGATCAAGAAGAAAACGATGTTTCTACTGCACTTACTTTAAGTTGTCCTTCATATTAACCCTCTTGTGCTATGATAATGAATTCACCCATTTTTTTTTTTTTTTTTTTTTTTTTTATATATATCTTCAATTTCTTTTGGGTTCAAAGTTATGTATTTTGATTGTTAATGTGTTATTGTTATATTATATGATATTATGCATATTTTGTTATGCATAAATGTCATTACATATATAAAGTCTACATTCATCTATAACTGAATATATATATATATATGTGTGTGTGTGTGTGTGTGTGTGTGTGTGTGTAGTAAAGTGTATTTTAAAAGTTGTATCTATATCTTTAGTTCCTTTTTGGTTCAAAGGTTGTGTATTTTGATTGTGAATGTGTTATTTTGCTATATGATCTAATATTATGTATATTTTGTTATGCATAAATGTCATTACACTCTATAAAGTCTACGTTCATTTTTAAGTTAATTTATGTTATAAATATACTTTTCACCAAGTAAAGTTTATGTTAAAAGTTGTATCTATATGTTGAGTGAATAACTAGTTTATTAATTATATAATATAAGCTATAAATTTAGAAATATTTTTATTTCATATGTTCCAAAACATAATGTCTGTTTTTCTTTTTTTGGTTTAGCACAAATATCAACTTTTCAATTTACAAAAAGTTTTGAAATAAATACTAGTAAAATAAGGGTGTATTGGTTTTTTTCCTAAGCATTTTGTTGTACAAGACTAGTCCAACCTACTAGTGTTTCTTTGACTCTATTTATTTCTTTCTACTATCATGAAAAGGTTTCTAACAATATATTATAAATTTTTTTATAACAGCTGCATCCACTATTATTGACAATGTTTTAACAATATATTATAATTATATTAATGACTACTACATCCATTATTATTGTGATTATAATCTTAGTTATTTGGTTATATCTTTAGCTTGAGCTAGCTATTTAACAATTTGAAAAAACTAACAAATTTATGAATGATTAATACAAATATAAAAATATAGACATTAAACAACCTATTATCCTAATTTTATAAAACAAAATTACATAATTTTATTTAAAGTAAAGACATAAGTTTTTCAGAATATTATAAATAACAAAAAAGTAAAAGTGAAGCTCAAAACAAACCGACAAATCCATCATTTACTCAAAACATATTCGGTTTCACCCACATAAAATTAGCCAATGTAGATTATCATAATGTTATTAACTGGTTACATTTTTCATTTGAATTGCACACATCTCAGCAAGTAAATGAGTATAACTAAAAGAGAGGTTTGCAAATCTTCTTTAGCTGAAAATAAATCAGATAAATCAAGTTCGTGATAATTGACGATTTTATCCTAGAGCTACGCGCGGGCAAAAATACAACATTGTTATAATCAATCAACAAAATTTAAAAGGTAAAGAAATATATTATTGATGACTTGTTAATTATACCAATAAATATATTTTTAAATCCTCTTTAGTATGATATCCATTTTGTTAGTTTTTGTTAAAGTTTTTTTTGCACAATTTTTTTTCATCATATATTTGTAATGGAAGATTTTTTGTTTTATAACTTAAAAAACAAGAAAAAAATTCACAAATCAGTCATCCATTTAATTGAGCATTCAATATAATGATCTTCAGCTTTTTAATTACGGTATAATGTAAAAATGATTATAACTTTTTAGCTGTGCAATTCAAATAATAGATTGAGTTTAACATCAAATATCAGTTTTAAATGATTTGCGCAGAGTTTATGTGAAACCGCAAAAAGACTAGCATATGAAGAAACCAAAGCAGAAAAACTAGAACCGGAAAACCCGATTATTACGATTCAATTTTTGTTTTCAGATACTTACAATTATCCGAACCGAACCTTGTTTAATATATATTTAGGTTTAATTAAAATAGAGTTAATTACAAAGATCGTCCTTGTGGTTTACCCAAAGTTGCACACTTCGTCCTTAACTCTCAAAAATTACACCAGTCGTCTATGTGGTTGTCAGTTGTCACTGTTGCGGTCCTTTCACAGAACGACCGTTAGTTTTTTTTTTTTTTTTTGTTAAGTCAGATCGAGCAGATCATGTGAGGGCGAAATATTCATTTTTACCTACAGGGACGATTTTGGCAAATCAATTTTTTTTTTTCAATTCTTTTTTTTAAACCCTAGATGTTGACTAGTCAGTTGAGCATACTTTAAAGGATATAGATCTTTTAATCTTAGTTTTTAATGTTTGGTCATGTTCAACCAATAAGATAAAGTTAAAATGAATTAAACATTAAGAGTACATCAATGTTTTCAAACCCGGGTCGACCTGGCCGGTTCAACCGGTTGGACAGATGCCTGGCAACAAAAATAGGTAAAAAAAACCCCGGGTTTCTAAAACCAGATTAATCAGTTAGACCCGCCGGGTTTTGAGTGACTTGGGTCAACATTGGTCTTGAAACTCGGCCGGATTTTGTTTTTTTCAAATTTTTTTTATAAATACCGGGTTGACCCGATGGTCGAATCAGTTGAACTGGTGCCCGATGACTCAACCGGGTCGATTTAAAACACAGTTTTTAAAACATTGGAGTACAAATTAAGGATGAAGTCGTTTCATTTCTATATCTTCAAAAAGAGTTTTGTTATATTCTCCTACAATACATTCCTATATATCCTCCTACACTCACATTAATATTTTATGTTTTTTGTTCACTCATTTTCTTTCCGCATATAAACCGTCAATTCTAATACATGTCAGAATCTTATGAGTGAAAATATTTGTAGGAAAAAGTAGTAGGGGATTCTCCTTCAAAAATTACAAACTAGAATCATAAACACAATAAAGCTAAGTAGCTAACAACATGGGTTCTGAGCCATACATGTTCAAAACAAACCCAAACCATTTGGGCCCAACATGTTGGGCTACAAGTCATGTTTATATAAACCCTACTTAACATGAAGTATTAAACCCTAGCTTTCATCACATCTTCATTTTTTGCCGCCACATAACCAATCTGCAAAATGGTAAGCAAAATATAACCCTGAATTTGATATGGGGACTTTTTCTTTTTAGTATATGTGATGTTAATGTAGTTTTATTTTGTAGCCGTTCAAGAGGTACGTTGAGATTGGAAGAGTTGGTTTGGTTAACTATGGCAAAGATTATGGAAAGCTTGTTGTCATTGTTGATGTTATTGATCAGAACAGGGTATGTTTTTTTTAAGGATTTTATTGTTTGTTAGTGTTATTAGCCTGTGATGCATTTTGATGTTTATGGATTGTATTTGTGTATTCTGGTATTGGTAAATGTTGGATTGTAGATTTGTAGGTGTTGTTTAGATTGTATTGTGCATTTAGGGATTGTTTTGGGTAAAGCTTAAGCATTCTTGAAAAGCTCTTTGTGCAATCTTATACTTATGAGCTTATACTTTCTAAAAAATAGCTATAGTTATTGAGATAAATTTACCTCTTTATCTGGCAAATTGACTTTTTTGCCATTGAAGACATAATAATCTATCAAACTCTCCATGTTTGCTAACCCAAAGCAACAACATAGTTATTTATATATTTATTTATTTATTTTAGATTTTCAAAGACATTGGTGTTTGGTTTATTAAATGTGTAGAGATAAATGGTTTATTGTATTGCGGATAACTAAAAGTCACTTTGGTAGTGAGAAGTAGGTAAGCTTATTTTAACATGGTATTTAATTTATGGTAGGTGATTGAGGTTACTAACTGTTAATAAATCATTAGTGTGTAATGTGTGTTTTAAGGAGTTTTTGGACAAAGGTTATACATTTCCAAATTGTCCTTCGAGCAAGCTTATTTTTATTACTTTATTTTATCCACGAAGAAAACTAATAAACCCTAAGTTTAAGTCAACTCTATCACTTTTACTGAGCTTTTTGTAGTTTTTTAAAGAACAAGGACTTACTATCTACCTAAAAAAAAGCCTATTTAGACTACCTTACTGAAAAATGATTTTTTTGTGATGAATAGGTTTGCTTATCTGAAGACTTTAAATATTTTGTTGTGTCGTGAAAAAAACTAAAAAACTCACTGCTTTTGGTGGAGAGAACTTATTTTAAAGGCTGAATGTTTTTATTTGGGCTGGATCCAAAAAGGTAGTCGCCGTGGGATTAGTCGGCTCGCAATGTCGAGTCGGAAACCCATGTTACCCAAAAAAAAAAAAAAAAAAAAAAAAAAAAAATTGAAAGCTTACTTAAAAGGTTTTTATTGAGAATCCTCAAGCTTGTAAACTTACGTTTACCCAAACATTTTTTATATCTGAACTCTTATGGTTTAGTAATTCATGTAGATATCATTTAGGATATCTTTGCGCTGCTTTTACCTACATGTATTGTTGATTAGGAGGCAATGAAATAAGCTTTGACTTAATTTCATACTTTCTGAATAGAAAGGTGCATGCTGGTTGCTTTTGATTAAACTTTTACCCATCAGTTATTATTTTCAATTAACATAGAGACAATAAAAGATGGACGTTTTTGACATTAGTAACTAGTAAAAGTACATCCGCAAACTTGTCTAGTGTTGGTGGAATATGCTAAATGGATCTGACTAGTTTATTTATTAGCTCAATTAAACTTGCTAGTCTTCTGATTAGTAGCTATTTTATACTTGTATTTGTTGGTAACGCATTTTTATTTGTGTTTTACTTGTGATTAGCTGATACTGCCTTTGTTGTATTTAAAAAATTACCTAGGGTTTTTTGAATGCTAATGTTTCGTACTGGTTTTCTGTGCCGTGATTCATGCTGTTTGAGCTTGAGTTCTGAGATTATTAGATGTTTTTAAATAGCATGTATGCATATTGTGCATTTAGGGACTATTTGTAACGCGTTTTTAATTGCCCTTTGGGCATTGTTAGCTAGTTGTCTTTTCTGAAAAAGACAGTCCTTGAGATAAGTTTACTTAACACAACTATGAGCTTTCTACTCTTTCAAAACAAGGTAATATATTTAGTTCACTGCCATTGCTACTCTGATCATAATATTTGGGTTAGCTTGTGTGACGGGCTTTATAAGTTATTGTGTTTCGAAAAAACTAAGGAGTCATCGACGGTGTATGGTTAAAGCTTATTTTTTAGTACTTAATGCATCTTTAGAATGATTACATTACTTAAGAGATTTGGGGTAAGCTTACACAGATTTTCTCCATGTTAACATTCTGTGATTTTAGTCTTTAATTCATTACAACTATTAGGTTCATTGACTCTACTCAGCTCAGTTGGGACATGTTGCATTTATTTTTTTCATAAGTATAATTGTTGTGAAGGAATAAGATTGAAATTACTTAGATACTATTTGGGTGGAAAGATGCCTTTGCTTTTGTTTAAATTGCTAAGCATAGTTTATCTATTTTTGTTAACCATAGACAAAAGAGAGGGTAAATTACTACATTTTGATTAGAAAATATTAAGAGTAGACCCAAAAATCTTCTTATTTTGGTAGAATGCAAAGTTCTGTTATAAAACAGCTAGCTTGTAGAATTGTGTTCTTTTAATTTCATAGTAGCCACTTGTTAACAAGGAAACCTTGTCTACTGTTAATAATTACTCTATTAGCTTAGCAACCATGTATTCTTAGTTATTGTTATTTTGATTGACAGGCTCTTGTTGATGCCCCTGACATGGTAAGGAGCCAATTGAACTTCAAGAGGTTAACACTCACCGACATTAAGATTGACATCAAAAGAGTCCCAAATAAGAAGACTCTTATTGCTGCTTTGGAAGCTGCTGGTAAGTATCAAGTTAGTTGATTTTACAGTCTGTTTGTGAATGTCTTTTAACCTAAATTGTTACTATTATGTTTACAGATGTTAAGAACAAGTGGGAGAACAGTTCATGGGGAAGAAAGCTAATCGTTCAGAAGAAGAGGGCATCACTTAATGATTTTGATAGGTTCAAAATTATGCTTGCCAAGATCAAGGTCAGTACTGCTTCACACTTGTTTTAGTTATTGCTATGAGAATTGAACTATTTTGCCCTGTTTTGCAACCCTTTTCTGGTTTGTTCTCACGGTTTGTTCTGTAATTTGTGACATTGCAGAAGGCTGGAGTTGTAAGGCAAGAACTAGCTAAGCTTAAGAAGGAGACGGCAGCATGATGATATGGTCTTATTATCAAGATTTTGGTGTAGTTTTTTTAACTGTTTATGAATCATTTGTTTCTGGATTGGATTTAAATGAAATTATTTTCCTTTTTGGATTTCTATAAAGTTTCTTTGATGCTATTTACATGTGATGAGAGTCTGAGACGCAATTAGCAATTGTCTTTATGTTGCAAAGCTGGTTGATCGTTACTACTTGAAAGTTGGAGATAAAATCTCCGTTTTAATGACCATCAGTTATTTTTTTTTCCTGGCGTAATCACGAACTCAAAAACACGGAAAGTTAGAACTTTACACTTTGCTTTTTCTCTCCATCCGTGTTATATCCTGTCGTAATAAGAATGACCATTAACACATGAAATTGAATTATAACAAAGGTGATTGTACATGTACACTTTTAACATGCACTTTTGACATAAATCTGTGATTCTCAAGTAGCATATATATTTGCTGCTCACATATTCACCCTCATCCTTGTGTACATTGTACAAGAGTTGTGCGAAATTCAACTCAATCAGAGGCGCTTTTTTTTAGACAAGTTATTTGAATCGGCAAAATGACAATTAAACCCAAGTTACATGGCTACGAGGACCGGCCATTGACCTTTCATGCCTGCCTCGTGTATCTTGTGTCTTGCATTTCCATTCTTTTCTTTTATCGATCTAATTCTCACCCCAACCCTGCAAGATTTATCCAGATTCTGAACGTTTTCTGGGGTCATTTTGACCCCATTAGAATTCAGAACGCAACTCCTTCGAAAATGGGTACCAAGATGAAAGGCCTCATTAGAGGCATCAAAAATATATCCTCACAGATGTTCGGTTAGTTTCTCATAATTTCTTCCATGACAATCAAAACACAATTTTAAATTTCATCTTTTAGATAATTTATGTAAACGGAACAGGGTTTTTGTGGGTGCAGATGACAAAAAAGAACCAGAACTACAAATCGGGCAGCCTATGGATGTTAAGCACGTGTCACATATTGGCTACGATGGACCAGACATTGAGTCACCGAGTTGGGTACCTAACTTTCTTTTCTTTATACTGATTTGGATAATTGCTTTGTTTGTTTTACGCGTAAATTTGTTATGAGATGTAGATGAAGGGGTTTGATGGACGAGCAGAATCTAAATCTGGGCCACTGGACAAGACGGGAGGCACGGTAGAGACTCTTGAGGTTAATTGGGTATCTGAAGGTCAGTTGATTCATATCGTACTGTTATTATCCAATCATATATCAGGATTCTTAATAGGAACTGACTCAACTGAGCGATTTACTAACCTGTTCAACTTGCCACACTTGCTTACATAATCGGATGAAGCAATAGAAATAGGTCATAATGGTACTGTTGTTTATATCATCTTTGTTGCAGATTCAAACCGCATAAAAGCTCAAAAAGACAATGCACGCCACAGGAGTACTCGGAGCGTAGAAACATCCAGAGACCTTCCATTGTTACCAAGATCAACTACAAACTGCCGTCGATCAATGGATAATACCATGGCTTCCGAGTGTCTAAGTAAGGACTCGTCATCAAATAAAAGTAGGCATCCAAGAAGACACCAAAGAGGATCACGACGTTCACAAGATCAAAACACAGAGGATGATTCAAAGACAGATATCAGAAAGAAGTCTTCACGTCGTAGTAGGAGATCAAAGGACGAATCTTTAGGTGTGGGGTCAGCAAGATCATCGACCAAGTCAATTGGAAATGAATCAGAACTTGGATCAGATGATGTATAAGGATGAACACAAAGTGAGAAATTTTCTGACAAGAAGAACGGCAAAACAAGGGAAGAAAGTTGGTCAAATATGAAGTAGCATTGGTTTGTCGAATTGTTTTATATAGCTTTCATGTGATTGAGCTTGTTTCACCATCACCATTAATTTGTTGAAAAAACGACCCCATTTTGGGTCGGATTTATTTAAAGCATAGAACGTAGGTGATAAAACGGGCAGATAAAATATATTTCAAAATTGTAAAGACATCAATCAATACCTATGAACTTGGCGCACTACCTAGTTTACTATCGGCTAGTAAGGGACTAAACTGATTCACTTGGTCATTTTAATCATAGTATTGGTTCGGTCCCAAACTAGAGTACTAGACCATGAATTGTCATATTACGATCTAAAGTGAACAATGCAAATCCAAAACTGTCGCTCTATGTTTGGATCCGATTTAAACAAAACTTGAATCAAACAAAATATTGGTTTATTATTGGTATCTATAACCAGAACGTATATGACCAGTTTTGGTTCTTTTTAGTTCATTCTTCAAGATTTACAGTCTTCACCGCATAACTATAGCGGATAGCTGTTAACACCAAGGAACTGAAAGACCCAAAGTTTTCCAGGTCCACCTAGTTGAAGACAACCAAGGATCCTTAGTTGTTGATCATCACTAGAAAAACATCAGAAAGTACAATGATATGTAAGCATATATGCAAGAGGAACATCATTGTTTGACATGGTTGGATCTTGATTTAAAAACTTTGATCAGTCTTGTTTCAAAAGTTTTATAAATCAAATTCCTCTTATACCACTTGTTGTACCCATTAAGTGATTATAGCTTAAGAACTAGAATTAGATTACTTGCCATGCAAACAATTATAAAGTTTTAAGTTTAAACTTTAAACCATTTTCATGCAATAATACATAAAAGCACTTTATACAAAATAACACAACAAAGTTTTCGATGTTTATAATTCTTATTGAATGATTCAAAGAATTTAAAAATGATTATTTGCAGAATAACAATCCTAGTTGAACGACAATTGAGGTGATCTTCTCTCTAACTTAAATACAAACCTTAGTAATGGTTTAAGTAAGAACTTATTTTTACTCGCTGAATGTTTAGTTGCCTAAGTTCTATTCGAGGAGTAAATGCTCTTGCATATGTATCACATTAATTGCAAGAGATACATTTACTCATTTACAAACATTCTCTTTTGTAGCAGAAAATTAGCGTTACAAGGGGTTTCTACTTTACACGTGTTGAACATCTAATGGGTGGATAAGATTGCATTTAGAGCTGCTATGCTAGGTAATTGGATAAAGTCTTTTTTAGGGAACAGTGATTAACACTGTTGTAACTTTCTTACCAACTCTGGAGGGTGCAAATTCTTAAGAAGACTTACTTTATCCTTTTCGCATAAAGTGGATTTTTTTCCAGCGAGTAGTAATAGAGAGACCTAACTATTGAGTCTAAACCCATGACTAAAACACTCATCATGTGATACATGGAATATGCGTTTTCTTCTCTCATAATTTTCGTTTTTGATTTTATCACATGTCACGATCTTAAAGTTAGGCATATATTTAGGTATAAATTTTAGTCACCATTTGACCTTCTAGATCATTGAGTGAGGCATTGTCATCCTCATTGAACTGAACTATTTTTTGATTTTTTGAATGTTTCAGTAGTTGAACCGAATCAATGCTAAAGTGAAGATTCTTTGCCTTCAAAAACTCACAAGGATTGGGGTAAACTTTATCTTATCTTCAACGACTACCACTAGTACAATCGACACCTCTCCCGTCGAATTTTTTTCGCTGTTCCCGTCATCATGGCGACGACATTGTTAGTTCCCGTCGCCATGTCGACGGGATAATGACGACGGCGGTGCCCCGTCGGGAACAGCATTGCCGTCGACAACCGCCGTCGACATTGTGGGTCCCACTTCGTTTTTCAGTCAAAGAAATTCTTTGTCCGTCAAATTGTTCCCGTCGACATGTCGACGGGATTGTATATGTTATTAACAAATTAATTATTAAACGTTAATTAAGTTTATACTATCCCGTCGACATGTTGACGGGAACAATTTGACGGGTCAACGTGTTGGTCAACGTTGTATAATTATCCCGTCGACATGTTGATGGGAATAATTTGACGGGTCAACGTGTTGGTCAACGTTTGTATAATTATCCCATCGATACGTCGACGGCCTTATGAAACCACCAAATATTTATAATTAATTATCAAACACGAAGGCAAACTGTTTATTTAAAACAAGCAAGAGTTCTCAACCACATGCATTTTCATACAGACTTAAACTAAACAACTCGACAACCAAACTAAACAACTCGACAGCCAAAGGAAACAACTCAAACTAAACAACTCGACAACCACACGCTTAGCTTCAAACACGAAGGCAAGCATTTTATTCAAACCACACAAGAGTTGTAAACTAGATACATTTTCATACAGACTCAAACTAAACAACTCGACAAGCAAACAAACCAGATCAAACGAAACAAACTCGTCAATCAAACGAAACAACTCAAACTAAACAACTCAAACTAAAGAACTCGACAACCAAACAAAATAACTCAAACTAAACAACTCGACAACCAAATGAAACAACCCGTTTACTTTTTTTTGCGGCTACCTCCCGCTTTGCTTGAACTCGAACCACCCCTTCCTTTCCTTGCTCTCATTTCCTTGAGATATGCAAACGTAGCTTCAAGACTTGTTATTCTATTTTCCAGATTATCAACAACAGCAGCTTCATCAAACGTGCTTTCAGCTTCATCCTCACATCCAACAGCAGCAGCTTGAGCCTCATCAGCACGTTGAGCTTCAGCAGCATCTACCTCTTTCAAATACTCTCTATAGTATGACTTTTTCATCAACCATACCAGAATTCAGTCTCTCTGCCACGATGCACAGTTCGCATAAGAACCATATTCATCAAAAATTTCAACGCCCCAATGATTTATAATTTCATTATACAAGAGTTAGTGTGATAAAGCTTTCGACCACTCCTGTTTCGACGTTAAACCATCCATTGTGAGAATCAAGAATGTATGTGTAAAATGAGACGGAAATGATTTTGTGAGAATGTATATAGATAAAGAATGAAACGGGAATGATTTTGTGAGTATATATAGGAGTAAAAAGTTTGGGGAGATAATACCGTCGACATGTCGACGGGAAAAACAAGCGGGAAAAAATCCCGCCATATATATTGGCCAGTAATTTAGTACTTTTATATTTTATTAATTGTCCCGTCGACATGTCGACGGGAATTTTAACCAAAACAGGTAATTAACGCTAATCACAGGTCATAATCCATGCCTAATACGCTCCCGTCAACATGTCAACAGGAGAATATTAGCGGGATATTTTCGCGCCCAAGTTTTGGCAATTATTGAGGTTGAAAACTTTGACCAATATGTTCCCGTCGACATGTCGACGGGAGAATATCAACCCGAAAAATTCAACGCATTTGGCCACGGTCAAACGATTTTTTTGTCGTTTTCTGCATTATCTCGACGACATTGTGTCGACGGGACGACCTTCGTCGCGTGTTCTCTTGTTTCTTCTAGTGTACGTTATACTTAAACTATTTTATGTCCAAATCTATAATTTAGAGACTAGAGGGTAATGAATTGGCCTAATACTAACATTGTTTCTTTGATTTCATAGCTCTATTTGGTGCAGGTTAACCGCTTAAAAAACACCAACTTGGTTAAAACTAAACTAAAAAAAAAAAAAAAAAAAGCGTTGGCAACAGCAATTGGTCCAATTGTCAATCTATATTGGTACTTGCATATATTATATAGTGTCAAAAAGAACCAAGATATGATTCTTTTAGCATGTTTTAACCACTACAAAAATGTCAACGAACCAACTAATCTCCTCTTACGAACATGGGTTCGTGTTCATGGCATCAAAACAAGTCAAGAGTTCTGTCATGATTAAAAGATTTAAATGAACGCTGCATGGCTTGTTATTACGCTTGTTTGTTTGTTATATGTTTAACCGTATAATGAAAGGCTAAATGAATGGATTTCTGTTTTTATAATAATCGTTCATCAAGAAAATGAGCTTGTTTATGTACATGTATACCGTTCATTAAGATGATCAACGAGCATAAGATACGGCTTATCAAGCATTTACAAACGTGAATGAATGAACAATTCGTATCTGTTATATATTTTGTGTATACTGAACATAAAAATCTGGTCCATGTTAGTAAAGAGTATTGCATAAACTAACATAAAAAAACATACAGCCAAACGGTTCACACATGATTCATCAACGTTGAGTACATTTGTATCCTATTCGTATTGTATACATATATGCTGTATTCAAAACAAAAATAACATAACTTATGTTACGTATATATCCTGTGCGATTAACTAATTATCCCTCATTTCTAAAGGCTTCCATGGCTGTGGAGAATCTTGAACCATTACAGAATTGAAATGTTCATCGTGTACAGGTAAAATAAATACTAAACATTTAAAAGTCCACTCTATGCCTTGGATTGCAATAAGAAATGGTTCGACTTAATGATTAGCTTATTATTTAACTGAAAAAACAGCTCATTGATCTAAACATTGAAACAAAACCTTATCATTATGCATCTTCACGTACAACTATAAATTCAAGACACTCATCACCTTCCCAATCATCTCTTAGTTTTTGTGTACGTGTGTAGAAGCAATATGGCCATCCAAAAACACATTACACTTGGTCTCCAATTTCTGCTAGTCGCTCTTCTATTGAACATTGCCAATGGCAAGGGCTTAAAGTTAGGGTTCTATCAAAAGACGTGTCCTAGAGCTGAGTCGATTGTAAAGAGGACAACCGAAAATTTCATTTCTCGAGCTCCTTCTCTAGCGGCTCCGTTGCTCCGAATGCATTTTCATGATTGTTTTGTTAGGGTCTGTGCTCTGAGTACATTACTTGCTAATATATATGATATCTCATAATTGTAATTTAAGATTGATAATTTGATATATATAGTATATCATGAATTGACATATATGATGTTTATGTAGGGATGTGATGGTTCAGTACTACTAAACTCTACCAAGAATAACCAAGCGGAGAAAGCTGGAATTCCAAATCTTTCCCTTAGGGGATTTCAAGTTATTGATGCTGCTAAAACTGCTGTAGAAGCCGCATGTCCTGGTGTTGTCTCTTGTGCAGATATCTTAGCTTTAGTAGCTCGAGATTCAATTCAGCAGGTACGTGTCTTTAGTGTTAACTGGCATGAGCATGAAATGTTCATTTACTACACCATGAAGACATGCATTCATGTTCTATACACTCAAACTACCCTCAAACTTGAGGACTTGAGGTTAATTTGCTGGCTTTAAAGCTACATGATGGCAACAGAGATTTGTGGTTTTTAGTGATGAAATTGGTTTTTAACCTATAGACTAGCATAATGGTCTTGATAAAGCCTTTTTTGTTCATTTGCAGATTAAGGGACCATATTGGCCAGTGCCATTAGGGAGAAGAGATGGAAGAGTATCGATACAATCAGAGAGTTTCACGCTGCCAGCTCCTTTTGCCAACATTACTACACTCAAATCACAGTTTAAGTCTAGGGGCTTGAGCGTTAAAGACCTAGTAGTCCTTTCAGGTATATTGTCCGTTTTCGATATACCTTTAGATATTTAATTAAGCACTTTTGGTATATTAGTCATTAGGTTACACACTAGATGACTATTTTTAATTAGGGTACAATTGTTGTAGCCAATTGGTTACAATTCTTCATGTAAATTACAAAATGAAAGGAATCAGGGACTCACAAAAAAGTATCAGCGACCCACAAAACTCACAAATTATAGCATGAATTGTAGGGAGTTGGCTACAATTGCATTGTAGCTAATATATTCCCTTTTAATTATGTCTAATCAAAATAATATTTCTGTAGAGAAAGATTATAAATACAGTGACCATATATCATAACTGAACCTATTATATCTCGAACATTTACATTAGAAGAATTGAAAATTTACGGAGTTCGAGTGATAAAGGATCATCGATAAACTTCTCTAACATTAAAAGTTTTATCATGTTACATAGGAGGACACACTGTGGGAGTTTCTCACTGTTCTACCATCGCATCCCGATTATACAATTTTACTGGCAAAGGCGACACTGACCCAACTCTAGACCCAAAGTATGTACCTCATTTGAAAAGTAAATGCAAGCCTACCGACACAACCACTCTTCTTGAAATGGATCCAGGGAGTGTCAAAACATTTGATGAAGATTACTACACTATTGTATCGAAAAGAAGAGGCTTGTTTGAATCAGATGCTGCTCTTCTAAATGACAAGCAAACAAGTGCTTATGTCAAGCTTCAAGCAAAATCTCATGGAGCTACATTCTTCAAAGATTTCAGCGATTCAATGGTTAAAATGGGTAAAATTGGAGTTCTTACAGGAAAGAATGGTGAAATCAGGAAGCATTGTGCTTTAATCAACTAATGATCAAGTTGAAGTGTGATTTGATTTAATAAGGAGAGTCCAATGCAAGGCTTTTTGGTTAATTGACCATGATGCTGGATTTGGAAACAATTTTTTTTATTTAATCTTGGATAGTACTTCGTAATATGTTTATCTTGTAAGAAATTTGATTTATTGATGTAATTTTTACAAATTAATTTAATTGCTAAATATAATGAAAAAGTTACAAATTAGTGATCTTTTTCAGTAATTTCTTGTGACATTTTATACTTGCATCAACGACGAGAAGTGACAAAAACGGGCAGAAAAGAAGAGGAGAGGAATCAAATTTAACTTTTTATTTCGTGTTCCTAAGTTAGTTCATAAGTTAGAGAGAAAAGAAAGAAAAACTAATGATTTTATAAATATGACCATTGTTGTATAAAAAATTATACTATATTTTGGGGCATTTAAGTCATTTTATTAATTGAAAGTTTTCTTATTTACTTTCTTTCCAAATTATCCCATTTTTTAGAAGAAGATTTTGAAAAGAAAGTGAACCAAATTTCCTATCATCTCTTTTCTCTTCTCTTCTAAAAAAACTCGGGAACATAAATTTATTGTCATTTCTTCCCACCTCTTTTCTCTTCTTTCAAAAAAATAACTAAGGAACGCAGTGCATGGTGAATCTTTGATACCACTAGCGTATAGATGTGTATGTAGGTAACACACTATTGATTTATAGACGCATTTATCTTGAGTACATACGTATGTTTATTAATTCGACAGATGATTTATATGTTCTTGACTTTCGGTTAGTTTATTCCCGTTTGGTTGATTTAAAGCACATGCAATGCATTGGTTTGTCGAATTGTTTTATATAGCTTTCGTGTGATTGAGCTTGGAGAATGCCATTGGTGTTTAAGAGTTAGCCTTGTTTTACCATCACCATTAATTTGTTGAAAAAACGACACCGTTTTTGGTCGGATTTATTAAAAGCATAGAACGTAGTTGATAAAACGGGCAGATAAAATATATGTCAAAAATTGTCAAGACATCAACCAATACCTATGAACTTGGCTCACGACCTAGTTTACTATCGGCTAGTAAGGGACTAAACTGATTCACTTGGTCATTTTAATCATAATATTGGTTCGGTCCCAAACTAGAGTACTAGACCATGAATTGTCATTTTACGATCTACAGTGAACAATGCAAATAAAAAACTGTCATTCTATGTTTGGATCATAGAAAGTATAGAAACAAGTGGTTCCCGATCTCAATAAACTTGGATCAAAAATTGGTTTATTATTGGTATGTATAACTAAAACTTATAAGTAGTGTTTAAGAAACACTAGAACAAGGTTCCAGTTCTCATATGACCGGTTTTGGTCCTTTTTAGTTCAATCTTTAAGATATTATCAGCTTCGCCAAGTTTTGCATAACTATAGCGGTTAACACCAACGAACCTTGTTGAAGAGAACCAAGGATCCTTAATTGTTGATCATCACTAGAAAAACATCAGAAATGTAAGCATAGTAGCTTGCTTGACTTGCTTAACACTTGGTAAGGGTTCACAATTTCATATGACAAATGATTAAGATGCCTAAAGAAATATAAATGTCTAAAACACTGACAATTCGACACACAAAGGTTTAAGTACCAAACTAGTCATATTTTTAGATCTCGAAATCATTTCTCATTTCATATAGGCTGTAGACATGCAATGTTCTGAACATTCAATTCTACCTCCCGAATGTAATTAAGGCACCAAGCCACCAAGGTAAAATATATATATATATATATATATATATATATATATATATATATATATATATATATATGGTTGACACGAATAAATGCATTGAAAGGCAATGATGTTATAGCTACTATTTTTAAACATTCATTTTACATATAGGAATGTACATTTGTGAGAATCTAGTTACATATTTTGCCCTTTAAGTGGCATATCTCCCTTTGTGCAAGCACTACTACATGAACAAAATCCAAACAAACATTACCCCTAAATATGAAACTTGATGACCAATTGAACTTGATCCACTACTAACATGAAGAAGGGCTGATATGGGATTTTGAACCCTCTTGCATACCTTCAACTTACCCAAACTCCAATTAACCTTAGCAAATGACCAAATTACCCTTTCATCAACACACAACTCATCATTCCCTTGTACCTTCAACTTCCCACCAACTCTTGTAACAAACTTGGCAGAAAATGGTAGCATCCCACTTAAACTATTATTCATCAAATTTAACTCATTTAACTTCTCCAATCTTTCAAACTCCATAGGCACACTTCCCATTAACTTGTTATTATCAAGAGCTAAATAAGTCAAGTTGCCCAAATACACACCCATAGAAGATGGAATATTGCCAACTAGCCCTACACTAGATAACCCAATTCCATTTAAACCCCTTAACTTTCCCCAAATGTCAGGAATCACCCCTCCTAATTCATTCCCACTCAAATACACACCCTTTAAGTTACTCATATCTTTCAAAACCAAAGGTATCCCAACATTGTAAAAATTATTATAACTCAAATCCAAAAACTCCAAACTCCTTAAACCCTTCATACTCACCGGAAACTCACCTGAAAAGTTATTAAAACTCAAATCCAACTTTACCAAACTTTTCAAATTCCCAATATTCGCCGGAATATTCCCTTCAAGCCCATTTTGACTAAAGTCAACGACTTTGACTTTCTTCAAATTTGACAAATTTTGAGGCAGATTTCCCGCCAAATTATTCCTACTCAATGTAACCTCTTCAAGATTACTCAACTCACCAAACCCACTTGGGATTTCACCTGAAACATTGCTCCCAGTGATAACCAGCCTCCTTAACCCCTTCATATTCTCCCCGTTGACCAAAGTCAACGACCCATAAATACTAGGGTTTTGGACCAAAACAAGCTCTTCTAAACCCGACCCACTTCTTAAAAACCCATTTAACGAAATGGGTCGGTGAGTAAAACACTTGTAGAAGAATATTTTCCTCAAGTACGGAAATGAAGTGAAGATAAACGGGTCGGGTAGGGTTGAGTTCGGGTCACAAGGTGGGTTCGGGTTGTGGTCTGAAACCCAGCCGAAGTTTAGCTCAATGATGTTGACTGTGCCCGGGTCGGATACCGGGTCGGGTCCTGGGTCGGTTGTGTAGCCGCAAACGACACCGTGTGGGGGTGAGGTGCAAAGGTCATCTGGGAAGAGGGTTCTCCATGGGATGTTTGAGTTGAGTGAGTCGAGAACTCGGTAGAGTGCTTCTTGTTCTACCGAGTTGAGACTCGGTTGGGAGATGGTTGTTGTGATGAGTAATGTGAGTATGAAAGTGAGAGTGAAAAATGTAAAAGCCATTGGAAGATGTGAGTTGTGTTTTAGAGTAGTTAAGTGGTATTTATGGTTCATATATATAGGAGAGAGAGTATGTAACTACTTATGTATAGGGGTTAAAAGTTAAAAAGGTGTTTTTGTACGTGTAACTATTTATGTAAAGAGGTTAAAAGTTAAAAAAGAAATGAGATGTATACTTAAAACAGTGCTGGGTATATGTATACTATTCAAGGTTATAAATAGCGTGAGACGTGACGTAGTGGCAAGGTCAAGTCTCAAGTCTTAACATGAGGCGTGACGGTATGACGTTTCTAAGGCGTGAATTAAGGCGGCAAAAAGTATTTATATATCTATAGATTTATACTATATTTCATTAGTATATAATATTTCATATACATCGAGTTTACAAAAAGTGTTATACATAAGCAGTAAAGTCAAGAAACACTCCTTACATTTATACCTTTGTGAGGCCTTTACGACGTCAAGGCGCGCCTTTTAGAACACTGATACTATTAACACATTATTGGTATGTCATCTCAACACCACATCATCCACTCCCAATAACACACCATTCACTTAAACACCCCTCCCCATAACATATCAATAACACGTTATTGCGTCCCACTTTTTTTATTTCATTTTATTTAATAAAAACAAACACATTTTATTAAACACAAATTAAAATTACAATGCATAAAATAAAATTACAATGTGAAATTTCGAAAAAAAAAATACATTGATAAAATAAAATTAAACTAGTTGCGGAAGATATAAGGACATAATTCGTTTTTTTTTTCGGCTTCGATGATAGCCGCGTGTTCCGGATCCATATCCTTCATACTTATTTGCAAGAAATATACAAGTATCATGGTTATCTTGATAATAATGATATACCCGAGACATATGTCAACTTTTACTTCATTAGTACGTGGCATGTACATTTACCACATATATCCTTCAAATGACTTTTTGTTGTCACCATTTATCACATATATCCAAACAATGTTTTAAAACTGGGGTTGACCCGGCCGGTTCAACCAGTTGAACCGGGAACCGGCTCAGAGACCGTGCTGGATGGGATCAGGTTTTTGCTTATTTGAGAACCGGAATGAACCCCGGTTTTTCGATAACCCGGTTTGATAAACCCAGCCGGCTCATGTCTTTTTATCAAAAAATTCAACAAAATTATTTTTTTTTTCAACTAACTTTTTTAAGTTTAATTGAAAAGTTGAAGTGACGATAACTAATGTTTGTTAAAATTTTGTAAAGTAGTAAATAATAGTTATACACTATATTAGAATCACCGATTAATATAGTTTTACTATAGATCATTATAATTATATATACATTACATTTACCGTGGATTCACTATTCCCCAAATTAAAATAATATTTTTGTTTTAAGTGTTTTTGTGAATGGGTGAATAGTAAATTTTTAAAATAATAATATCTACTATAGTAACTAACGGTCGTTAGTTACTTAACGACTGTTAACTAACGATCGTTATCTTTAACATTATAAAAAATCTGTACAAAATTGGTCCTTCATCTCAGAGGTTCGTTGCAAATTTACTCCTCTCATAATTTAAATAATTGGTCTTTCATGTTATACATTTATTGCAAAGTTAGTCCTTGATCACTAACTTGAAGTTAAGTAGCTAACGACCGTTATCTTTAACAATTAAAAAAAAAATTAAAGTATGTATATGTATATGTATACTAGTTACTATTAAATATGAGATAAAAAAAAAAAGGCGGATAAATTATGGATATTGTAAAACTGATTATTAAATATAGAAAAAAGTATGTATATGTATAGAACCGGCTCGACCCGGCGGTTCAACCGGTTGAACCGATGACCCGGTGAACCGGCGACTCGGTGAACCGGCGTCTAAACCGGGTTGATAAAAAAACCGGGTTTTAAAACATTGATCCAAACTGATTTTGCAACTTTTACTTCATAGTATATTGGGTGGTCTTCTTTCTTGAGATACCTGCAAACACATACACATACAAAAATAAAAAAAATAAAATAAAATAAAAACATCCCAGTATCATCACACAAACACGAAAAATACTATAGAACTCTCCATCAGTCCATGTCAACCTGCAAACAAAAAAAATAATAGCGTTATTGGTATTGATTTGAGCATTTGGCGTGTAAAAATACATGATACCGAGTGCTTTAATAATATGACTAAAAGTATGTGTCGATGAGTTATTAATTTGTAAAAAAGTAGTTCCAACTTCTACAACCAATAAATCTTTGTCATACACTTTTAGGCATATTACTAAGCATTACTTCAGGCATACTTATTATTTCTCAAGTTAAAAATATCTGAGTTGTGTTTAGAGTGGAGGGAGTGGGCTCGGCAAACTCTCGGCAAAAATCGGTGATCTTCGGCAACACCGATGCCACCGTTCGGCAAGAATCGGTAAAGCAAAAATTCGGTAACATTTACCGATTCATAAAGTGTTGGTGTTGGTAAATACTTGAGAAGGAAGAGTGATGTGTAAGGTTTTTATTGGGTATTGATGATGTGGAAATTTGGTGAAACCAATGCCACCAAATTGGTGAAAATTGGGGTGAATTGGTGAAGTGTGAGTTGTAAGGTTTTTATTGGGTATTGATGATGTGGAAATTTGGCAAAATTTGGTGAACTGGTGACCACTCCCTCCGCCCTTAGAGTAGTTGGTATTTATGGTTCATATATATAGGAGAGAGAGTAGGTAACTATTTCCGTATAGAGGTTAAAAAGTTAAAAAGGTGTTTTTGTACATGTAATATAGTAGTAATAACTTTGTACATAATGAAATGATTACATTAGGAAAAAGATTTTTGATGTAACAATACAATCTTGATATTGATGAAGGTATAGTAATCCAACTTGTCTTTTTTATGAACAATAAGGTTGTTACACTACGGGGAACATGATTAAATGAGAATGTCGTTTTCATTTATTTTCTTGCATTGTTGTTGTACGAGCTTTTATTTCAAGTGGGAGCATGTTTGAGCGATAAAGTTTTGTTTGAATGATCGAGACAAAATGAACTACTATTTCTTTTGGGAGCCCGGTCAAACAAAACGTTTATTTTGAATCACATAATGTACAATAGGTTGTAAACGATAGGCATGTAATGGTTATCGTTGTATACATAGACAAGACTATTTCCAGAGGTCACTATCTAAGAAACCTTTTTACTTTCGGGTAAGAACGTGACTTTCAATATTCTATCTTTTTCATATACCGCTTTGCTAGGATAGCTCTTGTTGTTGTTGCTAATGCTGTAAATGTTATCAAGTACAAATCACCTTCTAAATAACTTGTTCTATTATTGATTTATTGTTAAACTTGTCAAAAAATTTAATGATTACAACTCCAATTATGTGGACTATATAAAAAATTAAAAATGTCTAATAACTTGAAAAGGCCCTTGTTGACCACACACTAGTCTATTTTTTAGACAAACCCTCCCCTAGTGGGAGGGTGTACTTGTTTTTGTTTTTTTTTTGTACTTTTGTCTTGTAGTTGTCTTTTTTTTTTTTTTTTTTTTTTTTTTTTTTTTTTTTTTAAGTTTGTAATGTTTTTGTTTTGTTTATTTTTTTGTAATGTTAGTAATGTTGTGTATACTTAATTAATAGTTGCCGATATGACGTTATAAAAAAAGATTAATAATTGCCTATATGACGTTATAAAAAAATATGACGTTGACTTATTTGCATTTATAAACTAATGTTTGTAATATTTTTGTGTTGTGTATAGTTAATTAATAATTGCCTATATGACGTTATAAAAAAATATGACGTTATAAAAAAAATATGGCGTTATAAAAAAAGATGACGTTGACTCATTTGCATTTATAAACTACTACAAGATCAGTGTTTACACCTAAACTTAAATTATTTAAAAACAACAACTATTATTATAAAATTAAACGTCAACGTTAACATATTATTTAAAAACAACAATATCTACGACATATGAAGATTATTCATTTCGGTTAAAAGATCATGGAGCCGGGCACTTGACTGACAAGCGTGATCCTCAGGATTCCTTGCCATTTCTAACTCCATTTCCAGCGCCTTTATTCTTTGCTTCAACAACTTGATCTCATTTTTTGTAGCAACGCAGTTTGAGCAATGCGTTGAAGAAGAGGCTTGACTAAAGTGCTCTGCTTCAAATTCATCTTTCCACGCGAAGTATCGACACCCATAGTCGTTTGTACCTGGCTGTTACATGTTAAGGAAATAATAAGAAATGTATTTTTAACAAACAAATTATTTACATAACTAAGCAAACGTATGATTATTTACCACTGAAAGAGGACATGCATAAAACAGTCGCCCACGACTACCGTCTTGCCAGGATTTCCGTTGTACAATAAATCCTCTATTACATCGGCACCAGAAAGGATTTCTTTGGCTCATCTGACCAAAGAATTTGCATAATCAATCAATAATGTTATTTACTAATATAAATAAATATTTAATCAATTACTATATAATACAAACAGTTATTTACAACATAAATCAATAATCATTTACAATGTCGATAGTCGATGTTGATATAAACTTATCCATTGTTCTGCAATTGGCTGTCGGAAAAACCTCCATTGTGGGTGGTTACGCGGAAGTGTAAAAGTTGGGTCTAGCGTCGGTATAATGTAATGAGCACATGCGTCCTCCCCCACACGGGCAATCACAAGGGGGTCGATTCCTTGTGTGTTGTTTGGCCCGGAAAAAAGCGGAAAACATGTGTTATAACCACGCATGGATAGAAATACAATCGGTCGATTTAGCATTGAAGCGATAACTAGACCCGTCATTGGCATCACCATCCAGTTACCTTGATGTGCACCTCCGTTGAACCAGTTTATCGTATTCCAAAGAAAGTTAAAGTCTTGTCCCCCCCACATATCTGTGTAAGTACTCCTATGGTAATCTAACTCTTGCAACAACCTATGTCTGGCTTCGGCCCACATATGTTCGTTTTGAAAAATAAAGTGAGCAACGCACCGAAACCCGCAATTCCCATCACCCGCAACATTACGTATACTTATTACGTATGGACGGTAAAGCAGTGGAATTTCCCGAATAAAACCATTGCTCACAGTATCTCCAACATATAATCTGTGCCGTGGACTAGTACCCGTGTACGAACTGTGTCTTGGAGGCTCTTTCGGCAATTTCGGGACTTTCGTAGATCTTGTGTTCGTACTTCTTCGGTGATCTACGATCGGTACTTCATTTAAGTCCGGAACTTTTGTAGCCTTGGACTTTTTGTTCTTTTCACTCGGACGTCCACGGGTATTTTCCTGAACAACAGGTTGACGTGTGTCCACAGATTCAGGTTGGTATATCCCTCTTAACTTGTTCAACATATTCTTCTTGACAAACGACGTCGCTTTGCCAAAAGCACTCTTGAATTGTCGAACGTCATTTTCAAACTCTCTTTCATCATCATCATCATCATCAAGCACAAGGTTACCGACAACGGGCCACGGTACAGACAGGGTTCTCCAAAATATATCAATGCTTTCCAATGGAATTGGCACACCTGCATTTATCAAAAGTGACTTATGTAAAACCATTTCGTGGAAGCATTCCGTGAAAGCATTCATTAATATTGACTTTAATATACTTACCATGAATTCGATACCCCATCATTTGACAAAAGCACGGCAACCCATAAATCTTTCGCAACTGATGGTTACAATCTTCTGCGGCGAAATTCGTTTGAAGGAGTTCTGTGTGCATGAGTGTAAAAGCATGTTTGGAAATGTTATACAACAACTCTGAAAATATTGGTATATCACATTTATTTATTTTCTCGTTTTTGCTCCTGTTAAAAGTCTCTTGTATCGCGCTCTTTTGAGAAATAAGAATCTTATCAATCGAAATCAACAACGTGTTTAAGTTGGATTGTGCTGTGCCCAAATATAATTTCAACAATGCATGTTGAGCCTCAACTCTACACGTTGTTGACTGGCCGTAGCTTTGATATTCATCGGTAACACACGAGACAAACATGTGCCCGTACTCTCGGAGCCAGTTATCCAGATACTGGGCAATCTCTGAAAAACGATGAATTAATACAAGGTCAATCGGGTGCATATTTGTTAAATAATAAAAAACACTAAATTAATAATTAAGTACCCGGTTTGTTGACCAATTTTTGTTGTAGTCGTCGATAATGTTGCTCGAATAAGGCGCGTGATTGAGCTTTAACCATCCAATCCCATGTGCGTTTGATGGAGTCGTACTCATCACTGTCCTCACATCTACCTCTGCAATGCTGAAGTATATTTTGGGAAATATGCCATCGACATAGTACTTTGTGAACACCAGGGAATTCTGCTCTGCATGCCCCAAGCAAGGCTAAATCCCTGTCGGTGACGATAACACGTGGATAGTACCTTTCCTCTATCACCAGCTTTACACGTTGCAATACCCATTTAAAATTAGGCCCTTTTTCACTGTTTAAAAAACTAAACGCCATCGAAAATGTTTTATTTGTTGATGTTACTCCGACAATCTCCAAAAATGGCAATTTAAACAGTGTGGTATTGTACGTGGAGTCTATTAGCATGATTTCAGGGAACGTACACCATAAAGCGTACGACGTAGGGTGAACAAAAAATAGTTCCTCAAGCTCATTATTAGCACTTACCCTATCGTAATATGTGTACCCTGATTGCTGCAGGTGTGAGTAAAGGACTTGAATTGGAGTTAGATTACCCATTTTGGCTTTCCGGATCTTAACTTGTGCGTTATACATAGTTCTTGTGCTAGACACGTTATCCGGATTACGACCCTGTATTGTCGAGAGTATTTTACGTGGCTTTACGGTATACTCTGTCAATTCTTTAACCAACTCGAACTCATCATCATTTAAGCGCATTGCATATGGCACACCATGCAGCGACTCTAACATAGGATGATTATGACTATCATCCATCACTTTCAAAATCCAACATGATCTTCTTTTAAGATATCTCGCCACCAATTTGAATGGGCAATCGGTTTTACATGTACTGGTATTCCGTTTTCCAGTACCTTCGGGTGAATAAATCCCACCCTTTGTACACCCATAATTGATTTCGTTCATAATACCGTATTCTGATTTACTTCTTCTTTTAACAATCACAAAACCGAGTTCCCGAGCTATGTTTTGCACCCAATCCGTTAATTGCTCGTGAGATCCGAACCCCTGAAAAAACGTTACGAACGCGTATGGTGACGTTTTTTTTTTTTTTTTTTTTTTTTTTTTTTTTTTTTTTTTTTTTTTAAACTAACTTTTTTGTATAACAAAATGGTTTTTTTATAACAAAATATTTTTTTTATCACAATTTTTTTACAACTAATTTTTTTGTATAACAAAATGGTTTTTTTATAACAAAATATTTTTTATAACACAATTTTTTAACAACTAACTTTTTTGTATAATAAAATGTTTTTTTTTTGACAAAATATTTTTTTTATCACAATTTTTTTACAACTAATTTTTTTAATAACAAAATATTTTTTTGTATAACAAAATGTTTTTTTTAATGACAAAATATTTTTTTTATCACAATTTTTTTTACAACTAACTTTTTAATACATTTTTTACACTTTTTTACAACTTTTTACAACTAACTTTTTAATACACTTTTTTACACTTTTTATTTACACTTTTAATACACTTTTAATACACCTTTTTTTTTTTTTTTTTTTTTTTTTAAAGAAAAAAATTTAATAAAAACGCGTATGTGTGAGACAGCTGTCTCACACCACACTCGGTATTATCACCTTGATGTCTCACACACAACACACACACCACACACTCAAAAAAAACTCTCTCTCTCTCTAACTTATCTGCTCTCTTTTTAGATCTAAAATCAAGATCTTGATGTCTCACACCACACTTGGTGATTTGTGAGAGAGAGTTTGTGAGTGTGTGGTGATGTTGGTGATCTGTGATGGTTTATGTGATGTTTTTCTGATGGTTTTGTTAGGTACGTGATGGTTTATGTGATGTTTTTCTGATGGTTTTGTTAGCTACGTGATGTTTATGTGATGTTTATGTGATGTACGTGATGGTTTAATGAAACCCTAATTTTTTTAATTAGGGTTTCGTAAAATTGGTTTGGGGGTTTTTGAATCTGACTTGATTACTTCATAATAAAGTGTGTTAATTGAAAGATTCGTACGTTAATTTATCAAAATCTTGATTTTTTAATGAAACCCTAATTTTTTTAATTAGGGTTTCGTAAAATTGGTTTGGGGGTTTTTGAATCTGACTTGATTACTTCATAATAAAGTGTGTTAATTGGTTCCGTGATGTTTATGTCTGATGGTTTTGTTAGATTGGTTCCGTGATGTTTATGTGGTGCTGGGGTGGTGGTTCTGGGGTGGTGGTTCTGTTAGATACGTGATGTTTACTTAATTGTGTGTGAGACATCAAGGTGATAATACCGAGTGTGGTGTGAGACAGTGTCTCACACATACGCGTTTTTATTAAAGTTATGTTTCTGTGATGTTTGATGTTTATGGTGATGGTGTTGTTGACCACACACTAGTCTATTTTTTAGACAAACCCTCCCTAAATGGCTATGATGATTTAAAAAAAATAAAAGCTTAATTTTGGCGTGGCATTTCCAAATGGATAGGCAATATATTTGCAACCTTTGATGTTGCAGCCAATATGATAAAAGGATTTAATGTAATCTGAGCCTTACCTCCCGTGTGTTAAATTGTGAATTCCACATTTTCACTTGTTTGTGATTCAGACTTGTGGTTGCTTCTGGTTAGTAACTTGTTCAGACTTGTTGTGATACTGCTTCTTGTGTTTCACTTGTGATACTGCTTCTTGTGTTTCACTTGTGATACTGCTTCTTTCAGACTTGTGGTTAGTAACTTGTTCAGACTTGTGGTTGCTTAGTTGTTGTTTGTGATTCACACTTGTGGTTAGTAACTTGTTTAGACTTGTGGTTGCTTAGTTGTTTGTGATTCACACTTGTGTTTATAGTCCAGGATTGAATCCTGGGAATCCTTACTATTTGGCTTGTGATGTACCTTTTGAGAATCCTGCTGTTTGGGCATGTGACTTTTGAGAACTTGTGCTGTTTGGGCATGTGACTTTTGAGAACTTGTGCTGTTTGGGCATGTGAACTTTTGAGAAGTTGTGCAGTTTGGCATGTGAACTTTTCAGAACTTGAGAATCTTTGGCTGTGTAACTTGTAAATTTTGTAGGGTGTAGGCAATGATGATTGGTTTACAATCTGAGCCGAGGCGATGACGAATGGTTTTTAAAACCGAATGGTATGGCGGAGTGATATTTTTATCACTTTCGCAACCTTCAAATCCGAGCCTTCTAAAAATTCCACATTTGGCTAAAAAATAGACTAGTGTGTGGTCAACAAGGGCCTTGTTTGCAGCTGTGTTTGTGTTTGCAGTTGTGTTTGTGACAAAAAAAAGAGGACTTGGCGATGACGATAACGGAAAAATCCGAGCCTTTGTTTTTCTCAATACTGCAGTTGGTTGTTTTGTGTTTGCAGTTGTGTTTGTGTTTGCAGTTGTGACAAAAAAAAAAAAAAAAAAAAAAAAAAAAAAAAAAAAAAATTGGTTGTGTTGTGTTTTGTGTTTGCAGTTGTGTTTGTGTTTGTGAAAAAAAAAAAAAAAAAAAAAAAAAAAAAAAAAAAAAACTTACATAAAAAAGACTTGGACAAAACAAACAAAAAAAAAAAAAAAAAAAAAAAAAAAAAAAAAAAAAATACCTAAAAGGACAAAACCTGCATGTGAGCCCCACCTAAAAGGACAAAACCTGCAGCTATGGTAGTAGACTACCGTGGGGTTAACAACACCCCTTGAAAATAAGATTAAAATGAACATTTATGAAACTAGTTCCATGTATGGTCCCAAAGTCCCAACTATTTATTCGTAGAGGGTATCTTTGTCTTCTATCTAAAATAATGGTAAGAAGATCCCCGTACAATAGTTGTGGCAGAGATCTTTACTCTGTATATATAACAGTGATATCTTCTTGAAATGACTGAAATAGCCCTGTCCTCTTTGACAAGCAAGGGTAGTTTGGACAACTTCCACGGCAAGGGTTGATGACGACCCCACAACCCCTATTATCCTGCCCTAGTTATTCTTGCTACAACGACAATCGTCTTTGGTAGATACAATTAGACCCCTTTAGTTTGTCTATTCTCACATGACACGTTCAACTTTTGTACTATCTTTAAGACATTTTGCATACTTTCAATTTTTATAGATAGACTTTAATGCACAAGTAATTAAAACATATTATACTTTAAATACAATTGTCTAATACATGCATTAAAGTGTGTCAATAAAAATTAAAAATGTGCAAATTAGTTTCATTTTGTTTAGTAGACTTATAAGGGTTTGTAAAATCAAAACTATAATGTAAAACTAAAAACATGCGAGTAACCAAAAACTAATCAGATTTGAAAAGATAAGTGATGATACGTCGCCAATTCACAAATCCAAGTGACGGGTCTTGCTTGTCGAACATGTGAACTTGTTTATATGTATCACTAAAGAAAGAAATGTTATCGTTAAAATGAATACGAGACTTTCCACTTGTAATATGCTCCAATAATCAAGTCAGTACTACACAATGTAATAGAATACAAATTATACTAGAGAGATATGTAAGAAAATGGGAGAAAAATGTAAGAAATCTAGACGTAAAAAAAAAAAAAAAAAAAAAAAAAAAACCTACCACTTCTTCATTTTCATACACACTTTCAACTCCAATCCTTTTTATATACACACTTTAACTTCTAAACTAAAAAAACAATCCCTCTCTACCAAAAATCTTATTGATTGTTCACTTCCACATATTATCAAGGAAATCAAAGCTAATTGTTCAAAAACACATTGATGAGGATAACATTCGTATGCAAGCAATTATCGACTTATTTGTGCTGTTTGATAAAACGAGCGTAACTAAAGATGATATAAATTTTTGGAATTATATAGAGAAAAAAAACTACATTGCTAGTCCCTTTTGAATTGTAAAACTAGGTCTTTTGAAAACAACATTGGCTGACTAGAGTACCAAAACCTACTTTTCAGTGCGACATCGTAGCTCAATATCTAGCTTTTAACGTTCACACATCAAAATACCATCTCCTTCATAACCCTCCTTTCACATGAAATTTGGGCCAACATTTTATTTTCTTTTTCAAATTTTCAAACAAACTAATTTTTCATTAATTAAATTAAAAAAAAAAAAAACATTTTTATTAAAAAAAAATTACAAAATTAAAATAGAAAAAGAAGTTAAACTTGTTAAGTTTTAGTCCAACAACCCACTCAACACATTATTATATTTTAATTTAAAAAAATAATAAATTAAATAAACATCATTTTTTTTACGCTGCACACTATTTTTTTTATTTTTTATTTATTTATTTGTTTTTTTCACATACACCAAAAAAGTGGCGTTGCACTTGGCGTAGGGAGGGGGCTATGGTACACTTTGAAGAATAAGTGAACATTGGATGAAAGTAGAGGGGCTGAGATGAAACATTTGTCTGCCGTCGGCGAGGAGACAATGGGACACGAAAGTAATAAAGAGTTCAAACAAAGGCCCGCCGGCGCCGCCGACTTGTCTTACTCAGCCAATAAAAACCTACGAGGTACTGTACCTCTTTGAAAACAACCCTTCATTAATGTTGTAATTCCATACACGTGTCCCCAATTTTTTTTTTGAAAGTTGACTTTTTTCCATATATGGTTTAGAGTCGCACCTGCCAAATAACAGGCCCTCATCCACCACATACCCAGACTATGTTGTCTGAACCGGGCCCACGCTGGCGCAGTGGGGATTTAAACGGCTTTCGCCCTGAAACCGTACCGCCTCCACACGAGATTACTCGCTGGAGAAACGGCCGGATGAAAACCGGGGCCGGCTTGGATTCGAACCTGCGCAGCTAATGGCTTACAGGTTCTCCTCTTCATTGCCTGATATCTCCGGAACATATGGTCCACAAGTGGACCACAAGTGAGGACTTCCCGGATGATCACCCATCCGGTACTACTCCCACTTGTGGCTCGCTTACAAACTTCACAACGTGTGTACTGTTGTAGATTTTAAAAGAAAATCAATTTTTTCTTATAAAAAGAATTTCATATTGTTGACAGAAAACAAGAAAATATCATGTTTATTCAAATTACAATAAGTGAATATATGATATACTCCCTCCGTCCCATAATTATAGTCCACTGTTGACTTTTGAAGTCTTTAGTTTTCAACTTTGACCTTAAATATTTTTATTTGTGTTATATATTATTTGATGCAAAATATATGAATAGATTGAGTTTTAAATGTATTTTTCATTGGTATAAGTTTTATCAAATATTATATAACACAAATAAAAATATATAAGGTCAAAGTTGCAAAACGAAGACTTAAAAAGTAAATAGTGGACTATAATTATGGGACGGAGGTAGTACAAATATACAATGCTTGTAGTATACAAAATATTTTTTTTTAAAGCAGATACAAAAATTGAGTTGAGATCAATGAAGAACCTATACATGTCATAGAACATATCAACCAATTATAGCCACCCATTTGTATTTTCCACATTTTTTTTCAAAACAACATATCTTGCAAACGGTAGATCTTCAAGCTACAAAAAAAATATCATCGCGATGAGAATTAAATGATCTTTCTACAGATATGCATTGTTATATACTTTTGACAAACTTTTTTTTTATTAATTTTCGCCTAGAAAGAATCATATATGATTCGATTCTTACGAATCATATATGATTCTTACGAATCATATATGATTTTTCTGGGCCAAAAAAAAAAAAAAAAAGTTCATCGAAAAAAAAAGTTCGTCGAAAGTATATAACAATGCATGTCTACAGAAAGATAATTTAATTCTCGTCGCGATGGTATTTTTTTTGTAGCTTGACGATTTACGGTTTGTGAAATATTTATGTTTTAAAAAAAGGGTGGAGGTTTATTTTTTTATTTTGATAAAAAAAATTGAGTGACTAAGATTGCTTGATAGGTTCTATGATAAAAGTTGAGTTTATAAAGAACTTTTGGCTACAAAAATTATAGTTTAGAAGAAAATATATGAAATTGTCCTTAAGAAAAATAGCAAAGAAAGTCATTAGCACACTCTAATTATTGGAATTGATAGACACTAAATTTTTGTGATTTGACAATTATACTTAGGGCTGTAAACGAATTGAAAGTTCAGTAAACATGTGATATACAATAATACAAATATACAATGCTTGTAGTATACAAAATTCTTTTTTTTTAAGTAGATACAAAAATTTATAGTTTTTAGAAGAAAATATATGAAATTGTCCTTAAGAAAAATGGCAAAGAAAGTCATTAGCACTCTCTAATTATTGGAATTGATAAACACTAAATTTTTTTGTTCTAACAATTATACCATGTTACTTTTAGACATACCATGTTCATAAAAATAAATAAATTAGACATATACTCCATTTTCATTCTTAGCGTTTGCTTTTATGTAGCATATGACATCGTAGAGTTTATCACACATGTGATGTAAAAAGTTTACTACTATCCTTCTCCTTATTATTATGCTACAACTATACAAAAGATTTACAAAAATATATCCACTAAATGAGGTGTTATGTTTTAATTGGTGCCTTTTGCAATATATATATATATATATATATATATATATATATATATATATATATATATATATATATATATATATATATATATATATATATATATATATATATTTGCGTTCATGTGGTGTACACTTTTAAATAGATAAAATAGGCACACTTCTAGACTGTTGGATCGAACTTGATGGATCAAGATCAAAATAAATTAGATTAATTAATTAATTAAGTAGTGTCTTTGAGGGTATTATTTCAAAATAAAAGGACATTTTAGTCATTTGTCACAACATTTATATCTCATAAAACCTACCAATTACTAAATATACATTCCAGACACTTTCATCTCATAAAACCTATGAGTATTAAATACACATTTATACATCATATAACCTACGAGTATTATTTTGTTCTTCTTTTAGAGTTATGATCAAATAGGAAGAAATATTATACAATAATAAGAAAAATAAGAAGTAATCTTAACCATTCATTTTAAATTAGAGTTAAGAGTATTTTAGACATTAATCAAATAAAAAACCGCTTCCTATTTTTTCTCCACCATTCCAAAGCCTCTTCCTCTCGTAGTCTCATGTCACTATATATTATTTCTTTCAATACCAATATACCATGAAGGCATGAACAGATCGAGGCATGTAGCATGTGATGATTTTTTGATATTGAATACAGTATACTATTGTAATATATGCATCTAATTTTTATTGCATCTATTTTTCATCGCACCTCACTAGCATGCTAGATGCATGTTGTATTGTTAACGAATCGAATGCACCCATGCATCTAATATTCACATTTTAGATTATTAAATTGAAGACACATATTATTTTATAAAACAATAGAGCAGGTATTACTCTAAATTTCATGTTGATTGCTAATGAGAAAGATGCATATCATAGTATGAAATTGTTTAGTGGTTCATCGTCTACGACGGCTCATCAATTCATGTAAGGAAACTCGAAGGCAGATATCCTTAACAAAAAAACAGATGCATTGAAATTATTAGGGATGAAATCATTATACCTTCGCAACACCTCGTGAAGAAGAATTTTCATATGGATTTTTGTATCATTAATTATAGGTGTTTATGTATTATTTAAGTTTACATTTATCTAATTCGGGTTTATAGTTTCGGCAACTCAAGACAGTAGATGCATAAGGGTTCGATAAATTTTATTCTTGGTCATGTTTCTATCCATAATGATTTGCCCTCGTGAGGATGGGTAAAAAAAAAAAAAAAAAAAAAAAAAAAAAAAAAAAAAAAAAGGTTAGGTGTCTATGTATGAATTAGTTACGAAATTATCTTGAACATACAATTCTATTTAAAAAAACTAATGTTTCTTATATTGAAACACAAAATAATAATTTTTTTATGCATGAATGACAACATCCGTAAACGGATGCTTATTTTTTATGCTTGATTGTGATTATCAACGTGCCATTCATTTTGCAAATTTATTACAATAATGCCATTGACTTAACTAGTACGGAGTATTAATTATCATCTATGATCATCTATGATGATTGATCTAATGGTCAATAAAAGTACCTATTATAACTTATTTTAAAGGTGTACACCACAATAACACCTCGATATATATATATATATATATATATATATATATATATATATATATATATATATATATATATATATATATATATATATATATATATATATGGGAGGGTTAATGTGAGATCAAATTTAAAGTTGTAAAAATAAGATCTAGTCTAAACAATCACTAAAACCATTTTATAAATAACCATATTAGTAATAATATACAAAAAATAAAGTATTAATACGAATTAACATTTTAACAACTAATAACCAACTGATACATGAGTTTTGATTAGTGATACACAACTATAAATTTATATGTCGAATCAAAGTGTACCACTTTGGTTTCGTCAATTTAAAAAAGAAAACCATCGGAACTTTACCAATTTTAGTTGTACTCAAAAAAGAAATTGATTTTATTTTAACGAGAGTGTCACTCGTCAGATTTTAGTTGGATCTTATTTTTACAACTTTAAGATTGATCTTATTTGATCTAGATTTTATATATATATATATATATATATATATATATATATATATATATATATATATATATATATATATATATATATATATATATATATATATATATATATAGTGTATCTTTATTTTCAAAACCCTGTTAAGTGCGGGAACTGCGAGAACTCCAATTTTGCATTAGAAAACATGCATGTTCATATGAAACATGTATGTTTTCTTACATACACCTTAATACACATACCTGCGTAACATACATGTTCATATAAAACCTCTTAAGTGCAACAGATCAATGCAAAATGGTTTTATATGAACATGTATGTTACGCAGGTATGAGTATTAAGGTGTATGTAAGAAAACATACATGTTTTATATGAACATGCATGTTTTCTAATGCAAAATCGGAGTTCTCGCAGTTCCCGCACTTAATAGGGTTCTGAAAATAAAGCCTCCCTATATATATATATATATATATATATATATATATATATATATATATATATATATATATATATATTGATAATGCGTTTTTGAGTGCGTATCAAAAATATACACAGTAGACGTGAGTGGAATTCGCTAATTAACCTTTAGGAAAAGTTTAACTTGCGAAGACTCGTGAATACAATATATATATGTGATACCGGGTAAGTGATTACCCGGGGCGTGTCCCAACAAGGTGTGAATGGACAATATCGTGAGATTTGAAGATTAAAATGCTTATAAGGATGCTTGAGAGATTATTTGGTATTGTGGAATTACGATAAACTGAAAGTAACGTACGAAAATAAAATAACCGTAACTAGAACATGAATTCAAACAAGGAAATGAAAATAGAACTTAAAATCCTATGGGAATCATAATAGGAAGTTAGGGAAACCTAAAACGTATTCTAAATTTAAAAACGTAAAAGTTATCTAAAATAAAACGTAAGTGCGTAAATTAAAAAGTAAATTTAACGCTATGCTAGTCCTACGGGTACGAAATTAATTTTCCTATGTTCTAATGATGAAAGAAAATTTTTGGAAAAAGAAAAATATATTTTTTTTACTTTTATATTTTTTATAATAATTTAAAAACAATTAAATCTAAATTAAAGTATAAAAAAATACTAAATCTTATGGGAAAATTCTGAAAATTTTATGGAGATTAAATAATCCTACTTGTAACCTAGGAAAAATAAAAAGGTGAAATAAGCAGTTAAGAATAAGCAGACAATAAGCAGAATGAAATTGAATCTATAATAAGCAAAAACAACAAGTACTTTAAAGATAAATTTAAACAAACACTTACAAATAACTCACTTGAGCACAGATGGTTGGGATGTGTTGTTGAGTGTTCTGTGTGAGGCTAGAGGTCAGGGGTTCGACCCTTGGCCTTTACCCTTTTTTACAAAACATTTTTTTTTCTTTTCTTTTTGCACCCTGAGTAATCAGCAACAACAACCAACTTTAGTAAACCAACTTTCTTTTTAAAAAGCTTGAAACAAGCTTATGCAAGTTTACAAGATCAACAGTGAACGCTTAGTGAGTTTTTGTGAGCTTTTGAGATTTAGTATCCAACAAGCACCAAAATAAACCTAACCAGTTTAGCACAATAACAAACAAAGCTTAAACATGCAAACACAAACAGAAACCTAATAATAACAACAAATAATTGCAACAATGCGACAACAAAATCAAATGGACTTGGTTTCGAAAAAGCTCAGCTTATGAACAAAAAGATGCAGCAGCAGTACCCAAAAAGGCCAAAGTAAGGCTCAAACAAGCACCTCAAATAAGCACTTAAGGGAATTCTTAAAGCATACTCCTAAACACTGCCTAGGGAGCTATCCAAAACAACAATTATCAAAGCAATTGGTCCAGGATTGACCAATCTATGATCAATTGAAAATGGGTCAGAACCATGGCTGCTGGGTGCAGGACACAATAGCAGGCCTAGGAGCAAGTTCAGGGCTAATTTTAAGCTCGCAATTAGGAATTAAAAACTGAAATAAGCTCAAAATATTAAAATCTATACTGCCAACTGTTTACAAAACTAAATTCAAACTCTAAATGCTACTCTAACCTACCTAAAATCTAAACCAAAAGGGTGCGTTTGACACAGTTGGCTGTTGGGTGAAATGTGTCGGAAACAAATTATTGACCTAGGAGGGTCAAGTACCAAATCACCTAAACTTGCACTAACCTTAAATAAACTAAAGTGATCCAACAATTATCGCTACTAAGCCCGAATCAGAGTCTAAACAGTGCAGCAGCAAACAAAAAGAACATGGGTCAAAAAGGGACAACGCAATAACATGTACGAAATGAGATACCAGAAAACTATATAAAAAAACCCTAGATAAGTTACAACAAATGGATGCTATACTACAAACTAAAAGTGAAAACAAAAATTCAATCCTAAATCTACTTGAGTCTCACTGGATTCGAAAACAAAATGGTGTTTGGGAACTGATTTGGGCAGCTCTAATAATGCAATTTTAAACTAAGAAGAATCAAGCTAAACATGAAAAAAAAAAAAAAAAAAAAAAAAGGCCCAAATCCATAAAATGATGATATGCCAAACACTCCTTAAGGCATTCCTATTAACTAAATAAACATGAATGAACTATGAGTGAGCTTCTGAGATACTTATGAAACAGTAACAATAAGGCTTTTAAGATTTAGAAAACACGAAATAAGCTTTTGAGGCACAAAGTGAAAACTGAATTTTCATTAACAAAACTTGAGTACAACAAAGAAATTAAAATTACAACTTTTCTGAAATGCTTGACTAATGAAACAAGTAAATTGGCCAAAACTTTCCTAAAACATGAAAAGTTAGACAAGTATAACTGTGTGACAAAGGCCCTTTTTTATAGGCAGGGCTGTTAGGGTTCTCTTCCTCTTGTCTTGTTCCGTGTTGTGTTTCTTTTGTGAGTGAGAAGCAGCCTTGGTCCACTTTGTGCTTTCTCCAATTCACCACAGCCCTTGATTTAAGCTTGGAGCCAAAGCCTTTGATTCTTGGCCGTAGGATGAGATAGGCTCACTAGGATTGCTGAGGTGGAGGGGATACCCGTGAAGGAGTAGGATTGGTATTAGTGAGGGTTTGGACTGGAGTGGAGAAGGGATACCCGTGAGGGGATGGAGGTTGAGGGTGATTGTTTTGTGGGTAAAGGGAAGCGGGGTGGGGAAGATGGGTATATTGGTTTGACTAGGTTTTGAGGGTATACGTTTTATTATAAACGTGGGGTGGATTGGGTGTGATGTATGGGCTAGGAAAGGGTGGAGTAATAAGGTGGGCTTGATTGGTTAGTGGATTGGGTAGGTTAAATAGAAAGGGTGGTGTATTGTTTTCTTTGGGTTTTAGTTAAGTAGCAAGGGTCCGTTTGGATTAAGTAAGCAAAAACCACAAGGACCAAAAATATCAACTGCTGAAAGTTTAGGGAGTTGAAATGTGATTTTCCCAAAGTAATCAAAAGGACCATAATTGCAAAGCTTTAAATTCCCGAGGGTTTGTTTTATATATTTGCCAAATTTGAACATACGGGGACCAAAATTGCCAATTCTGAAACTTGAGGGCCATTTTTATAAATTTTCCAAACTTTTTACCCAAGGACCATTTTTGATAACTTTTGATTTTTAAAGGACTTGGGTTGACTTTTCTTTCAAAATTATTTTACCAGGGACCAGTTTTGTCAATTTGTGAAAGTTCGGGGACCGATTTTGACAACTCTTCACGTTTTGCTCGTTTTTCGTCTGTTTTCAATCCTTTGTACCTAAAACACATAAAAACATACTCCAAGGATATTTGTGTTGTTATTTGACCATTTTGAAGTGTTTTTGATTGTTTTGACTCAAAAATTGGACGAAAAGATATGTGCAAAAAGACACATATCAAATCCTCCACACTAAGCAATTGCTAGTCCCTAGCAATTTTTTTGAAATTTTTATAGATTTGAAGTCTCTTTACCAAAAGCCATTACTTCTGGAGTAGCCAAGTGTTTTGGTTCAAGTAAGAACTATGGTCCACCTGATAACCATGTGATTTTGAGCAAACCACCAGCTGGACGAAAAGATATGTTTTGACTGTTTTGACTCGAAAATTGGACGAAAAGATATGTGCAAAAAGACACATATCAAATCCCCCACACTAAGCAATTGCTAGTCCATAGCAATTTTTTTGAAAATTTAATAGATTTGAAGTCTCTTTACCAAAAGCCATTACTTCTGGAGTAGCCAAGTGTTTTGATTCAAGTAAGAACTATGGTCCACCTGATAACCATGTGATTTTGAGCAAACCACTAGCTGTCAACGGATTTGATTTGTCTTTACCAAGAGCCGTTTGCTTATGGACTAGCCAACTCTTGATGGACATAGTCAACATCTTGGTGAGCTGATTACCAATTATGGTTTTCCACTGCCTTTACCACAAGCCATAATCTTGCGGGCTAGCCAACTCTTTCACTTTTTAGGATATGGCGAGTTGAGATACCATACAATTTTGGGCAAATTGTAAGCCGTCAACGGATTTGATATATCTTTACCAAGAGTCGTTTGCTCCTGGATTAGCCAATCCTTTTGTCGGTTAGACATGGCGGACTGATAACCACAAAAATTTTGAAACTCAAGTGAAATTTTTTTAAATTTTTTGCCAAAAACGGGGGTACTAGATGGTAAAATGTGATAAAATTCGCTAGAATTCCCCCCCCCCCCCCCCCCCCCCCCCCGCACTTAGAATTGAATATTGTCCTCAATATTCAAAGTCCCGGCTATTATGCCGACTCTTTGAACATAAAAGGGCAATATTACAAGCTAAATGTGGAAATACAATTTTTCACTTTATTTTATTCATTAATATATATACATGGTAACACAGTGGGGGCACTCCCCCACACTTAGGGTGAAAACCCTAAGTACATGCTACTGTTTTTGTTTACCGAGTCGCTAGCTTGACTCGACCTCGAATTCATTGGTTCTTGGGGAAGCATGATGTGGAAGAAACAATCTCCATCGGACTTTCATTCAAGATGTTTGGACAAACATTTGAAGCACGTGAAAGTTCCACACCGATGAGATAAGTACCCGGCTTAAGATAATGGTAAATGGAAATGCCGGGATCAAAGATGATATCTTCATTCCCGAAGGAGTGAAGAAGAGAAGAAGTCACCCGGTAGGTGAAGAAAAGGAAGAAAACCATGATGAAAATCTTGATAAGATCTTCTTCCTCGAGAGCAGGCTCATTAGCCTGAATTTGGGTTTTATCGGTTAAGCTCTTTGGTTTGGATAACATATCGGGAGGGAGGGTGGGTAAATTTGTCATAGAAATACAAATTCTCATGATTGAGACTCTTTTCCCCCGATCAAGGTTTTTCTTGTTATCCAAGTAATCATACTCCGGAGGAGTCATGATATGAGTAAGTTCATCATAGAACTCCTCGTGACGAGAATCAATCACATGATGTGAATCTGTGAACTCTAGTTCCATTGTGGACTCATCACAATCCTCATTCTGAATATCAAAGAGTGGATTATCAGAAATCAAAGTGAATTTGGATTCGAATTCAAATAGAGGATTGATGATAGTAGTTTTGAATATTTCGGAAACAAAGTGATTAACATTCTCAATTGGACTGTTGGGATCAAAAGTGAGTGACGGATCGTGATATAAGAGATTTTCAATTTCTCCCAGATCGGCTTCGAAATCAAAGAGACCATCATCACTTCCTGATGGAAGTGGGTTGATGTGAGTGAGTTCATCGGCGAACTCCTCAAGAAGAGGATCAACATCAGAATGTGGAAGTGATGCCTCAACATATTCAATGTCTCCATAAGATGCATAATCATCGCTAAAATCGGAGAAAGTCTCAAAATGATCTTTTGGACACTCAAGAGGGGAAGGAAAATCACACAAATGATCAAAAGTTCCCTGTGACTCTCTTGGGATTGGGACAAGGTCCTCAACACTAGACTTTATGAATTCGTCCGATTCCTTATCAGGAATAGTGATAAGATGCTCATCCCCCATGTTTAGAGAGTGAGTGTGAACTTCGGGTGTGATAACAACAGACTGAAGGAGTTGAGAAGTACTAGCAGTTATTGATTCTTCAAGTTCCATTTGATCAACGGCTAGTGACTTCGTCACATTATTTTCTCACTGATTTTTCATCGAAGGAACCACAACCGATGAATTTGATGAGCCTTGACGAATATCAAGGGTATCTTCATCATCACTATCGTCATCGTCATCGTAGATGATAGTTTTACGCATTCGAAATCTTACTCTAGCTGCTTCTTCTGCTTCTTCAGCTAGTATTTCTTTGTAAGACTTCGGACGAGGTTCTTCCGGAGCAGGTTTGTTAACCAAATCCTTAAGATCATTTAAAGTATTTAAAACATTTTGCAAAAGTTCTTGAGGAAATGGTTGAGGCTGTGTTTCAAAAGTTTGGTATTGTGGAGGTTGGTCGTGATAATTGTTGTCACAAGGAAAAAGATTCCTAGTTTAACAATCGGTGCTAAAATGCGGACCTCCACAATACTCACAACCGTATTGTTGTGAAGTTGGTGCATTTTGAAACAATTCGGCATTGCAATTTTGATAACACGGATTATGCTCATATGAAATGAAATTGTTTTGTGGCTCATTGCAAAAGCTTGGATTAGAATCGTAAGCGAATGAATTACTCGAACCACAAAACAAACAACTTCCGTTTTGAATATCATTACCACATCGTTCACATCCAACGACATGGCAACCCGAAAAGCGGCTCACCACAACCGACACAAGGAATAAAAGTCAGAGGTGGGATAAGTGGTGTGCTCTGAGAGCTAGGAATTTCCACCACTTCCATTATGGTCTCTGGTTTTTGTTCTTGATAAACGTGAAGATTAGGCAAGTCGTTCTTTTCCGTCATTGCTCTATGCTCTGTACGTTTGCTTGACAAACCTTTAACCGTAAATCCTGAAAGGTTAGGATCAATTCTTGATGGTTTGTCATTAATAGCGCGTATCTCAGGCAGTGATGGGTAGTTGGAAGAATTCGGTGAATCATCGAGAGAATTTGGATGTATGAACAAATTGCACGTAGTGCAAAAGCTGTTACTACAATTATTTCTACACTTCTCACAAATACACCGGAAACAACGATAGCCATTCTCAATCGGGCTTTTACAGTGAAAACACGTGTAGCCGGGAGACGCCATAAGAATTATACATGAGAGGGGTATAAGAAGGTAGAATCAAACGGATAGAGGGTAAGGAAGAATATTTTTGGGTTTTTCGAAAAACACATCAATTAAAACGAGACCAACTCAAAAAGACAATTGTGAACTTAAACCAATAATCACAATGTAAATGGCTTCTTTGAAAAAGGTACACCAATTCACAAGGATACAATGGCAAGTTTTAATCTTTTTTTTGGGAACTTATTAATGTTCACACCCCCAGTTGGTAGGTGTTCTGCCTTGGTTCTCGGCGGTTGTTTTTTATGTTTATTTTATTTAACAAGAAAAACGGAAAATGTTTTTGTATTTTTTTTATATGATAGATATATATACAAAAGAAAAGGAAAATATTTTTGTGTTTTATAAGTTTTTGAAAACAATAACTTCATGATGAAGGTTCTGCAAGTCACTAATCGTTGAAATCATAACGATATTGTCGCAACACAACCTCCCCGGCAGCGGCGCCATTTTGATAATGCGTTTTTGAGTGCGTATCAAAAATATACACAGTAGACGTGAGTGGAATTCACAAATTAACCTTTAGGGAAAGTTTAACTTGCGAAGACTCGTGAATACAATATATATATATGATACCGGGTAAGTGATTACCCGGGTCGTGTCCCAACGAGGTGTGAATGGACAATATCGTGAGATTTGGAGATTAAAATGCTTGTAAGGATGATTGAGAGATTATTTGGTATTGTGGAATTACGATAAATTGAAAGTAACATACGAAAATAAAATAAACGTAACTAGAAAATGAATTCAGACAAGGAAATGAAAATAGAACTTAAAATCTACTTAAAATCCTATGGGAATCATAATAGGAAGTTAGGGAAACCTAAAACGTATTCTAAATTTAAAAACGTAAAACTTATCTAAAAGAAAACGTAAGCGCGTAAATTAAAAAGTAAATTTAATGCTATGCTAGTCCTATGGGTACGAAATTAATTTTCCTACGTTCTAATGATGAAAGAAAATTTTTGGAAAAAGAAAAATATTTTTTTTTTGACTTTTATATTTTTTTATAATGATTTAAAAACAATTAAATCTAAATTAAAGTATAAAAAATACTAAATCTTATGGGAAAATTCTGAAAATTTTATGGAGATTAAATAATCCTACTTCTAACCTAGGAAAAATAAAAAGGTGAAATAAGCAGTTAAGAATAAGCAGACAATAAGCAAAATGAAATTGAATCTATAATAAGCAAAAACAACAAGTACTTTAAAGATAAATTTAAACAAACACTTACAAATAACTCACTTGAGCACAGATGGTTGGGATGTGTTGTTGAGTGTTCTGTGTGAGGCTAGAGGTCAGGGGTTCGACCCTTGGCCTTTACCCTTTTTTACAAAACATTTTTTTTTTCTTTTTGCACCCTGATTAATTAGCAACAACAACCAACTTTAGTAAAACCACTTTCTTTTTAAAAAGCTTGAAACAAGCTTATGCAAGTTTACAAGATCAACAGTGGACGCTTAGTGAGTTTTTGTGAGCTTTTGAGATTTAGTATCCAATAAGCACCAAAATAAACCTAACCAGTTTAGCACAATAGCAAACAAAGCTTAAACATGCAAACACAAACAGAAACCTAATAATAAAAACAAATACTTGCAACAATGTGACAACAAAATCAAATGGACTTGGTTTCGAACAAGCTCAGCTTATGAACAAAAAGATGTAGCAGCAGTACCCAAAAAGGCCAAAGTAAGGCTCAAACAAGCACCTCAAATAAGCACTTAAGGGAATTCTTAAAGCATACTCCTAAACACTACCTAGGGAGCTATCCAAAACAACAATTATCAAAGCAATTGGTCCAGGATTGACCAATCTATGATCAATTGAAAATGGGTCAGAACCATGGCTGCTGGGTGCAGGGCACAATAGCAAGCCTAGGAGCAAGTTCAGGGCTAATTTTAAGCTCGCAATTAGGAATTAAAAACTTAAATAAGCTCAAAATATTAAAATCTATACTGCCAACTGTTTACAAAACTAAATTCAAACTCTAAATGCTACTCTAACCTACCTAAAATCTAAACCAAAAGGGTGCGTTTGACACAGCAGGCTGTTGGGTGAAATGTGTCGGAAACAAATTATTGACCTAGGAGGGTCAAGTACCAAACCACCTAAACTTGCACTAACCTTAAATAAACTAAAGTGATCCAACAATTATCGCTACTAAGCCCAAATCGGAGTCTAAACAGTGCAGCAGCAAACAAAAAGAACATGGGTCAAAAAGGGACAACGCAATAACATGTACGAAATGAGATACCAGAAAACTATATAAAAAAAAAGCCTAGATAAGTTACAACCAATGGATGCTATACTACAAACTAAAAGTGAAAACAAAAATTCAATCTAAATCTACTTGAGTCTCACTGGATTCGAAAACAAAATGGTGTTTGGGAACTGATTTGGGCAACTCTAATAATGCAATTTTAAACTAAGAAGAATCAGGCTAAACATGCAAAAAAAAAAAAAAAAAAAATGACCCAAATCCATAAAATGATGATATGCCAAACACTCCTTAAGGCATTCCTATTAACTTAATAAACATGAATGAACTATGAGTGAGCTTCTGAGATACTTATGAAACAGTAACAATAAGGCTTTTAAGATTTAGAAAACACGAAATAAGCTTTTGAGGCACAAAGTGAAAACTGAATTTTCATTAACAAAACTTGAGTACAACAAAGAAATTAAAATTACAACTTTTCTGAAATGCTTGACTAATGAAACAAGTAAATTGGCAAAAACTTTCCAAAAACATGAAAAGTTGGACAAGTATAACTGTGTGACAAAGGCCCTTTTTTATAGGCAGAGCTGCTAGGGTTCTCTTCCTCTTGTCTTGTTTCGTGTTGTGTTTCTTTTGTGAGTGAGAAGCAGCCTTGGTCCACTTTGTGCTTTCTCCAATTCATCACAGCCCTTGATTTAAGCTTGAAGCCAAAGCCTTTGATTCTTGGCCGTAGGATGAGATAGGCTCACTAAGATTGCTGAGGTGGAGGGGATACCCGTGAAGGAGTGGGATTGGTATTAGTGAGGGTTTAGACTGGAGTGGAGAAGGGATACCCGTGAGGGGATGGAGGTTGAGGGTGATTGTTTTGTGGGTAAAGGGAAGCGGGGTGGGGAAGATGGGTATATTGGTTTGACTAGGTTTTGAGGGTATACGTTTTATTATAAACGTGGGGTGGATTGGGTGTGATGTATGGGCCAGGAAAGGGTGGAGTAATATGGTGGGCTTGATTGGTTAGTGGATTGGGTAGGTTAAATAGAAAGGGTGGTGTGTTGTTTTCTTTGGGTTTTAGTTAAGTAGCAAGGGTCCGTTTGGATTAAGTAAGCAAAAACCACAAGGACCAAAAATATCAACTGCTGAAAGTTTAGGGAGCTGAAATGTGATTTTCCCAAAGTAATCAAAAGGACCATAATTGCAAAGCTTTAAATTCCCGAGGGTTTATTTTGTATATTTGCCAAATTTGAACATACGGGGACCAAAATTGCCAATTCTGGAACTTGAGGGCCATTTTTCTAAATTTTCCAAACTTTTTACCCAAGGACCATTTTTGATAACTTTTGATTTTTAAAGGACTTGGGTTGACTTTTCTTTCAAAATTATTTTTCCATGGACCAGTTTTGTCAATTTGTGAAAGTTCGGGGACCGATTTTGACAACTCTTCATATTTTGCTCGTTTTTTGTCCGTTTTCAATCCTTTGTACCTAAAACACACAAAAATATACTCCAAGGATATTTGTGATGTTATTTGACCATTTTGAAGTATTTTTGATTGTTTTGACTCGAAAATTGGACGAAAAGATATGTGCAAAAAGACACACACACACACACACACACACACACACACACACACACACACACACACACATATATATATATATATATATATATATATATATATATATATATATTTGTTTGATTAACTCTATCAAAACATAACACTTCGTTTTTATGGATATTTTTTAAACCATTTGTGATTGTAGCATAGGTCTTTCTATCAAACGTTTCTTTTTATAAATAATCAAATGTGCACCAAAAAATCAAAATTTTGAAGTGTACATTCGGAAATTCAAGATTGATCAATAATATTTCTAAAAAAGCATTACCCATTGTTAATAAAACAACATTCCAATTAGAAGGGGAGGTACAATTGTGCCAAAGGCTTATGCCAAAGAACGGCACCAAAAAAATGAATGGCGCGTCATACCATGTATGGCGCCAAACCATCTCGCGTCATTATAACCACACGACGCCATTCATTTTTTTTCCGACCGTTGCATTTGAATATGGTTGACCAAGGGAGCGTTTGGTTTGTATAACGGTAATATTACCATTATACAAACGCTCCCTTGGTCAACCATATTCAAATGCAACGGTCGAAAAAAAATAAAAAAAAATACCCCCTAATTTAACTATAAATAACCCTTTAAATATTAACAAATCACACACACTTCCAATACATATTATTATCTACTTATCTCAATTCTTTTCAAACCAAATTGAATCCTAACGCACCATGGATTAACAGCACGCTCAATGACCCTTCGAACCAAATGTGGTGCCAAAGATTTTCTGGTACCGTTCTGTGTTTTGCTGACGCGGCAGCACATTTGGAGAACTGCACGAGCCCAATGGCTGTACCGTACTCACAATCAAATATGTACGGTGAATATATTAAAATTTACAATACAAATTAAAAATAGTGACAGTGAATATATTAAAATTTACGATCCCGACTTGATCGACCCAAATCAAATATGTACCCAACTTGATCAACCCACATCAACTCCATTAGTTTACGATCAAATCTTTCAATACATTGTAAAGTTGACAATCAAGATTCAATTGTATCAATAAAAATAATTTTCTTAATATGTAAATTAACAGGGCCGGATGTAACTACGTGCACGATGATTAATCGCACATGGTCTCCATTTTTTTAGGAGCCTTCAAAAGAATGTAATTTCAGTATGACAAGAATCAAAATTTTGATGTTTTCATAGAAAAAAAAGATGGGGTTTTTGTTTGAATGGTGGAAATTGAGCACAAGGTTTTGGTAGGGAAGGCAAACCCAAAGACGTAAGAAAGTGTATGGGGCCAATAAAATGTGTTATTTCTGTGACCATGTTTATCATAAAAGTTTCCCTTTAACTCCTTTGTATTTAATATTTATGATTTTAAAATCTATCCTCATGTGAAGCATAGTTTTTTGTCTGAAAGTTTGAACAAAACGCATGTCTTATGAAAAATCATATTTCTAGTTGGGAATAATGTTTTAAAAAAAGTAAACATTATAAATTATTTTAGAAAAATAAATGTTATCGCCTCATTTAATTTTTATGTAAATCCTACACGACATCCTATCTTATAAAAAGGTACTTAGAATTTCATAGATAATCAAAAAATGTTTTAAAAATCCACTTAAAATAGTAGAAGATTCATTTAAACTTGAAGAAGATTGGATGTATCATTTGATTGATATAAAAACAAAAACATGATCTAATTACAATTCATATTTTTACACATACTTCAATTTCATTATTCCAATGTTAGAGCATCGGGTTTCATGGTCAAGCCATGACCTTTTGGGTGTCACGTCATACCACCTTAAGAAAATACCCTTTTTCACTTACTCACACACCCAAAACCTCCTCCCTCATGGCTCAAGCCAAAACATCCCTTTTCGAACCCATCATTTTATTTTATTTACTTTTTTATTTTTTTCACACCAACTAATTTTTCATTCGTTAAATAAGAATACAAATTACATAAAAATACAAAAATAAAACATTTTATAACTTTCTAATAACTTTTACGAACAATTACATTAAAACATATCACAAACTATCAAATTTTAAATGGGCTAAAACTTAAAGTTCAACATTCTAAAATGTTTAAAATAGAATAAAAACAATAGGAAAAAAAAGTAACCAGACACACTAATTCGTCTTCCTCCTCATTTCCACCACGAAAGACCACACACAGTCAACACACACATTTTATAAATAAATAAATAAATAAATAAATAAAACCATTTTAAATACAAATATCCATTTAAAACAAAAAAAATAGAAATGCAACTTCTAGCGCATGCCAAGTTCTTGGCTCAAGATATGGCGCAGGTCACCCTCGGTACCATGGTTGCTCCATGGTACCTAGCCACATTGGATGTCGCCTCTCAAACGTCATGCCACCCAACACTCTTAAAATGACCGTTTAAAAATTCTGACATAGGGTCATCAAATTTCAACGGACGGCCCTGTAAATTAAGTACCCAAAGTGAACAAGAAATCAAGATTTACACATTGCGATAAAAAATTCAAGATTGAATGCAATTTATCAAGATTTACAAAAATTATCACCCACGGTTAATAAGAACATATCACAATAGTCGTTGTTAATTAATATCATGCATGCTACTAAAACCTAAACTATTTAAATTCAAAAAGGTCAAATCCTTCCATAAAAAATTCAAAAGGATTCACTATTTTCGATTGCTTACCTGTATTAACCGCCGCTTCTTCATTAAGTACATCAGCTGATGTGGGTAAGAATTTTCCGTTTAAGTAATCAAGAATATGAACATCCAGCCTTCAAATCCAAAGACACATGAAACAATCACATAACCTATCAATCTTTTCACTTATACACGACTACAAACATGTAAAAAAGCAATGGCAAATCGTAAAATTTAACTTACAAACATGACGCATTGTTGCATTATCTTCACCCTCCATTATTAGAAAAAAAAAAGATTAGAACTTTAAGATCCGTATACTAAATTATGAATCTTAATCAAGATTGTACTCGTAACAATCAACTTACACTATATTCAATAAGGTCAATTGGAAATATAATAAATAAATACATAAACTGAAAAAAAAAGTATGTTATTTATTAAAATGTAATAGTCTGAAATTTGAAGTTTTAGTTACGGATATTAAATAGTATTTTTATAAATTTAGAAAGTTATTAGAGTTAACCTTTAACGGAATAAGGACCTGAAATGCAATATAGTTAACTAGAAAAGGACCTTGGAACATAATTCACGATAGGGACTAAAGGTGCAAAAGTTGAAGTCACAGATTTCCCCTTATGGGCTTATAACACAAAATTGCAGGGATTAACTCCCTTATGCCTACACGTGTTGTGTACATGTAATTAGAGAAGGTTTAGGAGGGAAAAAAGTTTAGCCGTTTTTAATATCCAAATTCAGAGGAGAATTTCAAAAGGAGCTTCGGGGGAAGTTGTGCTAACCATAAGAAGGATTCAAGCACTATATACTAGCAAGTGAATATTGGGTGTAAATCATGAAGATATATACGCCATGATATTAGAAGAACGAAAAATAACATATCTATCTAATATTGTAATTCAAATATTTATTTGTTATAGTGAGGTTATGGTAGGAAGGATATATGGATAGTCACTGGGGCATGGAGTCGGATTTATGCTTCGATCGAAAGTTGGAACGATATTAGGATGAACAAATTTGGATTGTTAATGACGGAGTCCGTAGACTATTGCCTACGAGTGAAAGAGCCATCAAGTTGGTGATTTGAAATCAACTTTTATCAACTAATTCACGTAAATGTTTGGTTCTAAAGTCACAAGTTTTTTTGTTTAATATTCTAGAAGAGTGAATGTGTTTTTGGGTGCTTGTATGTTGGATAAATGCATTCTTGCTTACTTGAGGATAAGAGGCCTTACAAGATCAGCTATTGCTTTTGCCCTTGAAGCCTAAGTTGTTGATACAAATAAATCAGAAAAACGTTTATTTATATTTTACGATCTTCTTATGTATTGTCGATAACAATTGTAAAATCATTTTAACGAGATTAATAAAATATGTAAGTTTTTGAGCCAATAGTTTACTAACTCATCTCACTAAATAAATAAATCATAAAACATGTTTAGTTAAATAGTTTATATGAAATCAAAACCATTTTTATAAAACACTTATAAGTAACATTTATTACTTACAATTTTATAGAAATACATAATTAAATAACATGTAAGTAAAAAGCTTGAACTATCCATAACCCAAAACCCATGACCCATGACCCATGACCCATAACCCAATGCTTGTAGTATACAATTTTTTTAAGCAAATACAAAAATTTATAGTTTTTAGAAGAAAATATGTGATATTGTCCCTAAGAAAAATGGTAAAGAAAGTCATTAGCACACTCTAATTACTGGAATTGATAAACACTAAATTTTTGTGTTCTAACAATTATACCATATTACTTTTAGACATACCATGTTCATAAAAATAACTAAATTAGTCATATACCATTTTCATTCATTCTTAGCATTTGCTTTTATGTAGCATATGACATCGTAGAGTTTATCACACATGGGATGTAAAATGTTTACTACTATCATTCTCCTTATTAGAGAAATTTTTTTAAATAAACACTTTACCTTTAGGGGTTGGCAACACACCCCTCACCCCATCAACCTTCACTCACAAACAACCAATCCCCTTATGCCACATCACCCTCCCACTTTTCCCTTCACTCACTCACTTTTTGTTGGCATCACACCTCCACCCTTCACTCACTCACTTAAACATGCAAACGCTCCTCCAACGTTCCAATTTCAAAGCAAATTGCATGCGGTAAACATCACCGCATTTGTTGCTTGCCGTGCGGTAGGAAGGGGAGGGCGGCGGTGTTCCCGTGCGGTGGGGATGCCGCACCGTGACTCCCCGTACCCATTAACAACCCCCTTATCTTTACCAAAATGAATCATCTAAACTCGTTTTACCAAAATCAACACTTTAGGCGAGCAAACATGGGGCAAGCAAGTATTTTCTCTCCATGTTCTTTGTCTTGTAGCGAGGCTGAGAGTAATTAAGAGGGAGAGCAATTGAGAGGAAGAGCAATTGAGAGGAAGAGCAAATCATTTGCTTTTCATGTTCTTTGTCTTGTAACGATGATATTTGAGTAAAATGAATTGGAGAGCAAATGATTTGTTTGCTCAAAGTGTCGATTTTGGTAAACTCCTTTAAAAGTGTTTATTGTTGTTATTGTTATTAAACATGGGGCAAGCAAGTATTTGCTCTCCATGTTCTTTGTCTTGTAGCGAGGCGGAGAGCAATTGGAAGAGAGAGCAAAACATTTGCTTTTCATGTTCTTTGTCTTGTAGCGAGACAGAGAGCAATTGGAAGGGAGAACAAAACATTTGCTCTCCATGTTCTTTGTCTTGTAGCGAGGCGGAGAGTAATTAAGAGGGAGAGCAATTGAGATGAAGAGCAAATCATTTGCTTTCCATGTTCTTTGTCTTGTAACAATGATATGTGAGTAAAATGAATTGGAGAGCAAATGATTTGTTTGCTCAAAGTGTCGATTTTGGTAAACTTCTTTAAAAGTGTTTATTATTGTTATTGAGTATGAGAAGTTTTTGTTATGGTAATTTGATTTTTTATACTAGCTGCATTTTCTAAAGGGCAAAAACACTTTTATTGGCCTAGCTTCGTAAAGCTACAATTTGCCCATGATTCGTGTATGGAGAAATTTTGGGACTTAACAAAAATCCTTGTGCTCACTTTTGTATACCGAACATAGTATTTTCATCTTTAAATCTAAAATGCCTTGCTAAACCCATTAACCAAACGGACCCTTAGTTGATTATTATCACATACCCATTTTTGATTAAAACTATGCTACAACTACAAGAGGTTTACAAAAACATGTCCACAAAATTAGTTGTTATGTTTTGATTGGTGCTTTTGCAATAATTTCTCTTTGATTAACTCAAATTAAACATATATAACATTTCATTTTTGTGGATATATTTTTTAAATCATTTGTGATTGTAACATAGGTCTTTCTATCAAACATTTCTTTTACATATGTACCCAAAAAAATCAAGATTTTGAAGCGTTACATTTAGAAATTTAAGATTGATCAATAATATTTCTTAAAAAAACATTACCCATTGTTAACAAGAACAACATTACAATTACGATACGGATTAAGAGTAGTGACAGTGAATATCTTAAAATTTACGATCCCGACTCGATCGACCCAAATCAAGTATGTACCCAACTTGATCGACCCACATCAACTCCATTAGTTTACGATCAAATCTTTCAATACATTGTAAAGTTGACGATCAAGATTCAATTGTATCAATTAAAACAGTTTTCTTAATATATAAATTAACATGGCCGTATTTAACCATGTGCACAATGATCAATGGCATATGGTCTTCATTTTTTAGGAGCCTTCAGAAGAATGTAACTTTATTATGACAAAAATCAAAATTTTGAAGTTTTCATAGAAAAAAGAGCTTAAGTTTGTGCTTTAATGATGTAAATTGAGTACATAGTTTTGGTAGGAAAGGAAAACCCAAAGACGTAAGAAAGTGTATGGGGCCTATAAATTGTGTATTTCTTTGACCATGTTTCTCATAAAAGTTTCACTTTAACCCCTTTGTATTTAATATTTATGATTTTAAAAATCTATCCTTATGTGAAGCATATATCTTTTCTCTGAAAGTTTAAACAAAAAGCATGTCTCATGAAAAACTATATTTCTAGCTGGGAATAATGTTTTAGAGAAAGTAAACGTTATAGATTATTTAGAAAAATAAATTTTATCGGCTCATATAATTTTTAAATAAGTCCTACATAACACCTTATCTTATAAAAAAGGTACTCAGAACTTCATAGAAAATCTTAAGATGTTTTAAAAGTCCACTTAAAATAATAAAAGATTTATTTAAACTTGAAGAAGATTGGATATATCATTTGATCGATATAAAACCAGAAAAATGATCTAATTACAATTTACTATTTTTACACATACTTCAATTCCATTATTTCAATTGTGGAAAACTAGAGGGGGGGGGGGGGGGGGGGGGAGGGTTGAATAGTTTTACGTCAATTTTTATTTTAAAACTTTGTTTTCAAAATCTTCAATTCAAGATTTGTTGTAAAAAAATTATACTCAATCTAAATGATCAATTACACTTGTATATGTGTATGTATGTATTATACCTTTTTAGGTTATTTATAAAAACTTTATTTTGTGAATGAACATTTTGTTTGAACTTTGTGTGAAATCAATTTTAGCACAATATCACAAGCTACAACTAGATATAAATGTTTGTGAGTATGTAAACAATACAGATGTAAATAAGGTAATGAACAAGAGATGGAAAGATCAAACCAAGACACAGCGGATTTGTAGTGGTTCGGCTACAAGGTCTCCTTCCTTGCCCTACTCCACTCCTCGAGTCACCTACTCGAGAGTTTTCTGCGCTAACACAATGATGGTAAAGACTTATCAAATCCGTTGATAGCTGATAGTTTGCTAAAAACTATAAGGGATTTTTACTAAAATTTCAAAGAGACTGCCAAGTTCTATTTCTAAATACAAGGTACTGGTAGTTCAAATTTTAGTACTGGTAGAGTAAAATGGTACTGCTACATAGCCGTTGAGTCTGTCAGGTTAAAAATATAGCCGTTGTTTTAAAGGGTATTTTTGTGAATTACTCATGTTTTCCTCGAATTAAGGATATAGTTATTATAATAAAAGTTCTTTTTGACCGCCTTTTCAATTACTTATCCATATCTTTAATAGTCGGTCAAAAGTAATTTTCTCAAAATCAATCCTTATCATAATTCACACTCACCTTTCATCTTCTACCAGTACAACAATAAAATCCCACCATCAAAATCAATTTTTTCCTCAAAAACTTTCACCATGGCTCGTCTAAGTTTTGTCAAACGTCACAACCAATTAGCATTTCTGGAAAAGTCTGATGACAATGAATCTTTTCATCAAGCAGTGGATTTTCTAAACAATTCTTATGTCAGGTTTGCTTTACTCGTGAATCCCACTATTTTTGAATCTCAAATTTCACAATTTTGGCAAACGGCTAGAGTTAACACTCTTAGGGATGGGATTCAAGAGTTAATGGTCAAAGTGGATGGCAGAACCCTAACTTTTACCGAATTATCCATTAGAAGACATCTTCATTTGGATGATTCAGATGGCATTAGTCAACTGCCTGATACTAAAATCTTTGAAAATTTGACAAAAATGGGGTATAATGTAACTTCTACAAAGCTTACATTTCTTAAAAAGCATTTTACCCCTCAATGGAGATTTTTGATTCATACCATCCTTCATTGTTTAAGCCAAAAGAAAACCTCATGGGAGCAGTTTAGTGGTAACATGGCTGCAGCTCTCATTTGCCTGGCAACAAACAAGAAATTCAACTTTTCAAAATATATTTTTGAAGGATTGGTTAAAAATGTGGACAGTGAAACAAAGTTTTTGATGTACCCAAGGTTTATTCAGTGCCTCATCAACAAATCCAAACATTTGTTACTTCCCCCAAACAAACCTTTTAAAACTCCCAAACTTACACACAAGGTGTTTTCAAACATGAAAATTGGTTTTCAAGGAGAAGAAGTACCACTTTTTGAGGAAATGTTACCACAACATTCTGAAGAACCATCCACATCATCTGATCATTCATCACCACACCCATCACCAGTACCATCCATCACACCACCAGTACCATCAATGACACCACCATCACCAGTACCATTACCATTACCATCTCACCAACCAACACAAACACCATCTGCAACATCTCCATCATTTTCACATCATGACTCACCACCCCAATCTCCTCCACATCAAAGTGTAGATGCTCAGACTGTAAAGGAACTAAAGGAGCAAGTGCAACACTTGCAAACCACTCTTGAAAGTCAAAACAAACACTTTACAGAGATTAACACCAAGCTAGTTAAGAGGGTTGAGAAGTTAGAGTTAAAGGTGAAATTGTTGAAGGTTAAAAGAACATCTCAGTTGGTTGTTTCTAGTTCTTCAAGTTCAGATGCAGGAGGTTTGGGTCTCTCTTCCAAAAAGGGGAGGATGGGTAGTTCTAAAAGTGAAGAAGAGATTCAATTTCAATTTCATGAAGGAATTCAAGTGATTGATGAAGAGCCTACTATTCAAGAAACAGAGCCTGCTATTCAAGAAACAGAGCCTGCTATTCAAGAAAAAGAGCCTGTTAGTGCAAAAGATATTGCTGAAGCAGAGCAAGAGCCTGCTGGGATACAGAGGCTATTGGCTATGAATTTAAAAGGTTCTGATCAAATGTCCTACAAAAGAAAAAGGGGATCACAGCCTCAGGGGAGGTTTCTTGTTCCTGATGAACAATCTGCTGCTCCAAGTCTAGAATCATCACCAAAAGACAAGGGCAAGAAAATTCTGTTTGAAGATGATCCAAAGCCTAAAAAGTTGAAGAAGAGTGAACAAGTTCAGATAGCTGTAGATGAAAAGTTGTCCAAACAGCTTCATGAAGAAGAAGTTATGGGGGCTGAAGAAGAATCAAGAATGCTACAAGAAAAGTTTGATGCTCAGCTGCAATACATCATTTCCATTGATCCAATTGTAAGGGGTGAAGCTTATACTCTCGTGTGTGATGAGTCTCTTAGCTCAGATGAAATGACAATCAAGCTCAATGATTTCATCACTAAGAAATACAATCAAGAGGCATTGGATGATGTCTATCAGCAGATTCAGAAGAATCAGAAGAAAGGATTTAAAATGCCTCATTCTGAGACAGACCAGAAGAAATTCTTCAAGATATATCTAAAAAGAGAAGTGAACATGAAGGATCATCAACTCAAAGGTAAATCATTTGATGAATTGAAGCTTCTATACTTAGAGGCTTACAGAAGAAACAAAACCAGTTTTCTCATGGATACACAAGAAAGACCTTCCAAAGGAAGAAGAGATGATCAGAAGGAACAAGCAGAGAAAGCAGACTTGCCTCCTATTCAGTCAAGAGAAATGGTTGTCCATGTTACACAAATTGTTTTTGCTGAACCTTTACATGCAAGACATCCAGTCATAGATTGGGAAATCTACAATGACAAGTTTGGTAAAGCATGGAAGATAACAAGAGTTGGAAATAAGGTTGAGATTTTCAAGAACTTTGAAAATCTACTTAGAGCATGTAACAGAATGGATTTAGATGAATTGTGGGAATTAGTTCAAGAGAAGCTGAAAACCAAGTATAAACCTGATGCAAAGGAGCAAGAGCTATGGGTGGAGTTCAGCAGATTGTATGATCCAAATCCTACTGATACACATTAGAAATTTCCTTACTATGATTTATCTGTTACATGGGAATACTTCAGCATGAGTCATGTTCATCATTTTTCCACTCAGAGTGGAATAGAACTCTTTATGCTAGGTGAGAAGGAGTATCCTTTAAGCTATGAAGTATTATCAGTCTTGATCTCCAACAAGCTATTGTGTGAAGAAGAAACTGATGCAGTCAAAAGATTGAAGGAAAGCATATTGGATCAGTATGAAAGACTAAGGAGAAATAGATAAAATTTTTTGGTAGAGTTCCCTCAAATCCTCAAGGTATGAATTTTATTCACAAGAAACTTGGTTATTTTAAAAGGGAATAACAAGTTTAGGGGAGGATTGTTGGGAATAAAATGCACAAGTTAAAGAGTCTGCCAGAAGAGCCTGCCAAATGATAGTTAAGCCTGCCTCTTCAGTTTTGTTGATGTTGAAGATATACTAACAGTACCTTCTAGGTAAGAAGGTACTGCTAGTTGATGAAGGTCCTGCCAGTTTTAACGACAAGTTGTTATATTTTATTTAGAGATATTTAGTTGTATTATTAGTCTTTGTACAAAGTTATACGTAAAGTAGAAGTAGTACAGAAGTCTCAGTAGATATAATGGAGTGTTTTACCTTGAAATGTGTAATATTAGGATAAGACAAGTCTCTAATATAGTATATTAAGCAACTTGACAACTTGTAATAAGGGCTCCTTATACTATAAAAGGAACCCTTAAGTCACCTTCTTAGATAGATCACATGCACAACAAGCATACTTGACAACTAGATCAATCACTACATGCATAACTTCCACCTTTAAAATCCTTTTTCACGTATCAAAGATTCAAGGTTACACTTGTAATCCTGGTGATAGTTTAGATCACCCGTATTATCTCATCAATAATATTGAATCGTTTTGTGTTATTCATGTTGTGTTCATCACTCTAAAATTATTCATGTTTACTTATTCACTACCTTTGTTCCTTTAGTGTGTTTTAGTAAATTCCGCGTGCTAAATCACATTCATTCATAAATATCCCAAACACATTATTAAGATTAACATCCCAAGTGTTTACACAAATCCTTCCACAATATCTTCCAAGTCTTTCAAATACGCAGAAATTTGGCTCAAACTCTTCATTTCAACTTATGCACTTACTAACTATAACATAACCATAAAAAAAAAAAAAAAAAAAAAAAAAAAAAAACCCAAATAATTAGCATGAGGGTTAGTTATAATCAAATAAACTCTTAATATGAAATAAGAACAAGTAAATTAACTAAATAAAACACTAAGAATAGAAAATAAACTAAAAATTAAAAATGTCTAAAATTTTACCGAGATGCCCAACCGATCGGTTTGTAACCCAACCGAATCGGTTGGCACAAATGACCACCTCCAACCGATCGGTTGGAACCCGCAACCGAATCGGTTGGAGTTTTTTACACTATTATTTTTTTTTTTTTTTTTTTTTATAAAACTATTATTTAATAAAACTCTAATTATGAGATTAAAAACAATAAAAGCATTAACTAAGGTGTCTTTAAAAATTACTCAATCATTAATTGAAATTAAAACTTCTAAAACATTAAAATGACTAATAATTGCAACTTAAAACTATTAAAAACTAACATTAATTATATAATTATTAAAACTAATTAACTAAAAACAGAAAAATAAAAATTAATTACTAAAAAAACAGAATCCAATATTTTTACCGAGACCACCAACCGATCGGATGGTTACCCATCCGATTCGGTTGGTCAAAAAACCAATTTTTTTTTTTTTTTTTTTTTTTTTTTTTACTTTTTACTCTAAAAACTTTAAAATTTCACAAATTATAAACAATTTTATTACTAAAAACTAAGAAAATTAATTAAATCCCCGGCAGCGGCGCCAAAAACTTGATGTGCGTTTTATTAGTACAAGTTTTAAAAATTTATAAACATGAATTATCCGATTATTATCTAGCACATACGAGCAAGTACACTCGTCCGGTGTAATAAAGGTGTGTAAGTCGAGATCGTCCCAAGGGATTTGGTGGTTTTAGTAATAAGAAAAAACGTTTGTTAAATAAGGGTTGTCAATCCAAATTTATGTAAAATCTTAATTTAAAAGAAACTCAATAAAAACTAAACATATACTTGTGTATAATTCCTTGATTGGTAAATAGGAGTATCGTAACAATTTGAGTACGAAGTTTGGTGTAAACTTGTTATGATGCGCAACTAAAAATGAGTAGTTATACAATCTATGATGTATGTCATGTTTTCACTACTACTAAGAATTCTATCACCTAAATGACTCCTTTCGGACATATCAAATTAGTATGACAATCCTATAAACACATGGTTGTTTAGAAAATCAATTCTTTTCTTATGGATTCCTACGAATCCTTTCGGTCCTTTTTTCGTGATGAAATCGTCTCAAATCTATTTTAATAAGTAAATAAGACGGTTGTCAAGCATCCTATTCCATACTAATTTGGTGCATTAATATTTTGGAATAAAAACAAGTTGAAAATCTTTTCGGACCTATTTTTCAAGAAATTGTTTTTACCGACAAATTAAGCAAGAAAAGATGTTATATCAACAAACTCATAAAAATAAATATGTTTTCATGCATCACCTTTTTCATAAAATAATACTCCATTAACCAATCACATCATATACACAAGTATATCACAAATTACTCCATAGCAATCATATTAAAACACAAGTAAATAAGAAAACTTTCATAAAACTTAAAGTAACAATTGTTCATTATAAGTATCAAGGTGTACATAGTCTTGAAAATTACAATAAGTAAACTTGTGGAACTATAGCAACCACACTCCTCCAATTGCTCACCAATGTAAGTAAACAACTCTACACTCGAACCAATGCTTGAGACTTTAACTCAACACGTTCCGAAAGTTTTTACAACACTTAGTAAACTTTCAGGCAATATACGATAAGCTAACAAGATTTGGTGTAATACTAAGTTAGATAATGGTGGTACAAGTATCTCTAGGCCCTAATGCTCATTATATAGCTTAATGACACTTATGCTTCAAGTAAAAACGTCCATCCTCAGTAAATAAGCAGCAATGATCAGCCATACATGATTATGGGGAGTAAATTCGCCAATTAATGCAAAAATTGTAACTTCGGTTATCACCAACCGATCGATTTCTCGCCATCCGATCGGATGGTCAATTCTGGCATGTTTCCAGCCGATCCGGTTGCGGGTTGCAACCGATCGGTTGGATTTATTCAGAACATGTTTCATATTTCTTTTCTTCGTCGTTTTACGTTGCATGTAATATTTTTCTTCGTGGCATGACTTTGTCCCTTAGAACTTGATATTTCCTTGATAATTTCGTGTAGTAAACTTGTCTTTATCAAATCCTTTTGTTCATGCAACGTTTCTTTCTTCCTTGATCCTCTTGAAACTCTCCAAAAATGCATGTCCACTTCATTTCTTCATCTTTTAATCATTTTTACCTGCTTTTGGCTATATTTGCATGTATAAACACTTTTCCACGATTAAGTAACAAATATATACAAATATGACCAATTTCCACTCATAAATCAAACAATAACGCGACAAAAAATATGTTAAATTTGAGCGTTATCAATTGTTTTCTAGGACTTGTTAGTATATATAGATTGCCGCCGATTTTACGTGAGGTTGCCTTGTTTGTTTTCTCAGGCTTAGCAGGTTATATATGACAAGAAGATAATTTATATTTCTGGAAGGGAAGCTTTGATTGTTCATTTTCTTGGAGGAAGATCTAACCTTGTTACCGCACTATCCACACCGAACGAATCAGTGGAGTATTTGATTTCATTCTTTTACCTGTTTCACTTTTACATTCTTTAATTGAACATTGGGGACAATGTTCATCCTAAGTGTAAGGGGAGGGTAAATGATGATATCTTATAGGATACAATTGCACTTGAGTTTGTTTGTTTGATGGTAGGTGTGTAATAAAACTATGAGAAATACTTGTTTGTGTAATTTTAGCGCCAAATTTAAAATTGTTTACAACATTTAGGAGTGAAACTTTAGCCTTAGCAAGCGTCTCATGAATAGGAGTCGTATGACTAGCACAAAACCGTACTATTCAGAAAAATTTTTCACCCAAATATGTGAGGTTCGCCTTTAGATTTGATAGGAAAAGCATTTACTATTAGTGCTTATGAGTGTACCGGTAGCATTTAGATTCTAGAACTTGCGTTAGTGATGCATCCTGAGACCGCTAGTGAGACTACATTCGTGTAGTAGGATTTAATACATGATAAGAGGCATTAGGATCACCCTTGTGTTAAACCCGTATCATAATTACTTGACCATTTAAGTCATATTACTTGGCTAGTAAAGTCAACTAATTTTTCCCACACCTTAGCGTTGTACTCATTTTTATTACACGAAACCCCTAGTACACCCCTCCGAGCCTATCTTTTCGTTTCTAACTTTAAGCATCTTACTTAAAGGAAGAATTTGTTACAACCCACTTAAATGTACACCAAAATCGCCTTAGCCTTCCGTGTATGCACTCATCTTTAGTGCATTATTGTTATTTGTTTAAATCCTTAGTTAATTATCTAATTGATTACATAGTTGCTAAGTCGAGTCATATCATTGTACATATTGTTTTGGGACGATTGGGACTTATGGGTAAAGTACTTATGTTATGGAGTAATGGGGAAGAACATCAAATTATTACCCCCATATATGCGTTAATCTTAAAAGTACTCCAAGTGTTTTGATTATCTTGATTCGAGTCATTAGATTAGTTTATTGTAAAGTATGTAAAAATTCAAGTGTAAGGGGAATGTACATTCCCTATGATGTATTATTTTGGATGGTAGGGTAAGAGTATATGAAGAAAAAAAATCAAAAAAAAAAAAAAAAAAAAGAAAAAGAAAAAAAAGAAAAAAAAGAAAAGAGAAAAGAACATACGGACTACCATCCCGTTTCATTCTATGTTTGTTTTAAGTTTTTGTTATTTTTCATTCATTAGCTTAAGTCGAGTCTAGTCTTGGCTTAGCAACGCCATATTATTCATGTAATTAACCAAGATTATTAACTCGCCACCAGTAAAGATTGCCTTTATCCAACAAAACCGTGTATTCCATATCCCTACACCTAACGTTATAACCCTTTGAAAGACCTCTTTGATAGTTTATCCTAGGTGCTTACGCCAAGTGGTGGAGGTTTGATCCTTTCCCAAGCCTATGGTAATCTATTTTGCTATGACAGGTAGTGAGAGATGTTTCCCATTTCCATATTGTGATATATACTTTATTACACCCGAGAGATGTGAGTATCTAAACACTATTTGTGAGGTGCTAGTGTATGACCTCCGTGCTTGTCTTTGGTCTTTAGTGGAACGATTATTTGTTGTAATTACTTTTATATTAGTGTTAAATGACCCCTAACTTGTATTTTGATTAGAATAAAAGAGCATTTGCTTGAGGACAAGCAAATCTCAAGTGTAAGGGTATTTGATGAGGTGAAAAATGAACCATTTTTAGGGGGTCATTTTAGCCCGGATTTGAATTTATTTGATGAGATAAAAGATTATGTGAGGGTCCAGAACTGGTGTGTCCTGAAGCTGTATGCTCTGTCAGCTCATCAAACGTGACATGGATTGTTTCCATGATTTGTCGGCTTCTTTTGTTGTAGATTCGGTACCCTTTTTGATCTGACGCATATCAGACGAATACCCCAATATCAGCCTTCGCTTTAAGCTTCCCTAAGTCTTCACTATCTTTAGTTGGATAGCACAGGGCACCAAATACACGAAGAAAGGAGAGATCAGGCTTTTTGTGATGCACCAGCTCATAAGGTGTCTTGTTGTGGAGAGGATGTATCAATGACCGATTTTGAGTGTAACATGCAGTAGCTATAGCTTTAGCCTAACATTGGTGTCTTTGAAAATATCATCATAGTGCGAGCAGCTTCAACTAGTGTGTGATTCCGTCTTTCAACAACTCCATTTTGTTGAGGAGTTCGAGGAATACTCTTCTGATGAATGATGCTGATACTTTCATAAAATTGAGTGAGTTGTTGGTTAACAAACTCAGTTCCATTGTCAGTGCAAATGATTCTAACGGTTTTGTTGAGCCTTACTTGCAACTGCTTGATGATTTTGATGATGATTTTAGGAGTTTCATCCTTGGATCTTAAGAACTTCACCCATGTAAATCGTGAGTAATCATCCACAATAACAAGAATATATCTTTTCCCATTGAAGCTTTGCACTCTTATGGGTCCGTACAGATCCATGTGAATGGTATGGAGTACTTCAGTGTTGGAGTTGGTGGGTTTTGGTTTGTGAGTTTGCTTCTTGCTTTTACCCAATTGATATGATGAGCAAAGATGATATTTTTCATACTTCAATCTAGGCATGCCTCGAACAAGATCTTTGCGAGAAAGTTCATTAATGGTGCCGAAGTTCAAGTGGTTCAAACGACGGTGCCATAACCATGATTTGCTCTTTGAGGCCTTAGAGAGAAAGCAAATAGGAGAGGACCGCATCATGTCTTCAATAGAGATAGTATACAAATTTGTACCACGACTTCCCTTAAGAAGATCAACTCCATCCAATTCTCTAACAAAACATGTGTGTTTTCTGAAGGCCACTTCGAGATTAGACTCACAAAATTGTCCAACAGAAAATATGTTGTGCCCAAGTCCTTCCACATAGTAAACTCTAGAAATCACGCTGTCACGAAACACATAATCACCATACAAAATAATAGCTCCAAAGTGGTCGTTTCCGAATCTAGCTATCCCGATAACATTTTTCACGAAATTTCTGAGCCGAGAGCGATCCCCAGTCATATGTTTTGAGCAGCCTGAGTCCAAATACCACAAGACGATTTGAACGACCTCAGATATAATGGATGATTTGGAGGGACCAGATTGTCGTGAGGGTGAGACAATAGATGATAGATTAGCCATGAAGATTGTCTGAGTAGTGGGTTCGTCATCAACATCTGAGTTGAAAGCATCACAATCCTCAGCCTGGAAAATGTTCGGATCATTAAGAGCTAAGTCCTATACAGGTTGTTCATCCACATCATCATCAAATGTCTTTTCATCATCCCCAGCAATAAAAGCCAATTCTTCCTCATTTAGCACAACTCCATTCTCTTGATCTTGCATGAGCAACATTTTGTCTTTGAAGTAGTCTGAGTTCTGAGGACGTTTTGGCTGAGTGCAGTTTCTGGCAATGTGACCTAAACCCCCACAGTTGTAACATTTTGGTTGCCTTCCTTGTCCCTGATTCATATTTCCAACTCAGTTATGAAAGTTACCCAGTGTAGCATTCCTTTGATTCACATTTTGTCTGCCCTGAACGTTCTGCACCATTACTCTTCCATCTTCCACAATAGCCTAATTAAGTGGATTTGAGGAAGCTCTGAGTTGATTGTTGGTTGGTGGGAGGGCAGCTCTGAAATGTTGAATCGGTAGAGACACTTGGTTGGAAAGATTGTCAATCATTTTGTCAGTATGAGAATACCCTGAATCGAGATGGGTATTCATGACAACAGGTGACTGTAGAGATGAGTGATCCACTGGTGACACAGATTGAGTGGTTTGCAGCATACTAGTCATGAAAGCAAGTGAGTCATTGGTGGTAGTTGGATTAAGCTTCTCTCTTAATTGACGATCATATGGTGCATGCTTCTCATGTTGTTGTAGGTATGCAAACAATTGTTCATAGTTCGTATTTCTCAATCCTTTGTTGAGCTTGACTGCTGTAACAAAGCGATCCCACTCAGGTGACATGTTGTTCACAAACTTAGAGTTGAGTTGGATGTTGGGCATTGTCATTCTGATCATTCTCATGTCATTAACCAGCTTATGAAACCTGACATAGTAGTCGGTAATGTTTTCACCAGGATTCATTTTGAAATGCTCAAACTCATCATACAACTGAGACTCACGGTCTTCTTTGGTCAATTCCGATCTAGCCAGAAGCATTTTGACATTGTCCCAAATAGCTTTAGCTTCAGTGTTGAAATTAATTAGCTTGTACACGTCTTTGGGTAACCCTTGTATCACAATGTTGGAGGCTCGAATATCTGCATCATAACGCTTCTTTTCAGCCTCATTGAGGTCATTGTAAGTGCGTGGCCTATCAATTCCATGGGTAACAGATCCATCCTCAGCCGTGGAGATAACATCTCTGGTTGTACCCATCTGCATTGGACCATCATCAATTGATCGCAGAATGTTCTCACCATTTTCCTTACCCAAGCAATACAATCTGATTCTTTGTTCCCATGATTCATAATCTGTCCTGTCTAGCATAGAAGGTCGGGTATCGGACCCAGCAGCTTGAATGTCATCTGAAACAGTGGCCATCTCAAAGTCTTCAAACGGGATTTTACAACTTTTGTGACTTAAACCGATAAATGATTCTTTCTAGGGATTTTACTAAAGTCAACAAAAGAAACCGGAAGATATACTCAGCAAATTACACTAAGAGAGAGATACTGGATGAGTCACAGTTTGCACCAAGTGTCAAGTTGTGACAAGTCAAGTTACAACACATCCAATTAAGATTAGTCAAGTCATAAGGATTAACTCATAACGTCAGATCACAATTAGATTAATCGAAACGACTTAAGTTACAACAATTCACGAATTGCAAAATGATTAACCTATCACACGAATCTCACCACTTAGTTAATTGCCACTAAATTAGAGATACTCGCTAAAAAGTAAGCAACCCGTTAGATACAGGTAACCGCTATTCTGAGATAAACACAGATGATAGTTAAACGCAAGATCAGGTAAGGTAGTCGCAACAAGGAGCAAACCGCAAAAGATGCAAACCGCAAGGTGAGTAAAACGCTCGGAACAAACCGCAATAAGAAGTAAACCGTAGGTTGAGTAAAACGCAAGTGAGGTAAACGCAGACAACGCAAACCACAGGAGCAAACCACAAACACTTAACCGCTAACCACCAAACCGCTAACGGAAACCGCAATTCACAAAAATCCAAAGCAGTCACTGTCCTTGCATTTTGTCCTTATACTCAAAATAGTAATTGCTATCAAGCAAACCACAGAGTCCAGTAGCAAACCGTAGTCACGAAATGTGGCAGTGGAGCAAACCGCAGTCAAGAACAACAACACAAAACCAATCCAAGCTTCAAATAGACGTATAATATGGCATAACCAACTGAAACACAATGTTATACTGACACCAAAGATTATAAAAGTACATCTCTAACATGTCAAATAACACTAGAAAGATCAAACCAAGATGTTTTCAGGAGAAACACTTCTAACTCACAAAAACCACACAAAACCACACCAAATATGATTAACCAAGGCCCAAAGATGAAACCTTGGCTCTTGATACCAATTGTAGGATACTAATTAAGTCACAAACATGATAATAATGGTGGTGTTGGTGGCGTTAAGTGAGAAAGAGGAGGAGGAAAGAAAGAAAGTTGGAACCTTGAGAGAGAAAATATGAAATATTAGATTAAGTGAATGAGAAGGTCCAACCCTCTCCCTTGGTGGGAGAGGGGTATTTATACAACAAATAAAAACGCCCACTCCCGGGCTATGAATCAAGGATACAGTGGGTAAAGACATGTCCTTGTTCCACGGTGTTACTTAAACTAATACTAACTAATAAATAAACTAACTACGAGCTAACTTAATGCTATTACAATATTTAGGTGATCGAGTCTTTTATAGGAATATTTGTATTCCTAACACAAGTTTATACGGATACACAATCATTAACCTCTACTTAACAAATCTCCACAAACAAAAACTAATTTCGTCTAACAAGCTTTTAGTAAACAAAATTATTATGTTAAACTAATACAATATTACATGATTAATATTATTAAAAAAAAAAAAAAAAAAAAAAAAAAAACTAATTTTTTCAGCCAGATATTCATGAAATTTACGGAGCTGTTGTTGTTGCCATTTTCCGGCAACAGTGACTGATTTACATGCAACGAGATCTGCTACAATGTAGTACCCGCCTGTCGTATATTGTTGCCATCGTTCCATGTTTATTGTTTTGTGGGACAAGATGACAAGAATCAACTTCTCATTTATGCAAGTGTTTGGTCAATTTGAAGATTAATGTAGCATGATCAGAATGAAGATGTGCTTATTTATAATTTTGCGTAGAAACATAAAATTTGGACTATATGTATGAAACATAAATGCAAACATTACATCACATCAGCACACTCAATGGTTAAGTTATAATCTGTAAAATCAGGTGTTGTTTAGATTATGGGATGTGTTGACCGAACCCCCTCTATGAGGCTAGGTTGTACTTTTTGTCTCCTAATGTACAAGTATTAAAGCAGACAGTACAAGCGGCGGCAGCGCCATCTTCCACAAACCCTCCCTATAGGGAGGGTCCGGTTAACTCATGCCTAGATTATATTTTCTTAGCAAAATGAGAAATGCTAGCTTATAGTTACAGTTTAGTGTCCATGTACTTATTTAGGTAGATGTGTCCACAACTGGGCTTGACTATCACAACTGGTCGATGCAACAAGTCCGGACTCTGGGAAACACGCCAATGCAGATACAAATCCAGTACAGCCTGACCGGAACAACTTGGATTTCTTGCCGTTAGAAGTGTCCCACAGCTGGATGTACTGCAAAATAAATTTACATTTAATCCACTTAGAAAAGTGCATAAACTCATATGTTATGCGGAAATAAATAATATATGTACGTACCTGGTGTGTACCGATGATTAGTAGTTGTGGATGTAAAGGATGGAATAAGCAAGACTTGTACACGTGGCCAGAAGATAAGACATAGGCACATTTCCATCCGTTAGATGTCGATGCCCAAACCCGAGCACTCTCATGACTGACTGAAGCAAGGCGTGTATGACTAGGGTCCCAACAGATTGAGCTAATATCTCGAGCATGTCCCTAATATAAGATTAAAAGCTATTAATCGATAAATGTTACTTATAAAACAACTCAGGCAGTTGTCATATGTCTATTCTCATTAAATTACAATTAAAGCATTATTAAGGTTGTGCTTGATAAACTTCTTTTCATTTTATTTTTCACAAATTAAACAATCAAAAGTGATTACTAACTTTTTTCTGAAAGCTTGTCTACCTTATGGAGTACGTACGGATGCAAAGATCGATTGTTAAAATCGCCATCCTATATACATATTCTCGATTGTAATTAATCCACAATTTTTTTATTCGTAGTTTGGATTTATAAAAGGTTTTGTAAATACACCAAAGTCCACAAATATATGTTCGTTAAAATTAACCCAAAGGCCACGATAAATTGTAATTTCTGTTAGCTAAAGATGCAATGTGTCAAAATGTAAACCCTCTAATATATGAGATGATAATCTGAAGTCTAAAAAAGTACCAGAAAATTAACACTTTACACATATATATGTAACACAAAATCATTTTATCTCGGTTGGTTTTAAACATTTTAAATTTTTAATGGGTAAATGCATGTATGGAACAATAAAACTAAAATACCATTATAGAATTTAGCTAAAACTATAAATTGTTTTACCGAACACATCACTTAATACGTAATTTTATGTCTGGCTTTCAGTAGTATTCAATACTGTAATCATCTATATATTCTGCACATCACTTTATACATGATTTAATGCCATATGAGTTTCTTGAATCGGGGTGATAAGTTGAGGATAGGCTAAGATATTCAAAAGGTTAATGCATTTAACAGTTTGCAACTCCTTAACAGCTATCCCCTCTGTATGTTCTTTTTCTAACTCCTAGCTAATTAATAGTAATTAGATTTCCATTCAATAGTATAATATGCATACCTGTAAGTACACCTTAGAGGTGATACGAATTTTCCCGCTATCCATATGAATTGACAACAAAAGTATCTTTTTACCCAAAGCAACAGCTAATAGGTTTCCGGACTGAAACCTGACTTGATTGCTGCTAAATCCATGCTCCTTTTCCAACAGAAAACAATAACAAAAACGAAAAAAGAAATAATTAATGTCAAAACCTTGACAATATATTTAAAATTGATTAGTGTAGAATTTGCTACAAACACATTTGTAAACAAAACCAACCTTGAGTTTAAAAATGATGCGGCACTTATTCACATCCCAAATGAGTATCTCACCATAAGTGTCGCATGAACATAAGATATGTGGATCTTTTGGGCTGAAATCGATGGACTTAACAGGCCAAGTATGAAGTATCACTGGAGCTTTGCTAACCTATGAAAAAATTATAAGTTAAGTTGCAATCAAAAAGAAAAAGAAGAGTACAAAACAGCTAAACATAATCTCTTTCAAGTAAAAGTAATGTCTTACATTGGTTGAATCACAAAAATAGATTTTGTTAGAACAAGCAGCCGCGAAAAATGTTGAATTTGGTTGGAAGCGAATGTCTGTAATGATATGGGGTTGCTCCAAAGTAGTAGGCAAAGGTTTGCGAGATGGGACATCCCAAAGTAAGACCTGCATATTGATACAACGTTAGTAGATAATCAAGTGTTTGCATCATCAAATAGTTTGTTATTAGTGCTGTTGATTTCAAAGTGATATTTTTTATATGAAATAGAAAATTCCTATTTTTACCATCATATACAACCTAAATTTGTAAAAAAATTGAATAAACCTTTGATAATTAAAGGTATTTGATTGAAATATAATTTTCTTAAAAAACAGCTATTATTTTATCGAGTATTAATGCACTTTTTACAAAATAAGCAAATCGAGCCACTATTTCCTACACTACTTGAATCTTAAAGTATCTTTTAAGCACTTATTTACAAGTAGACGCATAATCAGATTAAAAATAAAATAAAATAAAAATGGTTCAAATGAAAAGCTAAAATCAAATAAAGTTTTACGAACCATTCCGTCTGTCCCAGCACATGCTAAAAGCTTTCCATCTGATGAAAAATGGCAAGTAAGTAGCTTGTGTTGTACGTATTTGTAGAGACAGTCTCTCCGAAACATGAAATCTACTCCAGATCATAAATTATAATCATATACCCAAAAAATTGTAGGGGGGAAAAAAAAGAAAAAAAAAAGGAAGAAGACCAACAAGAAGAAGATACAAAACTTAACAAACCTGTATCATCAAGTACTGAATGGGCATCACCTTGAACTATATTAGTTATGGATGCACGTGATTGTTGTTTAACTAAGCTAGACTGAGGATCTTTTGTAAGATGCTGGATTGGTGATGATGTATCTGTGTTGCCCACACTTAATTGCTGTAGGTGATGAGTACTTGAGTTAGTATGCTAATGAAATAATACAATAACAAAATTACCTATTCTTGAAGCACAAGGCATTCATGTAACTGATTAAGTTAGCCAGGGATGGCCACCCTAGCTCTATAACGCGAATACCGAAACTAGAAAGATGGAATAAGAAACAAAATAGAAACCATGTTTGAAACTCGCCCATAAGCAAGTAAAGACATCTTAATATATACAAGCTCTTAATATATACATAAGCTCAATTAGGGCAGAAAAAATCATTATAACATTATAACAACACATACAGCAGAAACAAGTAAAAATTAGGGCAAAAATTACGGCAGAAACCTTAATGAAATTAATCGGACAGCGGCAGACGGCGGATGGCGGATGGAACAGTAAATCGTTTTAGAGGAAATACTGAAAGTGTGTATTTTATAAGTTTTTTTTTAAAGTGAAAGTTTTAATTGTAATAAGTGTGCGTGCATTTTACAAGTTTTTTAAAAAAAAGTGAAGTTTTAATTGTAATAATTGTGTGTCATGGGAAAATAAAAGTGAAGTTTTAAAAAGTTTTTGATAATTTTGTTCTTAATAAGTTAATAATAAATGGGATTGGGATTGGGTTTTTAGTTGACCCGGTCGTGTTAACGGGTCATCGGGTTGCCGGTTCAACCGGTTGAACCCACCCAGATCAAACCTGTATTATGACAAATGAAAAAATAACCAAATTTGAAGAGCTCGTAGAGAAAAACAAATAAAACCGCTGGGTTAAACCGGTATTATATTCCTCTAGATTTTTTTTTTTAGTTCTAGCCAAATACGAGTAATGTAACAATTAACAAATTTAGAAAAATAGAAAACGGTTTTAACACTATTAGATTATAACTAGAACTCGTAATTTGATTTGAATTTACACCGAATAGTGTAATCCCAAAAATTGTTAAGTTGAAACACGAGTCGACATAGTTTAACATACCATATATGTACATAATAAATTTTAATATTTCCATCGGAAATTCATCGGAAATATTATTTATTTCGGACGGAAATATTAAAAGATAAAAAATCATTAGAAATTAAAACATTTCCAACGGATTAGCGACGAATAAATATAGATGTAGGAATGGTGTCGGAAATTCGACCTGACGGATTTCCGACAACAATCGAATCTATTGGAATTCCGTCGGAAGTTACTCGGAAAAGCACACTTGCCGTTGTTTCGTCGGAAAATGGTTGGTAAATTAGTGACGGAAAAATATCCGTCGAAAAATTTGTCGCTGAAAGTCCACTTTCCAGTAGTGACCAACCCGTCGAAATACTGTGAATATATAAGTATTTTTCTAGAAGCTTTTTGTATTTTTCTGTTGTATGTAATCTCTTTCTTAATGCATATATTCATTGTTAAACTGGTTTATCGAGAGAAGAAAAAAAAAAAAATCATTTTAGAGAAAGTTAGTTTACACATACTAACTGGATTGATTGATTGGACTAATTAATGATCCTAAAACTGCTTGTAAAAACATGATGTAATCTCGTTTCTCCTTTAGCGTCTCGCTAGAGTGTCTTTAAGAAATCGTCATCAAAAAAATAATCATATGTTGTATAAATCACCCTTTGGAGCATTTGAAGATATAGAAACGACGCAACGTTTGCGGCTAAGAGACAAAGAAAAGAGCTCATAATCAATATATTAAACATCTCTTCTTTACTTGGCTATCGACGATAGTAAAGATGCCATACCTTGATCGGATATATTGGTTTAACAACCTTTGTAATGGTTTGACAGCCTTTGTAATGCTTTATCCATTATGCATGGCAAAATTATGTAATTCTGTGTTTGCTAACTCTTTGCTATGGTGTTTATATTACATATTGCCGTCTAAAATATGGAAAAGGTCATAGAAGAGCGACTTACACACACAAAAAAAAAAAAAAAAAAAAAAGTTTTGTGCACAGGATGGTTGGAGATGTTCTAACCTAAAAGTGGGTACTTGTACGTCCATTAAACTGTATAAACTCTTAACTTATTTTTATCAATTTTGTTGGAGACAAAATATGGTATATATAAAGAAAATTAGGTACCGCAGATCCACTAACACCTCGACTGTTTGTTTGGATTCGAAGGTGCTTCGCAGTTGGGAAACCCGATAATCCATCAGTATTATCTGTCAAAGAGAACTTCACATAATTAAAATCACACATACAATATCGGCAATGCGAATTAAGCATTATATAGTACAATGCAATTATAACATGCACGCTAGAGATTTTCTTAAATATTGGTAAAGCCACTATGTAATTTTTTCTTTTGCTTAAATATTATTTTTTCTTGCTAGAGCTTGTAATACAATATATCCGTCGTTCAAGAACAAAAAACTACATTAATCTTGTATCGGTTAATGATAAGAATAATAATACGATTACCTAAACTTCTTAAGCTCATCGTTTTATGATGTTGGTTTTCAAGGGTTTGAAGAGAAAGAAGTCGACAGTGTCAACCATACAATGCACAATATAAATGTATATATATAGTTAGGCGATGCAGCAAGAGTTCAAGTAAAAGTGTAATTGTAAAATTAGTAGGAGATGATTACAACCGTCAGATGAGAAGATGAAGGGCCACGTACGATTGTTTGTGGTATTTTTGTAATTATCTGAGCTTTTTTAAAATGATTCATTAAAAATCGGATATTAAAAGGGCACAAATGTCATTTTACCATACATTTGTATGGTCAGTTATATGAAATTGTGAGACCTGGGTTTTCAAAATTCTTTAATGCATCACCATTAATGGCGAAAATTCGTGATGACGTGTAAGAATGATTTAACAATTGGATCCGCTATTGGTTGACATGTAGAAGCAGATTGAGATATTCTTAGACATATTAGGGGGTGGCAACCATGTCTAATGATACCTAGAAAATAATTGTAATTAGCCAATCATGTGTTGCCAACTAATTTCATGCCTTTGGATACCTAAGTTCATATGTTTAGTGGCAATGTTATGCCGATCGATGCCTAAACATTATTATTATCGTTTTTTTATATTTTTTTACTCATAATTATATTTAACAATTAAATTAAAAACTTTAAATTTCATTAATAATTAAAAAAAAAATTACATGATAAATAGGAAAAAAAAAAAAAAAAATTCTGAAAACCCATCCCCTGATCACACAGTTCATTCACTAACTAAATACCATCACCCACTCTTACATCCACACCATCAAACTTTTATCCTATTCCAACCACCACCTCTGCACCTCACCAGGACACATCAACTAGCTTCATCAACAACCACATCACCACAGGAGACTGATGCAACTACACTTAACCAAAATCCATCCCCTGATCACTCAATTGCTGCTGAGAGTTCACCCTCACCAACACTACAGGCTGAGTCAATCACATCTCACACACCACACATTCTTCCAAATACTCCTTCAAATTCTTCATCTTCCACTACCAACTCTGAATCAATTCATACCACACCTACTCCACCACCTCCTCCACCACTCAGACAATCCACAAGACAACCGCAAATTCCATTAAAATATCAAGATTATCATTGTAAGTTTCCTAAACTAAAACTCCCTAAAACCATGCAACGGTAAAAAATATTTAATGCAAAGGTTTATACCAAATCGGTATTTCATGCCGTTTGGTTTGCCGATTTCACCATACCGATGGACTGGCAATGTTATGCCGATCGATGCCGAGTGTTACCGAGTCCAAACCGAATACGTTGCCACCCCCTTAGAGCAGTTCAAGGAATTCATAGCCTCACAACCTCATCAGTATGACAACATCATCTGATAAAGGTATTTCATTTGAAACTAGATCACGTACGATGTAGAAAAAACATGGGTTGGAATATCACATTTGGTTTATAGGGATTCTACCATTTATATACATTCTAGTTTCATGGGCCTAGTATAATAACAATGGGAGTTAAAAAATATTAATAATAATAATAATAATAATAATAATAATAATAATAATAATAATAAAATAAAAAATAAAAAATAAAATTTAGAAAAGCAACATTTGTAAAAATCACACTAAGAAAAAAAGTATATAAAACAAGGCATTTTTGTGGTTCTAGCAATATTCTTTAATTAATCAAGCCAATTAATAAAAAGAGGGAAAAAAAACAAAACAAACACAGCTAACATAAGTTACCCCACAAACTCCTAACACAAACTATATACTGACACATAAATCGTGGTACAAAATAAAAGAACATGCATTTGGAACATGGGCCAACAGTGAGCATATGATATCCAACAGCAAAATGCTTAAGGCACCATATTACAATATATATTAGGGATAATTACCAAAATAGATCAGTTGTCCAAAGCACATTTCTTGAATAGATGTTTTTAAATTTCCTCCGGCGGATCAGGGCAACTTGGCGACTGAGCAACCTTCATATATGTGCGACACGTGACGAATATTTTATTAATATAGTACAGAATCTAGAATCTTTTTGGAATGTATAGTACATAATCTAGAATCTTTTAAGGACACGTGTCGCGTTTATATTGAGTTGCTCATTTTTTAAGTTGCCCTGATCTAATTTTGGAAAGTGAAATTTGAAAGTCTACAAAGTGACTAGTCAAAAAGTCAACGATCTATTTTGGTAATTATCCCTATATATTAATTCACAAAGTCAGCGACGTCGTTTTACGTAGCTATTTTCCTGCCATAAAAAAGGGCTATCTATAGCCCAGCCCATGTTTGGCAGCCTTAAGACAGAAAATAACGGGGAAAGAACGGGGTTTTGCTGCTTAATGGTGATGTACAAACGGTGTTGCAAGATTATTTAACCTTAAAACATGTACAAACGTTGGTCATTTATTCGTTGTCACTCACTTTTTCCACTTTTTTCACCTAACTTCATGAGCAAAAGGCCAAGATCTTATGTGAAGTACAACATACACGTGCAACATGGTACTATTAGAAGTTTCTTCATATTGTATGCCAGTACAAACCCATTCAAAAACAAAAAAGTTACCCAACAAAAAACAAAAAGTTAAGCAAGAAAGCTGGAAAAGTAGATCCAGTTAGTTAGCAAATCACCAAAAAACAACAAAATCACTCATATTGTACAAGGTATTCTTCCATTGTTTATGTATGTCTCTTGGTTTTTTTGGAAGTTTTCTTTGTGTTTTTACATTCTGCTTTGTCCATGTGCAACCAAGACAAAATCTCAGATCTTGCATGCAGGTATGGCCACAAACGAGATGTCCATGTTTCCTGCTTTTGTAAGTTTTTTTATGCTGTTAATCTTGATTTGCATGGCTACCATTGGTTTCTTTGCAGCCATATTTGATCTGCATTCCCTACATGCAAATAGTATATATTTATGCTTCCTTTTAGCAACTGCATGCAACCCCTTTGTATTTGCCTTTGTCTGTACAGTCCCATATAACTGCGCCTACTATCAATTGCCTTTTTTGTTTGCTTATTTCCATCTGCCTACATTCTTTTGCATAAACTTTTGTGTGCTTTTCTATCTTTGCTATGCGTACGAAAGAAAAGGCTAGGCGTAGGGTTAGTTCCTAGGTCTTTAGACTCCACAGACAATCCTGAGGGTGTGGTGTCGCTAGGAAAGAGAATACTGCATTATGTAGATGAACCGGGTAGCCATTTAGGTCCTCTTGGTAAGAAACCGTGCAATAGTCAGCGTTCGGAAAATAGTGGGTGTAATGACTGCCCGTACCATACTTTAGCCAATGAAAATTTAGAAGATTGTGTTAGTCACATGCAACTGACCAGCGGACGAAAGCGCAAGGCATCATAAGTTTGTGGAATGCCTGCCATGCCTTTATGCCAACGCCAAATGGTATTGCGTCAATCAACAAACAGTGATTACAATCATCCTTATGCTAATGACTCCCTACCTTCCACTCTAGTGAAAAACAACTGTGCGTACACTAATCCTTCCTTATTTTAGCTGCTATACTTTTTACTATTGTTTACAGATACTTAATCGTTCAATCTGCGTTACCGTGGATGTAAACAGTGCTGGCTCATATGGGCCCACCACTCCAATGCCGGTCGATAAAGGAAAGCGCAAACTATTTGGATGCAGAACCGACACAAATTGCGGCTCGCAGCAAGAGCAAATGCTTCCACAAGCATGCTTTACATCATCCGATTCAGTGGAGGAATTCTTATGTATGTTGCCCGCACTCTTCTTAGTTACAATGTTTTCCGCCGTTTTTAAGAGATAGAGGTTGCCTTAGTTTTCTCATTTCCATGTTTGTTGATATAAATAATGCGTAAAAACGTCATTAATATTTATCGATATCCCTATGTTTTGACGATCACAAAATGTAAAGTCATTAAACGTAAAATCATTACGTAAACAAGTATTTAGTGACAAAATATCATTTCATCCAATTAAATCACTTAAGGTATGAATAAACAATTGCCTAATACATTTTATGATCAAAGAAATGTTTATTTAATAATTACAAATTATATAAAATGGTATAAAACATTTTAAAAACACTTTTGGTAATTAAAAGAAAATGTTTAATTCATAATACATATATGAATTCAAATTTTTAACCAAAATCAGTTAAATCTACACCAAATAAACTTTCCACAGAAAAAAAAGAAGAAGATTCTGGCCGTTCCAGGTGGGCGGCCCCCTTATTTTTAAGGGGGCCGGCCATGAATTAAAGGAGCCAGCACATGCTCCTGTGTCAGAATCTTTTGCCTATAAATACTGTTTCAAATCTGTAATTTTTCCTCACCTTTTGCACTAAAACTTTCTGTTCAAATTCTCTCAAATCATCTTCCTAAAACCTTTGATCATATACTTATTAATTCTTGTTTCAAGTGATCCAATCTCTCATCCTTAAAAGTGCAAGAGAAGAATACTCCTCCAACATCTTGTTAAGAAATATTGTAGGTTTGTGAATATTGTTAGTTGTTGTGTATATTATTTGTAAAGGTGTAGAAGGTGTGTAATAGGTAGATCTAGGTGTGTTAATAGTTGTGAATAGAAGTAGTGAAGAAGTAGTAGTGTTGTGAAGTTGAAGTAGTGAAGTTGTGAGTAGTTGTGTAGTAGTTGTGGTGTGTATAAGTTGTGAAGAAGGTGTGTAGTGATTAGTGGTGTGATATTGGTTCTAGCTACTATTAGGACTCGACATCTAGCTTAGTGTCGTTAATTGGTGTAAGCAAAAGTTGTGTAAGGTTTTCTCTGCTATAAGGGAGCTTGTTGACATAGTGAAGAAAACTCACGAGTTGGGTGCTCGGGGAGTGGAGTAGGGCGAAGAGGTGCTTCGTAGCCGAACCACTATAAATCATTTGTCTTGTGGTGCGATCTCTCCATCTCTATCTCTTTACTTATTTACTTACTTATATTGTTATTTACTCACGTAGATATTAGGATATATAAGCGTTTAAATATTGATCTCACATAAAACTAGAATCGAAGATTTTGTAAATAAAATTTTTATAAATTTAAAAACGACGAAAAAACTATTCAACCCCCCTTTCTAATTTTCCACAATTGGCATCAGAGCTACATTAAACAAGAATTTTAAAATAAATTGTATTTTAAAACTTGCAATCGATCTATGGAATCGGAAAAATATTTAGAAGAGAACATGACATTTAAACCACCATATTTTGAAAATACAAGTTTTCTTGAATGGAAAATTTGATTCAAAAGTTATGTGAAGTTAATAGATTATGATCTTTGGCATGTCATTTCAATTGGTGATTTTCAACCAACAAAAACCGTTTTTGAAAAACAAGATAACTATTTTAAAGTAGTGCTTGATAAAAACAATATAGCTAAAATGATTATATACAAAGCTTTACCAAGAATTGAATATGAAAGAATATTTTTATGTCAAACGGCAAATGATATGCGGAAGAGTCTTTTAAATTTTCATCAAGAGAAATGTCAAACCAAAGAAAATTTTGTATACAAAATAGTTGAAAATGAAAGTATAGTAGATAAGTATTTAGTTGAAATGAGTACAAGTGCTACTAGTTCAAATTTTGTGTGTGAAGGTAATAATGGCGAAAACCCCGTGAGTCATACCTCCATCAACCACTCCAAACTCTCCAAACAAAATTCCCACAAAAGTCTACATCCACTAAATCCATACTCTATGCTTCCAATCTCCAAGCAAGTCCTAGAGACCTCTAGTTGGAAACCTAGTATTATCTAATGTAGTTTGCTAAGAAAAGCATATTTGTATACTTATGTAACAATGATTATGTTCTTAACATAATCTATTCTAATAAATAATGAATGCTTGTTGAGATTTATTTTTGCACTTTTATGAGTCTTCTTATATTTGTTTCATGCATCATATATATTGTGTGTTCTAAATATTTTTCCAAGCATTCCATATCTCGATTTGTCTTATAACCTTAAAACGAGGGGGAGTACACATCAAGGGGGAGCTCATCCAACATCGGGATAACCTTTTTGATGTTCACAAAAAGGGGGAGAAGTGATATAAACTCACTAAATACTTGCATATATAACAAATTTTGATTTAATGAGTTTAGATTTTGTAATCATCAAAAAGGGGGAGATTGTTGATATAAATAATGAGTAAATATGTTATTAATATTTATCGATATCCCTATGTTTTGACGATCACAAAATGTAAAGTCATTAAACGTAAAATCATTATGTAAACAAGTATTTAGTGACAAAATATCATTACATCCAACTAAATCACTTAAGGTATGAATAAACAATTGTCTAATACATTTTATGATCAAAGAAAGGCTTATTTAATAATTACAAATTATATAAAATGGTATAAAACATTTTAAAAACACTTTTGGTAATTAAAAGAAAATGTTTAATTCATAATAAATATATGAATTCAAATTTTTAACCAAAATCAGTTAAATCTACACCAAATAAACTTTCCCCAGAAAAGACAAAAGATTCTGGCCATTACAGGTGGGCGGCCCCCTTAATTTTAAGGGGGCCGGCACATGCTCCTGTGTCAGAATCTTTTTCCTATAAATACTGGTTCAAATCTGTAATTTTTCCTCACCTTTTGCACTAAAACTTTCTGTCCAAATTCTCTCAAATCATCTTACTAAAACCTTTGATCATATACTTATTAGTTCTTGTTTCAAGTGATCCAATCCCTCATCATTAAAAGTGCAAGAGAAGAATACTCCTCAAACATCTTGTTAAGAAGTATTGTAGGTTTGTGAATATTGTTAGTTGTTGTGTATATTATTTGTAAAGGTGTAGAAGGTGTGTAATAGGTAGATCTAGGTGTGTTAATAGTTGGGAATAGAAGTAGTGAAGAAGTAGTAGTGTTGTAAAGTTGAAGTAGTGAAGTTGTGAGTAGTTGTGGTGTGTATAAGTTGTGAAGAAGGTGTGTAGTGATTAGTGGTGTAAGATTGGTTCTAGCTACTATTAGGACTCGACATCTAGCTTAGTGTTGTTAATTGGTGTAAGTGATGAGGCGAAAAATGAACCGTTTTTAGGGGGTCATTTAAGCCCGGATTTGAGATTATTTGATCAAATATTGCCCTAAATCGTTCCTTTTGTCATTTTAGGTACTTTTGGAGTGAAATCTGGAAAAGGAAGCATTTTGGACGTTTTTGGAGCATAAAAGTGAAGAAAACGACAAAGTCTTAATTTTCCTTGCTGGGAACAGTACCTGACGGCGTCACAAGATTCTACATGACGGCGTCAAGAGTAATACAAGAGGTGGAAGTGGATGATACACGTGACGATCCAGAAAGTTTTGTACTAAGGAGATGACGGCGTCACCCAAGGCCGCCATGATCCAAATGTTAGTGACGGCCCAGAACAATTTTACACATGACGGCGTCAAAAGTGGATCTAGGCAATCTGATTTCATTATGGGCGGTGAGTTGACGGCGTCACAGATTTCTTCTTGACGCCGTCACCCTGTAAAATCTATATATAGTTTTCCAATTTTCATTCATTAGTGTGTAACTTTTAGGGAGCAACTTTGGAGAAAAATCCTAGTCCGATTTTCACAGCTTTTTCAAGGGTTTTTACCCTTTGAAACCTTTCATGTCAATTTGAGATAAGTACTCTTTCAATCCAATCAATATGTCTATGTGTTGCTTGAATATATCTTACACTTGTCTTCAATTTAACATGCTCGGCTAGATTTCTTTTGTGTTTGCTTAGATGTAGTGAAACCTAGATGTTAATTATGGGTTGATTGTTTGTTTATAGTTGTTACGGATGATTGTATTTGATGTTAGGCTTAAGAAAACTAGTAGACTTCCATTGGTAACATGCTTGAACGTTTTAAGAAACATGATCAGAGGTGTACTATGATTTTTGGTTGTATTTAATGCGTAGGAGAATTCTAATGATCCCATGTTAGGAGCTTCTAACGGCTCGACATAGGAGTGAAGTCGGATCCTATAGACTTAGGGAATATTGTACACGGCCCTACGACTAGTATTAAGGAATATGACCCGTCATCCATGCAATTGTAACAAGCTATCAACCTGTAAAAGATATCTAGGGAGTAATGAAACCTAAGTAAACACAACTTTACCCATTATTGTTTACACCACATTAGTAATTAGATTTATTTTCATTTCTGTTATTTTATTTTGATTGCATCTTAGTTATTTGGGTTAGTTAGCTAGCAACTAATTCCGCCCATTCTTCCAAAAACCGAGATTTTAATTGCTTTTATAAAATATAAAAAATACAAAAAGAATCATCCCTCACCTCTAGACTTAGTTTAAGAGACTTTCTAATCCTAGCGACACTATTCCTGAGTTGAACGATCAATCCCCCGGTACTTGTCACTATACTATACTACAACGATCAGGTACACAGCCTGGTGGGGGTTGTAAGCTTCTCGAGATCCCTCGAGAGGTAAAGCCTGGTGCGATTCCCACGTATCAAGTTTTTGGCGCCACAGCCCGGGGAATAGTTATTGCTTAGGTTGGAATTTATTTTATTAGGTCTACTCATTAGATTCCTATCAAGTGAGATTTTATTTTTCTTTTTATTAGCTTTCTCGTAGTCTATCTTTTCTTTGTGTCTTTGTTCGTAAAAACCTTTCTATTGACTCTTCCGTTCACCATTATGGAGAACGTGAATCCAACAAGTCCGACACTAGAGTTTTACCAGAAAAAATATAATTACACCAGTTTGGATATACCGAGATGGAGGAATGAAATGAGGAGGACAAGATCTTATATTGATTTTATTGAGTACCTTGAGAAAAGAGGCCAAGTGCATAAGACTTTTAAAGAATTCACCTTAGGAGCTCCATCAACCCCTCAAAATGCCTCACATAGTGAAACCTATGCACCATATGAGCTTTCACTTAGGATAGTTTCGTATGAGCCACCTAGTTGCATGTCATGGTTAGGCACTACCATAATACAGGATGAACACATAGGTGACCTTGATGTGATGGAGGATTTAGCCGAACATGATCACATTGATCAAAAAGACCTAGGTTTTATGATCGATGATGATGAATCTCAAGAAACACATGATGAATCTTTTGGGCAATTTGAATATAGCAGTCAGAATATTGAGGATGATCCTTATGATTCGGATATAGAAGTTGAGATGCCTAGAGAAGCACTTGAGATACTTGGGAAAATGTTAGGGTTAGATTATAATGAAACACATGTTGAGAATATAGGTGATCTTAACACAAGGAATGATGAAGTAAATAACATAAGCTCACTAAGCACCCCACAAGTCCTACCATCATTTAAGGCATACACACCGCCCGTGACATACCTGGAAGAAGTAGAAGAGACTATAGGAACCCCAATTGAGGTATAGCCCTTGGACCAAACACAACTAAATGAAATAGGTTTGAATACTTGTAGTCACAACCTTTCTCTTAGTTCTAAGGAAGTTCCTAGTTTTGATGAACCGGAGCCTCAACCAAATCCGTTACCTAATCTTCCATCCTTGGATGAAAATTTAGGAATTGAAAAAGGTCCCGATCCACCAATCAAACCATATAGTCCGGGTAGTCTTAGGATAAAGGTGGTAGATTTTAAGCCATGTAGAGAGGAAGCCAATATAGGAGTGGAACATAACCTTACATGCTTACATCACCCATTCATGATTGATCACAAAAAACATTATGGGTTTAAACCGGGTTTATTAGGTCAAGATAGATTCCCAACTTGGAGTCTCTCGAAATTGATAGAAGATGATCCCTTTTTAGGAGAAAACTTCAACTCACCCATTGACCCAATTGAACTAGGTAAGGTTATGATAAAAGGAGCACACCCGTTTGAGCATATAATTCATTCACCACTCTTTCCTCATGTGGCATATTTCCACCCTAAGGGTGTGTATCGCTACTTCCACCCGCACTTAATCCTAAGTGTAGGGAAAACTTCCCCTATTTCCGTTAAATAAGGGTAGAGTCAGGCTCGTGACTCGAACAAAAACAAGCGCTTCTTGGGAGGCAACCCAAGCTTTATTTGTTTGATTGTTTGTTTATTTGATTTTATTTGTTTCTGTATGCATGTTTTATTTCTATTGTTTGTGGCTCTTGTTTCAAAGTAAATTGTGAAAATTCTTTATTTTGTTTTTAACTTCGTCTTAACTTCATATAAAGGTATTTTGCAAAAGCTAAGTGTAAGGGGAAACCCCAAATTTGTTTTAAGAACGAAATTGATCTTAATTCGCCACAATAATAAATGAACATGTGTATTAGTATTTGTTAGAGTCAAATGCTTGTATCGAGTCATAATGATGTTTTGCAGGAATTTCCAGGAAGTAGGACATAAGTTTTTCCAGAAATTTTCCGGAAACTTAACGTAAAGATTTCTGCAGGTCACTTCTGACGGCGTCATGTGTAAAATTCTAGAAATTTTGCGAGTTTTGTTTTTCTAACAGAGTCTTAAAGTTTTTGTTAATTCTTTAGTTTTATAAACTCCAGGAAATCTGCAAACATTCATTCCACAAGCATTGTATCTTAATTTGTTTTCTAGGATTTGTTAGTATATATAGATTGCCGCCGATTTTACGCGAGGTTGTCTTGTTTGTTTTCTCAGGTTTAACAGGTTATGTATGACAAAAAGATGATTTATTTTTCTGGAAGGGAAGCTTTGAATGTTCATTTTCTTGGAGGAAGATCTAACCTTGTTACCACACTATCCACACCGAACGAATCAGGGGAGTATTTGATTTCATTCTTTTACCTATTTCACTTTTACATTCTTTAATTGAACACTGGGGACAATGTTCATCCTAAGTGTAAGGATAGGGTAAATGATGATACCTTATAGGATACTATTGCACTTGAGTTTGTTTGTTCGATGGTAGGTGTGTAATAAACTTAAGAGAAATACTTGTTAGTGTAATTTTAGCGCCAAATTTAAATTTTTTTACAACATTTAGGAGTGAAACTTTAACCTTAGCAAGCGTTTCATGGATAGGAGTTGTATGACTAGAACAAAACCGTAGCATTCAGAAAAAAAATTTCCACCCAAATATGTGAGGTTCGCCTTTAGATTTGATAGGAAAAGCATTCACTATTAGTGCTTATGTGTGTACCGGTAGCATTTAGATTCTAGAACTTGCGTTAGTGATGCATCCCGAGACCGCTAGTGAGACTACATTCGTGTAGTAGGATTTACTACATGATAAGAGGCATTAGGATCACCTTTGTGTTAAACCCGTATCATAATTACTTGACTATTTAAGTCATATTACTTGGCTAGTAAAGTCAATTAATTTTTCCCACACCATTAGCGTTGTACTCATTTTTAGTACACGAAACCCTTAGTACACCCCTTCGAGCCTATCTTTTCGTTTCTAACTTTAAGCATCCTACTTAAAGGAAGAATTTGTTACAATCCACGCCAAATGTGCAACCAAATTGCCTTAGCCTTCCTTGTATGCACTCATCTTTAGTGCATTATTGTTACATGTTTAAACCCTTAGTTAATTATCTAATTGATTACATGGTTGCTAAGTCGAGTCATATCTTGTACATATTGTTTTGGGACGATTGGGACTCATGGGTAAAGTACTTGTGTTTTGGAGTAATGGGGAAGAACGTCATATATTACCCCCATATGTGCATTAATCTTAAAAGTACTCCAAGTGTTTTGATTATCTTAATTCGAGTCATTAGATTAGTTTATTGTAAAGTATGTAAAAATTCAAGTGTAAGGGGAATGTACATTCCATATGATGTATTATTTTGGATGGTAGGGTAAGAGTGTATGCAAAAAAATAAAAATAAAAAATAAAATCGAAAAAATTAAGAAAAAGAAAAAAAATAGAAAAAGAAAAGAGAAAAAAACATACGGACTACCATCCCGTTTCATTCTATGTTTGTTTTATGTTTTTGTTATTTTTCATTTATTAGCTTAAGTAGAGTCTAGTCTTGGCTTAGCAACGCCATATTGTACATGTAATTAACCAAGATGATTAGCTCGCCACCAGTAAATATTGCCTTTATCCAACAAAACCGTGTATTCCATATCCCTACACCTAACGTTATAACCCTTTGAAAGACCTCTTTGATAGTTTATCCTAGGTGCTTACGCCAAGTGGTGGAGGTTTGATCCTTTCCCAAGCCTATGGTAATCTATTTTTCTATGACAGGTAGTGAGAGATGTTTTCCATTTCCATATTGTGATATATACTTTATTACACCCGAGAGATGTGAGTATCTAAACACTATTTGTGAGGTGCTAGTGTATGACCTCCATGCTTGTCTTTGGTCTTTAGTGGAACGATTATTTGTTGTAATTACTTTTATATTAGTGTTAAATGACCCCTAACTTGTATTTTGATTAGAATAAAAGTGCATTTGCTTTAGGACAAGCAAATCTCAAGTGTAAGGGTATTTGATGAGGCGAAAAATGAACCGTTTTTAGGGGGGTCATTTAAGCCCGGATTCGAGATTATTTGATCAAATATTGTCCTAAATCGTTCCTTTTGTCATTTTAGGTACTTTTGGAGTGAAATCTGGAAAAGGAAGCATTTTGGACGTTTTTGGAGCATATAAGTGAAGAAAACGACAAAGTCTTAATTTTCCTTGCTGGGAACAGTACCTGACGGCGTCACAAGATTCTACATGACGGTGTCAAGAGTAATACAAGAGGTGGAAGTGGATGATGCACGTGACGATCCAGAAAGTTTTGTACTAAGGAGATGACGGCGTCACCCAAGGCCGTCATGGTCCAAATGTTAGTGATGGCCTAGAACAATTTTACACATGACGATATCAAAAGTAGATCTAGGCAATTTGATTTCATTATGGGCGGCGAGTTGACGGCGTCACTGATTTCTTCTTGACGCCGTCACCCTGTAAAATCTATATATAGTCTTCCAGTTTTCATTCATTAGTGTGTAACTTTTAGGGAGCAACTTTGGAGAAAAACCCTTGTCCGATTTTCACAGCTTTTTCAAGGGTTTTTACCCTTTGAAACCTTTCATGTCAATTTGAGATAAGTACTCTTTCAATCCAATCAATATGTCTATGTGTTGCTTGAATATATCTTGTACTTGTCTTCAATTTAACATGCTCGGCTAGATTTCTTTTGTGTTTGCTTAGATGTAGTGAAACCTAGATGTTAATTATGGGTTGATTATTTGTTTATAGTTGTTATGGATGATTGTATTCGATGTTAGGCTTAAGAAAACTGGCAGACTTCCATTGGTAACTTGCTTGAACGTCTTAAGAAACATGATCAGAGGTGTACTATGATTTTTGGTTGTATTTAATGCGTAGGAGAATTCTAATGATCCCATGTTAGGAGCTTCTAACGGCTCGACATAGGAGTGAAGTAGGATCCTATAGAGTTAGGGAATATTGTACACGGCCCTACGACTAGTATTAAGGAATATGACCCGTCATCCATGCAATTATCACAAGCTATCAACCTGTAAAAGATATATAGGGAGTAATGAAACCTAAGTAAACACAACTTTCCCCATTATTGTTTACACCACATTAGTAATTAGATTTGTTTTCATTTAAGTTATTTTATTTTGATTGCATCTTAGTTATTTGGGTTAGTTGGCTAGCAACTAATTCCGCCCATTCTTCCAAAAACCGATATTTTAGTTGCTTTTATAAAATATAAAAAATACAAAAAGAATCATCCCTCACCTCTAGACTTAGTTTAAGAGACTTTCTAATCCTAGCGACACTATTCCTGAGTTGAACGATCAATCTCCCGGTACTTGTCACTATACTATACTACAACGATCAGGTACACTGCCTGGTGGGGGTTGTAAGCTTCTCGAGATCCCTCGAGAGGTAAAACCTGGTGCGATTCCCACGTTTCAAGTTTTTAGCGCCGCAGCCCGGGGAATAGTTATTCCTTAGGTTGGAATTTATTTTATTAGGTCTACTCATTAGATTCCTATCGAGTGAGATTTTATTTTTCTTTTTATTAGCTTTCTCGTAGTCTATCTTTTCTTTGTGTCTTTGTTCGTAAAAACCTTTCTATTGACTCTTCCGTTCACCATTATGGAGAACATGAATCCAACAAGTCCGACACTAGAGTTTTACATACATGTTTGACTTTTCTCAGTGACTTATTTCTTTACATATCTCACAAAATGTTCTTTCACTGCAGTTTTGTACACGATTGAGTTCCAAAAAAGAGGCCTGCCACATTGTCATCTGTTGTTATGGGTCAAAGAAAACTCGCGTGTCGAAAGGAATCAAGATATAGATGCATATGTATCGGCAGAATTACCGGACCCGACACTTGATCCTGAAGGGTATCGAGTCATTTCAGAATTCATGATTCATGGACCATGTGGCCCGGTAAATCCATCAGCACCATGTATGAAACGCAGGGACGAATGTAGCAAGTCGTTTCCCAAGCCCTTTTGTTCTGACACATTCATCGACAGCAAAGGGTTCGTTCATTACCATAGAAGAGACACAGGCATAACAACAACGAGGCAAAATGTAGACCTTGACAATGGATATGTTGTCCCACACAATCGTTCCTTATGTATGTGTTTCTATGCACACATAAACGTTGAATATTGTGAATAGACAATGCTCATAAAGTACCTCTTTAAGTACATCTCCAAAGGTACCGACAGGATTGTTACTCAAGTTACAAGAAGAATTAGAGAAGGAGATCCAAGTACTAGCCGTGCTACAATACAGATTGACGAAATTAAAAACTTCCAGGATGCGAGATATATTGGCCCGCATGAAGCATGTTGGAGAATTCTCGGTTTCACTTTACACAGTAGAGATCCACCTGTTCAGATCCTCGCAGTCCACCTTCAAAATATGCAACGTGTGACTTTCAGAGCAGGCCAGTCTTTGCAGTCAGTCGTTGACAGCGAGCATAACAAAAGAACAACATTAACTGAATGGTTCACGTATAACACCTACAATACAGACGGTCGTCACTTAACATACTTAAATTTTCCTAAAGAGTTTGTATGGTATCAAGACGGAAAATATTGGCAGCGAAGACGAAGGGTAGGTTCCCATGCCATTGGCCGATTAGCATACATACACCCGAGTTCCGGCGATGTATTTTACTTAAGGATGTTACTGTCTCACCAAAAAGGTTGTACATCGTTCCGACATATCCGCAAAGATGATGACCATGTCCATTCTACATATAGGGGTGCCTGCGAAGCAATGGGCCTTTTGGGGAATGACAATGAATGGAACATAGCGTTGCAAGAAGCATCTTTCTCAGCAACTGCAGCCGAAATGCGTGCACTCTTTTGCCAAATACTGATCTTCTGTGACATATTGCGCCCGGCAACATTGCTTCAAACACATAAAGATAGCATGTCCAAAGACATTCCTCTGATACTAGCAGACATACTACGACTGCCAGGAGTCCATATAAATCCAGATGATTTAGAAGGCGGCCTCATGTATGAGCTCCAAGCACTTCTAAATTTCTATGGCAAATCACTCAGAGATTTTGGCATGGAATTGCCTCCGCTGGAGTGCTCTTTCTATCTACGTAGTCTCTCGCATGATCCGAATCCCCATAGACGATGGTTTCTATGCCGGATCCCTTAGGATACCATAATCCTAAGTGTATAGTGCCTTTAATGTATCGGAAGATATGCTTAACCGCTTCTAGGTGAGAGGTTTTGGGATCCTCTTGAAACCGGGCACAAAGGCAGATACTAAATATGATATTGGGTCTACTTGCCGTTAAGTATAGTAAACTACCTATCATTCCTCTATACTTAGTGTTATCTACGGACTCGCCTTCATCATCCTTAGTGAACTTCACTTCCGTAGACAAGGGAGTTTTCATGGGTTTTGAGTCTTCTAGGCCAAATTTCTTAAGCATTTCCTTAATCTACTTAGATTGGTTAAAGAATATTCCATCTTCTAATTGTTTTATTTGTAATCCTAGGAAGAAGTTTAGTTCACCCATCATACTCATCTCGAACTCATCATGCATGATTTTGGCAAATTCATCACACATTTCTTGACAAGTCGATCCAAATATAATGTCGTCAACATATATTTGAACAATGATGAGATTTGGGTCTTTCTTTTTAGTGAAAAGAGTGTTGTCTGCCATTCCTATGGAATAATTATGTTTAATAAGGAAAGCTTTTAATCGATCATACCAAGCTTTGGGAGCTTGTTTGAGTCCATATAAAGCTTTCTTTAACTTATAAACATAATTAGGTTTTGCGAAGTCAATGAATCCCGGAGGTTGTGCCACATAAACCTCCTCATTGATAAAATCGTTGAGGAATGCACTTTTCACGTCCATTTGGAATAACTTAAAGTCTAGGGCGCATGCATAGGCAAGTAATATCCTAATAGATTCTAGTCTAGCTACGGGGGCATATGTTTCGTCATAATCAATTCCTTCTTGTTGATTATAACTTTGGGCAACTAACCTAGCTTTGTTCCTAGTTACTATTCTATTTTCATCTAACTTATTCCTACATACCCATTTAGTTCCTATGATGGTCATATTCATTGGATTTGGGACTAATTCCCAAACATTATTTTCCTTAAATTGGTTTAATTCTTCTTGCATAGCTATAATCCAACTTTCATCTTTTAATGCTTCATTAATATTCTTAGGTTCTATTGCTGAGAGGAAACAAAAGAAGTTATTTTTATCTTGGGCTTGTGACCTAAGGGTTCTTTGATTAAGATGTCCTATTATATTATCTAATGAATGTGATCTAGATTCTTTAATATTTACAAGTTCGTTATTTCCTAAGTCAATATCTTCATTATCCTTTCCTATGAGTTTTGTTTTACTAACCTCAATAGCTTCATCTTCGGCTAAGTCATCATCTTCTAAAGGTAATGTTTTAGGAGGTGGTGGTGTTTCATCAAATGTTACATTTAATGATTCTTCTACTTTCATAGAGTGTTTGTTAAGTATTATATATGCTTTACTATTTTGTGAGTACCCTAAAATTATTCCTTCATATGATTTTGGATCAAACTTAGTAAGGTAATCTTTAGTGTTTAAAATATAACATTTACTTCCAAATACCCTAAAGTAGCTTAAGTTAGGTTTTCTACCTCTTAGTAACTCATAAGGAGTTTTTCCTAAAATTCTCCTAATTGATACCCTATTAATAATATATGTTGATGTATCTACAACGTGACACCAAAATTTTTGTGGGATGGATTATTCAATCAACAACTCATTTCTTGTAGTGACCTATTTTTTCTTTCTACTACGCCATTTTATTGAGGAGTACGAGGAGCGGAGAAATTGTGAGATATTCCATTTAAATCACAATATTTTCCAAATTGTACTTCATTATCAAATTCCCTACCATGGTCCGTCCTAATGGCTACTATTGTGCATCCTAATTTATTTTGAATCATTTTACTAAATATTTCAAATTTTTCAAAGGCTTGGGTTTTATCACTTAAGAACCTAGTCCACGTGTATCGTGAATAGTCATCTACTATTACTAAGGTATACTTGTTTCCTCCATAGCTCCGCACAGCGGATGGACCAAAAAGATCCATATGTAATAATTCTAGGCACCTAGTAGTGGATACTATATTCTTAGCTTTGTGACTAGCATGAACTTGTTTTCCAATTTTACATGCATCACAAAAATGCTTGTCATATTTTAGGTTAGGCAAGTTTCTAACTAGTTATTTAGAGGCCAAAGATTGTATTTGTTGCATGTTTGCATGTCCTAATCTCCTGTGCCACAGTGTGGAGTTTTCGTCTAGGGTTGTTAGGCATATCCTATCTTCCAGTTTTTTCCTAGTTTCATAACATATATGCCTCCTTTCCTAATTCCTCTACCTATAATCTTTCCATTCTTAACTATTTCACTATCCTCTTCGGTAAAGGTAACTCTACATTTATTATCGCATATTTGGCCTATACTAAGCAAGTTATATGTTAAATTATCTACATGCTCAACATTTTCAATAGTAAGTGAGTCTTGAGAGATCATACCTTTGCCAATGATTTTTCCACGCAAGTCACTACCAAAAATAACGTTACCTCCATTATATGCCTTATACGTAGAAAATAGCTTGCAGTTCCCCGTCATGTGCCTCGAACATCCGCTATCCTTGATCCATTCGTCAGGTTCCAAGTCAATTCCTAAACATATTTCGTCGGTTGCTTTGGCCACAAAACATTTTTTGTCTCTTGGTTTTTCCACTTCTTCTTTGTCACTATCACTCCATGTTCCACTAACAAAGGTGCCTTGATTTTCATAACCCGGCGGCTTTAGACATTCACCAATGAGATGATTTGGACTTCCACATCTAAAGCGCTTTCTTTTCCCCTAGTTATCACTTCTATTTCTTTGGAACGGTTTTCTTTCGTCTCGTGGTGATCTAGTGAATCTTCCTCGTCTTTTGAAGAATTTCTTGAATTCTCTTACGGCCATTGCATATTCTTCGTCTTCACTCTCGTCACTTGAATCATCATCATCACTAGGTTCCTTTTTGGCTTTTAGAGCAATGGATTTGGTTTGTTCTTTCTTGATTTTGACCGTTTCTGAATCTCTTCTTATAATTTCTTCATGGACCTTCAAGTTGCCAATAAGTTCATCAAGTGATAACGTCATCAAATTCTTTGATTCTTCAATTACCGTGACCTTAGCTCGCCATTTTGGATGCAATGCCCTAAGAAATTTCCTAACACAATTTTTACTAGAGAATGTCTCATCAAGTGCTTTTAAACTTGTGATAATAGTGTTAAATTTAGCAAAAGCATTATCAATTGATTCCTCTTCCGGAATCGTAAATTGTTCATATTGTTGTACAAGAAGATCTATTTTATTATCTTTGACTTGACTATTACCTTGGTGAGTAATAAGTAGTGATTCCCAAATTTCTTTGGCGGTTTTACACATAAAAATTCTTTCATATTCTTTACGCGGTAACGCATTATAAATTACCATTTTAGCTTCATTATTTTTAGCTAGTTTCTTTTTCAAATCATCATTTTGTTTTTCAAAAGGTACAATTTCATCCTTTTTAGTTTCCGGATTTTGTTGAGTGGGAGGAAAATCACCAAAGGTAATAACATGCCAAAGATCAAGATCTTTAGATTTCACATAAGTTTCGAATCTATTTTTCCAATATAAAAATCCATCACTTTCAAATAGTGGTGTTCTTTGCATAGATTGCCCTTCTAAATATTTTTCAGATTCCATAGATCGTTACAAGTTTTAAAATACAATATATTTTAAAAATCTTGCTAGACGTGGCTCTTGATAACAATTGTGGAAAACTAGAAGGGGGGGTTGAATAGTTTTAGGTCTTTTTAATTTGTTATAAAAGATTGTTTGTGTGTTTTCTTAACTTTCAAAAATATAGATTCGATATTATGTGAACTCAAGTCTTGCACAATATAAACAACAATATATATGTATGATATAACAAGAATAATGTAAGCAAAGAAATAAATGAGAGATAGAAAGATCGAACCGCGAGACAAGAGATTTATAGTGGTTCGGCTACAAGGACACCTTCCTTGCCCTGCTCCACTCCCCGAGCACCTAACTCGAGAGTTTTCTTCACTATGTCAACAAGCTCCCTTATGGTGGAGAAAACCTTACACACCAATTTACACACCACAACTTCGTCACACCTTATACACAACTACTTTACACCTATCTATCTTCACACCTATCTATCTTCACACCTATCTTCTTCACAACTATCTACTTCCCAACTATCTTCTTCACAACTATCTACTTCACAACTATCTACTTCTCAAATATCTACTTCACACCAATCTTCTAAACAATCACTCTATCTACACACTTAATTAATCTATCTTCTACCAAATATTCACAACAACTAACACAAAGAAATATATGTAATGAATGATGCTCTAACAACTTGGATGTGGAGGTCACAACAAGTTGTAATACTTCTTGTCTTGGAGGCTAGAAGTATTCTTCTCTTTCACTTGAGAGGTTGATGTTTGGATCACTTTGAAACAAAGATTTATGAATGTATGATCAAATGATTTAGAGAATAGAAATGGAGATCTAGAACAGAAAGTTTTGGAGTGCAAAAGGTGAGAAAAATCTGTGGAATACCAGTATTTATAGGGGAGAAAAATACTGTTCTGGAGCGTGGCCGGTCCCTTTAATGATTAAGGGGGCCTCCTTATGAATTAAGGGGGCCGCCCTCTCCAGAACGTTGGAGTTGTTTGTCCTTTAGTGGGGAAGGTTTTTCTGGATAAACTTTGCCATTTTTGGTTGGAAATTTGAAATCATATATTTATAAAGAATTAAACATATTCTTTTAATTCCAAAAGTAATTTTGTAAAAGATATAAAATGTTTTAAGACATTTTATAAAAGTTCTAGTGATTAGAAAAATTTCCTTTGATCATAGAATGCAATAAACACTTTGTTTATTCATACCTTAAGTGATTTGGATGCAAAAAGAAATATTTAACTCTAAATACTTGTTTACGTCATAAGTTTTAGTTTAATGAGTTTATGCTTTGTAATTATCAAAACATAGAGATATTGTTAATATGTTAACAATGTGTTTAGGCATTATTCATGTCAACATTGGTAAACGACTAAAAAGGACATGGTTTAATAAGCTTATAAGCTCAAAGTGTTTGGATAAGCTTTTTTTTCATAAATATACATATCTTTATACATATGAAATTGAAAACTATAATTTACAATTTAAATACTTATAGAGAAGTGTCATGCATATGTTAGATCCAACAAAGTTTAAAGTCTAAAAAAAAGATACATATATCATGACACAATATAAAATTTTCATCTACTAGATGCCACTAAGTCATCCGTAATAGCGTCTCTTACTGCACTCATATAAAGATCGTTTTGGATGTCTCTATGACTCAAACCTGTGTCTTCAGTCATTTCATTAATAGAGCCTTCGGTATCATGGTCTTGATTTGGGTTGTAAGTTTCCTGTTGTGCCGTGTGAAAAGCATCGTCACTATTGTCTTTCATTCTAATATAATTATGAAGTGGCATAGATGCTAACACAATGTCCACTTGTGTTTCATAATGGTAATTGATATGCATATCTTTTAATATCGCCCACCTAGCCTTCCATACACCAAAAGTTCGTTCAATAACATTTCTCAATGATGAGTGAGCGTAGTTAAATATCTCTTTGTAACCTCTTGGAGCACGTATTACAGCGGTTCGTCCACGGCGAAAATCTGGTAAGTGATAGCGAACGTTTGTTCCTTTATATGGAGCAAGATAACCTTTAGTATTTGGGTAGCCGGCATCAACAACGTAATATTATATTTATTTGTAGTGAACAGTTGAACATATGTAACAATTGATTGGGCATTTATTTTTAGCTTAAACAACAACAAAAAAACTGTAATTGTAGTCACAATTTATGTTGTGCAAAAACCATTGTTTTGATTTCAATGTTGTATTTCACTACAGACTGCCAACTATATTCAACCTTATTCCTACATACACTTGTTTCAACTAATAATCGAAAAAACCAATAGATCATACAAAACAAAAATAAAAGCAGATTCATTTGTTTCAACTAAAAGTATATACATCGTCAACCAAATATTCAACTAACAATCGAAAAAAAAATGTCCATCTGATCAAACAAACACTCAAAACTATTCTCAGGAACAAACATGAAAATTTATTGTTTATCTTATTTCTCAAACCTCAAAACAAAAAAACATATATAATAATGTTCACCAAGAAAACTAAAATCTTTTCATCAAATGTATATGACAAAAGAAAGTAACTTTTTATATCTTTATATCAATCGAGTAATTAAACAATGAGAAAATGATATAATTTAATGTGATAATTAATGGAGTTAATGAGATTGGTACCGGCCTGATGATCGATGGCAACAATTACAGGGAATGGAGTAATAATGGAGAATTTATTTGAGGTTAATGGAGAAGTAATGGTATTGGTGCACATGTATGGATAGTTATGAGAGTTATTGATGATGAATAGTTATGAGGTTAATGGACAGGTATGGATAGTTAAGTAGTTATGAGAAGTTAATAAGGGTAAAAGTGTAAATTTTATAGGGCCTTGTTTACATAAGCCGGATCATCACAAAAAAAAAAGCCACAAAAATGGGGCTTATCAAAGTAACCATAAGTAAGCTCATAAGCCCGCGAAAATAAGCTTAGCCAAACATTTTGTTTCGGATTATGAGCTTATATAAGCTAATAAGCTCATAAGCCCACTAAATAAGCTTAGCCAAACACCCAATTAATAAAATCTCCTTCTGTCTCTAGAATCACCCATTTCTTTATATCGTACACTTGATTCCAGAAGCTTCATTCATCTCTTTCTTCCACACAGATCTACAAACCCAGGAACTACTAACATCCATAAGAGTGGCTTATGATGATGCGATTGTTGATGATCATAAGTGGTTCAATGCACTCTCAAAGGTGTGTTTTTTCTTGCATCTTATACCTTTAATTTCAGTCATTGCCTTTTAGTTTCTTTAGGCATTCTGATTTTTTTTTTAAAAATGATGATATGGGTTTTCTTTAATTTGTGTTTTTAGAGATGGGTTGTGTTGATCGGTACTGGAAGACAACTACGAAAATCAAAAAGGTATGTCTGATTATTGTTGGAGTTTTTAGATTTTTTTTTTATTTTGTGTCTGTGTTTGATTATATTATATATTTGTGGGTTTCTGATGATTTGTGAAAAAAAAAAGATGAAACTAAGGGTTTAGTTATGATTTTGGGGTTGAGTTTTTTTTATAAGTAGCTTTGGGGGTTAGACGATTTAGTACAAAATGCTCTCTAATTTGATAACCTTCCCGGTTGCTTTGACCATCTGTGCCAAAAGCTGACAAAGGGAAAAAGCAAATGCAAGGTAATACAATGTTACCGATAATTATAAAGGTTTAGTGTGTTAATACATGGCTAACGTATGTGCCTTCTGGTTGCAGATACGGCATCTGGGATTCCCCCGCCTACCCTTCCAGTGAATACGTGTACAACCTCCACTTTGGCTTCAGGTTATTTTTTAATCAGATTTTCTTAGAATCTTGAGAATTTGAAGTAATTTTTTAAGTTGAATCATGGAAAAGATATTTATGAAAGTGTTAGGATATTAATGTTCAACGTTATCTTTTAATCAGAATCATATACTCATTTGGTTAACGTTGGGGATACTTAATGACTTTATATTTATTTAGTTTATTACAAAAACCATCAAATAAAGATGTTAGGCTAGCAAGTTACAGCCATATACTGTTTATTGTTATATATATTAGTATGATTAAGTTTACTAATAAGCCTTAAAGATACGTTTCAATTCCAAATACCCCCTCACCTGATCAAAAAACATACCTAGAAAGAATAGACATTACTTATTTCCTAAGTGTTACTGAATATTTTGTTTCGATTTGTTTG